>OY390726.1:9665345-10865345 GCA_959613375.1 Heteropelma amictum | reverse complement strand
TACTCCTCGATGCGAGTGTACATTGCCATTTCCATAACCCTCTCGTGGTCTTGATCTTTCAACCGGATTAAAAACGCCGACAACACTGGCAACGCCGCGTCACGACAACAGATATATTAAGCAAAGACATTGAGCCTTGTTCGAACTAACACATGGAACAGGATTACCGAGTAACATAAAATTAACCGCAAAAGGGACAAAAACGAATGATCAAATACAACATTCCTGACGCTTTAATACTATCGTGTAAATAAGGTGGAATAAATCCATTGTGAGACCGACGAGACGAATTGTAACTAAGAGAAAATAGAAACATGAATAATAATGGATGAAGAGTTAAGAGGGTTTTCTCGTTGCCGCGCTTCGACGCCTCTGCGAGTCTCGTCAACCGCGTTACTGGGTTGCTTGGGCGAATAGTTTGTCTCGTGAAAAAAAAGCATCAATCGTCATCAGACCCTCCTCAAACCTTGGACGCACATTTTCATTTCGCTCGATAACGAGGCACTAGGACGCACGGGCAAACTGAATGACGGAGCTGTGTCTCTGCGACGCGTATTCCATTCTTTCCGTTCTTTCCGTTTCCATCGATTCGAGAATCATCTTGCAACGCTTGCGCGGTGGTAAAATTAACGTTTCCCTTGTTGACACAGCGAGATCGAGAGGATCTGACGAAGGGGCTGGACTGACCGGATTACTGCTAGGTGGCGTTAGTATATGTTGCCTGTTTTCGTGCTGGCAGTCGATAATTATCGAAGTGGCCGCTACGGCGGCGCTGCTGTAATCTTTTTCCCTCTGTCGGTCCTCTTCCACGGCCTCGAGGGCAGCTTCGACTCTTCTTCGCGCGTCATTTCCCGGTAGGTCGAGCAACGACGAGCAATCATTGACGCTCACCATGTCGCTCGTTTGTAACGAGTAATTCGAGTAGGCCGGCGATATTGCATGAGGATACAGGAAAACATGAGGAGGAACGGACGAATCATTGTCCAGCGTGCTCCTTCGATCATCGTTATTATCATGATGATGATGATGATGATGATTCTGATGAAAGTTGCCGTCTTCGGCAGCGGAAGCTGCGGCCGCAGCGGCTAACAGAGCGGGATTGACACCCGTGATAGGCCCGTGACCATTCCGATGCTGCAAATGACCTTGTTCATTGAGTTGAGCGCTCTGCTCTCGCAACATCTGTGCGCAATGCTGTTCCCGCGAGTACAGATAATAGGAAAAGTCCCGGGGATGCGAATAGGTCTCATCCCGGTTGGGACAAGTGTCGTCAGTCTTGTTCTCTTTGTCGCTGCTGCTGCTGCTGCTGCTACTGCTGCTGCTACTCAGGCTGCTGATACTGCTGTTGCTGTTGTTGGAATTTTGATGCGAGCTTTGGATCGTAACAACCGGCAATGGCACGTTTTGATGTTGCTGCTGCTGCTGCTGCTGCTGCTGCTGCTGCTGCTGATGTTGATGATGTTGTTGTTGATGCTGATGATCATGTTGGACGCCTGTGGTTTGCTGATGGCGAGTAGTCGGATTGTTGGGATGATTATGATGATGGTGATTATTGATTTGCGATATCTCAATGACCGGCTCGATCGGTGAACCCCTGGGCGAACCTGATCCAGAATCCGAGTGAGTTTTTATGTGCAGTTCCATCGTCTTTTTCGAATTAAACGTCTCGTGACAGAGCGTACATTTGTAAACCTTCTCGCCGTAATGCGCAACCTGATGCAATTTCAGTACATGATTGTATCCGAACGACTTGCCGCAAAAGTCGCACGTGTATGGCTTTTCACCGGTATGTGTGCGCGTATGGACCTTCAATTGTTTTGAGCAAGTAAAGCCTTTGTCGCACGATTTACAAACGTAGGGCTTTTCTCCGGTGTGCGTACGCATGTGTATGACCAACTGGCCACTTTGTATGAACGTTTTCGCGCAAACGGAACATTTGTGGGGTCGTTCGCCCGTGTGTATCCTCATGTGGCGGTGAAGCTTGCCGCTGTGCTCGAACGCTCGCTTGCAAACGTCACACTTGTACGGCCTTTCCTTCGTGTGTATGCGACGATGTACGCTCAAGTTTTCCTTGACTGAAAATGGTTTGTTGCAATACTCGCATTGATAAGGTTTTTCACCCGTGTGCGTCCGGTAGTGCCTCGTGAGACGGGCCGGCACTGCGAATGTTTTGCCGCAGATGTTGCAACGATACGGATCCTCGCCTTCTTTCCCGTGTGAACGCAAGTGACTCTGATAAACGCTCTTCTGGTCGAAGGTTTTTTGGCATATGAGACACTGGTAGGATTTTTCATCGCCGTTGCTCGTTATCGTCCCACCCAGACGGTCACTCGCTGGACTCGCGTATACCGTCAAGTCCGGACTACAGACGAGACTCTTGACTGGATTTAACGAGTCTCCCTCACCCACCGGCAATTGCGACGCGTCTTTTCGCACGTTTATCGCCTCGATCTGATAATAACCCACCATTCTTGCCAGTTTTCTCCACGGACGGACTCTGCAATGAAACATGGAAACGATTAGACGAGTATTGCTGAACCAAATGGCGGTTCGTCGGGGCTACTTTTCCCACGATCGATCGAATGTCGATTATCGATTGTCATTTCGTCATTTCTTTACGATTAGTTTCATCAATTTTGTCGCGCTTTTCAAAAAAGGAGAAAGAGAGAAAAAAAATTGAGATTCCAAGACGCCGTAAAAAGTTTAGAGTCGACAGGCTCGATAAAATAGTCTGCTGAATGTTTTTGCCGACTTGACTGATCCTTGAGTACCTCGAGAGTCACGTAAAGGTCGAAAGATTTACGAATCTTGCCTCGTTCGGCAAACCTACTCGCGAAACGCTCTACCGCGCGGATGTTGTAACCTCCGGAGAGGGAGGAATAGCTCGTTTGCAGCTACCTCAACAGAGCAGGCGTTAATTTTCATTTTGATGTGTAGTTTTGATCGTCCCCACGGCGCAACTCGTCGTTCTACAAAGTACACAAATATACTCGAAACCTTTTGCTACTGTGCTGTCTAATCGCGAACCGCGCAACATAATTACTCTTCGCCTTCGAGATTTGACGGAAAAATTTCGGAAAATCGTCATGAAAACAATCTCGCACAATCTATTAAATGGTATATCGCGCTGCGACTACTCGTGTGATGCCACCGGCCCTCGCCTTCGGCACGGGTCCATCACAGTCGTCTGAAATCGTGTTTTGCGCCGTGGCACACGCTACAATTTTCATATCGTCTGTATTAAAACTGAGAGTTTCAACGTCCGGTGCCAGGCGAAACGAGACAATTTCCGACCGATAGCGGAACGAAAAATCAGATTAGTCCATGTTTTGAATGGCACGGGTATCGCGAGCCTCGAAAGAAACAATTGCAATTCAGGCCGGGATGAAACGAAGTGAGACACTGAATATTTTCTACCCTAGGGCAGAAAACAGCGTTTTTCAGCCCCAGAGCAAAAAAGGCGGGCATAAACTGTGGATGTCGTCTGCCCTACTTCGCATCGGTCTGAAATTTGCTTCTTTCGGCTGGCTAAACAGGCATTGACGGTGTAGCAGTTTCAATGCGGGTGATATGAAAATGATATTCGTAACGAATGAAAGTTGCGGTGGTTGAAACAAAAAAGGATGAACAAGATGGGATGTCGAATACTACAGCGGTAATTGCAGCATCAAAAATACTTCTCGAACGATATACCAGACGCTCGAAATCAGCGTAAGGTAGTTTCTGCGTGTTTTCTTTTTTTGTTCGCGCTTACGGCGTCTACGTCAAAAGTCGATACGATCGCAAGCCCCGCAACGTTATTAATGCCGGGGCTAACACGCGCGACGCGTTTGTGCTCGGTTGCGAGGCTGCCGACGTGGTCGGCGGTCCCCCCTCCTCGCCGTCAGTTCCCTACCTACGTTCCCCCGCTCCTTCGCGTAAAACGTCGTTTGCCGAGCGCAACGTCGAGACTCTCCGTCTTTATCTCGCTCTCCCCCCCCCGCGTTCGCTGCTGATATGCTCGGTGGTGCATGTGCACACGTACACGTTCCAAGCCGAACTCGATCGTGTGCGAGCCTGTCTATATGTATTTGGTAGCGCGAGGCGCAGCAGTGAAACCCGTCGACGCCATAGTTGAAACCCCGCCGACCGCCTCCACGTGTACACCTCGACATTTTTTTATAGCGATCACCGACCTCGTGCAACTCGACGCGCGGTAAGGACGTCGAGTTACATCATTGAGAGTGTAGTACCTCCGGTAGTACGAGCATGCATTAGAGGAGGGATGCGTGTCTATATTGAGCTCGTTCTTTTACCTGTCTTGACATTTTCGACGCAATTCTTTCAACATTTCTTTCTTTCTTTTTTTCATTCATTTATTTATTTATTTTTACATTCCATGTTTTCGAGATGACGTAGCCTCTCGCGTCCCTTGCTTCAAACGTATACATACGCGTTCCTATCCATGCGCATAGACACACAAATGTATGTGTGAATATGTCGCTGACTCTTGTTTTCTCGAGTTTCTTTTTGCTCCCCTCTCCCGCTTCCCGCTGGTCCTGCCATCTCGCCCCTTCTGGTGCGTAGTGCGTAGTCGGAGAATGGCACCCCAAAATATTATCGATTGCGGAAAACGGCCCACGGAAGGGTCCGCTCTAACGAGGGGAAATTCTACTGCGTCGAAACACTACGCCTTTTATTCGCCCTTTCCCTCTCTCGCTTCCGATTTTTCTGCCCTAATCGAGCCCCTTCGCGACTTCATTAGCGAAACAAGTAACGAGAAACTGCGAGAAATTGCGAGATGGGTCTTCATTGTCATCATTGCACGTCTCAAGATAAATACCGGTGGGAACCCCTCAGAAAACGGATTCTGAGAATTTAAAAAAGGAAAACACTATTTGGAAACGATCCGAAAGTGTTGTCATTGCCAATAGTCCGATATAATGATTCTTTCGGTAATTTGACAGCTTGTGTACAAACGTGCATAGCTTGATAAATTGAACCGATACGATACATCATGAAAGACAAATTATCTTCGTTTTTGACGAACGTTGTTGCAAATTAGCGTGGATATGAATTAACAGTCATCGTTTGTAATTATCTCTCGAATTCAAGAGTAACTAATACCGAAAACGAATAAGGATCTTCAAGGTCCGATAAATTTGGTAGGTAATTTACGATTAATCGTATTATCGTAGTTGCACGATTCTGCTTTCTACCCCTCCGCCCCCCCCCCCCCCGTTTCTCCGCTACAGCGTAGTCTCGTCTCCGAGTCATTGACACTCAAGCCCAAAGTTTCGCCGATTCTTTTCGCTCGAGCGGTCGCAAATATTGAAAAAAATAACCCTAAAATGTGAAATACATGGAACCCAACTTACCCGTAGATGATTCGATTAGAGAAGCTACCGTATGTCCTCGCATAAGCTGGATTTTCGATAATTGTCTCGCGCTTTGCACACGCTCACTCTCATAAATGATGTTTCGCTCGGTTCTTGTTTTATAAACAAGCTCCTCCGAGTTTTAGTTACTTATACCGCGGTACGACATCCGGACTCGTAAACGCACTTTGTCACAATTATAACGTATAATTAATGAATAAAAAGTCGAACACGAGAAAAGATGGTTTGTGGCACTCTCGGATGCGATATTTATGCACTTGACGAATAACTATATCTACATGTGTGTTAAATTCATTCATTTATCCTTGTATTCAAACAACGTACAACGTGAAAAATTTCCTTTAAAAAAGCACTTTATCTCGGAATCGCGTACTTAATTACAAAGAAAACACGACGTTAAACGGTTATTTTGTTATTCACGAGGGAACAATGTTGCTCGGTGGATGAGAGCTGTTTTGTTTCTGACGGTTCGACTCACGAAATCGAGGAAAACCAAAAGGACCCGCCTCGGGATGACCAATCATACTGTGCAATGTTTACCTCCTACTCTCTCTCTTTCTCACTTACACGGGCACACGGAACCACACACAACACGAACCAACGTTGCAGAAGTCCTCTCCACCCAGCGAAGGCTGACGAGGGGCAAGTAGACACACCGGCACACCGCACACGTACGAACGACATTCGAGATACACGCTACAAACACACCGAGCCGTCGAAACACGAAAATCACCGAACATGGCCGAAGTTTCCTTCGTCCTATCCCCCCCACGTTCTCGTCGGTCTCTCCCACTCGCACTGTTGCCGGTTTTTACTACCTCGCTCTCTCTCCCTCTCTTTCGCTTATTCCCCTCGTTGGCTCTCTGGCCGCGAAAAACGAGCTGGCGCGGGGGCTTCGCCCTACCACCTCCTCGCCTCACGATCTCCACGCGGCAGCGGCGGCCGCCCTAAAATTGTAGGTCGTCGCCGTTGCCTTCGAAGCGAGTTCTCACAGCACGTGGAGGCTGCCGGCGTGGTTTCTACTGTCGTTCCTCGCGCGTGCGGTCGCCCCGACGAATCCAGTGGCCGAGACGCGAGCGATAGACCGAAAGAGAGGGAAATAGTACAAGCGATGATGACGGAGCGAAAGACAATGAGAGAGGAACACGTATAAATACATATATTCTATTCATATCATGTATATAGGTATACCCAGATTCGAGGGAGAATCAGACGAGTACTCCTACTGTACAAAGCAGTGTAGAAACGCTGAGACACACGCACGTGCATGCTTGTGTTTATAACACTATGATAATGGCTGAGAGACAACAGGACGTATCCGGCGTATGCTTGAATAGCTTGGACGCTTTTCTTGAGCTTCAGTTTTCGTGTTCGCGTATACGTCAAGTCACACGGGTGTGTATCAATCCCTAGAGTGCGGAATTACCGAACGAGGCGGGAGTAAAAGAGGGAAGAGGGTGCAGAGGACACGCTGACCTGTGGACTGATGCCTTTGACGCATGTATTCACAGAGAGACGTATTCCACGCTACATGACAGCGCGCCTGAATCGATTTATACATGTGTGTATGCACGAGGGTTAGCTAGCGAGCGCGCGCGTTGCGTGAAAAGGAAAGGATGCGAGCGTATGATGTTTACCCACACGTACACAAACCCATACGCACGCACGGCCAGATAGCGTTCATGTGTATTCCACTGTTTCGGTTCACGCGACGTTAAGCCAGCTAGTCATTGATGACGATCGCCTCTCTTCCCCCTCCCCTCTTTGCCATCTTCTCCCTCGCGCTCTGTAGTTGGAACACTGGCGCGCGTGTTCGTCCTTTCGCTAACCCCCGATTATTATTATTATTATTATTATTCTGTTCTTTATCCATGTAACACAGAGAGACATCCATGCATGCCTCCCTT
This sequence comes from Heteropelma amictum, assembly GCA_959613375.1. Classification (NCBI taxonomy): domain Eukaryota; kingdom Metazoa; phylum Arthropoda; class Insecta; order Hymenoptera; family Ichneumonidae; genus Heteropelma; species Heteropelma amictum. Next base: position 10,858,060 of record OY390726.1, on the reverse strand, counting down.
CGGACTAATGGGCCAGCTTGAATATTAAGGGTTTTAGTTTTTTTATTTTCATTTTTTCCCTAAACAGTTTCCACAAATAAGAGGTGGTAAGTCCACAGGGCATTTGGTAAAAGAAAGCAATAACATGAAAATGGCATCGGGAAAGTGCCGCGGCGGTTGTCCGTTGCATCTTTATTTACACTTCCTTTCCCATTAAATGTATGCACGGTGAGGCTCTCATGAGAGTCTCATCCCCTCGAGAGTCTCATCAGTGAGACTCATCTCGAGGCGACCGAAATCATGCCCCGGGTAATCGGTATCGCGTTGAGGCTCTCTTGCGCAATGTATCGCTCATGCTTCCATCTAGAGACGCAGCAGCGTCTCGAAGCCAAGTAATTCAAAAGAAAACTGTTTGCCTTTTATATATAGATATATCTTCATAAATGGTGTCCCAGAAATTATCATTGAGTTATATAGGAGGTCGAAATTTTAATCCAAAAATACGGGGTAATGTTTTCATACCCCGAAACCCCGAAGTGTTCAATTCCAAGCAGTTATGTTCCACCTTGGAATAGCAAAGCGCGTCGCTTTCAAAATTCGTACGATAGTTTGTCATGAATTTAAATATAAATTTCTGCCATTCCTAGCTAGGACACCCTGTATATTATATTACGCGCGTGTACACTATCGAGATCCGGAATTTAGCTCTCTCAGAGCTCACCCTCGATTTTTCTTATAGGTCCATGTACATGCGCGCATGTACAAGAAGAAAGACGGCCGCCTAAATTGTACCAATGGTCTCCCACCCCCCAGTCTTTCTTCCTCTGATCCTCTGATCGTCCCTCTTTCGCTTTCACCTCGCGCGCCTCAAGCGTCGCCTTCTATCCCATCTTCCTACACTGTCAGTACTATTGCGGCGCGCGGCGGATGGCAAACGGCGACCCCTTTCGCCCTGTCTGGATTCAGACACGCACACACACGCATACTCTTCCATCGGTTCTCGCCTCCTCACTTGTCACTACCACATATTTGCCACGCGCGGCCCTAGAGACCCAACCTGTTCCGCGCGACGATATACAAGTATCTCCCTCGCGAACCATCTCTTTTTTCAATTCTTTTTTTTTCTCCTCTTTTATTATTATTTTTCTTTCCAGCGACCCTCTATCGCAACGTATAACTGCGCGTGCAAACCGCTCGTGCACAGTGACGAACAGAAGTCATGGTCCCTGGCTCTATAGGTATATTTCGATAATTCTATACATGGAATGTATAATGTAATTAATGTATTGATGAGAATGAATAACCATTATGTGCAGTTCTAACCGCCATTAACGATAATCTACGCGTTATTCTTGCCCTTCCGTTCACCTCTACTCTTATGGCACTTTCTTCCGGAAATTTGAAAATTGACAGCCAGTATACCAGCTTTCGCATGGACGACCGTTAACTATTTGCTTTTACTCGTTCGATCTTTTGTAGCGGATAGCCGCGGTACGCTGGTACAGCCATGTTTATGCGGCAGGATATATTTTTGCAGGTGAAGATTAATATTGTCGTTTTCTGCTTCCGGTCTGTTCGCCATGCGCAGTTAATGTACATTGCGTACATATGTACGCAATATGTATACCTACGTATATACTCATATTCATTGCGACTGTTACAAAGCACAGCAGCCTATAGCTGTAAATTCTTGGTATTGTTTTTCTTATTTCTCATGCATATACGTAGACGTATATTACGATGCGAAAAAAGAGCACGTATAAAAAAATGATATTCGGAGGAGACTAAGCTAGATAATGAGACTTGTTTACAGTGTGCGTATCTCGGCGATATTTTTTTTCCGCCAAAGGTTCTTCATGCCCGACAAATCTTACACACGGCCAAGTGCCACGCGTGTATTTTGAGCAAAATATGTATATATATATATACGACATGTGGCAAAGATTCTCAGTTGTCAGGGTCGCCAATCCGAAGGCACACTTGCGAAATCGAAACTCGAAAAGTGAGAAGAATATGTCGTACTATCGGCGGCTCCTTGAATATTATTTAATTCATAAATGTACACGTGCCGTTCCACCATGTACTTCATAAATATTTCACTATTCTGCTTCGTTATTTCATTCGATACTTCCTGATTTAACGCTGCTGAGCTATGCCACACGAAGCAAGAATATTTTCAACATTGCAGACAACTTTTTACATTGAATAATCCTGCTGTAGGTCTGAAAAACTTAGATCGTAGTCGAGGGTTTTTCTTCACACCTGGCAGATGAAATTCGACAAACGTTGAGCGATACTGAATTACTTTTATGGATTTATTTATATGTTTATTGCTCTGTAAATCCCTGTGGAGTAGCTTGTTGAAAAAAAGAATCTGACGTTTTTCAGTCAACCTCTTGCGACGAAAAACTGTTGAAGAATCACGAATCGATTAACCAAATGACGTTATTTTGTTTTATCAAATAAATTTCATTGAATCTTGAGGTAATTTTAATATTACAGAATTTCATGTTAATTTTGACGAAATTTCTTCCTTTAAATTAATCTTGAAAAAATAATGTGACAAACTCAAAAGAATGGTTGACTTTCGCTCCGTTTCTCCTGTATACGGTATACCTATACACAATTAAAAAACAGGAAATAAAAAAGCATATGTGCGACTCTGAAATGGGACATTTATTGATTCCACGTGAAAGGTCTCATGTATAGCAATATCGAGAGACAGGGAGAGAGAGAGAAATATGGAAAAAATGTATCGGCATGTAGCAAAACACTGTTTTGTAAAGACATATACAAGACGTCGACACGTGTAGGCGCAAGTCCCCAGGATACAGGATATGTATACGTATATTGTAAATTATAATTATATCGTTACGAGTATCGTGCCACGACCTCGAGCACTCCGGTTTGTCGAGAGTGTGCAAAATTCAAAGAGCCAACGTTTTTTCGTTTTTTCCCCCTTTTCCTTTTTTTTTCACTTTAGCGTTTTTGCTCACACGCACTCCAAGGTATTTCGACAAGTGTATATAAAATATAATGTAGGTATTATAGCGAGAGAAAGGAAGGGAGAAAGCAGAACCTATCGAGTTGCGCTGGGGAAACAAACTCTATAGTGCTAACGTCGTACAGACGGAGAAAGAGAGAGAAAGAGAGGCACCACGCCAACACGCGGAGCAATGACCCAGTGCGTACGCTGCACGTGTGGAATGATGAAACCGCGACGACTGCCTCGCTGCTCTTGAGCGTTCAGCGCGCCCTCTGCCGGGTCACGTGGTACTGCGAGCCATTGGAGGATATATGTATACGGTGTGTACGCTTTTCGTTGGCCACGGTTAACTATGGCTCTGCTGGACATCACACTGTCGATACGTTACATTCTCGTATCAAGGTGATTCTTTAAACTCGCCACTAACCACATAATTTTTCATGAAGAGGAACAAAAGAAGCCAGGTACCTATTGTGTAGTGAATCTAATAATAGCTACATTGCTATGGTGGAGCGTATTTTCTTCACGGGATCAGTCCTCCTTGCCAATATTTCTCTTTTATCTCGCGGATCCGACAGATGGCTCCTCTTTTCAAGTTGTCCATCGACGCCATCTTCTTTTTTTCATTCTTTCATTCTCCATCTTTTTGCTCCTCCGTCACCGTAATATTTTTACAATTAGACAACAAAGAGGATTGATATTGCGCTTTGTTTTTCGGCAGGTCCGTACAAGGTCTGCTATCATTGAGTATATGTATGTCACCAAGTTCACGGAAGGAGAAGAGATACGTGAACAGGAGTTGGGCAGAATTTTCGATGGTAGTCTTTGAAGCTCATCGAATTTTTTCTGCTACATCGTGTTATGCGTAGCTACACGGTACAGACGTGTATGCATGACGATGAAACTCGTGACAGTGCCGCGGTCGACGTTCTTCTCGGTATCTTGGTTGCGGGACAGTGCTGTATGCTGCCGGATTATCGCGGGCGGAACAGGCGATCTGGGGAGGTGAGGAGATCGCCGACGAGTCGTGCGTGTTGATATGACGAGCGAGGGCGGGCAGCAAATCCTTGTGTATTCGAGCGGTGGGAAAAGATCGACGCGATATAGCAGCAAACCTCTGAATATACATAGTACCGCCGAGTGGGAAAAACGGGGCGGGGGGGAAGAATATTGCGTTAAAGTGGGGTAAAAGTGGGGGTGGGAGATAGCACGAGCTCGGTCTAGAGCCTCGTGCGTGTTATACATATATCGATGTCTTGTCTCCCCCCTCCCTCCGTTCATCGCTCGCGCTCTGGCTTCGTCGTACCTTGACCAATCTCAACGCGACTCGTTTTAAGCTATACTATGCCGCAACGACCTTAGAGCTTGTCGTCATTGCTGATGCCGCTGCTGCTCTGCTGCAATGATCGCTTGATTCGATCTGTCTCTCTCTTTATCTGTCTTTTTTTCTACGCTCGGCTCGCGTATACACTTATATAAAACCAAAAGGCTAACACGAACAACACCTATATATGCTTAACTATATTACTACACATCACGTTCGGAAACGCCGAACGGATTCACAAATGATAAGCCAGCGGCAAAGATTTTCGGTGCTGCAATTAATTGTCAGTTGGACGAGTCCGGTCTCGTTGGTTTGACAAACATCAGATAGATGTCGTGGTTACGCAGTACACGCACCACACACGAAAACAGCGCCGCAAACGATACGCCGTAGTTTCAGCATCATGATACTTACGAGTCCAAAGCGAACATAACTTTGTTACCTTCGCATGTATATAAATTTTCTTTTAAATTACCGGGCGTCGAGACGCTACTGCTTCTTTAGATACACATAAGATGGCGCCAATCACGCATTCGAGAATTTTCATTGTACCCTTCGCCATTCAATGAACATTACAAAAACCCCTCTCACCATAATAAAATACATAGTATATCAACTAAAAAATAATCAAAATTTCCAGGGATTGTTTGTAATTATTTATTAAATACCCAAAAGCATTGTATTAAATTGAATGAATATATCAATCGCAGTGTGCGACAAGCACATGTATTGCTGTAACATTTATCAGAACCCGTGTGTGCGTCATCGGCGTGGTAGTAAAAAGGTCATTGTGACTGACCACCATCACCGCACAATCACCGCCACCACCGCGATTGCACGTATGACAAAGCGTCGAGTGTCGAGCGTTACGAGCGAATAGGAAGCATCGAGAGTCTGGGTCAATAGCCGAACATGGAATGCGACCGTTGAGAGAACGTACTCGCGTGGGCCAAAATGCTACCAACACTTTGACGGTCTTTGCGTCCAAGGCCGACGTATTTTCGTCAGCAGATTTGTGAAATGGTTGTAATGGATATCGTAGCGTGTGGTAGATGTCTGAGATAATGGCAGGAATACACAACGCGTGTACACCTGCATATTGCGACCAGTGGATGCATTAGATGGGATGATGCTATAGAGGTCAGTTCCTCGCAACGAGTTAATTGAAGAAAACAAGGAAAAATGAAAAAAATCCCCAATTATTTGGAACGACGTATCGTCCGAATATTTATGTACATTTTTTTCAGAGTAGATGTTGTGTGAGCAATTTTTAATGCCAGTGTACATGTTTAACGCAAAAAAGCACGCAAAAATGCAGGGCAGGGCGTCATACTTGTAGGTTTTTTAAATCATATAGCCCAACGAGGAGCAAAGATCCTGGCAATTTCCGTCTTCTACGCCACCTGGATATTTATCCGAATAAAATTGAGGAGAAGAGAAAGACAACGAAATATAGTAATAAGGTGTGCACCACCCGTGCCTGTACTCTCAATCTTTTTAGAGATGCATGGTGTCCCCAATAACGTCAACGGCAGCGTGTATGATCTAACCTCGCACACACTGCAGTCTCGTGTCCTTTCCCCCGGATGTGGTGAATGTGACCCAATTGTACTCAACGTTCGTCACATCGAAAAAAATGATACTCCGCGTTGGCTCCGAAAATACAACAATAATTAAAGATATTGACAGAAGAACTGCTTGAATTATCTTTCGACTTCATTCTCACGCTTTATCAAACCGATCCGGTGTTAATTAATGCTTTTTATTCAATAATTACTCGGTAATTATGCGCACCAAGTAATCGCTCGCGCTTGTTAATTATGATTCGATTTCTACGATATTTCGATACTGCTAAAATATTTTTTAGAAATAATGATTCATCTCTGTTTTTGGTTATCAATGGCTCTGATGAAAACATATATACATGCATATGTGTGTCGTTATACTCATACAAACAACCAGGCAGACTCAAACACAATCACACCTCAACTCTAGTTCGCGTACGTAGTGATAATTATCGTTGATGAATATCAAATTTTGTTATTAATAACCATAAAAATTAATTTGAATTCTCAAAAGATGCCTTACTCGATCTGATATCACAAATATCGTTGAATAATAAAATTCGGTAAGAATAATTATCAATATTCGTCGGGTTGAACGCTGATTACCGCGATAATGCGTAAAATCTCCGTAAGATGTCGCCATCACCCGACGCGCCATTCTACCCATTACGATATTCCATACCCGTTTCAATTAAAAAACAACATCGAAATTTGTCTTTAACGAAATTTTACACTATTCGTAGATTATAATCAAGATAAAATTCGTCCGTACAATTTTACAAATCAAATCGTTCTCGAAACTCTACCCTCGAGCGGATGCAACGCGATCCCCCGTACTTCCATCACAATCGAATATAATAATATACACACACATATTTCATGCAAAATTATCAATGTACGATTATTAGTAATTGTTTACAATCCATTATTTAATGATACGCATAATAATAAATTTCACGGTAATACATATGATTATATCTGTATACATGAGAAGAAACTAATCATGTAATAATACTAAGTGATACGGGACAACATACATCTACGTGGTTATATAAAGGATAAACAGGGTACAAGAGGAAATTCATTGTCGTATAACGGTAGAATTACCAATCACGTAATTACGAGCTACACCTGTCGCCTTATTCGATCATTCGTTCGATTGTAGATGAATGTATGATTATCATATTCAAGTATTTTTCCTCATTCGCGGATTCATCCCTTCTCGTGAGTGATCACCGAGCCTCTCCTTCCTCCGAGAGCAAGCGCGCGCGCATGAGGTGCGGACTTGTGGACCCCCCCGTTGTCCTGCCTGACCAATCCGCTCCGAGGGTCTTTCTCGAGCTATGGGCCTCATCGTTCCTGCTATTTTTTACGTCTCGGCGCCTGAACCAGCCTAAACTACTTGACATATGTTTTATGGCTCCATACACTAACAGAAAAAATTTGAGAGACAAGCTAAGAAACCAACAAGGCTTTATAGTTTGACTTTCTTACCCGATTCGCCACGGTCACGTAGGGAATATTAACATTATTCAGAGTGTTGAGAAATTTATGGGTCCTTAAAAAACTTATCTCAGCAAACCGTGACTTGAGGATGTCGCGTTAAACCGCGGCATTATTTTTTATATTAAATCGTTTTTGGAATTTCTGGTGAGAAATCTAGAAGACTCTTTCCTTCAACCCGCGCTAAACGAACTCGAATGTCAAATGAAGATTTATAATACGAGAATATTCCAATCTTCGGCTTTCGCGAATTAACCTGTGCTGCTATTTGGCGGAAAGGTGCGATAAGCCGCGCTAAACTGGGCGTTTCACATTGTGTACTGGCAACCACTGGCAACGAAACATAGAGTTATATGGAACCGTACGTCTTATAGGGTGTTTAAAACCAGAAAAGTTCGGGTGATCGCGTCCCAATCATACGGGATCACTCCAACCCAGGTAGCAATAATGTCAGTTCAATATTGGATAGGGTAACATATCACAATCAAAAGATATCTTACGGGTAACTTTTGGATATCTAATGGACATTATTGCTATCTGGGAACTTTTTGACTTCTACCAAACTACAGAGGATACACTTCCATCTACCTCTCTATGTTGGTTGGTATTACTGAACATAAGGCAATGTAAGAAATCGACGTATGTTTCCGATAACATTACCGTTACATAGTTACATTACACGTAACGATATTTACTGGTTAAGAAGCGAAAGCTAGATCGGTTATTGTCCCAAGGCCTATTTTTATATCAAGTTTTTTAATAAAAAAAAAGAACTCATCACGCTTTTTAACACAGTTTTTACTTTCTGGCGCCCCGTTACCGCGCGATTACTCGCGCTTCGCAACTAACTTCAAGGTGCACGGCGGTTTGTAACTCTCTCGTAAGCAAACTTAACCTCGTCAATCGTCAACGATTTCTCGTGATAGTTGCTTGTGCTCCGGCCGATAATTGCGATATTCGATACAATTATATCGGCACTTTTTTCGATAGACGAGTAACATTTTTCGACGAATTATACAACAGCGGCAAGATGGTGAGACTTTTATTATTACCTTTCAAGAATTATGCGCTTGTTAGCAACGATATCAAAATTCTCCAACGAGCCCGTCGGCTTTTTATGCATCTATAACCTCAAAGTTTTGTCGTAGCATTTTCCGATATGAAAAATGCGTTTTCTCACAAAAACCAAAAAAAATCAACGCGAAATATGACATACGACAAACATGAAACATATGATATTTGGCACTGAAATTTCGACATTTTATTGCTTCAGACGATCGGCAAGAACAACAAGATGCTTCAGCATATTAACTACAGAGTCAGAATAATATTGCAAGATAGTCGTACATTTATCGGTACGTTCAAAGCCTTCGACAAACACATGAATTTGATACTCGGAGATTGCGAGGAGTTTCGCAAAATCAAACCCAAGAACACAAAGCAGTCTGAGCGTGAAGTCAAACGAGTATTAGGGTTTGTTCTCCTGAGAGGAGAAAATATTGTTTCTCTGACTGTGGAAGGGCCACCTCCTCCGGAAGAGGGTCTTCCGAGAGTACCGATTCCCGGTGCGGCTCCTGGACCGGGGATGGGTCGTGCTGCTGGTCGAGGAATGCCGGCCAACGTCGCTGGTGTACCAGCCGGTCTTCAAGGTCCCGTTCGAGGCGTCGGAGGACCGTCGCAGCAAATAATGACGCCGGGTGGAAGGGGACAAGTTTCCGCCCCTCCGCAAATGCATCCTGGTGGGCCACCTAGAATGCCGGTTGGCGGACCACCCGGTATGATGGGACCTCCTCCTCCAGGAATGATGGGTAATTTTTACTTATGTGCAAATGTACCGACAGTTATTACATCAAAGCGTCGATATGAAGTATTTGCAAAAAGTAGAACAAGTCGAGAATTCGGTATCAGCAATGCCATGAAAACGCGAAAATTTTTATGAACTTTCTGGATGAAAAGTTATTAATTAATGAATCAGTGATGAAACCTTTAGTCAAAAATATTCGGAAAGCGGAATGAAAATGTGCACATTCTTTGAATGCATTGTCTTTGAAAAACAAATCAATGTAGTTGAAAAATTAATGAAAGTGTCCACTGGTAGTGCCAGTGGAGCAGAGACAAAAGATATAAGTATTTGATGGAAAAATCTTTTATTCTATTTGTCTCATCTGAGTGAAAATACTTCAAATGTTTGTGCAACGATATTGATTATTCATGTCCAATATTTTTCATAGGTATGCCACCGGGAATGCCTCCAATGGGACGTGGCGGACCACCGATGGGAATGCGGGGACCGCCACCGGGAATGATGAGGGGAGGTCCACCGCCTCGCCCGTACTAAGCTCACGCAAAATTAAGATAACGAATGAAAATGCATTACCAATTATTTTAATACAATTGTCTCATCTAAGAATCAATAAAATCGCTCTTTTTCGGGTTTGTTTCTCGTCTTGCACCAATATTATCGCCCAATTTCCATTTTCAACATTATTATTATTATCACTTGATGCTTGGCAAAATTGTACACTTTTATCATGTTCGTTCATTCCAGTTATCGAGTTTCGTGTCGATTTTCCAAATATACGACGAGGCAAAATGCAAAATATCTCTAAAACGATTATGAAAAAATCGTGACGCTAACATTTTTAGTAGTACGATTGAACGATAATAAAAACCTTGGTACTCTCGATCGAGCGGTTTATCACTGGCATGAAAAAACAAAAATGAAATAAATAAATGAAAAGAAAAACGCTGAAAGTCTGTAATAATTCTTGGCACAACTGTACAGCGATGATCTTCATTTCCTCTCTCTCTCTCTCTCTCTCTCTGTCACTTTTTCCTTTCAATACAAGCCGCAAAGTCGCGAGTTACCGAACACTCCTCTGTACACTGCGAATAATTCATCAAATTCGAGACTCTAGAAAGCGTCGTTCTGTCACAATGATGACTGAGGAAAATTGGTGCTGAAACTTGGGCAATTCGACATTAACCCTCCGGCAGAACAGTCGGTGATCGTTGAAACGTTGTACACAAAATGGGGCAAGGGAAAGCTTCACAAAGAGTGTGAAAAATTGGTAATTTGTTTATAAATGCAGTGTGAAAAAAAATGAGTATCGGATAAATGTAGAAATTGTACCACAAAAGTAGTTTGTGATTGTTCGTTGAAGAATTTCTCTTGTCATTATTTTAACGGTATTTTCGTTGTTGGAAAAATAATATCGTTGGTTAGTGCCTCGTAGAGCAGCATTCTTCATTGCGGCATGGGAATTTCTTAAAGAAATATGTGGAACAAAAAAAATGACGGATGTCGGAGACCCGCGGAATTAATGAAGAGACGCATGTTTTGTAAACAAAATGTATGCCAAGATTGACAGACGACTCAAGATGAAAAATAGTCCCGAAAATAAAAAATGATTAAACCTAGCTACGTTCTATGTCGTTCAGTAAGTATTAGGTGGTCCAAAATACTATGAAGGATATTTTTGCGGTTTTCTGTAGAACATTTTGGAGTTTTTTTCTCCGAGGATTCTATCATGTAGGGCATCATATTATCTAAAAAACACTCTTCTTACACTCAAGTTTGTGGCTTCAACTGTTCCAAGGTTATAAAGGCTGAGTGAGGTAAAAATGTTATCCTGTTGAACTTTCAAAGAATTTCATTTACGAATACTGCATCAAAACTTTTGTATTTAGAGTAAATCCTCAAAAAAATGGTCATTTAAACGATTTGGGTATTGCACAAAGTTCAGCCGCAATGAACGATTCAACGTTTTTTTGACTGAAAATCGGACTTCCGGCCGGTGTAACCAGAGAACAGTTGAACTCACAGGTTTCGCTCTGAGAAGTTTTCTTTCGAGAATTCAATGCCCTACACGATAGAATCGTTGAAAAAAAAAATAAAAAAGAATTACATACGGAAAACGAACAAAACGTCCTTCATGACGTTTTTCCCACATTAATCAAATGTGAAGATTGACCTTCAATGCGCTAGTTCTAGGTTGAATGTACAGATGAACGCGTTTGCGAAGATTTTTTCAAGATCAGACGCTGCAACTTTTTGAGGTGGGAGATTGACAAAAAATGTTCGCCTTCTGATGAACCACCCTAGTAAGTACATAAAGTATAAGCTAGCCGGAGAGCAAATGTCGATAACGTTGAGTCCCATTGAGGCCGAATATTGGGAACGTCGAAAAATATTGAGAATTTAATTTTTGGAATCGCCGAGAGGTCATTGACTGTTAAAATTTCGTGAGACTGGCGCAACTCTGTCAGTCAATAACACGTGGCGAATTGTAAAAATCATTCTGGATCTTGTCTACCCGAGCTGGATGAAAAGAAATGGTAAACTTGAAGTTTTAAGTGAGAAAACTAGACGAGCTAGCAACGAAGAAGCGAGCGGAATTTCAACAATTCGAAATGGATCGTAACACGGCGTTACAAATCGTCGATTTCCGCGATACTCTCGCGGAATTGATTGCTCTGTATCGCATCTCGACACACTTCTATCACAGTCTCCCGATCACCATTGTTCATGTATTGAAAATTATCCATATGAATGGCTGACGGATCGAAAGCTGTGCTAAATATTTCCATATTGGATGCTTCCAACGATTCTTCCGCATCCTCCTCGATAATGATCTCATCTACGGGTAAACGGAAGTTATGATCATTGGCATGATAAAATGAAATTTCAAAAAATCATTTGATAATTGCAACAAACCGTTAGATCGGCAATTGTAAATTTCATTCCGAGTGCCGAGTGACGTTTCAATTATTCCCTCGTCGATCATCTCGACAATTTCACCATTATCCGTCATATCGGAAGAATCGGCGTTGGAGTCGGCGTTTCCCACGATCGACGGTAAATTCGAACAGTTTTCATTCTCCTCGATCAATTCCGAACCGTTGATAAGACCCGGGGAATTCGGCTCATTGGAAACAAGGTCGGATTTGATGAAATTACAGTCGAGATGGTTGATCGTCGATTCGTAAAGGTCATCGTCCTTGCCGAAACACTCTAAACCGGAGATTCTCGCATCGGCATTTACACTGGTGGATTCATCGACATTTTCACAGGGCAAAACCGCCTTCTCCCCTTCCGGGACATCTCGCCGAATATCAAGCACGATATCGTTTCCCCGCTGATTTATTACGTCATTATATTAATGAAAAATCATATTAATATGAATAAAGATAATTCTTCAATAGAGTATGGATATTATCTTAATTTAGTTTACTGGTAAATTCCAGAAATTAACAATGTTCATGCAACATTTGTATCAACATATTCCGGTGCATTAGTCTGACTCGAGAATAAAAGTACGATAAACTCACTTCGGATGGCATTTTTGGAATTTCTGTATTCGTATTTGCGTCAAAAGTAGTTAACGTTTGTTGCCCGTTATTACAAACGTCACTGCCTCGATGAGCCAACCGTGCCATAGCGGACGCGTTGTTTATCTGACTCGTGAGGCAAAGATGCTTTCCACGCATGATAACTTTTCCCAAAATCTCCTGGGAATAAAATAACGCACATTCTTCGTTGTTATGTCGTTTTTTGTAATTCTCACGATACCGTCATCGTGTTACCTTTCCACCGTGAGAAAGTGTCACTCCTCTCGCCGAGTCTTTTTTAACAACGATTACGTTCGCCAAGCTTCCATTGGGATGAGCATTAATTTTCAGTGTTTTGCCGGAATTCAACGTAATACCCTGGCAACGAGAAGAAAGGAGAAAAAGGTTCAATGAATAGTGACAATGTCACGTGATTTTGGACAGAGACAAAATGCCAATTTTTTTGTTTTTCGTTGTTCAGGCTTCTGTTAAAAAGACGCGATTATCGAGTGAAAGGTGCGCGACAGCTCTTTTCCCAACAAAAATAAACTTTAAAATTTCGTCCCGAATTTCTATGTAAATCTGCGAGAATTCGAGTTACTGTAATAATTTCAAAATTTAAAATCAAATCAGCAAACCACTTATACGGCCATATTCACGTATTACTATGGTGAACTTGAATAATTGCTTGCTTTCCTCTTCTCAGTTTGAAATGTGGCCAAAATTCATTTCAAAAGGCCATACCATTTTTGCACCAGTGTTTTGATGGTGGAGCTCGCCAGTTGGCATCTTTTTGTACGCCAGTGATGGTGCGATGGGAGGACCAGGAGCACAAGATGTCGTGCTTTCTGAATTTACAGTCAACGAACTATTCATGCTACCTGAAGAGTTGATAAATACAAATAAAATACAAATCCAAATAAATGAATAATGAAAAATACAAATTACTCATAATAATTGGCTTGGTGGTGATGGATAACTCATTATTCATTCATTTCTTGCGGTACGTTATACAAGCACGATTCCGCGATATTCGCTGCATCGAATTTTCAACAAGCTTAAATTCCGTCGATGACTCACTGATTTTGCACTGATCGATGATGTTAGAATCTCGTCCGTTAATATCGTTCGTTATACTCGTTGTCTCTGTAACGTGCCCATTCTCCGTTTTCTCAATGTCAACTTGGTCGGAGTTTCGATGATTTAAAGGCTTTACTATGTATTTCTGATGATTCGAAACATCGGATGGCGAATTTTCAGGACTATTGTTCTTATCGATACGCGTAGCGGCGGTCGTTGCTATCGACACTTCTACAACTTGTCCAGATTCCCTCCCCAATGGAGGCAATGGCGATTTGACTCTATTTTCTAACCGAGATCTCGGAATTTCTTCGGTATCTTGAGTTTTCCTTTTAGCCGACTCGAGTCTTTGACACTTTTCATTTCCCAGAGACTGTAAAATATCAATAATTTATCAATTGAGAACTTTTCGATCGCTAAATGTCCATCAAATTATCAGAGCTGGCAAAAATCTTGTGATTCTTTTCTTTTACGCATTGTTTTGACAACCATGTACTCCGTACCTCGGGTGAGGTTCGTTTTCTTTTTCCACCTCTGGCTTTTCCCTCGGTACGTAAAATAGGCAATTTCGACAATTTAGGCAACTGCGGCAATTTCACCAACGGTCCATCCTCCTTTTCACTATCTTCCAGACCCATTCCTTCTTTGGCTGTAGCGATTTATTCATTTATGTTTTATCAATTCTCCATTGCTGATATTGGTATTATTTGGTTTTGTTTTAGGGCGAAAAAATGTGCTTATTTTTTTGGCGTTACCTAAGGGGTCTGGAGTCTTGTTATAGATAGAAAATTTTTTCTCATTAGCTGCTGCTAAAACGAGGGACAAACTGTCAGCCAGTCCTGTAAATGCTGTGCGTGCTTTCAGCCTTGGCAGCAGCGGTATGCTTCTGCGTCCTTCTATTGCCCAATCGGTATATACATTTGAACCGTTTAATCTGTGAAGCAATCGTTTCTCTTTTTGATCTTTGATTTTATAAATCCATTCCAGTAGACTAGCTTTTTGCGATAATAGTCGACTTCTGTGTATTACAAGATATATGCTCGATAATACGCGATAATAGGACGGATGGCGCAACACTGATCAGCACGATGCTATCGTCGAGTGAATATTATCAAACAAGACTACAACTATCGAATCCTTACTGCTCGGCTATGATTGACAACTTTTCATCATTAACGGCCCTGCGAATTTCAGCTCTGTGCCTTTCATTCGATATATGAAGAATTTTCGCAAGTTGACCCAGCAATTTTCGTTTCTCCTCTGTCAGAGAACCCTGAGCTCTGAGTACGGATACCATATTCCCATAAGCATCGAGTTCTGGAAAACGACATTCGATGAAAAATCCGAGGGTCACAATTTTTCCCGAGAACGCGAGAATTGTCAGGAAGATGGGGGGATATTTAATGGAGAGACAAGAGGAAAGAAACAACGTTTTGCGAATTACCTTAAGGGCAAATCAACATTCAGCGATTTTATTGATATTTATGGACAAAAATGTAAGAGATTCACCGCTCAAGTATTTAAAAGTTGAAAAAATTAATTCGCGTACGAAATTGTTAATCCTTAATGATAGCCTGCTATAACCTGGTGCTTACCAAGACATCTAAGACACTTTCTGCATTCATCCCGCGACATGTCCATTATCGTGGGCCTCATTATTCTTTTCAACTTTTTCAACGCTTAATTCGCATTTGCGTATGTTGTGTGTTCTTCGTCACACGAAATTATTTCCGAGATTTCTATGCGGTTCAATTCGCCCCATCGTCTTTCTCTACGTGATATTTAGTTGACAGCCACAAGTTACAAGGCGAAAAAGCAACACGAGACCCAGTGCAAGGAACAGAGTGCGTGCAATCAGGTGCATTAGAGCGATTGTCGGGTTTATAAATATATAAATTATTGTTGACGCAAGCGCAAATGGTGGCCGAGCGATTATATATATATAAAATACAGGAAGCTTGGCAGGCGGGAAATTCAATTTGTTGGATCAATCCCTTACCCCGGTCATACTGCGATTTCTTCCTGTAACGACACTCACCTGGAACTTTGCATAATAAAGTTTATTATGTACCGTCATCGTTGCGCTCGACCGGTTACACGTGATCACGTTATGACTAATCCAAAGAATACAGACGTACATGGAACCACAGGTCCCGTGGGTCCCGTGTTGACGTTAAGGCCGGATTTTTGAAAATCAAAAAAAAAATCAGTCATATCCAAGATACTGAGGACAAAAATTGTCAATACTTCGTTTATTTTGTTTGAAAGCGCTTCAATTTTTTCAAAGTTTTCTCTGTGTTTTAAAATTCCGCTTGTTTTCTTTGAATTTGGTTAAATATATAAAATAACTATAGTTTAATAGATAGACTAATATAGAACGAGCGGCAATATAAACGATGGAGCGGCGTGGGAAAAGAGCGGCGCG
Organism: Heteropelma amictum; assembly: GCA_959613375.1. Taxonomy (NCBI): domain Eukaryota; kingdom Metazoa; phylum Arthropoda; class Insecta; order Hymenoptera; family Ichneumonidae; genus Heteropelma; species Heteropelma amictum. The sequence continues at coordinate 10,841,867 of OY390726.1, read as the reverse complement.
GGGGAGAAAGAGGCCTGAGCAAATGTGTGTAGGTGCACGCGGATACAAAGCGCCCGTGGCGCGCCCTGGTAGTCGGGTTGATAAGCTTAATCAAGCTTCAATGAGCCATAAGACCTGTGCTTCCATATAAGTCTGTATTCTTTGCTAATATGACAGCAACGAAAATTTTAAAAAAATCGAGGAGAGAAAATTTTCCATTGATTATTGGAAATAGACTTTTGTTTTGACCCTCTTGCCCGATTAGTCGCCGCAAAATCAAAAAAAGAAGGAAAGCGGGAAGGTGCGAATGAAATTGAACTAGTGTGCGAGAGAAACAGTTGGGCACAGTAGCGCCTCTAGTAGACGACATCGGCGAGGTCGCGTAACGTCTTTTCGTTCAAACGTTTCGGGACGGAGGAAAAAAGTTACATCGTTTTACTCAAACTACTGAAAGAACTCTTTTTTTTTAAGTTATAGTGCTCGAGGTGAAAACGATTGTTGTGAAAACGAAAAGCAAACGAAGAATTAAATCCGGCGGAACGTCCTGTTATAAAGGTTCAATTTTTCGGAGTGTAAAACCGGTTTGTATTTTCTAATGTATATTCAACAAAACGCGATGCTCAGGAAACGAAACGTTTTAATTGTACTTTTCGTAAGTTAATATTTCATGATATTTTCGATTTATCGCAGCAGATAACAACGTGTGGAAAATGAGTGAAGATACAGTACGCGTGGCTTTAAGGATTCGACCGCTCGTTTCCACAGAAGTTGAAAGAGGTTGCCAAACCTGCATATCTGTCATTCCTGGTGAACAACAAGTCAAAATCGGTAGCAGTGAAAGGTCTTTCACTTTCAATCATGTTTTCGGGCCCGAAACTGAGCATGACAATTTCTACAACATAGCTGTAAAAAACACTGTGGGAAACATATTCAAAGGTAATATATTTTGCGTCTAAACTTTAGACTTTGCATAGCTTTTCTCAAATTCTAATTGATATGATATTCATCAAAATATTGGTTCATCATTGCTTCAGGTTACAATGTAACGATTCTGGCCTATGGGCAAACAGGCAGCGGCAAAACATTCACAATGGGGACGAATTACAACGGAGAGGAAGCAATGGGTGTCATCCCACGAGCTGTTCATGAAATTTTTGAAACCATGAAGGCAAAAAGTGATTGCACATTCAAGGTCTCGGTGTCATTCATGGAGCTGTATCAAGAACAGTTATATGATTTACTCGCAGACAAGCAGAGAAGCGAGAGAATCGTTGATATAAGAGAAGACGTTAAAGGTATAAAAATTATTGGATTAACCGAAAAAGTTGTGACGACTGCGAGCGAAACTTTACATGCTCTGGTCCAAGGCTCAAACGAAAGAGCGACTGGAGCAACAGCGATGAACGTGCAGAGTAGCCGCAGTCACGCAATTTTTACCATCGTAATACACCAAAGGCCGTTAAACAATGAGAATGGTGCAACAACGTCAAAATTTCATCTCGTCGATCTCGCTGGGTCGGAGAGAAGCAAAAAAACCCAAGCTACCGGAGAACGTTTCAAGGAAGGGGTCAATATAAACAAAGGTCTTTTGGCACTGGGAAATGTCATTTCCCAGCTTGGCGAAGGGGGATCCGCTACTTACATAGGGTACCGTGATAGCAAGCTCACCCGGCTGTTACAAGATTCACTGGGAGGAAATTCGATGACGTTAATGGTGGCCTGTGTAAGTCCAGCAGATTACAATCTGGATGAAACGCTCAGTACACTGAGATACGCCGATCGAGCTCGGAAAATCAAGAACAAACCGATCGTTAACCAGGATCCTAAATCTGCTGAAATCAACCGTCTCAATAATCTCGTTCAAGAGCTCCGTTTGGCACTCGTCGGTCAAGGTACTTACGGCTCGTGTCCACCCGAACACGAGCATCTGCAAGAAAAAGTTCGTCTTTTGCAAAAGAAACTTCGCGAATTGACAGAGCAGCTAAACGCGAATTTCATCGAGATCGTAAATATGCACGAGCGCGCTGAACTCGCTGAAAAAGCGAGAGAAACTATAAATCTCGCGATGACGAAGATTCTCGAGGAATTTAAAGCAGTGTTTGACAAATTAGACGCTTCTTCACCCGACCGTGCAATATTCGAGCCGCTTTATAAACAGATCGTCGATCTTCATGACGATCAAAAGAAAACAGCCGAGCAAATCCTTCAACACGAATTAACGGCAACGCGCCCTATCGAAAAATCCGTCCATGAAGAAGGCTCTATCCGCGAATCGTTCGACGAGAATCAGAGCGATGTGAATGAGGAAGACCAAAATGACCTCTCTGAGAAACACACCGAACTTACTTTGCGTCAAGCGGAAAAAAATTACGAAGTGCAGAGTATCAATCGTGTTCTCGCAGAGAAGGAAGAACTCGTCTCGTCGCTGTTGAAAAATTACTCGCAAATCGTTGAAGCACCGGAAGAGCTGCAAAAAATGGAAAATGAGATAAAGACATTGCTGTCGGAGAAGGAAGAACTACTGCAGGCACTGCAAAATGCGCAAACCAACAATGCGAGCGCCAAGTTGGCTGCAGCGAGACGAAAAAAAGTTCAAGAGCTAGAAAAAAGGATTAACGAATTGACAAAGAAATGTTTGGAACAAACGAGAATAATAAAGAAAAATGAGAAATCTGACGAACAAATAAAAAATCTTTCCATGGAAATTCAGTCGCTGAAGCAAACGCGCGTCAGACTCATTCGCGAGATGAGGAAAGAAACGGAGGCTTTTGGCAAATGGAAACGCGAGAGTGAACGTGCAATGTACAAGTTGAAGGATCAAGACAGGAAAAGACAGAACGAATTGGTGAAATTACAAACTCAACATAACAAACAAAAAAGTGTTTTCAAAAGAAAAATGGAAGAAGCATCCGCCATCAACAAACGACTCAAAGTAAGAAAAAATTATTTCATGTTTATTACATCGCTTGCTTATTTATCGCACTCATCTTTACTTTTACTATTATTATACTCTTTTTCCTTTTCCGCGTACACTTATGAGCTCTTACAGAATCCTCTCCGTTTGGACCTCTGCCTCATTCATTGGCATTTACAAATTATCCCCCTCCACCGTATTATATTGTACAACCGTAGCCTTCGCACATCTCGTCACTGAATCGGATTTTTACGAGAACACGGGGAAACTGCAGAAAACCCGGGTTGATGCAGTTGGCCCTTTCGACAGAGCTTGGTGGTTGCCAGAGGAATCACCAGGCTCCGAAAAGACCGCCCTCTCAGTGACTCGATGCGCCGGCCAACACATGGCTAAGCGGTCACCTATCCCAGTACTGTCCGCGCAGAATGCGGCATAAGCGGTATAACCACACGAGTCGCGGGCCAACTGCACAGACACCGCCGTCCGTTCATATTTTCACTGACACTCATACATACAATGCCGTTTATCTATTTTAAATCGTCAAGAATGCGAATTAATATTCCAAATAAAAAATTCCAAAATTTAATTATATACATTTTCAGGAAGCATTGGAGCTGCAAAGCAAAGCCCAGCAAAAGCGGGAAAAGAGCTCAAGTAACAAGGAAGGCAACATACGTTATTGGATACAACAAGAGTGTGCAGTTGTCACAAGCACGATAGACGCGGAATTATCATTGGAGAAATTGATGCAAGATCGTGCGGACTTGACGAAACAGCTGGACATACTTAAAGCCGAGACTGAGAAAAATCCACAAGTCGCCAAACACATCGAAGAATTGAGCGAATATCTTCAACTCCGTAATGTTCAAATAACTGAACTTCAGCGGGAGATTATTGAATCTGATCAAGGTATGGGAAAAACGAAAGTGCGAATAAAGTCAACTCGACTGTTCCTTGTTTGTACCCAAAATTTCTATTTCACAGAAAGCCGAGGTTCAACGAGATTAAATTCCGTTCAAACGATGAGTGATGCAAAAACCGCCATCAAGGTACTTTTCGAGACAATCGCAGCGGTTCACAAGAAAAATTGTGGAAAAATTCAAGAATTAGAAAACAAGGATGGGGAACTGATGGTAAAAATGATGCTAGAGAAAAAAGGACTTTTTAACGAATCGCTGTCGAGTTTTGGTTTTTTAACTTGTGAATTCCCCGCAGGACAAATATGACGCGGCGTTAATGAAAATCCGACAGTACGAACTCCGAGAGAAATCGGATGATAAATTGAAGGAATTGGAGGAGGAACTCGAGTCGTACAAAGAGAAGTGCGATAGGCTTGAGGAGAAGGTAAAGCTAATCGATATAGTTTTGTACTTGATTTTTAAAATTCAATCCATATAAAAAATGCAACATGCGTCGTTAAGTACGAAGGTTTATTTTCTCTTTTTAGCTTGCAGTTACGGTAACTTCGTCTGTTATGAAAGAACGGAAAAAAACAAGCGTAGCTCCACGTGCTCGGCGACTTTCGGAAACAGACGCTTATAATTCTTCGTTTCACATAACGGACGTCAGTTCAGACGAAGACGATGAAAACAACGATCCCGATTGGAAGAAGACCCCGCTCTACAGAAGAATTCTAAAAGCGGTACGTACAGTCCATCAAGCAATTGAATATTCATTGCCAGATGCTAATTATTTGACACGAGAAACGTGAGTGAGCGTTTGAAAGGAAAAAATTAATGATCGATTTTTTCTTTCGATGCAATTGTAAAATGTAATACAAGTTTTCTGCAAATTACACATGGCTTTTTGTGCTTTAGCGCGACTCGAGGAATGGCAGTGGTGATCTATCGTTAGCAACCAAAAGGTCGTCTGGTGGCGACATTAAATGTGGCTGTAAAAGTCATTGCTCGACTCGTTTATGCACATGTCGTAGAAACAACATGAATTGTACCAATTGCAATTGTAATCCAGAATTGTGCCAAAACAAAAACCCCGAGAACGTGAGTTACTAAAAAAAAGAGAAAATGATGAAAATGTTTATTTCCAAAGTGACATTATTTTAAAATGACTCTTTTTCAGATCCGTGTAAACTTATTCACCGATTTTAGCGCCACCGCCGAAATTGATCAAACCGATGAAAAATCTAAACGACCAAGGTATTTCATTCAATTTCAAAAGCAACTGATATTCAACAATTACTTCGGTGAAGATAATCAATTGTGCTTTTTTGCATTTCAGACTCGACGCGTGATTTCAATTTCACTCAATTGCAGATCGATCCATGTGTGTATAAAGTCTCTGTCGCCTTAATTACGCTTATTATCATCACTTTGTTGATTAAAATTCTATGTACGATGATTGTTTTACGTAGAATCAGCGCTGCTATTATTTTTTCTCTGCCGGCTCAAGTTGACTCAATTTTAGTTGCGATTAACATTTTTACTGTTATGAAAAATTAGAAGAATAAAGAAATACGCACAGTATTCATTCATATGTATTTGACAAATGAATAATGTGCCTCAAGATGTATTTAATTGCAGTATTAATTATTTTAGTCTTTTAATCAATACATCAAGACCGGAATATTTATTTTTCGTATCGAATATTCCGATATTTATCTGCGCTGTCCGTCGAGTCCACGTGAAATTTTTCCGCTACAGCGTTGAGCGCATTTTTATTCGTTATTGCAGGATCAATTTTATCGCTTTGTATTCCCTTATGAATGTTTCTTGGACTATCAGGTGGACGATGCTTTATTATTATCTTCCATTTAAGAGTAGCTCCGGCAAGATTTTCAATCGTCGACTCGTTGGTAGTTCTCTCGATCTTTGGCTTCTTAGATTCAACGAAATTTTCATCTTCCATTATCGATTCATCGTCAAATGACGATTTATCATTAACGTGACAATTTTCGTTACTCAATTTTTTCAAACTTTTCAAGTGCAGCGGGTTGCAACGTAATTGTACCGGTGCTATCGTATAATTAACAGTGTTCGTTAAGCCCGAAGCATTTCCAACTTCATTGAAAGATTTTGCTTCTGACGAAGTCGTCGGATCCGCCGCGTTTGTCTCGTCGATGCTTGCCTCGGAATATCTACGAATAAATGAAAAACATGAGGTGCTCTCGTTTCTAGCGCTGCTCGATGATGGCTTGGTCGTGTCCGTTTTGTCTCGCGTTGGGTTGTCTCGAGTTTCAGGAAGAATCGCAGTTTCTCCGGAACTTCCGGATTGTGCCCTCGGATGCATCGTATCACTTTTCGCAGATGACATCTCCGATATTTCCTCGGCCAATAAACGACGGCTCCTCGTTGAATTCAATGGACAAGGGTCTTTCGGGGCTCTTTCAGATTCTTTGAGATTCGGATGAAGTGCTGTAAATCTATCAAGGATTTCTGTCGCGTCGTCGTACATGACTGATTTTTCATTTGGATCGACGAAATCATGTCCGTTTCGAGCAAAACGTAATATTTTTGCCGATCCACTATTATTAAAGCCTGACGATGTTCCCGGTTCGATATTTTCATTCGTGTAATAAAGGGAAGAGTTTGTAGGGGGTGCGATTGAGTAAATTTTCCTTGTATTCTCATGAACGTTTCTTAATGCTTTCTTCTCGCAGTCGCAATCATCTTGTTCGTTTTTTTCATAATTGTCGTACGACGTTGCGTATAAACTAGTTGGTACTTTCTTCACGACAAGCTTCTCAACAATGTAATCATAATGTTCATTAGAATTGAAATCCTCGGTGCTCTGTTTATTAACGATTTGTACGTTATTACTTCTGGAACAGCAGCGAAAAAACGATGCACAACAGTCGGAAACATTAAAAAATTGCGGCGAAGAAATATTATCATCTTTCATCGCGGTACGAAAAGAACGATTTGAATTTCGTTCCAATCGATTTACTTTTCTCATTATAGGTTATAATTTCCGTTATGATAATGCCAATTATTTGTTATACTGACAATGTCCAGAGGTGTGATCTCGTCAAGTCGTTTTTAACGCTCCTAAAAGAGTGTTCAACGTCATTTAACCAAGAATTCATCGTTGAAAATGTCGAAAAACCGATATTGTAAAAAAAAATAATGTCAATTTCAGAAATTGCATCGACAACGAATAGTGTCATTTTTTGAACAATCTGAAAATATCAAAAGTCCGTTACCTGCAGATATTCACAGAAAATTCACAACGAAATGTTCGAAACTATCTAACGAACTACGAGAAACTATGAGAAAGTTTACATTAACGATCATGCTTCCAGATTATTATAATCTATTGATATATGTATATCAATAGATACATATATGTGCATTTCAATAAATTCTCAAACTTGCACGACGTGACGGCGATTTCGAATGCTGGATGACAATACGCGGGTGCGAGGTGCGATATGCGCGTGATGATAGCGCATATGTCTGTCGTGACGTGTCGCGATACAGCGCTAAGGTGGGTTCACACCATGGATTTCATGAGATATCTGCGACGATACATAGAATGGCGCTGACAATTTTGATTGGTGGAGCTTTTCTACAAAGCCCATCTCATTGGCCGAAGCGATATTTGACACGAATGAAACGTATGCAGTTAGAAACTATCTCAACGGTCTGGTATTCTTGTGGCTCTGATTCAGACATTCAGAGTGCGGTTTGGTCGTGCTTTTGCGCCGTTCAGCTCGGATCTTGGATATCTCTAGAAGTGGTCGAATAAAAGACTGTAGGATTTCACCGGTGTTGTGAAAAAGTGACAAATATTCTTCTCGTTTATACATCGTCTCCATGTAGTCGAAACGGATAAGCGATTGGGGAAAAAAAATTGTTTGCGGAATTTTTCTGGCGGACGGACGTAACCCCTTTTCACGCGGATACGTGTTATAATATAAAACGACTGAAAACTTACGACACGATGTGGATAACGATGGCGATACGTCTGTTATTTGCTCTCTGCGTAATTCGTGGCACTATGAGCTTTTATTTGCCGGGTCTTGCTCCTGTAAATTATTGCAAAGCTGGCGAAACTTCCGCGTCCTGCAAGGTACAAATCATCCGAAAGTTCTATTTCAACCACCAATTTCCGTTCTGTCCTGATAAAATGAAACTGATTATATCGTTTATCTTTTTTCTCATAAATTTTGTCAATGTGCTTTTACATAAAATTATGACGTGTAGGCGCCTCAACCTCCAAACAAAACTGACTGAGTAAATGTGACACGTCGTATATTCGCAAATTGACGACAGGATTTTTCTATACAATAATACACATAACCTTGCAATGATGAAGTATTTTGTTTAATATACATCGACTGTATACTAAATATAAATATGTAAACGATTGAACATTAAGAAGTACTTGTACAACAAATTTATCACACTTTTTGTGTACATTGCAGTCTGAGATAAAAACTTTTGTCAATCGCCTCAACACCGAAGAATCCATCATACCGTTCGAATACAATTAGTAAGTGTTTTTTTTATACATCATTGACAGTTTTATCGTCCAATGCCTTTTGCCTCCGAAACTTTTTTCTTCCAAACGAATTTAATTTCTCTATAGATTACCGTATAAAACAAACATTTTTCTCACCTTTTTTTTTCCACTAGTACCAGTGAAAAAAAATATATATGTTGCTAAAATAAACATCAACAGCTTAATACGAATTTACCAGTGATAGCTAACATCTTTTAATGCAACTGAAAAAATTAGTTATAAACTCTTTTTTGGGTTCTGATTTTGATGTTGGTATTGTTTGTCAGCTTTGATTTCTGCAAAAGCGGAAATGAAGAGTCACCGGTTGAAAATCTTGGCCAGGTTGTGTTCGGTGAACGAATCAGACCTTCGCCCTACAAGGTTTGTGCGCATTCCCATTGGTTTGTTTTTAACTTTCACACGTTTTGATAAAATGTATTTATATGTAACGAATCGTGCGAAAAATGATTTGCAGCTAGAGTTTTTGAAGGACATAAATTGCAAGACGGTTTGCACTCGAACTTATACGAAAGGAGATCCAGATTCTGAGAAAAAAATGCAAACGCTTAAACACGGAATGGCATTGAATTATCAACATCACTGGATCGTCGGTTCGTACCAAACATCAAATCATCTTGACTGTGATATGCTTTTGCTCATAAAGGAACTGAAAATTAGATGCATATATTAATATATTAACAAACTTACGTGGTGCTGAACCATTAATAAAGCCATAGAATATGTAAAAAAAAAGCGAAAGAACAGTGGCTGCGGAATATTGAAGTTTTTTTTTTCATAAAAGAACATAATGGACGTTACAAGCATTATATTATAATGCACTTTGAATTTAATGATAACTCATCGGAATGATTAGTTCCATCGCCATTTGATGCACACATTTTTTATGTATTGTTTCTGTATACAATATTTGTAAAATCTGTATGAACGTTTTTGACGTTCAGACAATATGCCGGTGACTTGGTGTTATCTACTGGAAGATGGGAAACAGTATTGCAGCACGGGATTCCCCATGGGCTGCTACTTTCGCAAGACCCGTTTCAGCATGGACACGTGCAGCATTAATGTGAGGAAATAATGTGATCACCAACGAACAAAAATTCCACAAATCACTGGATACATTAATAGATTATTTAATTCATCGTAATTTTACAGCCTTCTTACAATAAGCCAAACACTTATTACCTGTTCAATCACGTGCATTTGCTGATAACTTATCACAGTGGTTTGAAAGGAGAATGGGGCCCTGGTTTTAAGAAAAACAGTGGACGCATAATATGTATGTAAAATGTTTTATTTTCATAACTCTTCTCATATTGCGATTATCCCTTGCAAATATTACGAAAATCTTATCATCCCATAAATATTTAAAAGCTATCAAGGTCACCCCTCAGAGTATTAAGCACAGAACACCGGGAGACTGCTCATCCAAAGTACCTCTCGAAATACCGGAGGATCCGGCGCTGCAAGAAAAAACTCTCGACGTGCAATACACATATTCAGTCACGTTTCAAGTAATTATTTAAATATTTCCGGATTTTCATCATCGAAACCAAAGAATCATGTATATTAATATGTTATTTGTATTATATATGCAATAAAAGATATACGAAATTTGCCCAAATGATGATTCTTGTGCTTGCAGAAAAACGATACGATTAAATGGTCATCCCGATGGGATTATATTCTTGAATCTATGCCGCAAACGAATATCCAATGGTTCAGTATACTGAACTCGCTGGTAATCGTATTGTTTCTATCGGGAATGGTGGCGATGATAATGCTTCGAACACTGCACAAAGATATTGCACGATACAACCAGGTATGTTTCCAAAAAAATTCAAACTACCAGCGACGAAAATATCGACATATTCAGATTTGTATAACGATCTTTGATCTTTGCTTTGGATCTTTGAAATCACGGACATTTAAACACCCGCTAATGTATCATTTTCATAATTAAAGGTCCTCTGTAATTTTGACGAGTCGCATCGTTGATCATAAAATCAACTGTACTTGACTTGTCGAATGTGTATAAAGGTGGTAGCGATCGACGGATTTCAAAGTTTGATCGGGCCTAAATTGACAGTACAGTGAAACTACGTCTGTCTGTGTTGCCATAACGCAGGCCTCATTTCAGATAGATTCGGGTGAGGATGCGCAGGAAGAATTCGGCTGGAAGCTCGTTCACGGCGATGTGTTTCGTCCGCCGAGAAAGGGGATGCTCCTTTCTGTACTTCTGGGCTCGGGTGTTCAAGTATTCTTCATGACTTTGGTGACTCTCGGTAACGCAATATCATATATATAATATATTAATGCCGTAAGTCAGTTTGTTAATCGAGAATAACATGCGTATGAAACAACATCGACTGAATATCAATGAAAAATAGATATTTAAAAAAAGGTTGCTTAATTGAAAAACATTGTTTAGAAAAATGCGAACTGTTCATGATTAACGGTGTTTCGCGATATTGTTCATTTCTCTCCAAGCCTTCGCCTGTCTGGGTTTTCTGTCACCTGCAAATCGAGGAGCATTGATGACTTGCGCGATGGTACTCTACGTCTGTCTTGGAACACCGGCTGGCTACGTTTCCGCAAGAATCTATAAAAGTTTCGGTGGTGAAAAATGGAAATCCAACGTTCTCCTGACTTCGCTGCTCAGCCCAGGGTAACCATTTTCTTTACAATAATAATGCATCGAATTTAATATTGAAAAAAAAAACAAGTTTTGTGATGTGATTTTCTATCTTGAACATTGCAGCATTGTCTTCAGTCTTTTCTTTATCCTGAATCTGATATTTTGGGCCAACGGAAGTTCAGCAGCTGTGCCTTTCAGTACATTAATTGCTCTTCTGGCACTTTGGTTCGGGGTTTCTGTACCGCTTACGTTCATCGGAGCTTATTTCGGCTTTAGAAAACGAGTAAAGTGTCATCCTTCTTTCTGTTCAAAAGACCGCATCTGTACGAATATACCGTTGCGGTTATTGAGGAAAATAATGAATATTGTTTTTTTTCCATTAGCCTCTTGAGCATCCAGTGAGAACGAATCAAATACCGCGGCAAATACCCGAGCAGAGTTTCTACACTCAGGCTATACCGGGAGTCGTGATGGGGGGAGTTTTGCCATTCGGTTGTATATTTATACAGCTCTTCTTTATTCTCAATTCGCTATGGTAATTTCGAAGGTTCACGCCCATTTAATTACAAAAGATGAAAGGTTTTTCCTTTTTATTAGATAATTCTTACGTCTATCACCTTAATAGGTCGAGTCAGATGTATTACATGTTTGGATTTCTCTTCCTGGTATTTCTCATATTGGTAATAACCTGTTCGGAAACGACGATTCTCCTCTGTTACTTCCATCTTTGTGCCGAGGTAAGCCTTACATTCACAATGAACTCAACATATACCGATGATGTTAGCTTCACGCTTCGGATATTCGGAATGAAAGCGAATTTCATTGATAACTTATTGCGCAATAAAATGTAGAGACGGGGCAGCGTATCGACGCCAAGTAATTCTAAAGAAAAATTCCTTTCAAGAAAATGAATAATTTTCCAAAGATTTTGTACAGTCAATTACATTTATATTCGAAGATGAAATTGGCGAATGTTTTATCGAATGTATTTCTTTTTCAAAAACAACTCATCCGTTTTTTTTCCTCACAGGATTATCATTGGTGGTGGCGAAGTTTCCTCACTTCCGGTTTTACAGCGTTCTACCTTTTGATATATTGCGTACACTACTTCATCACAAAGCTCAACATTGTCGGTGCAACATCGACCTTCTTGTACTTTGGTTACACCCTCATAATGGTTTTCCTATTCTTCCTCCTTACAGGTAAGCAATTCAATTGTCAATTTTCTCAACTCAAAAGATTCGTCGTTTTTATACTTTCTCTTTGATTTTCTCAGGTTCCATAGGATTTTTCGCATGCTTCTGGTTTGTTCGAAAGATTTACAGCGTTGTAAAAGTCGATTGAAAGAAACGGAAAATATAAAAAAGAACAAAGTGAGATAACACCAATAAGAAAAGTATTTGCACTCAAATTCATTCTGTGAGACAGTTGCCACCTGCTAAGAGTGACGAACGAATAGAACATGTGTTTTTTTCACTGTTCTTATCGTAGGACTTTTCATTATTTTTCTTTCTACAATTATTACCGTTAAATCACGATCGATATTAATTACATATCTAGGTCGTTCGATTCTGGCCTTCCGCGCAAATTTTTCCTTCTTGCTTTGTGTCTTTCATATCATTCAAGCATGAGCATGAAAGACGCTCGGTTCCGGTTCTCATCTTTTTTTTACCAATGGTTTCGCGCCGAGTCTCTGACAACATTAAATTTTCATCAACGGGAAGTCACGCTTAAAATGCGGATTGAGTGCAATCTCGATGATTTGTGTGTCATACCGTCTCTCATCGTCGTGTCACGATGGCCAATCGCCGTCGGCAGATTATAGCTGTGTACTATCCGTATTTCTTTCTTCGGTCATTTCGAAAATCCATTGATCGTGATTGAAAAAGAAAAGTCGCGAATGGACGAAACTGAAATCAGCCACTGCATGAAAAAAATGTTTTCATCTAGCCGAAAATCGGAGAAGCCCAGTCGCAAACGTTGTATTTCATTTATGACAAAAATAATTTTACTCGATATATTCATGATGAATATGCCTGTCGGAAGTACGAATAATAATAAATTGTACAAATTGATAATAAGTTAAGGCAATAAGAAAAGTTTCTACTATTATTACCTGCACCGATCAAATATCCTACGATTGTGAACTTGTGAGGGATCATATTCGTGTCCATTTTCTCGTAACTAAACAAAACGGGCTATGTAATCGTAGAGCAAGGTGAAATGCGCATTTCCTACATTCACGTGATTTTTTTCTTTCTGTCAATGAAATATTTTACAAATATTCAATGGTGAATTTAAGAATGTTGTCAATAAAGATGTGTTGAGCTAAACTCGTCTGTTTCCGGCCGCTTTTTCAACGTTCATTTGGTAATTAGTGGTATTTTCCGAATCAATAATTTCATTGTTTAAAAGCGGACTTGTCGTGTTTCAGTGTTTATTGATAACTTTACACGTCACATAATGGAATATCTGACATATTTATTTACAACAGAACTCTTCATTATTATCGTTTCTCCATTCAGATGTCAGTGCAATAACGCTCGAAAGCGACAAATGTCCCTACACGATCGCTCGCTATCTCGACGATTCTTGTAATTATAATATACCAGATGCTTTATTTTTTTTTCTTTACAAAGACTATTTATTCCATGTGAGCGAGTGAGAAAGTAAAGCTCACGGAATTTCTGAGCGCAAATACTTCGCTCACGAGACACAATAAATCAACGGACACTCACACACCAAAAGGCGTCAGATGCGACACACTTATCGTCCGTCAAAGTCCAACTTTATAAAAAAGACGATTTATTTTCCAGAATCTATTATCACTAATTTATCGTTATTTTAATAATAGCAGTGACAATAAAAACATGTTGGGCTGTTCCTTCATTTCTGCTTGTTCCTTTTCACCCCTGCCCCTCTCTCTCTCTCGCTCTTAATACGATTTGTTACTTTTGTAAACGACGCGTGAAATTTTGCGTGTTTGTTTAAATTCAATTTTTCAAATTTCACAAAACATGTTATGATTCCCAAATAATTATCGGATATTAAAAAAACAGAATCGATAATATCGTGCTACGTAGATTCGTTCTACTCTTGTCGATTACTAAATTCCGCTCTTTATTTATAGATTGATGGAAATATCTGTATTGTCTGAATTGTACGCCTCACAGATTCAGATTTTCCTCGATACACTTTCGTACGTAATCACGACATTTGTTTACGTTCTTTTTTGATATTGTTATTTCGTTAGAATTTCTTTATGTTCTGAAATCCCACGTTGCATGCTGCTCTAAGATTATTCGTAATAATCAACAGCGGTCTTCCATCATACCATGGAGAATTCGTATTTATGAACGCCAGTGACGACTGTGATAGAAAGGCGTACGTGGACGACCTGTAAGAAGCACTTTTATAATGCTGGGAAAACGGGAAATCCTGAGATATTGGCCTAGAGACTCCGTACGAGCATTATGCATGCTCCATTTTTGGGAATAAATTCAATCGGGAAGAAATTTCAATTTAGGTGATTAAGGAACGACAGAGGTACCGAACCGGGCAAACTCAAATTTTGAATAACTCATAGCCAATGATTTGACAAATGTTTGGAATAGAATAGAAGGAGAGAGAAACCGTTCCAGAGAGAAAAAAAATCTGCGGTATAATTTCTCATAGAAAATCTGTCAATTTGAACAAGCTTGTCATTTTCAAATGACTTCCGGTGCGTCGTGACAAATTCAACGAAATCATAAGATTTATATTCGCATTAATGAAAAATAGTCAAATGAATTCAGTAATTAAACAATACCACGTGAAGTTACGAGTTGTCGGAATAGCGCGTTTCTTTCTTTTTCCGTTCGTTGGAAAAATTTCGATCACCGAATGGAAAGAGAGATAGAGAGAGAGAGAGAGAAGCGTGATGTGAACGGAAATTTGACGCACTCGGACTATGTAATTTTTTCTTCGATCATCAGTTTCTCCACTACGGCGATGACGAATTTCTTATCGAATTTCTCCCCCCCGGTGACGTTTTGCGACAGAGGAAAAAAAACGATGATGCGAAGAAAACAAGGAGGAAAAAGAGAAGTGAAGGAGGAACGTGGATGATTTTATTTTCGTGGGCTGCGACGACGACGTCCGTCACGATTTCTCTCGGCGCGTCTCATTTCCTCTAGCCTTCGCGCATGCTCCGCCATATGTTGCCTTCGCATCTCTTCTTTCACAACGATCTATTCACAGTTGAACAAGCAAACAAAAAATAAAACGATAAATTTTTTTCATTAAATGCGAAAGGAGATAATTTCGTAATAGAGCCGAGTTAATTAAGGGCAAAAATAATTTGTGTAAAACAGCCAAGTAAAACTCACTTGCTCATTAGTAAGCGGAAGCCAATATATGCACGGCGTTGCTTTGGTTTTTCTGAAGAGATCATCGAGTAATTTCGCCGGAGGTGGATCATCCTCTTTTTTTTTGAATTTTCGCGCTGGTGGCGGCAGATGAGCCTCCAAAGTCGGACTTCGGCTTCTCTGTCTCCTCTTCTTATCGATTTCCTTCTTCTCGCGATCTTTATCCTTCGTGAAATGTTGGCCGTCCTCCTTGCCCAAGTCCCATTCTCTGATCACCGTCACCTGAGCGAGCAACACACGATTAGCACCGTAAATAAAAATTTGTGTTGGGTATGAAAAATCTGATAGACACACGATTGATCGATAATGATTTCGCACCTTTGTCGAAGAATTTGTTCTCTCGTCACGTGCCCAATCCTGCTGCCAACCATCGTTTGCCGCCAGTGGCTCGGTTTTTCTTGACGCTGGCTGCTCCTTCGAAAGTTCTCGCGCCAATTCCATATCCTCCTTCGTTGCGTATTCCACTTGTAATTTTTTTGGATTTGATACTGGCCATGATATACCGTGAAGAGCCTGCCTCGTCTCAAACGCTTGATCTTCATTAACGTACTGACGTAAAAAAAGTTTTAAAGAAAGGAAAAACGTAATCTAGTCGCTCGAAATATGAAATCATTCAAAAATGATACACTCGAGGTTTTTTCAACAGTTATAGAAAATATTTCTAATGAAATAACTTTGAAAAAAGTTGAGATGATGTTTTTTACGATTCGAAATTTACCTCAACGAAACACTTGGACTTTATGCGATCCATCCAAAAGCCATTTTCGACGATCGTTCCCGTGCGTGACAATAGTTCGCGAATTTGATTCAAAGTGAACGGTCGAACAAGATTTTTTATGAGAAGTATGCTTGTCGGTATTGCCGGCGGAGGACTCGGTGATCTTGCCTGTTGCGTGTCCTTGACGATCGATATTTTTCGTCTTGATGCTAAACAACAAAAAATGTCCGTTTGAAACATTTTTTTTCCTTTTCATTCTACGCAAAAAGGTCGAATTTCCGTCAATTTATTCTCATTTATTATAATGCAAATCATCGGACCTATATGATTTTCTCCCTTAGAATCTTTCTTCGATTCTGCTTTCATCGATTTCTCCCCATCGTCACGTGATTTGTGCTCAACACCAGATTCACTGGTGCTGTAACGCTTCTCCCGTTGACTTCGACGATCTCTCTCCTCGTCGTCGTCCTTTGAGAGACGAACCTCACTTATCGGCAATGGTTTAGCACCCGGCACGAGAACTTTCAAAGAATCGGTCGAAACGGAAAAAGCTGGTGTAGGATCACTCGATGCGAGGATTGTTCCCCAACGACGTTTCTTTGGAATGGACCTTGCATCAATCAGCTCGCTGCTTGCCTGGTTCTCCTGAACGTGAAACGTCTTCTTTTTTTTGTTTGTTTTTAATTCTCAAATCGTCCGATACACCGGATAAAATAAAAATTAACCCTCCATGTGTACAGTATATTTTTCGAGACACGGTGTGTACACGAGGGAACCGTCGAGTTTTAAAATATTTCTAGGCTTTCAAAAAGTCTGTATAAATTCTAGGTTACTTCATGAAGAGTCTACATGGCCTACATGGCTACGAGTCTACATGGCCCAGAAGTTGCCGAAGTCAGTAGTTTGAAACCGTTGTCAATGAAAGTTGAAGAATTGTGAAAAAATTTCGACTGTTCCTTAAGAGTCCCAGTGTACATACGGAGGGTTAGGTAAAACATTATTTCGAACAATTGTATATTCCAGATTTTCCGATGACTTGCAGTATTTACGAAAGTATCAAGATTATCTTGAAACTTACTAAAAACCTGCAATTTCTCGATGTAATTATATACTGAACGTTGAAAAATTATAATTGATTGAAGGTATTTTTTTACGATGAAAGATAAGATGAATATGCAACAGCATAACATTTTTCAACAATTTCAAGTTGCAAACGAAGAGTTGGAATATTTGCAAAAATTTGAAGATTCTGTTGAAATTTAATTTTTTTAAACTGTTGAATCAAACCTTGTCTTGATTGGCCAGATCGTTTGCTTCGTTATCAGTGGAGTCTTTCTTCGCTTCCACAGTCTCCACCGAAGGTCTGGCGGCACTATCGAGATAAAAATAATTTATTTTTCAGAATTGCAGAAAAATCAATGTAATTGTTTGTGCATAAGCAATTTTTTCACAACTCATAAAATAATGCGATATTGTGGCAATGTCACAGAACAGTGTGTTGACAATTCCGACGCGAACTCACAATGATCTCTTCAAGTTGACTTTAGGAGGTTTGCAATTAGTTTGCGACTGTACTAAAGGTGCAGTAGGCGAAATAATCTTATCAATCCTTTCGTTTTCCTTATTGAAGTGTGTCTTGTTATTCTCAATCATTTTAATCTCGTTATTAGCAGAGATATCATTGAAATCTGGTGTTTCGGGCCTTGTTTCAGGTGTACCAGCAGTGTCTTTATCGCAATTAGTTTCTTCGACTCTTTCCGCGTTATCCCGATTTTCTTTCAATTCTTCCTCCGTTTCTCTCTTGCTGTTTCTTTCGGATTCGTCCTCGGATTCGCCGGTATCCGAATTCGACGAATCACGATATTTGTCACGATGTTTTCGCCTGCTGGTGGTACGTGGCAAGGATGCTTTCGTAGTTCTATCTTGTTTATTATCAT
This sequence comes from Heteropelma amictum, assembly GCA_959613375.1. Lineage (NCBI taxonomy): Eukaryota > Metazoa > Arthropoda > Insecta > Hymenoptera > Ichneumonidae > Heteropelma > Heteropelma amictum. Next base: position 10,823,797 of record OY390726.1, on the reverse strand, counting down.
CATCAGAATTATCCTCCGAGGTGTCATGTTTCCTGTTACCAGATGTATTATCTCGAACTTTATCATTTTTTTTCTCATTATCCTCGCTGCTCGATTCTTTTGATTCCCTGGCACAGTTTTCATCGTCATTATCATCAACAGCCATTTTTTCTTTTTTTACGAGGACCTTATCATCTTCATTATTCGAACAACGGTCGACGGTATCCTCAATTTTAGGTACGATTTTGGTCTCAACATCGTTACCACCCTCCTCTTCTTTCATATCCTTGTTCTCCTCCGTCTTAATATTCTGAATTTCCGCATCCTTATCTTTCTCTTTGGAGATATGTTCGTCGTGCTTGTCTCCATCAGGATTGTCGTTGACGCTCGATGGCAATGCACTGCCACTCGGCTCGGGAATAGCATCGCTCGGTTTATCATCCTGACGCGCATTAGCGTTAATAACAATAGTCGTCTCGCTCGTCTCACCTTGATCCACGTCATCTATGTTTGGTTTTACGTCAGACAATTCGGCTGTTGCGATTTCGGGCGGGAACTCCTTGCTATCACTTACCTCTTCGCTGGAGTCCCGACCTTGTAAAACGGAGGCAATCTTATCAGTCGTTTGAGCAGAATCGACAGTCGTCATTGACGAGCGACCTGTCGCACGCTCATCGGCCGAATCGATCTCCTCCGTAATACCTTCGCCGCCCTCGTGCCATTTGTTACTTTTCTTCCTGTTGGACGACGCGTCTGATGTTTCTGATAAATTGCGTTGTCTGCATAATTTCAATTTCTGTATTTCGCCGGGTGACGCGTCTGCTCTAGCGACTTTCCATACAGAGCCGGCATCGGTAGCTTCCGCACCCTCCTCTTTGATCGTCGAAATTTCCATGGACGTTACATCGCTCTTAGCCGCCTCGTTGGTTTTGTCAGATTCCCGTAGTGGTAAACGCGTTTTTGATGTAGTTTCTCCTTCACCGTCGCGAGTGGACGTTGCGATGGCATCATTGCTGTTATCACGATCGGGCGATGTAGATGGAGATCTCTTGCCTCGTCTGCGTGTTGATTTTCTAGTTGGCTTTTCTACCTTCTTCTCGGGTGATGCTTTTCCCTTGTTTCTCTCGCTTTTGCGCCTCATCCTTGAAGAACATTGAATGAAAGATTCTACTCATTTCTATTTTTATAAGCTCCTTTCGATGACAAAATAAGCAGTATATAATAGAGGTTGTACCGGTTGTAAATCATTTGTATCATCATTATCAAAACTATTGTTAAACGAGCGCAAAATGTTTCTTAGATTCGGATAATTGCAAATTTAAATGTTCGATACTTTTAGGGATTAGATTCGTGCGATTGTCTCGCTAGAATCTTATTTTCTTCCCCTTTATCAACCTAATCTCAAAATATGGACTCGAAGCTTGCAAAACAACCTTGTGTACCGCCTATTTGCACTTAATTATTGCTTTATCTACCCATGAAACATATTTCAAATTGAAACAGCATTGAACATTTTGTTTGATAAAAAATCAGCGTGGAAAATTTTTTGTTGAAGACGCTTTGACACTGTTTCAAGATCGATGATCTTCATTGATATTTTGTAATATACATCGTCGCGGAAATATTCATGCATATGCAAACATTTTTTGCGATGATTCTGTTACAAACACTCGAGCGATAGGTAGAAGCAAAAACGTGACGATGTTAAGTTTGGCCATTGAGGCAAAATTTACTGACGAAATTTGCCCGCTTGCAAGATTCCTCGCAAGATTATCACGCTTGCACAAGCACCAAAAACTAAAAACGCGCAAAAAAACATTGCTGAAATGCCAAATGCATAATAGACTCGAAACTCGTATCGCGCTTACTCGTTTCCGCAGATTGACGCTAACAGTGTACTTGTGACGTTCAAGGCCGTGAAACAAAAATCTAACGACGTTACGTCTAGGGGACAGCAGAGGGAATATTAAAAAGTATCGAAACGGCAATTTCCCGCCAGTTAAATACGCGCCGAGATTCCTATGTTATTTATTTGTCTACGTGTGTACACAATTTTTTTTGGCTCACGAGAGACGTGTACAGGTTCTGGCGATATTCAACAACTCCGGTGATTTGTGGTTACCCGAAAAGCGCGTACCTCTGGTCGTGAAATCATGGGAAGACAAAAATTCAATGCCGGGAAAGCCTCGTACTTACTCTTTCGTAGTGATCCTTATGAGTTTGGACCGATCGTTCCCAAAATTCTTTTGTTCTTGATGTTTCAACGATTATCTTTATCTAAATATATGTAACATTTACAATATTATAATAGCGACTGAAAAAAGACGCTGTTTTAACAATCGTTTAGGTGTAGTGGGGAGAACCTACCGCGAATCTTTTTTTTATTATCCACAAACTTGATAACGTTTATCTAGAAACGATTCGATAGCTAAAAGTAGTTACTCGAGTGACCGCTGGAAGCACAGGTCATTGCTTGAAGTTGGCTGTGATTATTTTATTTATCGCGGGGCTTTTTTTCAACCTGTACAATATATCCTATTGTTTGTTATTAATAAAACGAAGAATTATTACAGGTATTCTAAAGTATTGCACAATTCATTTTTGTACAATCATCTTCACCGATTAACACGTCACGTATTTTTCACATCAGAATGTTAGATCTCTGTTTACGTTACTTCCGCGGGATAGAAATAGGGGGAGCCTCGTACAAGTGGGCACAGTGCGTCGCAGACCTATGCAAACTTGGCCCGCCAATATTAAATATTGTTATTTTTAACTTCACTATTCGATTGTTGGTCGTTTGTTGGTGATTGTTGGCTTGATAACTTTGTTTGTTGGTTTTTATTAACTTCACAAGATGAAAAACAAATTTGGACAAGAAGTTGCCCCCAACTTCTTTGATTTCGGGTTATTTTACATCAAATCGATGGAAAATCGTTTGTTGGTCACGAATCAATCACTTTTATCGTTTGTTGGATGTTGAATAATGTAAAAATGTAATATTTAGAACAAAAAATTACCAGCGCCTCCTACATCGTAACCGCATTATGATACAGGCGTATTTTTTCGCATTTCTCGTGAATGAATTCTATTTTAAATAATTAATGTCAGATTCGAACGTTAATCGACGCAGGAGCGTTTGTTGATGCATAATTAATCACAATTCACGTTTGTTGGTTGATGATAAGCAATAATAACGAAGATTCAGCATCGCTACCATCTAGGGACATCGTATATGCGAAAGCAAAGGCGCAAAACATCGCATTTGTGCGTAACACAATCATGAAGACGGAGCGCGATACGAGTTGCGCTTCGCTGCAACGCCACGGGTGGCACCACCTGACGGACGCTACGGGTGGCGTCACCTGACGCGTACACCGCGAACATTATCGTTCTTTCTTCGAAATTCATATGGTGGCGGTCAGGTGGCGCCACCCGTAGCGTCCGTCAGGTGCTGCCACCCGTGGCGTTGCAGCGAAGCGCAACTTGTATCGCGCTCCGTCTTGATCAACTGCAAGATTCGTTAGTTAGTCTGGTCTTTGGCATCGTAAAAATGATTATTGATAAAGGTTCGTGAACAAAAACAAACAGTCTATAGATAATTGTGTTGCGCTAACATTGAAAGCTGTCTTTCATTTGTTAATAAGATCGTTTAAATGAATCAAGACTGATATTCGATCAATTATTCCGGATTTTACACAGTGAAAATTGTATGGGTGTTTACAGAAATTGACAGCTCGGTAACACTATAGAATTGGTTGGCACTTTGAACAATAAATAATTCATGAATTTTGTACCTTACAGGTAATGGACATAATAGAAACATTAAATCCTGCGTATTTCACAGAATACCTTAAGAAATATGGCAATACGATATGCGGTCGTCATTCCATAGCTGTACTTTCGTGAAAATACGATATATACATATTTTTATTTTTTCTTTAATTTAATTCCCGAACGAAAAAACAACACTGTTCGTGGTGAATTTTCTCTTCACGTTTTTTTTTTGTTTTAGGCAAACGGATAACCAAAAAATATAAATAACTTTGTAAAATATAAGATTTAACGGTGAAAACTTAAACGTTGTTATCTATTTTTCCAGTAAATACTTGAGTCACACGTAACATGTCTACTTTAATGAACAATTCAATAGCGAGCGGAATATTTATTCCAATAATTCGACGGTAGCTTTTCCACATAAATCTTTCGCAGAATTTCATCGCGCATATTTTATGCACGCGTGATACGAGTTACGCTTCGCTGTAGCGCCACGGTGGCGGGGTGGCACCACCTGACGGAGGCTACGGGTGGCGCCACCTGACCGACACCATGTGAATTTCGAAGAAAGAACGATAATGTTCGCGCTGTACGCGTCAGGTGACGCCACCCGTAGCGTCCGTCAGGTGGTGCCACCCGTGGCGTTGCAGCGAAGCGCAACTCGTATCGCGCTCCGTCTTGATCAACTGCAAGATTCGTTAGTCAGTCTGGTCTTTGGCATCGTAAAAATGATTATTGATAAAGGTTCGTGAACAAAAACAAACAGTCTATAGATAATTGTGTTGCGCTAACATTGAAAGCTGTCTTTCATTTGTTAATAAGATCGTTTAAATGAATCAAGACTGATATTCGATCAATTATTCCGGATTTTACACAGTGAAAAATGTATGAGTGTTTACAGAAATTGACAGCTCGGTAACACTATAGAATTGGTTGGCACTTTGAACAATAAATAACTCATGAATTTTGTACCTTACAGGTAATGGACATAATAGAAACATTAAATCCTGCGTTTTTCACGGAATACCTTAAGAAATATGGCAATACGATATGCGGTCGTCATTCCATAGCTGTACTTTCGTGAAAATACGATATATACATATTTTTATTTTTTCTTTAATTTAATTCCCGAACGAAAAAACAACACTGTTCGTGGTGAATTTTCTCTTCACGTTTTTTTTTGTTTTAGGCAAACTGATAACCAAAAAATATAAATAACTTTGTAAAATATAAGATTTAACGGTGAAAACTTAAACGTTGTTATCTATTTTTCCAGTAAATACTTGAGTCACACGTAACATGTCTACTTTAATGAACAATTCAATAGTGAGCGGAATGTGTATTCCAATAATTCGACGGTAGCTTTTCCACATAAATCTCTCGCAAAATTTCATCGCGCATATTTTATGCACGAGTGTATACGAGTTGCGCTTCGCTGTAACGCCACGGTGGCGGGGTGGCACCACCTGACGGAGGCTACGGGTGGCGCCACCTGACCGACACCATATGAATTTCGAAGAAAGAACGATAATGTTCGCGTTGTACGCGTCAGGTGACGCCACCCGTAGCGTCCGTCAGGTGGTGCCACCCGTGGCGTTGCAGCGAAGCGCAACTCGTATCGCGCTCCGTCTTCATGATTGTGTTACGCACAAATGCGATGTTTTGCGCCTTTGCTTTCGCATATACGATGTCCTTAGATGGTAGCGATGCTGAATCTTCGTTACTATCGCTTATCATCAACCAACAAACGTCAATTGTGATTAATTATGCACCAACAATCATTTCTGCGTCGATTAACGTTCTAATCTGACATTAATTACTTAAAACAGAATTCTTGCACGAGAAAAGAGAAAAAGTACGCTTGCGTCATAATGCGGTTATGATGTAGGAGGCGCTGGTGATTTTTTGTTCTAAATATTAAATTTTTACATTACATCAAAGAATATACGTCCAATTTTCAACAAAATCTTAAGAAAACGATAAAGCGATAGAACTACCTTAAATAAGGGTAAATCTTTGTTTTCCCGCTTTTACGACTTGCGACATTTATGTTTCCAGAGTATGCCGCAGGAGGCGCTGCATGTTATTCGCCTGAATTTATCGCAGTGAGGAAAATCATACTCGTTTAGTTTTACTCGGTTTTATTAACAAAAGAAATTTCGGACGGGATACAGGGGATACAGCTGAAGACGTAGACGGAGGCGCCTTGTGAGCCTTGCGAGCGATTTTTCGTCACAGGCAATCCCGGCCTCTGGCGGCCATGCACTGTAACGGCGTTTTGTCGTTCCAGCTTTGCCACAGTGCGAGCAAGCAGCAGCAGCGGAGAGTAGAATCAGAGAGAGAGAGTTCCTTGTAGTGGGTTGAGAGAGCCGTGCCGGAAGAGTTGGGTATCCTAAGGACAGTACAACGAGAAACACGGAAGAACGAGTACTGCCGTGTGTGTCTGTAATGTACGCGTGTGTTGTCGCTCGCGGCGACTTGTGGCTTCATCATTTCTTTGATGAGTTCGCGACAGTTTTTTTTCCTCAAAGTTAATCTCTTAATCGTGCAATATACCGTTTCATAAAACACGACAGGACTAATATGAGAAAGAAATACAGTAAGGTAAAATTAAACAATACAAAAAAACGTTCACCAGCCGTTCTCCAAACGGTGATTTGGAATCTCAGTGTTTCCGGTGGATCCTCGGTTCTTTCATCTCCGTGTTTGTCCTTACTCTCCCACCCCTTTTTCTATACATTCACGCATGCACATCTCCTGCTTTGTAAACATATTTTCAACAGTGCAACGGTAACGAAATAAAAAAAGAACACATTTAACCTACAAAAGTGATAAAAAGCGTGATTAACAACCGAGCTGATCGACTCTCGATGATGTATTAATTCTTCATTTGAATGTGTTAAAAACCTGAATTCATAGTCGTTCTACGTGACAACAAAACTCACTTTCGTTTTAACCTGTGCCGCGAGCGCACGAATCCAGTAAGCGGAAAAATGCGATTCGCGCTGTAAGTAACACCGTGATACGAATAAGAAATCGAAGGTTTTTTTCCCGTCAAGTTCGCCTTATAGAAAGATCGAAAGAGGAAAATCAAACACCGAGACTCTAGTTAAGGTTTCGACCCAGAAATAAGGAAAGGATAAAGAGAATGAGAAATATAGAAAGGAGAAGAAAAAGAGTGCATAAGTGTAATCGTCGCCCGGTTTACGCGTGTGCTCTAACAAAAGTTCTTCACGTATGTGTCCGTACGTGTCGCTAGTGTGCGATTCCCTCGGTGCGCAGTCGCACAATAAAAAGTTACGCGGGTGCATGTGTGTTTTCTCTTCACGTCATATTTATATGTAAAACATATAGATATGTACGTGTATACCGCGTACTTTAGATCCGCGCTATGTGGTTTCTTTTAACACATATATATTTATATATATTATATATATGTATGCATCTATAGGTATACATATTGTATATGCATAGAGCAGCCGTAAGAAGTAACGTGTGGGCTCTCGAGGCTCGCGCCTTCGCTCGCACACGATCTCAGGGAGAGCAACGGATAGAGAGCATGAGGTAAGTCACGAGCGAGGCCGATAACTTGCGGTGGCGACAGAAGGGTGGGGAAACATTTTTCCCACTCTTTCCGCGAGCGCGGAATCGCGTGAGGCACGAGTGACTCCTGATTTTATTGCCGATATTATACTGTTACGGACATTATAAATTTTGCGTAAAGAGACTCAATTTGCAACTGTCAAATACCGTTTGGTTTCATTTATTTTTTAAATTTGAAGGGTTTGTTAAAAAATTCTTATTGCCGATACGCCATGGACATGCAAGGAAAGGGATTTCATAGTATGCGTAGTTTTACATCCGAATACACATGCGTTTTTGACAATTCAAAGCTATTCATTCTGTTGGAACATTTTTCAATCGTGTTTAGAAAATCGATATTTTTATCCTGAAATTTACTTTATCTCGTTTTTGTTAATTTATAAAAATCTTTGTTGTAAGTATCTTTAAATTGATACACACGGATAATTATACCTATTCCTTGCGAAAATCTTCCATAAAAAGTTCCATTGTTCTCAAACTGTAATAGATACATCGTATTATTCAAAAATTTCCTAAAAATTTACTATGCTTCGATTGTAATAATAGAATTAACAAAAGTCCTTGAAATGAGTGAACGAATCTTATAAAAAAAATGCAGAACTTGGGCCTCAAAATTAGGAAATAGAAAAATCAAACTACTTATTCGCGTACGTCCACACATACATGTACACACGCGCGTATACTTTTATGTTTATATATAAACGATTCGAGAGACATAACATTCGAAAAAAAGTTTGGTTACATGGCTGGAAATCAAGCAACGCTTTCTCATTCCATCTCTTATAGTAGTTCTCTTCCTCGCTCTTCTCTTGTGTTGATATTTCGGCTCGGCGAGGCTTCTGGCCTGACAGTGTGACCGACCTTGAGCCTCCACTCGCTCTTTATCTCTGGGCGTCCATCCCTACCATTCAGTCCCTATATACTATTCCATGCTACACCTACAAACATTACACGAGATAGTAGCGACGGAACTCGGTTCGTTTTTCGTAGAATCGCAGTCCTTTTTTTTGCGCCTTCACATCGTACAACCTGAACTCCCGCGCCTTTTTTTCACGAGGAATACACCTTGAAACGTTGTTTAATTATTATTTTGTTTAATTAATGAAAATACATCGTTGGAAACCGCTTTAAGAAAGAGTCTATGAACGTGAAATTTGATTTTCAAATTTACATGGTGAGAATCCAACAAAAAGAACAATAAACTTTTTTTTATCGTAAAAAAAATAGAAAATATAATGAAAATTCAGGAAAATTGAATGTTAAAAATCGGGAAACTTTTCATTGAACCAACGATGCAAACTTCAAGATCGTCGCGAAATTTTACAAATATCTTACCTATCTGGAGGTATCTGGAGACAAACAAAATGTTCAATGTTGTTTCAATTTGAAATATGTTTATATCAAACATCTCAAGTAACTTGGTCCAGAAATTATTCGCTAGGCGATCGTAAGAATGGTAACGAAGCTACTGTTCGAGTTTCACGATTTTTGGTAACATAATTTTTACACTGTCCCCTACTTTATTAGAAGTAGCGAAAAATCAGAGTAAGACACTCGAGTGGTGTCTTTTTTCATGCAACTGAAATTTTCGAGCCTGTTGGGACGAAAATTGAAAAAAAATTGTTTCAGCTCACCCTAATACATATACATGTATAAACGACGAAACGGCAAATGGCTAACGCAACAAGTTCGACCTTTCCTCGATCGCAAAAGTTTTAGCGAAGCGCATCGCCCGTCCTTACCGTCACCGTCCGCGTCGCATGTATACTTTCTCACTATCGCACGAAAAGCCTTGTATTCTTTCATCGAGCGGTTCTAAGCCCTCTCCCGCCTGGTCTCCTGCCGCTATCTTCCGCTCCCGTGTACACACTACATAGCTTTGCTGATGCTGCCCTCGGAATATCCTTTTTACTCCGCCTTCGGGGATTGGTCCTCGATTTGTCGATATGCTTGGAAGCTTTGACTGTCTCGCAGGACGCGGTATCGAGCTTCGATACAAAATTAAAAATAAAAGGTGTTATTTTTCTATGAAAAGATATTCCTCCCAGCGACTCGATGATTTCGATACTAAAACAATATGGAGTAACGCAAAAACGTTTGGACAATTATGAAAAAGTTATATGTATATCGAAGAAAGAATTGATAACGAGCGGGTCAAAAAAACTTTACAATTTATCGTAGCTTTTTATTTACCGGTGAGAAAAAAATCAATGAAAAATCACATTTGTTCGATACAAAAATACTAACGATCCTCTTTAGAAGCGTTTATTTATCGATCGGAAGGTGGAAAATTTGTCTGAAATACTTCTTTTCTTCTCACGCGTGCACGGCAAAGCCGGGAGCTCGCGCGAGTTTTATCGTTTCAGATTTCCCCCTGGCAATGTGACATACACGTATGCATGTTTCGCTCGGTCTGTGTACACGCATGAATATACTTATAAGCATAGAACGAACTTTATTACTACCACACATACCCACTAACGCAATAAATTTGATGATTTTTTTAAGTCGGGATGGGAAACGACTTATCACCGCGCACTCGTTGATTCATAGCCGCGCCAATCGCGTTTCTATACAACGTTGCGTGCGCTGCAAAGAACATATTATATCCTGCTGTCGCTTCGTATACATGGATGTACGTAGCATAAAATGATTATATATACAGGGTGGTCCACGCAACGTGTGCACCTCTTTCACGGTCGAAATATGCGTTGCACGAAAAAATGTTGTATACAAAAGTTACATGGTTTATGAGGCTTCATCATGTGGTGCATTTATTTTTATTCTAGGTGGAGGCGCTTCGGAGATTTCAAGGTCAACTTTGTTTTTTTAAAGGGAATGCTATATTTTTTATAGCGTAAGATGATAGAGTATCCAATTTTGAGTAAAAAAGTATAGACCCTTATTAGCCCTAAAATTAATAGTTAACGAGTATTTTCACTTTATTACTGTAAAATTTCTATTGCGTAATATCAAGTTGGAGATTCAAATCTACTACAAATATCTGAAGGATAGCATTGTTTCATAGCACGCGACAGATTTCACGAGGTTCGGGAATAAGCAAAAGCAGTATTCTACGAATTCTGCATAAAAATAAATATCACCCCTATCACCTTGCACTTCATCAGAAACTACATGGAACGGATTTTGAAAACCGCGTTTTGTTCTGTCAGTGGTTCCTACATCAAATAAATCAGCATGATTATTTTCTACAAAGTGTGTTGTTCACTGATGAAGCAACGTTTACAAACCGTGGACAGATCAATTTGAAAAATACGCATTACTGGGCAGCTGACAATCCTCACTGGATGAGAGAAGTCGACCACCAACACCCATGGAGCGTTAATGTATGGTGTGGAATACTGGGCAACCAATTGATTGGTCCATATTTCATTGATAATCGATTAACAGGGCAAAAATACGCGAACTTTTTGAATAATAATTTACCACCTTTACTAGAGGACGTGCCGTTGAATATCCGTGCACGTATGTGGTATCAGCATGATGGTTGTCCAGCACATTACGCACGTATTGTGAGGGAACTACTGGATAGAAATTTTCCCAATCGATGGATTGGTCGTGGTGGACAATTCATGTGGCCTCCACGCTCACCAGATCTTACTCCTCTAGACTTTTTTCTGTGGGGCACATTAAAAGACAGAGTGTATCGTGAAATACCAACAACTCCGGAGGATATGAAACATCGTATTTGTTTAGAATGCATGACACTTAGTCCGGACATAATTCAGAATGCAGTTTCTTCATTAGTTAATAGATTTCGTCACTGTATTGATGCCAATGGACATCAATTTGAACACTTACGTTAATTGTGATAAGCCACGAGTCACTGAATGTACTCAAAGTAATAAAGTGAAAATACTCGTTAACTATTAATTTTAGGGCTAATAAGGGTCTATACTTTTTTACTCAAAATTGGATACTCTATCATCTTACGCTATAAAAAATATAGCATTCCCTTTAAAAAAACAAAGTTGACCTTGAAATCTCCGAAGCGCCTCCACCTAGAATAAAAATAAATGCACCACATGATGAAGCCTCATAAACCATGTAACTTTTGTATACAACATTTTTTCGTGCAACGCATATTTCGACCGTGAAAGAGGTGCACACGTTGCGTGGACCACCCTGTATAATCATACACGTTTATGAAGGCATACAGTACGCAATAAAATATCACACGCATTGGAACCTGGATCTTGAGTCTCATGCCAACTCTGCTCTCGTTGATTCACACATATCTCCATGCATATACTGTACACAATCACTTGCTCTCCTCTTTAATGTTCAACATGGAGTATAGCTGTATATTAGGGTGTCCGTTATTCCCCGGTAGACTTTTTCACGTGCGTATGCCTCAAGTCATCAGTTTATCGTCCGAAAAATAGTGGTGGAATTTTATTTTTTCAATTCCGAATGACCCGTGTCAGAATGGCGATACTTTTTCCATTTCGGAAACATAGAACTCTTGCGCTGTAACATCTCAATTCCGTTCTCGCTTATTATTTCGATAAATTTTTCAAAACGGACAGCTTCCTTTCAGATGGACAATTTTTTTTTTTTTTTTTTTCATTTGTTAACGCTCTATTGGGGAAAACTTTGCGTCAAGCTAAATGTACATATATATTTCTGTATACATATAAAAATGAATGTACATATAAAGTAATGTACAGATTAACGCATAAATAATATACATTGTGCGTTTGTGTATTTCATGGGTTGGGCAGCTCCGTGTGTTTACTGATTGACTTATAGCCAGTTGGCGTTCTCAGCGCACTCGTGATCGGGTTTATATATTATACCTGCCTACCTATGTATTACACGTATACAATACTAATAACAGTCACGTATAAAAATTGTCGATTGAAAATTCTTGAAAGTCCTTCGTATGTATCTCCCTCTCTGTTCGTTTGCTCTGGTCGTGCTCTCGAGTGTAACTTTGTTGTTATACCTCCGCAAATCCACGTAGAGTTATCAGCACATTTCGCCTCATAATTGGATATTCGTCCTCTCTCTTTCTGTTCGCTTTTGTTGTGCTTTAATTTTTCGCCGTACGCATATAGGAAGCCGTATAAGCCGGCAACCATCGCGAATCTATGCGCCACTATGTTTCGTATTGGTAACTCGCTTCATTACGATAATAGATCATGAAGAAAACAACGCGGACCACAGAATCTCGAAGACGTGAGTTTCTGCATCGTCTCGCTTGCTCTTATACACATGTGTGTATGTATGTACCCTGTACCAGAGCTCGGCTTCTGTAATCGGCCCGTCGTCAGTTGCGCAAGACGCCAACAGATCTTATCGCACTCACCTCTCTCTCTCTCTCTCTCTCTCTCTCTCTTGCCCGTATTATTCATCGAGACTGTACACGTAATATACAGCAGCAACACGGGGAGAAAAGTTTGAGCTGTTGAACGGAATGTTATATAGTAAAAGTATTTCGAAAAATTTCTCACAGGCACTGTGCTGGTGTGTACGTAAATTGACCATTACTGCACACGCCGGTATACGAAGAAAATGTACGTGCTCACAAGCTCTGAGTGTATTTTATATCGTATGTCATACAGATTAGGGTGGGTCGAAACAATCAACCATTATCGTTGTCGTCTTATAAGAGGAAAAATTGAATGCTTGGAAAATCGAAAAACATCGCTTGAAATATGAGCCCTTCATGCTAATCAAGACGTCCCTCATTGCAATTTTCTTTTCCACTTGAGTAACATGGATTTATCTTTGTTTTTTCCTTTGGAATTTCACAAGTTGCCGACTGCTGATCTTCGGGATAATTGCATAAGATATTTTTATAGAAAATGCGATTCTTTACGAAAAAGATCCCTCGGGTATAATCGAGAGGAGTGAGTGTTCGAGAGATCATCGGTGCTGGATCCAAATTTTCCATCGATTTCAGTAATTTTGTAATTATTCACTCTTCATCTATATATTAAAGCTTTTCAATTATTACTAAGAAATGCATGTACCAATAATGAAAATTAGCTCTGAATTTACCTACGCTCGACATCGGCATCTCTTTCAAAATAACGTTTAGCAAATGTTTTCTCTATTCGAGTACTAAAATTCGAAAAACGTCAATTAATCGGGAGCCATTTTTCATAATAGCTTACAATTTGGTAAGATAGAGAAAATAGATTATATTTTCATCTACCCTAAACCTAGCGTAAAGCAACGCGCGTCGCACGAGAGCGTAGTGAAACGTATGCATATACATATGTCCACAAAAGTATATAGAATGATGGAAATATATAAAATTGTATAATTATGAGAAACTCTTAGGGAATCCGAGCGTTGCTCCAACTGTGATTACTTGCATTTTCCCCTTTATTTCTCCAACCGATTATGCTCGAATCATTCATAATTAACATTTCCCAGACCCCGGGAAGGCCGATACCGGCGCACCTGATTTTCATTGGTCATTGATACAGTGGAGGGAACATTACCACGAGAATTTCGTATTACGTAATTATTAATTTATTTGCCATGTGCGTCACTGCGAAGAAAAATTCTACTATCGGAAATGTTCACAAAGTATAGGTACGGCTACCGTAAGCTACAGCCAAGTAGACTGAGTTATTTAGAAAAAAAAACTAGAGCCAAACATCTACGGAGAGTATGTTTTATCTACGTCCTTTTCGATCATGATGAATCGAATTTTTATTTTCGGTTGATAAAACCGTTATGTAACGATCTTTTTTCAACGATTAACGTTAAATGTTTATAATGATTTCCTGAACCTTTTTTTACGTATAGAATGACGATTCGGTTATTTTCATCAACGACGTTTTCAAAAATTATTCAATATCATTTTTTCAACGCTTCGACGCTGAATAAAAATGTAACACACGCGTAACGATTAGTAACTTTATTATCCCACAAGGGACAATTTGCAATAGTGGGTCTGTGCGTTTTCCGTCTTGGAATTTTTACGTCGCTCTATTGTATGAGCTACGCAAATGCCGATTTGGAAAACTTTTTCCTGGTGACTGTAGGTAATCTTCGCGAATCCTTGAGACGACAAAGTGATCAAACCGCAGGCAGGGAATTCACCGGGACATCGTCGGAGCCGCACCGTGTATTACTTTATGAATATTGATGAACCCTCCGCGTTGTCGAGTTTGTTACATAGGCGGCGCTGTATTCGCTACCGCAAGAGACCTCTGGAGTGTTAAAGAAGCATTCATGGGGCATTGAGGCCGGATTGACGCGGACTTTTACCATTGTTTACGCAAAGAATGCCCTCGCAAGATTCGAAAATATCTACGCAGTTCTTTTTTAACCAGCGAATTCGAAAAAACATCAATCAAAACTCGCGAGTTCGGTGGCAGCAGAATCCTCAAACGAGCTGTTGGAAACATCGAGATGTCTCGAGCGATATGCATAATTATCGACAAAAGAGTCGAACAGTATATCAATGCAATGAGAGAGCGCTCTAAAAAGAGTAACTTTTTTTTTTCCAGTCATAACAACATTATAACTGCGGCTCACGTACACGATGTACGAAAGTATGCGTGACAATAAATCGCTTATTAAATCGACGAGGTAACTCAACCAGAAATACATAATATGTGCAAATGGCAACGAGCAGACCTTAATGGGAATATCTAAAACGTTCCAACCATAATGATAATAACAACAATAATAACAGTAATAATTCTCGTACTTTCTGACTCGCGACCGTACCAGTCCGCAACGTGCACTACTGTTACGAAGTTAACCGTATCGTTGCCTCCACGTATTGTGTTCGTCGTCTCGTTACCTACAGTAGTTGCACCGTTTCTTCAACTCGTCTGTCTACGAAATACATAGAGGGAGCGGGAGACGGCGCGAACGCGGCGGCGGGGCGGGGGGGGGGGGGGGGGGGGCGGAGGCAAAAGAAACACGGAGGCATAGTTATTTTTCTTTCGTCTAACTTACCTCGCGATCCTCGACACTTCTATCCACGTTGCGCGTCTTGACCCAACGTAGCGTCAACTTCTCGATGTTGACTGCGCTACCTTTAGAATCTTTCATAACATATATACACACACACAAACACACACACATTCGTTTTATTCTCGCGTAGCACACGTCGCGCTTCCCTTTCTTTTTTCTCACTTATTCCTGTGGGTAGGATACACCATGAATACAATGTGTGTATATATACATACATCATAGGTTATACTTGTATATTCACTGACGCTTATGAGAGTAGACACTTGAGCATTGTTCGAAATTGCGAAATTCCCACCTCGGGTGATTTACGACCGTGAGGCTGGTACGTGTAAAATAGCATTTGCAGTAGGCAGCGTTGAGGATCATTGCGCGGGTTTTCTAAATTTCATACATAACAGATTCCACTGTTAAGATCAATAGTACGGGGGTACATTGAAATACCGCTGGTCATAGTGAGACCTGATTTATCGATTTCGACATGAATTACGTGAGATTCAATGTTTTTAGCGGTGAAGCGGCGAAACGAATACGAAAAGCTCGAAGTTTTTTCGTTCGCTTCGGTTTGACGTCTAGAGACGCGGCAGCGTGTCGACGCCGAGTAATTTAAAGAAATTTTTAAGTGTTTACATTGTTTATAGCTGAAATTTACGCGATTTAAAGTCGTGTATCGCACGCACTTGGCCAATCCAAGGGAATTGAGAAATTTGTTTTTTTGAAAACGTTGCAACCAAACGGGGATTAAATTTATTCAGCCTGCGCAGGACAATGACACGATAGGTGTCTAATCTCAATACATCTATGGAATCTCGATGATTTTTGAGAAAACACAAAATTGCGTTGCAACTTTGCGCTTGGAAATGCATGCCTCAACGCGTCATGTATAAGAAATTAATTAAACGAGAATTGTTGGAAATTCCGAGAGGTCTGTGTAACGTCGTAATTTGATTTGAACGCGTCGATCGATTATTATACGGAAAATCGATGCATGTTCAAGATGTCGGTTATCAATACGCAATAAATAAGAAATCATTGATTTTCAATGAAATTTATTATTCAATGCTTTCTCAATCCACCAATTTCGAATCTAACGCAAGCATTCATCCATTAGTATATAAACCGAGCTACAATTTTACTTGATAAATCTCCGGTGTCATGTTCTTTTGTTCGTGAGTTATCGATATTGTCTTGGGATAAGGTTTTAACACGAACAGCGATGGAGAATAAAAATATGGAAAGACAAGGTAGCGGCGAGTGTTCTGAGCATGTAACTGTACATTCTGCTTCACTCTTTGCCCAGCCGAGAAAAAAGAAAACACAGATTGCTCTCTTGCTCTCTCCCTCTCTCTTTCCTTTTCTCTCTTGGTGCGCCACAACTCGACCGTCGACCTAAAGTCGTCTGGCTTCGGAACACTCTCGTGACCCACGATTCCGTTGGCTCCGACGGAGACTTTACTATTATAGCGTACAAAGCATAGAAACAAAACGTATCGCATATACGGAAACAAATGTATCGCTGATTGTCGTTTTTCAAAGCCAATGAAGATTCATATCCGGCAATCGAAGAGAGCATCGGTCGATTTCTTTCGCGTAAAAATTGCACCTAAACGTCTTGTCTCGCAAAGTTCGAAACCGTCTCGTGCTTAAACGCCTAACGATTCCGACAGTGCAACAGAAAAGTACCAATCTTCGCGATTATTCGCGGATTCGATCATAATTTTTCTTTCGAGCTTTTGATAAAAAAGACGCTCGGATTGATATCTTCGATGTAGTCGTCCGTTTATATTTGAATAACATTTCGAAGGGGGAAAAAAAGACTTTCGAGAATCGTTAGAGGCTGAGAAATAATGTGAAACGCGTATGAAAGTCGTCGGCGTGCAAGGGGAGGTAGAAACGTTGCTAAATTGACGGTGAATGCCCCATACATAAAACTTGACTCGAGAAAACGATCTGCAAAAGTAAAACTCTTGCAGCCACTTCGGGTAAGCCGCGGTAGCTCTCTTGGGCAAAAGAGCAGTGGAGAGAGAAAAAAAACATTAAAGATATATACATGTATACGATGCATGGTATATATCGTCATTCACCGTGCAGTGCGCACGGCAAGGCCCAACTTTGCGTTCGCGGTGAAAGGAAAACACGCACGCGTTACATTTCCTACAGGTTGATTCAAAAAGTATTCGTCACCTGACGCCCATATGCTGGGGCAAAAATGGCTTTGAAATTACACATTCAGGGTAATCCGCGATGGATCGTGGTTTGCGGGCGCATACCTGGATTGCATGTGTATTATTAAAAAATTAGATCGTCTCTCAATTAAAGCGAATTATAAGGCAATTGTTATACCCAGCGACAACAAAGATTGAAAATTTCACATAAATTACGTGCTTTCAGAAAGTATAAAAAAATGTTCTAATTTGGCTGAGAAACCGATGCGAAATCGCGCCGCACGAAACTTCATAATTCCATGATCCGGCGTGGTACCGAAAAACTTTTCGCTCGCGCTTTTTTCATACTTTTATCGTTAATATTTCCTTGGAACATTCGATTACACACTATTTTTATCGTCGCTTCCATTCCTTGCAATTTTTTCTACACATAAGACAGTTTATTTCAAACATCTAAAATTATTAGGCCTATAAATTATTGGTCAAACAGTGTCAAGTACGGTAACTTTCATAAGCAGAAATTTAACAATTTGAAAAATCATAATTCATTGATAAAGCTTCGATAATCTCGTTCGAAATGTTTACACCAAGTCGGAATGCGCTTTTAAATTATTAAATGTGATTAATTAGAGAAGGTGTGACTGAAAAAAATGTTTTTTTTTACGTAGAAGCATTCTTTTCTTCACAAATATTCATTTTCAAACACCAAATAAACAAAACGAATGTAATTTCAAATACGTGAAAATGAAAATACAATTTTCATACTACAATCATTTATTTGAATATTGAAACATTGATCATATGGGTATGAAATTTTGCGCCAAATAGTATTGTTCATGAAAAGTCATGAGATGAAAAATGATTTTGAAAAATCCTGTAAAAAGTATACGCAAACGCAGACATAGTTCGTGGCTTCTAAAGTGCGAAGGCCTTGAAGTATGCATTTTTACTGGATATATTCAAGATGAGTGATATTACATGCCCACGAGAATTACAAAGACACAGAGCCAGCATCTGGCATTTGAATAACGAGTAAACGCAACACCAGCGTTATATGCAAACGTTGAAAATGGGTGCAATAATTTCGACGAGTTTTAATCGCATTATCAATCGCCTGTATAGGATGATATACATGATGTTTTGACGATTTTCCCTCAAAATGTCAAACAAACCTATACCGACTTTACGACGAAATGTGAAAAAGTCGATCGTAACGTTGCACTATAATTACACACTATTTCACGTTGGTATAATTTTTTTTGCCCATTTTCCCACCATTATTATATCAAATTGTTGTCGAGAAATGTTAGTGTTCGAAAGATCGAACATTTTTTTTATATATCGACACGCTAAACGCGCATAGGTAAAGTACCCGGGTTTTTGGCCCTGCTGTTCCATTTTGCGATGAGTGCAAAGAGTGTTGACACTAGTTTTCACACTCTTTGCACGCATCGCAAATTCTGAAAAGGCCGACTAGTTCTTTAGGGCCGAAGACTCGGTACTTTATCCTCTACGATTTTTATAACGCATAAAATAATTTTCCATATATATACCCCAATAATGACCTCCCGTGAAAAACAGTTTCAAAAGTTCCTAGGAACAATTGTAATTGCGCAGTGCAGATAATATATAATTGCATAATTGTAATGATAATTCGTCATCGTTCATAAAAATATTGACAAAAGACTTTCTGATCTTAATGTCGAGTTTTGACATTTTTGGAAAAAAATAGAAAATTACAATTGTGGCTGCTGAATTAGAGGATGAAAAAATGAAAAACAACTTCGAAGCAATTTTTCGAAATTATGACACTTTTGAAAAAACGGAAGGTGATGTAATGAAAATTCGGGAGGATTTGATATTAAAAATCAAGGAAATTCGCGTTTTCGTTGAGGTCCAACGATGCAAACTTCAAGATCGTTATTTATGCCTGTATAGTATATGCGCGTGAATAACACCGCTGGTACCTCAAAATAGAGGCGGCGTGTATTCGTCGGTCATCGATCCCGCACGTTCATCACCACCTGCCATTTCGTGGTGTTTCCTCTCGTCGCTTTCGCGCTTCCTCTTCCTCTCCCGTTTATCTCGCTATGTTTATTCTCCGTCCTCGCCTCTTTTCTGCTATTTTGCCTCGAGACTAATAAAACGTCATGCGTTAGGTCGCGCAACGGGTGAGAAAAAAAAACAACCTATATCTTCCCAAGGCTCCACGTGCTGTCCTTAAACCGAAAAAAATACAAGAACCAGCCGTTAACCTTCCGTCAAGGGATCGGCGAGTCTACGAATCAATGTAAAAGAGATTTTTTTCTTCGAAAAAAGACAATCAGAACTTGAGACCGTTAGTTATCACTAGATTGATTAACCGGTGAATTTTCACAATTGCCTTTTTTTATTGATTAGATAAACAATTTTCAAATACCGTCGATATCGTTACTTATTATTTCAATTTTTAACAAACAACGAGTGCCATTGAAGGCAGTACCTATGTGAATTCGATTGTTTTTGTAAAAAATGTTGAAAAAATATTCGTTGGCGTTGTTTTAACGCAATTGGGACGAGTCCCGAGGATGGGGATACTCGTTCGAGAATACTCGAAAGTCAACTCGGTACTTTGGTGTCTTTATGTTTCGTGCGATTACGAGACTCGGGTTTTTTTCTCATTTAGTTCTCTCGAAGAAACCGGCCAATCACCGTATCCCCTTCCCATACTGTTTTAATGTATACATACAATACGCACATACACAAGTAACGTGCGATGGGTATATCGTTTGTACATGTGTATGCCCTATATACTACGCATACGTGTATCAGCTCGAGCGCAATGTGCGTTGAGGACTGAGAAGAGCGTACGCGGGCCAGCGATCTTACGGCGTCGATAAACGAGGAGTGGGGATAAGGGACCTTGAGCGGTGTCACGTGACCCCGAAGGTGCACAGAGGAGCGAGAGAGGGGCGGCCCAGGGCGTTGAGGGCCTTGACCTTACCACCGGTGCCTGGGAAGAGGAGGCTGATGCTACACTGACGCCAGTGCCTGCATACTCTTCTCATCCTTCTCTGTACACACTAACGTTCTCTACCTCTATCTTTTCTATCGTCGCTTTCTTTCTCTCTCTCTCTCTCTCTCTCTTTCTTTCTCTGTTCCGTTTCGTCTCTCTGACTCCTCGCGAACCAGCGCTCCTCACGGTATAAAACTCCAGCTCACAGCCACTGTCTTCCTCGGTTTTTTTTCTTCATTTTTGTCTTCGTCGCCGGCGTAAAATGTTCGGTTACGAGTCGTAAAATCACGGTCAAATTACGAAAAATGTTCATATATTTATTCATAAAGTGTAAAGCATATCATACCCAGCTTGAACAAAGAGCAGAAAAAGAGCAGAATATTCGCGTTGAATTGCTAATGTGATTTTCATTCGAGAATTAATATCGATGATACTCTCTTTTATTTTCTATTTGAAATAATTATCAACATCGATTAAAAGTTGCAGAAAATCGGGAGATCCAGCCGCTCGATATGCGGTTGATCATCCGTCGAAAGCGTTCTTTTTTTTTACTATGAAAAATCGCTGGTCTCCTCGGCGCAATAAAAAAGTACATTTTTTTCACATTTATTAGTGGAGTTGGTCCTTCAATGGGCTTATGTTCGCGTCGACTCATCTATGTAGGTGTGTCTCTTGATCCCTCTTTGTCTCTTTCTCGTTCTTCATTTTTTTTTATTCTCAGCTGTAACGTCTGCGGTATACCGAAAGAAAGAAATCGAGACTATAACCGGAGAGAGAGAGAGAGAGAGAGAAGGGACAGAAGGGGGAGTAAGAAGGATCTGGTGGTACGTTCGCTTTCACTTTGAAATTCGAAAGAGAGCGAAGAAAGAGAGAAAGAAAGAGGTAGACAATGAGTAATAAACGCTCGTCGTTTCTTCTCGCATCCCTCTGGGCCTCTGCGATAGTATATATTCACGTCCCTCCAAGATCTCATCATAGACTTCCTTCTTGCTCAACTAGCAATGTTTTTCATTCTTTTTTTCAGATTAAAACCTTCTTAACATATTATATAGAGGATACGTACGTGTGGCTTATTTGTATATCTATAGAAATGTCTGTCGCGAATAAATGATCAATTCAATAGCCTTTTACAGTTTTTCATCCACGCACAGAACTCGAGAACAAAGTTACCGATTGTTTTCTGTTTTGCGTTATCTCTATTGTGATTAAAAAAGACAACTATCTCATCGTATTTTATGGCGGATTTAACGAGTTGTGCACTTGTGAAATTTCATTCGGTCATTTTTTCAATCCTGAGACATTGAATCTATTATCGCCATCTTGTCTTTTTTTCCATTTTGATTTAACACGAAATTATTTCTGTACAATATTTTTACAAGTCCATTTTCGTAGTACACGTTTTCTCGTGGAAACGGAAGTTTTTTATCTCCCTCTCGTAAAAAGAATGTTTGTCAAATGTTCAATGGCAGTCTTTCAATTTTTACAACCTCTACCACACAAACGTATCACTCACAAAATCCTAACTGGAATCTCGAACATGTGGTCTGCTCAATGTTGCTCCCATGCTTACTATACAGTAGTACCTGACACCTCGAAAAAGTCACGACCAGAAAACGTGTGTAACAGGTAACTCGGGTGACTTCATCGAACAATGGCTCTCATTCATCCCTAAAAAAATATAGGATACACTATTCTTTGAGACCAAGCTGCTATACGCGCGTATCTGTGGGTATTTATATATACATGAAATACACGTTAATTATTTTATTATTAAAGAAACAAATTATATACATATATACAATACACAGTAAAAGTATTATATGTATATACACAGGGATTAAAACGCCAACCCTTTTTTTTCGTGTTCCACTGGCGAAATGTTGAGTTTGAAATAAAAACTCGCGGTGTTCCGTGTATCAACGGGAAATTGTTGAACGGATAGTTTCGTGAAATATTGAAAAAAAATGTTACACCATTTTTTGCCATTTTTCCAGAGGCCAATTGCGAAGAGAATGATCATGAGCTGGAATGCCGGCTTCAATTGGAGAAAAAGTGCCGAAACGTTTTTAATTTTTCAAAATTAGACATTTTTCTGTATCAACGTATTTTTTCATGCTGATCACGAAGAGCGAAACGCTATTTTTATCAAAAATTCAGTAATTCAGGGTGGAAATACAAAAAAAAATGATGGAATAAGACGATGACTGTCTTTTCGCAGTTTCCTCATTGAAGCTTCGAGTTTTTGAAAACGTCGGCGCGGCGAATTTCTTTTCTATTCATGCGTTTCGATGTAATTAATCTATAAAAAAGCTGCCGCTTTTCACAATGCATAATTGTGACGTGTCGTCAATTCCACTGTAAAATCCTTCCCCTCGTACAATGAACAAGTGAATGAGGAAAAACAAGAGCATTATAATTTCAAAGAAATCGAAGGAAAGTGCGCGAGTATTGAAGCAGACAAAAGTACCGAGGTCCGCGCTTTCGGCATCAAGTACAAGGGACGAAAGAGCGCGATAAAATATACGCCCGCGAAATGAGGTGAAACGAGAGGGCATTTGGAGGAATGAGAGAAAAAATAATAACCAAGTTCTTTCTTCCTCGCGGGTTTCGTGATATTCTTCCTTTTGCGTGCTCTCTTCGCGCAACGGGAGTTTCAATCGGGAATAGAAAAGAAGCGGGAATCGTCCCTCTGCCCTGTGTTGTAAAATTACCGCGTGACTCTCAGCAGAGTTCCCGACAAGAGCATATTTTGTGGCTCGCAAGGTACCCAAGAACGTGTATCTCGGGGAAAGACAGTAGAGAAGTGGATAAAAAATTTTAAATTGTAAAAGAAGAACGTTACA
Organism: Heteropelma amictum; assembly: GCA_959613375.1. Classification (NCBI taxonomy): domain Eukaryota; kingdom Metazoa; phylum Arthropoda; class Insecta; order Hymenoptera; family Ichneumonidae; genus Heteropelma; species Heteropelma amictum. The sequence goes on along the minus strand of OY390726.1, from coordinate 10,800,470 downwards.
AGGCGGAGGCAAGGCTGCTGCGATAAGTTGGCGTTGCCGCGCGCCCTCTTTCGCTTTCTCTATCCGTCTCTCGCCTCTCTCTCTCTCTCTCTTTCTCTCCTGTCGTCTTCAGCCCTGTACTCCAGGATCGGCCGAGGTAGACCTGCAGGAATGCAGGATCTCTCCTCTTCCCTCGCTCCTTCCCCTTTCCGCGCTCTCTCTGTCTCTCTCTCTCTCTCTCTCTTTCGCTCTTTTATTTTTCTTTACTCCCTGTCGGCGATTATCTATTTATTTTATTAAATGATAAAAAGTCGGAGAACAGGTTTCCGGCAGGCGTCGTTTTCCTTCGTCTTCGTTGTCCTCATCGCCGCCGTTCATCCTCTCCCATCGTCCTTTCCTTTTTTCGCCGAAACGCTATAGATGCGAAGAATCAACGTTTCTCCTTGACACCGTTGCAACTTAAAACTAAACGTACGTTCCTCTAAAATTTAACTTCTTCACGGCACTCGAGGTTTAACAAGCGGTCGTGGGGCCGGGGAAAAACAAATGAAGCGTAGGAGGTGTTTCGATGCGGTTCACAACATCTTATTTTATAAAATTGTTGCTTGTGAATGAAGCAAATATTCTTTAAATTTTTCGACGATATGTCAAACCATATTTTGAATAAATTTGGCCCATTTTCACATGGTTATCTCATGTGTATCATTACAAAGATATAATTCATATTTTTAACAATTAACATAATCGGAACGGTGTGGTGGAAATGATTACATTTTTTTATACGATTTTCTGTGATTATAATCTTTTGCTTAAAAAAATGCGGCAGTGGAACAAATTTTTCGGTTGATGCCACCACCTCCCTAACATGTGAATACATGTGAAAATGTACATGGTACGGTTCTTAATTTTTTTTTGTGCTATTTTACACAATTACTTTTTTTACTATTTTGAAAAAAGTGCCGTTTTATTATGTAAATTTTTTAGAATATCATCTGACACGTAATCAACGATCTCCGTCGTAGTTCACATGGGAAGTATTACGTACAACTGTTGTGAATCGCGAAAAGAAGCGAGAATATTCTTTTCCTTCATCACCTGATTTTCCTCTACATTTAATTCCTCCTTTTTCCCCTTTATCTCTTTTTTATCGCGACTCTCCCCCTTCCCCGTTCGTGTCGCTGCATATCCCATCGACTTTAACCTTATGCTTCTCACTATTATCATTACTCGGGCTACACACCTCGGCTACGCACTCAATGCGCGTAGATACTCGCAACGAAGAACAATGATGAGAACGGCCACGTACGTCGTGTACGCTCGTACGTCGAGATATACTCGTGGGTGCGTACACTTACTTACGCATCGCACGAACTCCCTACGAAGTGAGTTCTGTCGCCCTCCACACTTTTCTCTCTCTTTCTTTCTCTTTCCTTGATTTTTCTCGTCGCTGCCTTTTTCGCTTTTTATTTTCTCTCTACTCTCTACGTGTGCGTACGCGAGCGACGCTGTACCGCCCTGTTCTTTCCCCCCCCCCCCCCTTTCCTTCCTTACCTTCTCTCTGCCCCGACTTCGTTCTCGCAATTTCTCTTCATCGCGTCCCAATCTTCTTGTCGCTCTTTCGTCTCCTCGTTCCCTGTCCGATATATGTATATATCTATAGATGTATATGTATGTAACTCCCGCTTTTTCTACCTGCCGATGGTAGACTCGCGAGAGACCCTCGGAGCCACAGAGCCACAGAGCGCCTCGTGCGGTCGATGCTCGAAGTTGCGTACACTGTACTCTTGCTCTACTCGATCAAAACTTCATTACATACGTTGATGTATAGTATATTATTTCATAGAGTATTGCGAAATTTATCAACAGAATTGGTCAGTATACTGGAAAGCTTTTAAAAGAGCTCGACATCTTTAAATGCACTCGCTAAACTTTATAATATGCTGCAGTGAAATCGCCAGACTCCAATTTTTTACGAATGCATCATTCCCTCTGCAGCAGTATCATGATCGCAAAAAATCCAAATTCTCTATCGAACGACAGTGACAATTGAATAAGTGAAATTTAATTCGTTAATCGTATCGATCGAAAAGAAGATCCCAGCTGCTTTTTCTCATTCTAACCTTGTTATACTCGATTAATCATTTGATTTAATAATCCCATGGAAATATTCGTTACTCGCTGTGTCTCTCGCTTTCTTCGTCTTTTCCTGTTTCGTTCCATGCAAAATCAGTATGGGAGGGAGAGAGAGAGAGAGAGAGCGAGCAAATAGCCTGTAAAGCAGCAAGGCAATAGAGGAATCCGCGATATTTTACTCTAGCGTGAGGCCGATGCCGAGGAATGCGTAGAACATTTTCTCTGTCGACCTCGCGTCAGGAGACTCTATTTCTCACTTTATCGCAGCACCGTAGTAATATCGCAAAGTTCCTCAATAGCCACCGTCGCGGTGTTCTGTAAAACGTTCAGGCTGCAAGGAGTGCAAAGGGAGTTCGCGAAACCGACGCCAGGCGGCGTAGAGAGAGAGAAACATCGTGACTGCGATAGATGACTACCGATGGGTCTTTATTTCTTCGGTCTCCCGTGCGTCGTAAAACGTCCCGGAGACTTTTGTTTCTCCAACGGATTATTATTTTTTTCTTCTTTTATTGAGTACTTCAATTTCGTTTCCCGATGCCATGCGGCACTGGATGCAATCATCTACGATGCGAAGCCGCATTCGGAAAGACCGCGAATTGTTTTTCACAAGTCCACCCGAGACTACGACGGACTTTATTCATCTTGAAAAACAAAAAAATCTGCGTCCTGTTTCTTCTCAGTCGACATATTTATTTTACGGAATGTACGAAGCGGTGAACGAACGATGTATCTAAAGACGGCTCATAAAGATACGTTTATAAACGTAATTACGTAATGACCTTGGAAAATTTCAGATGCGACGATTTTTCTACACCGAGATACTCGAGATTTACATTCGCGCTTTTGTTTCCTCGAGTTGTACCGAAAGCGTTCCTTTCGGCATATAACCATGCCGTGAAAAAAAATGCTTCACCAAAAAATGATCTCGCGATGCTGGTAAAAATAGAAAAAAAGTTGAGGTATTCCGTGATCCACGCGATATACTAATATACACGCGAATGATTCTTCAGGAAAAAAAGCAACGTCCTCATATGCGTAAAGGCCGTATAGAGACGTTTAAAACTATTTTATATAGCACATACGGGGAAAGACGCACACATGTATTTATAACATCGAGTCGCGGGCGAGTGGACTATCCATCGTCTCCCCACCCCCTTTCCCACTCTATTCCCTCTTTTTCTCGCATATGTGCGTGTCCGTTTCCGCGGCGAAGGTCGTCCGCGGGACCGGAAGTGGGCCGGCCTTGTCGGACGACCGTTACGCACGCTCTCTCGGAGAGCCCGTCGCTCGCATCTCCCTCTTTCTTTCCCGCTCGCGGTTCTATCTCTATCTTTTTTCTTTCTCTCTCACGTCTGCTCTCGCACGCGCTTTCAATTCATTCAATATAGCGTATTAATGGTTATAACAGCAATATGGCAGCACTTCGATTTGCAACTGTTTGCCTTTTTCGGCTGCATGAATGCTTTCGAGACATGTGCCTATGACTTTACTTATCGTGGTCGAGCTGGACCGTTTCTATACGCGCGAGGTCATTCGGGGCAATTATATGACAAATAGGGATTCTCGCGTTATGAAGATTTTCATTTGCTTTGATTTGATTTGATTTTTTTTTGACGAAGAGAATTATTTCAATGATTATAAATCTTGCATGTTCATTCGCCATCTGCTTGTCATTGCACAAAGGCCACATTCTCGCAACTTCATCAACCAACAATGTTTTTTTCCTTGTCTTTTTGTTGTAGAGTACAACTCGGTGGAATAAAAATTCTGTGATGACATATACTTATAAGATTAAATGTACAACGAATGGGAAGATCGAAAAGTGACTCTGGAAGAGTTGTGAATAACGTATCTTGCGAAGGAAAAAGAAAAAAACGAAGAATAACGAAGAAGAGTATCGCGTTGCTCAGGATGATGGTGAGCCTGACGGTGAGAAACTACAGGCTCTCGAGTGACGAAGATAACGCGAGATACGCCAGGAGGATAGCCAGCTGAGAATGTCGGATCAAAACGGGCCCACAGAGGGCCCGGGCTGGTGGCCACCGGCGCAATCTTGGAAGTCAACAGCGGCGGCCACCGCGTCATCATCGATCGCATCATCGCGCACACTCGAGGCGGGAAAAAATGTTTCCGTTACGACAATCAACGTACCACCGGCCCAGGATATACACGATGGTATAAAAACGACAATTTTTTTCAACCATTCCATAACCCATAATGCAATATTATCTCAAACGAGGCACGGTTCAATGAGCTAAAACTTTAGAAGGAAAAACAAACTATCAGAAAATACATTTATTAGCGACATTTCCTTTTGTACATTAAATTTACATCCAAAGCTTTAACCTTCATACGGTCTTTGGCTTAGTTTTGACCCAACACTCGAAATTCACTAAACATATATTAAATAATTACTATAAATTCAAAGTCAAATTTGACCCGAAGAGCGCTAACGTTTGTCGTATTGAGGACCGTATGAAGATTAAGAAACTTACTTGGATACTTAAGATTACTTGGTTTCGAGACGCTGGCGCGTCTCTAGATTCATCATACGCATGTATATGAAATTTTGAATATCATAAAAATGGCGAAGAACAATACTATCTTTTAAATAAATTCGTTGTCACATGACGGAACATTTTTATCATGCGCCTTGTTGTTTGCAAAGGGCCTTTTGGGCATACAGTAATGTTCAACGTAGAGATACCAGAGCGATAACACCGTCCGAGTTCAAGCTGAGGTCACCGATCTTTTTTCTAGATACATTTCCCCGTTCTTGTGGTTTTTTTATCAAAGAAAAAAAAACGATATATAACAGAATAAATAAGAGGAAAATTGACATCCCTCGATTATGTGTACGTAGGTAGAGTACGGGGTCAAAGACCCGAGAAGTACTATCGTCATTACACTTTACCCATGTAAAATAGACGTTCGGTTTCAATCGCGGTGGAATAGTGCTGTAAAATGGGCGCCAAGGTGGCGTTCGCCACGTGTGTTTGGTCTCTCAGGCACGTCTGGCATTCCGAGACTAGCAAACAGAAACGAACCCGCGCAAATAATATCGGAGGTTATTGTGGAGTTCAACATCAGCTACGCTTCTTTCGTACTTTTATTTCGTTCTCTCATGCGCCACGTTCGTTGTGTGCCTTTTCCCTTTGATCAACTTGATCATTGCCCTTTCTCGTTTTCTTCACGTTTCTCATTATACGGCAATACGCTACGCAATTGTATAAAAAAGAACTACCGATTACTCCTTCTCTCTCCTCGCGATCCACATATACAGCGTTTATACACAAATAATATAGTATATGTATTCGGCATTACACTCGCAAACCACCGAGTGTTTTCGACGAGTTTTCACCGCCGTAAATCCACCTATATACATTCCAAGAATCGGCAAATAGACTTACGAGAGAGTTGTGCGGGATTTTTATCATTTTTACTTACTCCGCCATCTATGTACTCATCTTTGGATTTCAGTATAATTTTATGGCCAACTTCGTTGTAATGAAAAATTACGAGTTTTGTCGATGATGTTGAGGCTCATTTTTTTTTCCTCTGCGAGTTTGATAATTCTTTCACAATTACAAAAATAGGTGCGAATGAACGTGGAACAACTTTGATCCTTTTATGATATTAGTACGAATGTTTGGCGCGAGGGACATTTTTAGCGGCGCACATGTTGAAATTTTGGATGTGCGCTTGGTGAAAGAAATATAGGTCTTTTTTTTATATTACCAAAGGTCAAGACCCTAAGGTCCCTTCACCCTGAAGAACCTTATATCTAATTTTTTCCGGAAGGAATTGAACGTCGTTGAATCTCGTTGAATGTCATGTTATTTTCAAAGTCGGAAAAATGAGAAAATTTTTCTTAATTCTTCATTGGTATTTCTCATAATTATTGACCGTCGCGGCTAAACTTCTAGATCTTGCGGTTTAAATTCTGGAGAGTTTTACCTCGGTACGAAATGATTGTTCTTTTTCCAAGAAATATTTATTTCGATTTCACGACTTAATTGAAGCTCGATTATAAATTTCTCGATTCGCAATATAAAAGTCATGATATCTTTCATTGAAATTGAGGTTAGTAAACACAAATAGCCGTTTAAGAATGAAATAATTATTGTCATTTTCTTCACATTTTTCCACTCTCGCTGTGTGTCTGATTTCGACGATTCTCGAGGCGAATTATGAGGGCAGAAGTAATTGAGCTATCGAAATGATACTTGGCCAGTTCGTGGAAGTTACGTCGATTCAGAGTTTCAAAAAGTTTGCAATGTGTATTTTTGAAACATTCGAATGTTTGATTTTTCTTGTACATTCAAGATGACGAGAAGCGTTATAACAATAGAGCAGGAAAAAATCGTTCTAGACTTTAAAGGAGTTGTTGGAGCTTTCCATGTGATTATGTTAGGTTTTTTGCCCTTTCTTACCGAATTTTTGAGCTTGGTAAAGTAAAATACCGTGTAACCCGTAATAAGAGCGGAAAAAACATTACGTACCTCCAAACATTCATGATCCAAAATTATTCGTTTTTCCGGTGTTTTTCTTTGCTACGTTTGCACCTCAATAATGTTGAAATTTCTCTTTGTTTCCGAATTAAAGCTAAAAGCATCTGCAAATACCTGGGAGGCCAGAATGGCGTGACAGTATCCGTAGTTACGAATCGCGGTAGTGGGCCGGGCGGCGGTATGGGCACAGGATCCGGAGGAGGCGGAGGAGGAGGAGGAGGCTGTGGTGGCGGTAATGAAGGAGGAGTTGCATCTTCTTCATGTCCTGAATCGAGTTGCCCGAATGATCTCGAGGACAGTGACGGTGAAGTGAGCAAGATCGATTTTCGCGGTGTTAACTTACGAACGAAGAAGAAACGGGATGCCTCGGTTGGATCGGAGAACGAGTGCGGGGCTGTGGGCGCCGACAATCTCGAGCAACAACAGCCTGAGAGACCGATGTCATGGGAAGGCGAGTTATCCGATCAGGAAATGTCATCGAATACGATAACGAATCAGGTTGGTTACGAGTGTCAATTGAGTACGTAAAAACAATCAAGATAAAACTTGTCGACAAAGTTGATGATCGAAAATTTCTGGAAATGTCAATGTTTTTATCAATTGACAATGATGCCTATTTACGAATAAAGAGATGCAAAGGCGATGAACAGAATGTTGCAACAAGCCCTTTAAAATTTCCAAAGTGACGAGATAAAAATGTATTCGACACATGACTGATGCTTCTCCGTGTCTTTCTACCCAACAGGATCACGAGGAAACTTCGATGGAGGGTGTACAAGTGTGCGGTGCGAGTCCCGGCCCGCAGGAGCAAAAATTTCCAATAAAACCAGAGCCGGATTTCCGTTCGAGTCCGAGTCACCTCATCGGCTCTCACAACGATGGAAGCTTGCCTCTCTCGCACGTGCAACACTTGCAGCAGCAGCAACAACAACGCGGCATCGAAGGACTGGAATCGACGCAGCAGAGCGATCTTCCGTTGCTGGTCGGAAAATTACTCGGTGGTTACAATAGCTCAACGCCGAATCACAGTCCGATATTGAATCCGCGTCACCATTTGACGAAACACAGTCATACGAGGTCGCAGGTGCCGTCGCCAGATTCGGCGATACATTCGGCATACAGCGTTTTCAGTTCACCGACGCAGAGTCCTCACGCGACGCGTCATTCAGCTTTGGGTCCTGGCAGTCCCGTACCCTCGTCTTCCCTCTCGTTGTCCCGTCACAGCTTCAATAATTCGACTTCGTCCCTCTCCCTGTCGCTGTCGCATTCCTTGTCGCGCAACAATTCCGACGCCTCCAGCAGTTGTTACAGCTACGGCTCTCTCAGTCCACCGACGCACTCGCCGGTTCAACAGCCTAGACACTCTCACGTGCAACATCATCATCATCATCATCAGCAGCAGCAGCAGCAGCAACAGCAGCAACAGCAGCAGCAGCAGCAGCATCAACATCATCATCAGCAGCAACAACAGCAGCAACAACAGCAGCAGCAACAGATTCCACAAGGTGGCAGCCCCTTGCATCTGGCAACTTCGGCAGTCGCGAATCCTCACAGTTACACGACGCAGGCTTCGGAAATCACGTCCGAGGGTCATCTGGAGGATCAGGAAGATTGTAAAATACCAACAGCCACTTCCGGTATATCGACGAGGCAACAATTAATAAACAGCCCCTGTCCGATATGCGGTGACAAAATCAGCGGCTTTCACTACGGTATATTCTCCTGTGAGTCGTGCAAGGGCTTCTTCAAACGTACCGTCCAAAATCGTAAAAATTACGTTTGTCTGAGAGGCGCCGGTTGTCCAGTGACTGTCGCGACGAGGAAAAAGTGTCCGGCGTGTCGTTTTGACAAGTGCCTCAATATGGGAATGAAGCTCGAAGCGATCAGAGAGGATCGAACACGCGGTGGTAGAAGCACCTATCAATGCACTTATACACTACCGGCTAATTTGATCGGCAGTTCCGGCGGTGGTATGCCCGGCGACAAAATAACCAGTGGTAATTGCAGTCCAGCTCCGCCTGGCGCTGAACACCATCATTCGGCGCGGCACCATTGGAATCATTCGCACAAGATCCAGGTTGTGCCACAGTTGTTGCAGGATATCATGGACGTTGAACATCTATGGCATTACAATGACAATGATCGCGTCACCGGTGGTAGCCAAAGCGGTAATGGCAGTGGTGTTAATCACGGTGGCGGCTCATCGCCAATGTCCAACGAATTGCCTGGTTCGGGAAATCACGGTTCCAGTGCTGGCAGTGGAAGCGTTACGAGTTCCGGTAATAACGGTAATGTTGAAAATCCGTGCGAAACAACGAGATCATCCAATACATCGGCCTGCAGCGTCAACAACGAGCATCAGCAACAAAACACAACGACGAACAATCCGACCAACGGTAGCAGTACAAGCACGAATCCGAATGTCAACGCGACGCAAAATCCCGACTTTCTATCGAATTTGTGCAACATCGCTGATCATCGACTGTACAAGATCGTCAAATGGTGCAAGAGCCTGCCGCTGTTTAAAAATATATCGATCGACGATCAAATATGCCTTTTGATAAATTCGTGGTGCGAATTGTTATTGTTCTCGTGCTGCTTTCGCAGCATGAGCACGCCCGGCGAAATTAGAGTTTCACTCGGGAAGTCGATAACCCTCGAGCAAGCGAAGCAATTGGGTCTGGCGACGTGCATCGAGAGGATGCTCGCTTTTACGAATAATTTGAGACGGCTGAGGGTCGATCAGTACGAGTATGTTGCAATGAAGGTACATTATCTCTTCATTTTTTTTCTGCTATAGAAACAACTTTGAAGCAAAGTTCAATTGAGGGAAAGAAAAAATAATTCAACACATCACACTTTTCTTTGTAATCTTATTGGAAATACGAATGAATAAAACATCCTCAGGTTATCGTTCTACTGACGTCGGACACGAGTGAGCTCAAGGAACCCGAAAAAGTCCGAGCTTCTCAGGAGAAGGCGCTCCAGGCTCTTCAGCAATATACAATCGCGAGGTATCCGGAAATGCCCGCGAAATTTGGCGAACTTCTGCTTCGAATACCGGATCTTCAGAGAACTTGTCAGGCGGGCAAAGAATTGCTCAGTGCCAAACGTGCTGAGGGAGAAGGCAGTTCTTTCAATCTATTGATGGAATTGCTCAGAGGAGATCATTGAAAACGTCCATGAGCTGCTGTTCTCGCAGGTATACATTTTTCTTACCTCGTACCTCATCTCGACATTTGGCATATTACCAAGAAATAGTCATTCCTCGTTAATTTTCGAACAAAAAATCCAATTTGAAAAAAATCTTTAAATGTAATTCTGAGAAACGTACTTGTGGCGTCTCTGAAAAAAATACGCAATGAGAAAATGATTTATTTTGGTACTCGTCTTGTCAACATAATAAAATCATCTGTTTTTGGTATATTTTTTGCTCTAATTTTTTCTACCAAACGTCACGCTAACAATTTCTCATCTCGTTTCAGCAGATTCCACGCTTATAGGGTCCATAAGCTCCGGGAATCAGGTTGTAGTACGTATGTAATAAAAGGAGCAAGATTGTAGTTTTAAAAAAAATTTTTTATCGAGGAGAAAAAATATCGAGGAAAACAAACGACTGGTAACTCGCGCATAGTCCGTAATAGCGTTTAGGATAATGGTGAGGGGACTTTCTGATAGAATTTATTTTAGTGATAGGTTGATAGAAGACTTATACGATTTTATGTATGTGTGTGTGCGCGCGCGCGCGTGAATATCCGTATGCGTGGGTGCGTGTGTGTAAATTCTCATATACATATACATGAATTCTATTGAAATGCTTCCATACGAGGTCTGCGCTCTTGCATTCCTGCCTTGATAATACAAGAGTTTCCGCGGCAGCCTACATTTACACCTCACGCTCGTCCAACGTTAACGAGTGCGTCCGAGAGTCGATAGTTAGATCGAAACTTTGACCCGGAGCGTCGATGAAATAAATGAAATGAAAAACATGAAAAGTAAAAGAGAAAAAGTGACAAAAACACATCTGAGATAACAAATGTGAGGATATATATATATATATATATATATATATATATATATATATATATATATGCATATATATATATATACACGACTGGAACAATTCTCAATTTTTCACTCTTGCGTTCCATGAGTGAGCACAATTTTGCGCGTCTTTTCACATTAAATGTTACTCTTATATTTCTTTTATTTACAAGCAACGTTTACGACGAATCAGCAGTATTTTCGGATTGTGTCTTTTCATTATTTTTTACATTTACTTAAAAAACAAAAAGCAATGCGTAATCGCTTTGTGTCCCAGTAATGAGAATGTACTTAAAATGAACAAACAGACGAAGACCGTGTATAATCGATCGACCTTTCGATTATCCATGAAACATCAACAGTTTACGGATAATTCTTCAAATGGTTATACATGTATACACAAACTACCGCACGAAATTAAAGCGATAGATAAATTGCCGACATTTTTAGGCCATTTTCATATTGTCCTCTCTCTCTCTCCGCGAAAAGTCATCCCAAGCACAACTTAAAAACAGTTTTTTGGAGCGTAAGATCTCTTCCTTCCGAACGTGTACTTTGAAAGTTTTTTTCATCCACTCGTACTAATGATTTAAAGGAAAAATTGCAAAGGAGGCGCAAAATTGTCGAGGAGTTGACGGAAAAAAAAAGTTCCATCAGAAATTCCATCGGTGTGTGGTTTTGGCTTTGATAGCCCATCACTGGACGAAAAAACAACGTACAGAGCTCAGCATCGACTCAAATTAAAGAAGAAAGAATACGTTCGGAAAAAAGAAATCTTGCGCTTCAAAATTCTTTTTAAACTTTTTATTTGGGATGACTTTTCGCGGAGAGAGAGAACAATATGAAAGTGGCCTGGAACTGGCCTAAAAATGTCGGAAATTTGTTTGTTTCCGCAAATTTTGTACTGTAGTGTAACCTAGAGTGTTTCATTTCTGGACATTTTGTTTCCTTGTCGAAGTTGATTAGGTGAAAGTACTTACAAAAAGAGAAATTTTGACGGAAACAAAAAAAAATTCCAACTTAATCACAGACTCAGCTCATCGGAAAACTCGACTTCCCATTTGAATATCATGGGAATAGTATTTTGTGCAACAAGCGCAGAAAAACTTGTCGCATGAGCCGTCAGTTTATGGTGGAACCTCGCACGAGTACGAGTGTTATTTGCTAGTAAAAACACCAGCACGAGTAGGAAGTTGGACCATAAGCCGAGGCGAATTCGACAACTTTACGCGTGAACTAATCGTTGTATTCAGCACATATGTTGCAGACAATCATTTTTATAACGATTGCCCGGAAAGTTCGACTTGAGTCTATAGCTTATTTATTTAAATTATATTACAACGATTACCCACAACAGTTTTCGTATCAATGTATCCGGCAGTAGTTAAATGGAAAAACAAAGAATTTCCCATGTTATTCAAACGGGAAATTGAATTTTCCGAACTAAGTCTGTGATTGAATGTGCTAGAATTTCTTTATTTCTTTTTGTAGGTCCAAGTTTATCAACTTGGACAAGGAAAAAAAAATGTTGCCCAAAAACGAAACACCCTGACATATGTATATATTTGTTTGAAAACATGTACGTATTTCATCGTTGCGTTGTCGAGAAAGAAAACGAAATTTTATTTCTCCTTCATTACTTTATTAGCAACGGAGATCGGATGCTCGTCGCGTGTAAACTCGGCGGGTATTTTTCGGGTTTCTCGTCAAACGAAAGTTTTTCATTCTCGACAACAGTTTCTTGTACTTTGTATGTACAATTTATAATTTTTAATACGTTAAACAACTTTAAGATTAGTGACCCGTGTAAATGAATTCTCGCGTATTCCGGCTTTTGGAACGCGAGTTCAGATGCGATTTTTTTACCAATGGTATATACATCTATACATATGTAAATGTATGTATGTATGTATACTATTTGTAGCGTGCCTAGCGTGCCAATCAGTGACTACAATTTGTTACTAAATTTTTTTAAAAAAACGTAGTGTAACGACGTAAAACAATGTTCCCAGAAAAGAACAAATCTTTTGATAAAATACGAAAAAAATGAAAATCAATGAAATTCGTGCTATGTGAAAATTGAGACAAAAATACGATAAAAATATCCGCGACGTGTCTCTACGAATCCGTTGAAGGGATACGACAAAGAGTATTGATGTGGGTAAAATAATAATAGTTAAAATACTAATACTAGTAGTCGTAATGAACGCCTTCTTGATGGCCAGCAGGAGAGAAATACAAGTCTCTGTAATTGCCTACCTTTCATATGTTTCACGCGCCGCGTATCTATCGCGATACGCGTTGGCGAGCGTGCGTTGTTGGCCTTTCGAAGCTCGCCTGGCATTTTAAGCGATGCCGGTTGCGGGCGAAACTTTGTTGTACATACAGACGACTAGACGGAAATGTTGAAAACGCGTCGTAGAAGAAGAAAAATACGAAGAAAAACGCTGCCTTTGTTTTTTCTATCAAAATCGCGTTTGAGCAGTATAAAGTATCTATATTAGTGCATACGCCGAGAAAAGACTGCATTGTGTGTGAGGAAAAGAGAAAGAATATTAGTCTTTGTCGAGATTGCGGAGCGCGACAAGAACTTCGGCCCGAGGGAATTTTTATACATGAAATATATAGGGTGAGGACATTGAAAGTTTAACCGATTTCATCATGTCCAAACTGTTTCTATTTTTAATAAATTCCTCGTGAGGAGTATATCACCTCCGCGTTACGGAAGCATCAGTTACTTTCCATTTTTGTGGGACATTAATGGTATTATCTCGCAAATAATGGATCAATCGAGTTACTCAGTTACATGAAAAACATGATAATCTTTAATAAATTCAATTCGACGTTAGAGAAAAAGATATTTGATTCAATTCGTAATTGATAAACGGCCGAATTGATAAAACATGATGAGTAATTACGGAGAAGAAAAAACGTCATTTCTTTTTGAAAAAAAGTTAAGGATGAGACGTGTCGTAATTATGAACCTTCCGCTTTTTACAAACGACGCCATGGGCGATAACGTACAAATTTTCGTATAAGAATTTTGATCGGAATTTCATCAATTATTGCGGATGTTATTATTTAACAAATAGTCGAATGTCTCTCGCCCTGTATAGGAAAAGCCTCCTATTATAAGTAAAGGCTCTACGACTACATGTATGTTATGTGTACAATATATATAATTATACTGTATGAAGCGCGTATGCAGGGGTAAACGTGCATTACATAATTCGGTAAGAGTTTGAGAGTACCCGAAGGAGAAAGTCTAATGCGATGTAATTTTTTGTTGTTTTTTTTTTTACCGTCTCATAGATCGATCCGTCGAGTATAACTCGCGTGTTCGATACGCGAAAGCAAAAGGAATAAATGATGTAATAATTACAATGATAACGGATACTTCCTGGATGAAAATTAATGAAAAAAACTGTAGGCACGCGACTAACGATTATACTTAATTTTTTAAGATAAATACAAGACAGATTTCCGATTTCCAGTATTTCCGACGATTCACACACATGAATTGGTATTAAAAAGGAAAAAAGAAATAACAGATTTAAAAAAACCGCGATATGTAATTGATAGAATTGTATAATGCGAGGATGTAAATATTTCGAATGAAAGTTGAGATTTGAAAAAAAAAATGCCATCACGGCAAATAACGTCATTGCTTTCGAGATGACGCGTGAAGAAATAAACTTGGGCGCGATAACGCTAATGTTCCAAGTGAAATGAGAATGCCAGAAATAATATGTTTGAGTGTGAATATTGCAATAGTGAAATAGAGAGAAGTGAGTCGTAATCGATTTGTGATTATGGCTGAAGCAGCGATGCGTACATGCGAGCGAAAATTCACGATTTACATAATAAGGATATAGATATTTGCCTGTTGAAAAATGACTATTCTATGTTTATATTTGATAATAACTATTTCTACGATCTTTTTTTTTAACATTACACTTGTACTTGCGATTCGAACCGAGATTGTTTTATCATTTATATATACATTATATATAGATACCAGACGAAACACAAAATTTTATATCAGAATGAATTATTTATCAACGTCATCATCGGGCATAATATTCCGTCTTCCTGTTCAGCTGGCCGTTTTCCGACGGAACTTTCGTTTCTTTCTTTCTTCCAATACGTTCATTATATACAAAAATAATTCATACGTTCTTCTTCAATATTCCGATTTCTTCGTGTTTTATATTTTTTCTTTTTTTATCGATCGCATTTCCGCTAAGAATCGACTGGGTATTCAGCCCGATTCGAGACTCGCCAATAATGACAATATTTAGGCAAATTACATTAAAAAAATGAATCGAGAAGAAAACAAAAAATAAAGTCGTATTTGATATCCGAAGAGCTTTGTAATTACTACTGACTGGTAAACGACAATTGCATAACATATATATAAATACTACTATATGCAAACACGAAAAATTTATATACTTATAGTATAACGGTTTAATAAATCATAAAATATAAGATCAAATGAACAATAGTGTAAAATTAAAAATGAACGACAGAAAATATCAAAGCGATGTCAATTTCTGCTGCAACAACAATTTTTATTCTTAATGGTTTGTTTTACAGTTATTCTCAGACGTACCGTGGCATTTTTCTTTGTTTTTATTTCAAACAATGTCGAAATATATTATGCCAGACAACGGAAAAAGTCGAGTACATCGAATTTTATTGTATCAATATTAGTTCATTATTTCGAATATTTTGTTCGAGCTGGAGAGAAAATCGAAAAAAAAAAACAATAAATGCTTTCGTGATACGTCCAATCCACTGATTGTAATAATTGAAGAAAACAGGTAGGGAAAATAATATGAAATATCACTGTAATGTTTAACGCAGTTGTCTATATCATCAATTCGTTCTCAAGGTAGGAACAAGGCTATTCGAGAAAGAAAAAAAATTATATATATATATATATATTCAATTTAGAGAGCGTATGATTATAGAGCGGACTTTTATACATACAATACGAATTATCATTGCAGAATAAAAGGAAAAATCTTTTTATCGAAACTTTATGAGGAGACTGTTTCTTTTTCATTCTAAATATAATATCAACGACTATAAATTTGTTTAATTGGTTCATCGATTGATTAAAATTCAATCGAGTCTTAAATCACGTATAAAATTTATTCATTGATAAGTATATCGTTATATCGAGTTTATACTGTCTTTTACTGTGACTTAATCAATACAATATTATTAACGATATCGAAGTTTATGATACTAAAAAATTATACGTTTCGAATTTATCAACGAATATACAATGATGCTGATGATCTCGAGGTAAGATAAAAGCTATTAATAACTAAATAACTTGATGCACACTCGGTCTAAAGGCAGTTCGACAGATAAACTTTACAGATCGTGTATATATTGCTTATGAATTTGAAAAATTTGAAATGGTATTTTTTTTAATGAAAAAAATTATTCATCTCAGAGTTTTCAAAGGTTATACTGATCAAAAGTATTTGTACAAAAGCTGTCAATTTCTACAAAGTCGATCAAACATTGCAAGGACATTGCAAGGTTAGGATTCTAATCGTACAAATTCTTTAAATGAAATGAAAAATCGTGAAATGTAAAGAATACAAAAAATATCAATGCTTTATATTTTACTTTATACAGGGTGGTCCACGCAACGTGTGCACCTCTTTCACGGTCGAAATATGCGTTGCACGAAAAAATGTTGTATACAAAAGTTACATGGTTTATGAGGCTTCATCATGTGGTGCATTTATTTTTATTCTAGGTGGAGGCGCTTCGGAGATTTCAAGGTCAACTTTGTTTTTTTAAAGGGAATCCTATATTTTTTATAGCGTAAGATGATAGAGTATCGAATTTTGAGTAAAAAAGTATAGACCCTTATTAGCCCTAAAATTAATAGTTAACGAGTATTTTCACTTTATTACTTTGAGTACATTCAGTGACTCGTGGCTTATCACAATTAACGTAAGTGTTCAAATTGATGTCCATTGGCATCAATACAGTGACGAAATCTATTAACTAATGAAGAAACTGCATTCTGAATTATGTCCGGACTAAGTGTCATGCATTCTAAACAAATACGATGTTTCATATCCTCCGGAGTTGTTGGTATTTCACGATACACTCTGTCTTTTAATGTGCCCCACAGAAAAAAGTCTAGAGGAGTAAGATCTGGTGAGCGTGGAGGCCACATGAATTGTCCACCACGACCAATCCATCGATTGGGAAAATTTCTATCCAGTAGTTCCCTCACAATACGTGCGTAATGTGCTGGACAACCATCATGCTGATACCACATACGTGCACGGATATTCAACGGCACGTCCTGTAGTAAAGGTGGTAAATTATTATTCAAAAAGTTCGCGTATTTTTGCCCTGTTAATCGATTATCAATGAAATATGGACCAATCAATTGGTTGCCCAGTATTCCACACCATACATTAACGCTCCATGGGTGTTGGTGGTCGACTTCTCTCATCCAGTGAGGATTGTCAGCTGCCCAGTAATGCGTATTTTTCAAATTGATCTGTCCACGGTTTGTAAACGTTGCTTCATCAGTGAACAACACACTTTGTAGAAAATAATCATGCTGATTTATTTGATGTAGGAACCACTGACAGAACAAAACGCGGTTTTCAAAATCCGTTCCATGTAGTTTCTGATGAAGTGCAAGGTGATAGGGGTGATATTTATTTTTATGCAGAATTCGTAGAATACTGCTTTTGCTTATTCCCGAACCTCGTGAAATCTGTCGCGTACTAATATGAGGATTTTCTATTACGGCTGCTAAGACCGCAATAGCATTCTCTTCAGAAGTGGCAGTTTGTCTTACGGTACGTTTATATTAAGATTGAAATGTCCATTTTCTCGAAGCGATTTACAGATTCTCTCAAATATGGTTCGAGATGGTTGAATCCGTTCAGGATATCTTTCGGCATACATAGCTTTAGCTCTTACTGCATTTCTATGACACTCTCCGTACACTAAAAGCATATCAACTTTGTCACTATTACAAAAATTCATTTTCACTTTTATCTTTCTGATAATCACGCACGATCACTGAAGGAAACTTTAATACTGGATTACAAATATTATAATTATAACTTTAATACTGGATTACAAATATTATAATAGATAATTCAAAGATCGAACGAGCCCGAAGGGCGAAGTTCGATCAGAATTATAGGAGCGCCTCGTTCGAAGAGATTACAACCCTTCCCAGAAACTGTGTTTTAAAAAATTATACAATACCCCACCCAGGGGCAAACAAGTTGTCGAAAATTTTTGTTTTTTTTTTTTCTCTAGAGGGAAGAAGATACTCTAAAATTATGACGCAATATCGCGAGGCGTAGACGATAGACGCGATAGGTGGAGCGACGAGTTCGTTCTTTCTAACTCACTCTAAACGTTGTGACATCTAGTGGACACGGGGGGTACTACATCTGTAATCTCGAGAACGAGGCGCGAAATATAAACACTGTCATGTAAACAATGCTATCCTTCAGATATTTGTAGTAGATTTGAATCTCCAACTTGATATTACGCAATAGAAATTTTAAAGTAATAAAGTGAAAATACTCGTTAACTATTAATTTTAGGGCTAATAAGGGTCTATACTTTTTTACTCAAAATTCGATACTCTATCATCTTACGCTATAAAAAATATAGCATTCCCTTTAAAAAAACAAAGTTGACCTTGAAATCTCCGAAGCGCCTCCACCTAGAATAAAAATAAATGCACCACATGATGAAGCCTTATGTAACTTTTGTATACAACATTTTTTCGTGCAACGCATATTTTGACCGTGAAAGAGGTGCACACGTTGCGTGGACCACCCTGTATATTCATTTCAGTATTGATTTAACCGATTCTAAAATATCTTGGAGAAAAATGATAGTGGAATTCGCAGCCGTTTCAGATAAACATTGGGCCAACTATATAAGAAAAAAAAAGACACTCCCTAGTTTCTAGTCTAGGGACGATGGTATTTTTCGCTGTGGCAGCACTGTGATCATCTGAGTCTTGTGATCGAACAGCTGAATCCGAGGGTGCTGCAGTATTTTCGGAACATCTACGAAGTTGTTGGAAAAACGTAAAAGTGTAAGTGAAAAGCCTCGAAGAGCAATTTCTTTCATCTCAAGAGAGAAAGCTTTTTCCATTAAGAAAAACGTCTGTTGTACAACATGGCTGTTCGAGCGAGCATAAACGACATAATACCAGCCCTGCCAGATGAGAAAACCGGTAATTATTTTGTCTGCTCCGCGGATCTTTTAGCTTATACACATGACTCTGCCACTCCCCTCTGTGTCCAACAATTATTATATTATTATTATTTCAGTTTAATCCACGAAATGTTTTTATTACGTCGGAGAAAAGAATCGAGCATCAATTTCCATACAATTTTTTGCATTCGCGTACTTATTCTTAATTTTGTATGTCAATAAAATATTGATGTTACATCGCAGATATCATTTCGGCTACGAGTGCACTTCAACAACAAGCTGCGGACATAAGAAATCAGCGCATAAACTGGCAATCTTATCAACAGTAATTACTTCTCATTATTTCTATGAATTAGCGCTTTTGTCATGATCGTTCTTTCGAATCTCCGTTTGTAATTGAAAAAACTTGTGCACAATTTAGATCGCAGATGATATCTCAGGAAGATTATATATTTATCGTCGGTTTTGACACCAACGATTCTGCAGCCAAAGATGTCAAGCTCAAGGAAAATCCCAGCCAAGCGGCAAAAACTTTTCTCAATCTTCTAGGCCATGTATCCAAGGATCAAACTATACAATACATTCTTGTTATGATCGACGATATGCTTCAGGTGATTGAATTGAAGCATTACCAAAATTGACAAAATCAAATTTAGTATTTATGTATCAAAGAAAATTTCGTGCCATTCATGTATTTTTGTAGAAATGATTTTTGTCAAAATCTTTATGTTTATAAAGACTGGACACGTCTGTAATTGATCATTCATCCTACCTCGATTATTAACGATTAAATCTTATGAATTTTCACGTCATTCACGTCATTCCGATAGAAAAAAACATTGTGTAATATATTTGTATATTGTATGTTGTGTATATTTTTGTAGAAATGATCTTTGTCAAAATCTTCGAGTTTATAAAGACTGGACACGTCTGTAATTGATCATTCATCCTACCTCGATTATTAACGATTAAATCTTATGAATTTTCACGTCATTCCGATAGAAAAAAACATTGTGTAATATGTTTGTATATTGTATGTTGAGTATATTTTTGTAGAAATGATTTTTGTCAAAACCTTCGAGTTTACAAAGACTGGACACGTCTGTAATTGATAATTCATCCTACCTCGATTATTAACGATTAAATCTTATGAATTTTCACGTCATTCGCGTCATTCCGATAGAAAAAAACATTGTGTAATAATGTTTGTTTCTTTGCCGTACAGGAGGATCGAAGCCGTGTCGAGATATTCCGCGAACACTCGGCGCGCAAACGTGAATCGGTATGGGGCCCATTTCTCAATCTGTTGAATCGTCAAGATGGATTTATCATGAATATGACTGCGCGTATTATCGCTAAACTGGCATGTTGGAGTCACGAACTTATGGAGAAAACTGATTTACACTTTTATCTCACATGGCTCAAGGATCAACTGAAGTTGAGCGTAAGTTGCGAGTCGAAAGGATCCTCGAGTACTCTGAACGAAAAGTCGCATACTTTTCCGATTTTTTCTCATAACGTTGCGTACCTTGTTTTTTTATATTTTATTTTGTTTTTTCACGGTTGCAGTACTCGAGACAATTAATTCGTTGTTTGTTTCAGGATACTAAGATAAATAAGATTAATTTATAGATTACATACAATTCATCATTCGGTATGCGATCAGAGATGGGTGCTGTTCGAATAAAAAGTCATTCATTCAAGATAACTATCGTGAATAATTGATGCAAGAACCATATTGATATTCATTACGAAATAATAACATTAATCCAGATTTCACATGCGCATAATTAATCGTACATTGGTTTTTGTGTCGAAAATCATTGAGAAAATTAGTTGTAATTCGCACCAAGCCCATCACTGATTCATCTTATTTTTTTCGCTTCTTCTCCGCATGCTTTCTGGCTTTGGTAGAACCATCTAGAAGGGCGTTACACGCGTTTCCAAGGACACGCGCTACACTAACAATTATACGAAAAATTCGTAGGTTAAAGTAATCTTCTTCGTTCTGATTCTTATTTCCTCTCCTCTTGTATGAATATATATTTTTTAAGTGCTGTTTTCTGAATTTCAAACACTCGTTGTCGCAGCACCGCAACGTTGCTTCCACGCGGGGGTTTATCGGATTTTTCTTTTTTCTGTTCTCTTTCTTTTTGTCGTTGGTTTCCTAGCGAATAATGTATCGTGCATTGCGGACGATCGAATGGGGGTTGTTTTTTTAGTTTGAAGCCCTGCAGGAAACGAGTTTGCATGCGGACATAGTGCAAGACATCGCACCAGCCGAGTCTGAAGAGGCAACTGACCTCCAAGAATTGCCAAACGTGGTTTGTTCTGTTAAAACACCGTTAAAAAAAAACAATAAATAAACGAACGTTTCCTGTTTCGCGAAATACAATAATATTATCGCGCGTAGTAATCCTATAACACTACATTTTTTTTCGCTGTTTTGCTCTTTATTCTGTTAATTTTACCATCTTTATCCTATATTCTTTCTTTTCATATTGATTCTTCGTAGTTTCTAGCTGGACTACATTTTTTTTTTCACTATAATACAAAAATATTATATCACTGGGACAATTTGCGCTACTTTAGCCACTCAATCGTCGAAATTACCGGGACTAACTTTAAAAAATGACGTTGCAGATGGTGGAAAATCCAAAGTGTTCCAAAAACGATATCATTTTCTACGTAGCGCTAGATAATAAGCAATAGGACGTGATTAGCGATTAAATTTTTATTTTTTTTTAAATTCCACCTACAATCTTTCATTCTGCAGATATGGCTCTTGAAAAAAGAAATCAACGCATACGCTATGTTTTCATATGTTAAAATAGGACATTTGGGAAACGGTACTGCTAATGGAAATTGATTTTTCAAAATTTCGTTGAAATGTTGAGATTCTTGCGAGTGTCTAGAGATGCGTGGAATGACTCACATTAAAAATTTAGTGCTCGGAAGTTTGGACCTCGGAACGAGTAATCATAGATCGTTGTTTATGTTTTTCCCTCCAAAAACAGAATAACGAATACATCCAGTCGGTGGCTCGATGCTTACAAATGATGCTGCGCGTTGACGAGTATCGTTTTGCGTTCGTCTCCGTAGATGGTATTTCGACTCTTCTGAGCGTTCTCTCAGGACGCGTGAACTTTCAAGTTCAATATCAGCTCATCTTTTGTCTCTGGGTACTCACCTTCAATCCTTTACTCGCTGAAAAAATGAACAAGTTCAATGTGATACCGATTCTCGCGGATATACTCAGTGATTCAGCCAAGGAGAAGGTCACCCGTATTATTCTCGCTGTGTTCAGAGTAAGAAATACTTCCGTTTCGCTACCACTTTTTTTATCGACAATTTAATCGACAATTTAACCTTTCCTCCGCTCTCAAATGTTTTTCTAATGTAGTTAAACATTTGCGCGAAACCTTGCTGTCTTTTGATTCCAATTTTCTATTAATTTACAGAACCTGATTGAAAAAGTTGAGGACAATCAGGTTGCCAAAGAACACTGCATCGCGATGGTCCAATGCAAAGTCTTGAAGCAACTCTCGATTCTCGGACAGCGTAAATTCGACGACGAAGATATAACGGGTGACATTGAATTTTTGAATGACAAACTTCAAGCTTCCGTGCAAGATCTCAGCTCCTTCGACGAATACTCGACCCAGGTGAAATCTGGACGTCTCGAATGGTCACCCGTTCACAAATCCGGGAAATTTTGGCGCGAGAACGCCAGTCGTCTGAACGAAAAGAATTACGAGCTACTGCGTATTCTCGTGCATTTGCTCGAAACGAGCAAAGACCCGTTGGTTCTCAGCGTTGCTTCTTTCGACATCGGTGAATACGTGCGTCATTATCCACGTGGCAAGCAGTACGTATTGTGAAAATCGTTTACTCATGTACATCTCAACATTATTTTCGATTTTCTTCAACAAACATCGTCTCTTCATCCTCAAAGTATCATCGAACAGCTCGGTGGCAAGCAACGAGTTATGCAATTACTCGGTCACGAGGATCCCAACGTGCGATACGAGGCCCTTATTGCAGTTCAAAAGTTGATGGTGCACAATTGGTAAGTTTAACTTTTACTCGACAAAAGTGGAGGAACCATCGACGTCCTTTGTTGATCTTATCATCGTTAACGGTGGTTACATGAAATATTACATGAAATACTTGCAACCTAATTGAATTTCAGTTGAAAATGAAAAATCGTAATATTCTCTGCATGTTGCTTTAAAAAGATTTCAAGGTAATTGCCTCAGGATATGCCGGCTGTTTATGAATTCACAACAGATTTTTTCACGTTTAAAATAAACGAAAACCGAATGAAAACGCCAAACTCATCGGGAATATTATTTTACAAAAAAAAAACCAATGGGAGCAATGGCGATCGTATTTAGTTTTTTATTTAATCAATTCAGGTAGTGTACTCGTATCCGCGGAGGTAGGCCGTCGTTACGCGATAATAATGAAAATGTTGGAACGATCGTTTCAGGGAATACCTTGGTAAGCAATTGGAAAAAGAAACAACTGGTACAACAGGAGCTTCCGGTGCGAAACCTGGAACGCAAGTATCTACGAAAGCGTAAATTCTTCTCCCTCCAGTACTTTGAATCCTTTGTGATCCCTATCGAGACACATAAGAAGATGAAAACACAGGCCCCAAGGAGTTGTTGACGGTTTTCATTCGAGCAAATTCGCAGCTTAAAATCCTCAAATCAATTCGAGTTAATTCGACGCCGTTACATTCCATTAATTCGCGAAGATTCCGTTAGTTTCGAAATTCGAGCTTGGCGAGAGAAAAAAATGAGGCCAACAGAAAAAAAATAAACGAGATAACAAAATTATAACAGTCAAGAATCATGCTCGCGGTAAATAGTACTTTTGAGGAACCTGAGACGTGGAATTCGCGTTCTCTGCGATTGTACTTGCTCGTTATTTTCTGTTCGTTCAAATATTCAATCGAAACAAAAAAAAAACAAAGAACAAACGTTTCGTTGTCGTTGAAAATATGTAAATACACATTCGAAGAGTTTACATCCTTGCACAGGATATAATTGCTGAGGCGTTTTAACGCACAGATCGAGTGAAATAACAAACGCCATACGAATGAGAATCGTAGATTGCGAAACAGCGGGTATCAATAAATGTATAATACAATTATTAGAAAGGCCATTGTAATTAGAAATGGATTTAAGGAAGCGTTATTATTATTATTATTGTTTTTCGGCAAGTATTAATAACTAATAAATTAAACGTAAATCGTTATCGTTGTTTCTTATGCATCTCTATATATTTCGTTAAAATAACGTGCAACATCGGACATGTTTGTTTTCATTGTTTTCATCGAAGAATTCCACAATACTCAATAGAGGCTTCAACAATGAAAAAAAGTCCTTCGTAGATATAAAAAATAAATATGGAAATGATAATTGTATATTTGAAAACTGTATTTCAAGAGTATGAAAAAAAAAACAATTACGTTTCTCTAAAAGAGAGTTTGATGTTGATGTTACAAGACGTTAGCTGTGTAACAAGATATCTAAATATGTATGGCACGTCGATTTCACTGACATTATCGTCCGTACCACATAGCCTGCATCGTTTTCTATTCTCGCTCCAGCCTGTGTGATTTATCACCAATTCCGTCACTGGCCCCAACAACGTCCCACATTTCTTGCACACGAGAGTCTGAAAGCAAATAAAAAATCAATCAACGGAAAAAAAATCACTTTCTATACGTTGCCGAAAATTTACGAAATCGACGTGAACACATTTTTATTTCGTATTGAAAAAGAATTAGCGATTAACTTATGATTTACCGTTGTTTTGTCGGAGCAGTGAAAAAGACGATCTTGAAGAAGAAAAGCGCAACCGTGTGATATTAAAGAATCACGTTCCATTTCGCCGAATCTTACGCCGCCTCCTCTTCGTCTACCTTTTATAGGCTGCCTGGTTAACGAATCGATAGGTCCTGTGCTTCTAACTTGCCATTTGTCCGAGACCATATGTCGCAGCCTCTGATAATGAACGACGCCGAAAAATATGTCTGCAGTCAATTCACGACCATCGATCCCCGAATACATTTTCTCCGTGCCATAATAGTTGTATCCACCGAGTTCTAGCAATTTGCCGAAATATTCGACAGCCGTGTCGTCCTCGTTAAAACGAAACGGCGTTGCGTCGTGGACGAGGCCATGAATCGCCGCTGATTTCCCAGCCATAACTTCGATCATCATAGCTAGAGTGGTTAAATAGATGGTAATAAGGGCCATTCTTTAATTCACGAACAATTTAGACATCAAACAACTCACCGATTGTCATACGACTTGGAAAACCATGAGGGTTGAAAACAATGTCCGGTACGAGACCCGTTTCCGTAAATGGCAAATCTTCGGTTGGCCACTTTTGCGAGCAAATACCCTTTTGTCCAGCTCGTGAAGCAAATTTGTCACCCACGCTAGGATTACGCTGAAAAAATGTCGCACCAATTTGGGTCATGGCATTGATTGAATCGAGACTAATTTATCGAGGATAAAATATTATTTTTGAATTACTCACAGGAACACGTAACGTTATACAAGCCCGACGAGGCACGTGACTCTGCAATGTTCCACATAGACGTACATTGTCCACGTAAATATCTTCCTTACCCTTGTATATTCCCACGACGTAACGGCCTTGTTCGGCGTCGTACAAGCTGAAAATCAATTTGAAAACAAAAAAAAAGCAAATTTCGTGGTGAAAATATGATTACGCTATTTTTATCGATATAAAGAATATCATTTTCGATATAAAATACCAGTAATAAGGTTCGCCATATTTAATCGGAGTGCCAGGAATCGGCAATCCATCGGGCTCTAATTTGTCCGCTAGGTACGCCTTGTCAGGATCACGAGCGAAGTAACTCTTTGGATCCTTGAGATCTACGAATTCTGATTTGTAAATCATACCGTGCGCCAGACCCCGTTCGGCCGCGGATTTGTTGATTATCATCGCGTCTTCCATATCGTAACCCTGCGTGTTATTTAAAGTTCATACAATTCACTGGAATAGTGTTACGAATTAATTCACCGCAATAGTATTACCGTGTAAGAAACCACAGCGACAATTGCGTTCGTTCCCATAGCAAAGTCGTCCATATTTATATTGTCATAGTGAACCGGCCGGAACAGTGGAGTTCCAGGCGTTTGGAGTCTGTACAATTTTGTCTCGGATTGCAATTGCCATGTATGGCAGGGTGTTCCCATGGTTTGTTTTCCCATCTACAAAAAAATGAGTTTTTCAAGACATCGATATTATCTAGAAATATCAAGCTTTGTACGTTACGGAGAGATAGAATTTGACCGAAAAATTGTGTTTAAAGAAAACCAACAAAATTTTACCTGACACTGGTACATGTTCCTGGGACTTTGATTGCAGTCGGGCATAGGAATGAGACACGCCAGATTACTGAGAAACGATGTTTTCGCGAGTTCCTGATGGGTCGTTAACTGAAAGAACAAATTTGTTAATTCTTTCATTTGATTCTTGAATTCGTAATTTCGCAAATTTCAACGACACGCAAGAAAAATATCGTAAAATTCGTACTCCGTCGTAAGTTTCCGTGGGCGTGACAGAAACGTGCATGTAAACTTGTTCAAACGTCCCAACGAGTTCGACTTTATCAGCGTATAAATTTTTGACCGGCCTCATCATACGCGCGGGTCCGGTAAAGAGAAAGAGACCTGGATACTGCGCTGACACATTTTTCTTTGGTACCAAAACGATTTCCAATGTTTCGGGGATCTAACGAAATAGAATCATTGATAAACGGATAATTTTCATAAAATGTGTATATGATCACAAGAAAGCTTGGAAAAATGCGTGTTGAATAAATCAAATAAATCCATTCTGCTGGTCAGCGGAATTAAAAGTAATTTACGATGGTCGTGAAAAATCGTTTAAAAAATTGTCGACCAATCACGGGAATCTGCGAATTATAAGAGAACAAAAATTGCGTGTACGTTTATCTTGAAAATAATTAAACGATCCTTACTTCTTTCCCTTCTATCTTGAGCAAACGAAGTTTTTCGACGATACGCGAAACAATATCTTCCTCTATGAGACCAATGACTTTTCCATCGAGTAAAACCGTGTACGATTTCTTCCAGTCATCCACTATCGTAATCGGAGTCATGCCGAGATCTAGCAAAACCGTAGGGATTGCAGCTTTTAGTTTTGGATCAGGATGACGCGTTATAATGCAATTCATCGTGAGATGGTTGAGAAGACCGCAAGGTGCACCGTCTGGTGTATGTACTGGGCAGATGAAACCTGTTTGAAAAAAAATCCGGAAAAAATACAATAAATTTCCTACAATAAAACACGCTCCGAAGTGCTCAACTCGTAGACAAAACGTGCGACATATTTTTTTTAACAAATATACGTGTCTACGCGCGAACGAAGTTTTTCTGAATTTCGGAAGATACAGTTTTATATGTTTATTAATTACCCCAAGCATCCGGCAACAATTGTCTCGCTTCCGTCGTTCTCATCTCCTGAAAGAACGAGCCCCTGTGCGTCGCCCGAAAGTGACTCATGAAGCGCATACGATTAATGTTTTCAGCGACTATCGTCAAACCTGTGCTCTGCATTAAACCCAATCCCGTCGGAGATTTGATATTTCCGGTAGACAAAAAGTTTTCCATTTGCGCTTCCAATGTTCCCGTTTGCTTCAACACAGTCAGCATTTCCTCTGAGAATACATTTAATTTTTGTTTTTACATGAACGTTTCTTTAAACTTCTACAGTCTAATGGAACAAAAGAATACTATTCTTGAACGATGAACTACTTACGCACAGTCAATTTATATCTGTTGCCAGTATTTTTCGCTCGTTTAATGATAATCATCCTCAGAATCGTCAGCCACAAGTATAATTTTTCTTTCAGCACTTGAAGATACAGATGACCGCCGAGAAGACACTCTTGCATCATGACAGCATCGGCGCCCTCTACTATGCATTTTTCATTGCCAAGGGTAAAGAGCTTTCGAGTCATGAAAACGAGGAGATTGAATTTATCCATTGGCTCGTCGAGATGAATAGTGATGCATTTGCTGAAGGAAAAAGGAAAAAAGAATGACAGTTGTATCAAAAATAGAGATTCTATTGATCAATGATAAGATTGCATTTAACAATGTTCGATCTTTATTATTTTAAAAATAATCTTTTTCGTGTTACGATTCTTTGTACAAATTTCATTTGTACAAATCATAATTTTCGTGAAATTGTGTGAAACATCAAACACCGTTATTCCTCTGATATACAAGAAAAATGTGTCTGTATTACAGATTTTATCCACTGCCCTGGATAAGTTTCACAAAGATTTTATTATTTTTTAATAACAGAAGAATCCGAATTTTTTTAACATGGTATTTTAGAATAGCCTTCAACATTAATGAACGAAGAATAACTTTCTTTTATACTGACTTTATGATGAAATCACAGACTTCCGTATCCGTTGCGGCAGCAGGAAGTTCGTACAGTTTAATTCGAAACATTTTTCCAATGTAATTTCTACATTGCTCGTACGAATGTAGACCTTCGTCGTGTACAGCGCGCAACATGTTTACAACACACCCTTTGTAATACACATCATCTTCGCAACCAGCTAGTAATGCATCATAGATGTATTTATCAGATACATCTACGATACACTTTAGCATGAAAATAAGTGGCACATAATACAAAATTTTACGATGAATGAACATGAGTTTTGCTGTACCATCCGTGACGTAATGCAAGGTATTCGTCTGCAAAAATATTGCACAAAGTTTTATCAAAAAAGTGAGATAACAATACACATTATACAAATTGTATTTTAAATGTTCAATTGATAATGATAATAAATTGAAAAAAAGTCATTTAGAAAAGACATTCGACAGAAAATGGTGTCATAAAAGTACAAAGTAATTTACAATTCGGAATAAATCAATTTTACATACCGAAGCTGTATTATCATCGCGAACACTTCGTATTTGTATTCCTAATTCACTGAAGTTAACTCCACGAGCTTTCCAGCCCGAACGTCTTATGGCAATAGGGTAATTGCGTCTGGTCATGAGCAACATTCTTATAAGCCTTTCGTGTCCTTTTATTACGAAATATCCACCCCATTCTTGTTC
Organism: Heteropelma amictum; assembly: GCA_959613375.1. Taxonomy (NCBI): domain Eukaryota; kingdom Metazoa; phylum Arthropoda; class Insecta; order Hymenoptera; family Ichneumonidae; genus Heteropelma; species Heteropelma amictum. The sequence goes on along the minus strand of OY390726.1, from coordinate 10,771,399 downwards.
GTGCTCTCCGTGTTTTACCAATTGAGCAGGATTTAACCTGTTCAAGTGACAACGATTCGACTGTCGGAAGAGAAATGAAGAAATTAATGTCTGTGTCGCCAAGTTTTTGATTCAACGTTTTTAGCAATTTACCTTCACCATAATAGGAATTTCTCCTAAATCTTTCTCTATATGTTCCTGGTTCCTTCCATTTATTGACCAGCCAATCTTTATAATGCATTTTCCTTTGTAAGTTGCTCCTCTTTGTCTGCACTCTGTGGGATAAATCTTGTGACCCTTCACTCCGATCGTTCCAACAGGGATGACGGGTTGGTACACAGTCGCATCTTCGATCCAAAGAACTATTTTGTCATCGTTCGCCAGTGTCAGATAAACTGGTAAAATGTCTTTTATGGATTCCGCCAATCCATCTTCCAGCATATAGTTGAAGGAATCTATGTGCGGCGTGCCCAATGTTTGCAAAAGCTGTAAGAAAACGATAAAGTTTGGTTAAACTCTGTCCGAAAATGAAATGTAAGTCCTTTGATTTTTATAACCAATGTTTTCAATTGCGTACCGGATTTTGTGCTTTGGGAGGTTTCCCAAAGTCTGGCGACGTATTTGACAATACGGGCTCGACCAACATTGTTACATTTGCCGAATAATTTTTTGATATAAAAGCAGGAATAACGCACACGTTTTTCAAAAGAAAACCTAACACACGTGCTGCAGATTTTTTCTGTGTTTTCTGTATATACTTTATAAAGTTCTCGCAGCGCCGTCTATGTTCATTTATTCAAACTTCTCTGCACGGACCTGCTTTCATCATTCGACATTCAACCGCTCGCGCAGTACGGCGTCAAATTTTCGATCTCCGCACTTGTCGCGGTGGAACACAAAACAAAAATACAAGAAATTATTTTCCGGTTTTGGCTTTGGCTACCGGGCCCTATCACGAATTACGAATGAGTGTGTAAAAAAATGCATAATATCGAAATCGAAGATTTTTATCATCATGATTTCACAACAGCATCGGAATGGGAAGTATTTGTTGCTCGTCTCGAAGAAATTATACATGATTGGAAATTACCTCAAACAAAGGTCGGTCCAAATCTCAAGGCCGGAGATTTCGCCAATCTGTCATGGGTTCAGAAAACGGAAGAACTCAATTTTGCAGGTAAGTCCTAATGGATTATTACTTCCGCAGATAGGCCTGTTGTTCGAGCAAATTGTATTAATTGTTTATTCGTCATAAAAACTTCGTTATTTCAGCTGTTCAATCCTGTGTACACTTCTTATTATCGTTATTTCATCTTCTTCATATTTCTTCCATGTTACTCTAATGAACAAAGACGAAACAATGAAAAAGTGATCAAAACGACAAAAAACGATCATGTGAATTCCATACCTTGCAATATTTTTTTTGTAATTTCTAGATGTTGGATTCACTTTGAAACATTTTAAATTGAAAATTGAAGAGATTGAATCTACCGATGGAGGCGAAGACATGGAAGATGGTCATACGCAGGCGCATATAGATGCCCTAGACCCGTCCAATAACTTTGTTCGTGTTGACGAAGATCATTTGGAGATTGCTCGATATTACGGAGTTCGAGAGTTTATTGTTTTAGTACCGTTAAAACATCAATCTATTCTTGACGAAACAAGAATAAAAATTCTCCTAAGTTCGCTTACGATAGTGGCAAATAACGCAAATTGGTAAGCATTTTCAAATATATACCGAAAGACTATTTGTGAGGTTATTAATTCTGTGATTACTTTTTACAGCGAAATACCGGCATTGATTCAAGTTCAAGAACCATGGCAAAAGTTTTATCTTGGTGTCAGCATCGGCAGAGGCACATCTACTCATTTGGATATGATTCACTTGAAAAAGATTCCGACCCATTGCAAATATTTAACGGGTGCGTCATTAGTTAAGACAATGATATAAGTGATATACAAATTATATGAAATTTTACGTGGAAAAGTAAATAAGTTGTATTTTTTTTTATTTTATATTCAAAAAAGTGACTTGTTGAAAAGGAGAAAACATTTAGAGGGTTCATTACTTTAAAAATTTCTCATTAAATCTATGAAATTTATTTTCAAATTTTTATCAAACACTTTTTGCATAAATCAACACTCGAATTTGCGATATTTCTACCCTGTTCATTTCATCGTAGGCTTGCTTGCATTGTTCAAGCAAAAAATTGGAGATGGTTGCGGCGTAAGACTTGAGCCGGTCATGGTTTCCGCGAGATTTTCTTATGTCTTGAAAGATTGGACAAGTTTCTCGTGGACACAAGAGCCACCTGACTTTGATTTTATGCAAGGTGAAACATTGGGTGTAGCTGAACTTGGAAAATTGCCATTCGGAGCAACATTCGATCCTGTCGGGTATGAATTCTTTGACAAACATACTTTTTCGTAATATTGCCTTTTTTGTGTCCAAGAATCGTTAAAGATATATTTATTCATATATGCATTTGCCAACTAAGATGCATCGAAAATCATTTGTCATCTTAAATTTCTCACATCTCCGTATTTTGCAGCATAATTACATTTAAGTAATTACACGGAAGAGATCTATCATAGAACGGATGTTTTTTTTCTTCTACTTTTCAGTGAGCTCAATCTTTTCACGACTTGGCCACAAATGTCGGAAAATGTTGTCGTGGACAGCGAGGGTTTTTCCGATTTCGAACCACAATTAGCCCCCGAATGGTCGGTGCAGGTGAAAATGATCGCTTCGCCTGCTTGTTTGCTCGGTGAATATCTCACGGATTTCATTCATCTTGGCTCGAGTCAAAAAAGTATGGCCGATTTATTGGGTGATGCAGCTGAAAGCAGCAGCGAGGTGTCCGATCACATGTTGAGCTCGGCGTTTAACGTATTAACGGAATCAAGAATACCGACACTATCCAACGTTGTGAACAGAGCTGCATCCAAGAGACATAAAAATGTTGAAGGTCCTATATCGGAAGAAATTCTCGTACCGATTTTATATTTCCTTTTCCCTGATGCTGAGGACAATCAGGTAAGAGTTTTTGATTTTGTTTTTATGCAATTGTTGTTTTCTTTGTTCAAAATTTTGGCAACATCGTTAAAAATACGCTCATGTACATCAAAACTAAGCATTAAACTGAGGAATGTTTAGGACAAAAGTTGTACGTGAAGGGGAACTCCTGACGAGCATATCAGTTTTTGGGTCGGGAACTTCTGCTAGGCTCGTTAATATTCGTCTGTTATTTTTTCAATAGAACTGTTCTTTGTTGAAAATTGAGTAAGTTTTACTCAAAGTCATTTTTCATTTTCATCTTCGCCCAGGACGGAAACGTTGTTCGAGTCGTCTTGTAGGAAAATAGGAAACCGTCGATTTTTGCGCAAACAAAAAAAGAAATCGCGCTGTACCATAAATTGCACCCATATCATCATCCATGCCATCAATATTCTTTGTCAAAGTTTTTCGAAATATTTTCTTAATTAGCATGATCAATTTAGAAACAGTTAAAAACACCCTTCTGCCGGGACATTGCTTGTAGTTTTTGTGAAAAAACTATAGTACCGAAACTATAGTATAGCACGAATCATTTCCCAAGTTGTAAGAATCCGAACAAAATGTTTCTTTCGCTTTTTTCGACACTTGAAAAACACACATGTTGTTTGAACCACAGAAAGCATCGTACGGCGATATAAATGCTTACACCGTTGAGGATGATCCATGGAGAGGGGTGAAGACGTGCGCGGTCGACGGATTAGTTTGGAGATTGGCCATCGTGGCTGCTCACTGTGCGCACAATTTTGGCGGTGCGGCTGCACTCGCACAGGTTTGGCACGAATTCGTCCAGGAGATACGCTATCGTTGGGAAAACAGTATCGCGATACCGGGGTAAGTACATTTTACATTGGCAATTTATTCGTCATTCGAATCGATATGATAAAAATGGTTACCGGTTTAATTCAAAGGGAAATTAAAAAAAAAACGTTCCAAAGTCGATCGTTACGAAATAATGGTTGTACAAGTACGTGTGATATATTCTAGCTTGCCTAAAATCTACCAGACATTAATTTTCTTTTGCTTGTTCCTTATAATACACATTTATCATGTACTTGTATATTCATTCGTGTACACTCGCACATTGTTTCTTCGGTATGTAGTTGTATATTTCCTTTTCTGGAACAGTTACGTATATCGCGTACACATTATTTTATTTATAATAAATCGATTACCAAAAATACGAACCCGATGAGAATATTTCGCATCGACACTATAAAAGTTTGATAATTAATTAATTAGCTCGGTCACGCTACAGTCTTTGGGTTGAACCACGAGTATAGCTTCGACATTAGTCTAAATAAATGTAGGTATACATAATCCTATACATTTTGTTATTTCGTCAAATTTCGCGTTGTTTTTATTTCAAAGATTCCCTCCTGCATTTTCCGAGAAACCTGAAGGAAGGTTTTCTTGCGGAAAAAACCTTAAGTTCTTTTTGAAATCTTACACGATCTCAGCATGCAACGCCCGATTGCATTGTTTGAGAGATAAAAAATAGTGAGTACTACGTACTAATGGATCTCGAAATTCGCATCCCTTTTACTTTACTTTAATTAATTAAGCACCTCTCGTAGATCCCAAGTTCGACAGATTCCTCCTTTCGGTATGTCTCGTATAAAAAAATTAATACGTAAAATCGAAGATTAACTGGATCAAATTCAACACGCGATCGCATCGATCGCCATTGCCTGCGTGCATAATGACTAGCGACAAGATCGGGTTTTCTTTCTTTTTCTTTGAAAAAAATTGATTCCGTGTCGGCGACGAATTTTAAACGAAAAAACAAAATTTCAATCTTGCCACTAAGACAATTTACGTTCACTTCGCGGCTTAAAAAGAAAAATCATGCACGGTGATAATGGTGATAATGATTCATCGTTAAAAAGAAAATTCTCGATTATTCGTATCTTATACGTGGAGAAATCTTGAGAGCATCGATACTAAAATGATTTACGAGCACGATTGAGCAATTTATGTTAAATCAACGGTTACAAGGGCACAAGACCGCTCCTCGTAGTGGGATTGCGCGCCATGTAAATATCCATGTCGTGGTCGGTCCAATTGTTTTCCTCGTAATTGTTCAACGTATGGGTCGAATCGGCCAGGCTGTATCTGCTGCCGGGACGTGGTGGATTCTGTTCCACGTTACGGTTATTCGATCTCGGTCGTTGACGACGCGCCGAGGCGTGTGGTGGCAAATGATTCGTCGAAAAACCACCGCGAGACATTCTGTCCGAGGCGGCGGCTAACGATTGTCTCGATTGTCTTAATTCTAAAATATGAAACAGATGTTTATTTCTTAGCTTTTCATTGAATTAATTATTCATCTGGAATATTTTTTTTATAAATCAAATAACATCGATAACATTTTTTCATCGATATTTTCATTAAATGCGCATTGAAAGTATCTCGCTGGTAAAAAGGAGGTCTCGTGCAAAAGATACGCGGTGAATTTTATCGATTTTTGCCTTCACGCACAAAAAAAACAAGTTTTACACGGTAAAAGCGACGAATAAAATCAAAGTTACACACCTGGTCGGGTATTAACGAGATTAGCTGCTAGAGCCGCGTTGGCAAAGTAACGCGATGAATTGTTGGAAAAGCTATGCTGCGACTGTCCATCGGCCAACGATCTGGTCGAAACTTTGCCGCCGTAATGACCCGCCTGTGATCGACCTTCGTCGATGCACGATGCTCTCGTGATAGAGCCTAATAACGAAAAAAAAAACAACAATGACAAACAAGAGTTAACGACAATTTTTCTCAAAAGTGTAAAAATATAATAAAACAAAAGAATTCACACCTTGTCTGTCTACGGGAAAGATTCTAGGTCGTGGTATACTGCGATTACTGTACGCGGATACTTGGTCCCATTCTTTTTGTGCATTGTAAGCGCTCAAAGTGGCCATTGAGGAAAGTGGACCACCGGGGCTCGGTGTTGGTCCAACGTTTGAACAACAATTGACCGGCAAACCAGCGATTGGTCCACCCATTTTAGTCTGATCAATGCTGTGCAGCGTGTGTAACTTTCTCGCTCTGCGACGCAGCGCGACGAGAAATATAATAAGAGCTACCGCGACTGTCGCGCAAATCGCCGCACTCGCGGCAATCGTTATTTTATCCATATTCGATGTCGGTGAATTTTCCGTCCGTACCTCACGGCACTGGCTGTAGGGGACATTCGCCGGGGTTATGTCAGTTTCTTCCAGAGATACTACACAAACCACGATGCATTCCTGTTGTTTTATGGGGGGCAAACGGAAAGAATATTAACTCGATGAAGATGATGAAATGAAGAGAGTGTTCTTTTCCGTCGCCGTCATGAAAAAAAAATGATTAATTGGCAGATGCATGAAACTACCAACCTGGGAAGGCACGTTCTTTATTTTAAACTCTCGTTCGCTCGCTTCCAACGGCGGGGCTTGTTTGAAACTCGTGTCGCCGAATAATCGATAAATAACACGAAAGCCGAGAATGTTCGACACTTGCGTGTCCCAGTAGATGATGACGGCGTTGTCCTGTCTCAGTACGTCTTTGACGATGATATCTTTTTCCGTTGTTTTAGCTTTGTACAACGGTGAACCGAGGACAAGCGGTGGCCTTGGTTGATGTTGTTGTTGCATCGTCGCTAGATCGTGACTGTTTTTCAATGAACCGGGAGTCGTTCTTACGACCACGACATTACCGGTTCTAGCGCTGCTCGGACGATGCGTCGTTGGGGCGAACGTCGTTGTTGGAAACGTTGAAATTTCCGTTTTTCTCGTTACTGCCGTACTCGCCACACTTGTGGATGTCGAATACGTTGTATTTTCGACAACAGCGCGCGGTGTCGTTCTCCGAGATGTCGATGTTGGCGTTGGTGCATTTGTCGGAGCTAACACCTCCGCGACACCGCCTATCGGACCTGATGGTTCTTTGGTGTCGACGCTCTCGACCGTCCCGATACCGACAATTTCCGTAGCTCGTTCGCACGTCATTTCTGCATTTCGAAAATTCATAGGATTTTTTGAGATTCATTCTCATTGTGATAAAATTCTTGCGCGATCGGTAAAAACAGTATTTGCTTGAAAACGGGATAAATCTTCAACGTCACGAATTAATCTCTTTCTACATGGAACACCTTTTTATGAATGTTGTTATGAAAACCGTAGGGGCAATTCATTTGCGAAATTTCGAGTACGAAATTCCGACGGACCGTGTCGAATATATTTGAATTACCATTCGGGTCGATATTGTAAAAACTGCGATCCTGAAGTCTCAATGGACTCCCGCAGAATTGTGGTTTTCTCTCGCGACTGGTGACTTGCAAGTCTCTCGTACGAATCCAATTGATAATCCATCGGAGTTTGCAATCGCAGACGAGAAAACGTCCACCGAGACTCAAACCGCGAAGTGTGCCGTTTAAACGTGAGAGAGCCTCTTCGGGAACACTCGACAGAGGATTCCCATCTATGGCCAAGAGAGTTATCGATGGATTACCCTCGAAAGCATTAATCGGCAATTCGGTTATTAAATTGAAACCAATGTCCAGTACCTGAATTGAAAAAAAAACAAACCCTCATTAAAAATTCCAACGCGATCGTCCGTTCCTATCTACTAATATAATGAAAAATCTAAAAAAACGTGCACAGAGACTAGATGTAACTTGATTTTTTGAATAAACGTTAAATAAAGTCATTGATCGAGAAATTAACTTTGGAGTGAAAAAAGGTCCGGTCTTTTTCTAGATGTTTACAATGACTCTACATTATCGAGAAAAATAGAATATAGAATGTCCAAAACCAAGAAATCCACATGAAGGGATATCGAGCTTCCTGTTTTTAAACATCAAATCTAATTGTTTGCTCAATGACTTTGTTCTTATTACTTCTAGTTCGTGCAAAACATCATGTCATTTTTGCTTCTCAGGTCACATTACTACAATAGCGGGATTTCTCGGTTATTCGTAACTGCGACTATACATTTTTTATGTCTAAAGCAAATTGAAGATATTAGTTACAAGCAATTCCTGATGTAACGTCAGCGGTTCTGTGAGGGTGTGCAAAATTTCGAATCATTTGGAGCGCTGAAAGTAGATAGCAATTTTATGAAAACGTTACATCAGCTATACGCTCACAGAAAAAGCTAACAGAAGCGCCGCAATATGAATGTCGTTTTTGAAAAATCATGAAAAAACGAACGATAAAACCGTTGGCGTAGATTTCATTTTCGGTATAATCGTGGTAACAATATACTAATCATGGTTCAAACTATTGCTTGCAGCAGTGCCAATATTGAAAAAGGGTGTCTGAAGCTCGGTAAAAATGATGCTTACCCTCAGATCGTGAATACTGTTGATGGCGGCGGTTGGAAAGTCCGCTATGAGATTGTTGAGCAAACTGAGTGAGCTCAGTGTCGTTTTGATGCCGTGGAAGGCATCGCCTCCAACGTTCTGTATCAAGTTTCTTTCGAGATTAAGCCCCGTGAGTGAATCGAGTCCTTCGAAAGCTTTCCTGCCAGCGGAGCCTGGCAGTTCTCGTATAGAATTTTGCGACAAATCGAGAAAAGCCAGCGTATGGAGTCCTCTCAACGAGTCCGGTACTTTTTTTTGTTTTGTACCTTTGAGATTGAGATTTTTCAAGCTCCTATCGAGTCCGCGAAAAGCACCGACCGCCAATGTAACTTCGTTATCGGATAGTTTTAACGTCACGAGTTTCAAACCGCCAAAAGCGTTGTCGTTGACCTGCGTTATTTTGTTCATGGAAATATCGAGAACGGTCAGGTTTCTCAATGTTTTTAACGTATCGCTCGGGATTTCCATCAGCTCGTTGTCCTTTAGATTCAGGCTTTTCAACGAATTTTCTTGACCTTTGAAGGCGTCTCTCTCGATTGTCTTTATACGGCAGCCTGATAATTGTATATTGTTGATTTTCAACGAAGACAATGAGCCGTTTCTCAATGTACCGATCGTACTGTTATTTATGTAAAAAAGATCGATCGTTAATTTCGACGCGTAGCGTCTCATTGCTGTCAATAACTGGCCATAATCGACGATATCACATTGGACCGACAATTCGCGGGCTAAATTGTAATCGCAGATGCAGGAACTCTCGAGTTCCGCTATATCCGACGTCCACGGGCAGGGCGATGTTGCTTCGGCGATTATCATCGTGCCGGCTAGTAGAATAATTAATTTTCTCAACGGGATCCCTGAAAGCAAAAAGAACACGACACGCGATGAGTTTGGTAAACGACGAGTGGAAAAAAAAACGTTATTCGAAAATCAAAGTGCAAACGATCCAAATTCCATTATATCGCGCTCTCGGATTGTTTTTTGAATTTCATCATTATTCGAATAGAATTTGCGTTTCGCTTTCTCAGCCTTTATTCTCAACTGTCTACAGAATCTGAGGAATCGCGCGATGAATAAGAAAAATACATTTGGGAGTGTTTTTCACTCGGATTTTCACAATCCAATACATTGGCTCGCATTAAAGTTTTGCGGTAAAAATGAAGAACGAGGTGTCTCCATATTTTTCTCTTCGTCATTTCGAAAACGCGAATCATGTGTGTTTTGACCTGAATTCTCATCGATCAAAATTACCGACGACTTTTAAATCCTTGCGTGACTTATATCGACTCTCTCATCAGTTATTTATCTCGCGATTTATCCCAGGGAGCATGCATATAAACGATCTTGAAGTTTGCATCGTTGGACCTCGACGAAAATGCGAATTTCGCTGATTTTTAATATCAAATCCCCCGGAATTTTCATTGCGTTTCCTTCCGTTTTTTCAAAAGTGTCATAATTTCGAAAAATTGCTTCGAAATAATCGCTAAATCGTAGAATATCGACGGTAAAAGAAAAGTTGGAGTACATTTCGTTGGATCTCAACGATGCAAACTTGAAAATCATAAATCTAAGCTCGCATTGCAGTTAACATGCAGTAACGATCGTTGTGAAGAATAAATATTTCATCGTTGCATTCGATAATCATTGTCGAGTTGCGACGTCGTTGTTGGATCTTGGTGCTGAAACATCGTGTCAAATACACATGTTTTCTCGTGCTTTGCCACATGCATGTACGTGCAGCATCGGTTACACGGTATAAGACATGTTCCGATACGATAAAAATAGGAGAAACCATAGTGCAGACCCGTTACGAGTCAACGGCCCCAACGTGGATGAGTCTCGTACTCGATCCTATACCTGTCGATATCACGAGCTACGTCTCCTACGAAATGCCCTCCGCTGATCGTCGCAACTTCCCTAATCTCTATTTTTTTCGCCATCTTCGCCAACGTTTCGATGTAGATTTCAATTTCTGACAATCCGAAATTTCCGAAGACGAAATTCTCGGTTCAATCAACCGAGATAAAATTTACGTCGGCCAATGCAAAATGACTGCAAAATGTAGCTAAATAATCCACGTTTTTTCAAAATTTTCATCATTTTTGCGAAAATGAGGATTCCGTTGATTTCGAAGGATGAAGATCTCGATGTGATAATGCAGGATTCGTTATAACATCGAGTAGTTGTGGATTATTCGGGGAAAAATAAAATAACGGATATAAATTCAAGTATGTTACACGAAAAAGACAAATTCCATTCGGTAGTTTAGCTGCACGAAAATTTCAGTGACGGAAAAGAATTCGTGCGACTCGGAAGTGACGATCGTACGATTGTTTGTCGTCGAGAAGTCTGCAGTTTCTTTTTTTTCTTTCTCCTCTCTCGTTCTCAGTCCATTGTATCGGCGATGTTATTCATATGAAAGCAAATCTTGAGCTCGTTCGTAATTGCACGGTTTTGCCAAGGTGTTCACAATGGCAATTATCCCACGACGGAAATCTGATCTTTTCATTTTTTTCCCTCCACTCTCTCTCTTTCCTTTTTTCTCTCCCTCCCGTTCGAACCCAATGTTCGAAATGAAAAGGACTTCGTCATACTTTCATCTGTTTAATTAACTTTTTTTTCGTATTCAAAACAACAAACAAATTCAAGTATTCCTCGAGAGAAATTTTCTTCCCAAGAATTTGTTAATTAATGCCGTTAATATTCAAAAGTATGGCAAAAATTAACCCCTATACATTTTGTGTGCGGGGTTAATTTTTCCAGATTCTCGTGAAGCTGCGCATTTTCATTGAAAATTTTGTGCAACTTATGGAGCAACGTAATTTCATCAAATCTTTCAAGAAGATAGCTCAATCCGTGTGTCTAATCGACTGAATCGATGAAAAAATACTTTTCAAACTATGAATCATGATTTGACTAACGGTTAAAAACTAACGACGCGAATAAATACGTACAAGTTTTATCGAGTTCGTTAATCTCGTTGTGCGGAAAGATGTTGCTTGCATCGTCTAATATGATTATAATAATTGACCTCTCACACAGTTAGAAGCATATTATTCGCTGCTCGGATGCTGTATAGCTTTATGCAGGAATTGTTTTAACAGCGTTCGTATCACACATGTGCTGTAAATTAATTGCTATCGTTGGATGCACCTTTTTCCCTGGTGCACAATTATGAAATAGCTGCTTTGGTACAAGAGGGAAAATGCATTTATCATCAATTAATTAGTTATCCGTTATAAATTCACTCTTTGTATCGCATTTATCTTCATTTTTATTTTTACGTCTCATTTCCTTTCCATTCCAAAATGAACTCCCACGTGTACGCCTCACTCAAAGATCGTATCCTGCGCGTACAGATATCTTTTGATGCATAAATGTGACGAACGGGGATACGTGTATACATATGTATGAAGAAGGCGATAGTACAGAAACGACAACGAAAGGGATATCGCGAGGAAACCTTTCACTCACGTTTTCGATTGTATCCCTATGGAAAAATAAATTCCCATACAAATTCAGGAATAATGGTCAGAATTCTCCGAGCGTAACCGCCTATTAAGTAATAATAATCGAAAGGTACTATTCGGTATGAGAATTTATCAGTCGTACACGATGAAGATAAATTTATTTCTTCGTTGATTTACTTCTTCCTTTCGTTTTTCAAGGTTTCCAAAATAATTGATCATGACGTTCGGACAGAATTTGTTCGTACTGCTCTTTCGTTTCCTCAATATTTCACAATGTTTTGCGCAGTTATTCTCGTCGTTAGACGAGAAACATCAAAGCGAAATACGTACGAGAATCGCAGATTTTTCAAACGCACAGCGATTGGAGTTAATTTGAAAAAAATGCTCATCTCGATTACTCGAAATAAAAGTTTTCTTCCAAGTGCACAAGGATCCTCCTTTGATTTTTCACATGGACCGCTAACGTGTCCTTCCTTTGGGAGCAATTTGACAATGTTATTTTTTAAAATAGTAATGAAACAAGAGAAGGCTCGTTTATATGTATAGGATGCAAATACGAGTGTGAGAGGTGGTAATAAAAGCGGAAATGAAAAAAAAGTTACCATAAGATTCCATAAAAATCTCGTTTTACAGAGCGGAATTATTGTGCGATATAATACGTGCAAGATGTTTTTAAATAGGCTGGTAAACGATGGCTCATTAGGAGCAAGCACGAATGGTTAATTAATCGAGTTGGTGGCTCCGTTACGGGTGTCCACCCGCACACGCATTGAATTAACCAGACTATAAATGTATATATTAATCGTGCACACGTGAATACTATAAAGCCAGTAGGACGCGGTACACTTGCTAAGCGGGCCACTTGCCTAGATAGCCAGAAGCAACTCTGTGGCACCACTAAAACACCTTCTTCTCATTCAAGTTTCAACGTTTGCTCCTATTTGCCGCAGAAAATATTCCATGCCCGGTATACCAAATGGCAACGAAGTACCGATATTCGCATGTTCAACGTCTAACTTTTTCAAACTCTGTTCTGTGTGACGAATTAATTCTGTGAGCAATGGATTATTATGACACGATAATATTTGAACAAATTGATATAAAAGACGAAATAATCATGATGGACCGTACAACTTTATTGCCAAGCAAAATAAACAATTGAAATTAAAGTTTTGGTACTGTGAGCTATGAAATGTACAATGAGTCATTTATACTCAAATCTTTTCTTTATCATAAATGCATCGAGACAATTTTTAGGTACACTCGCTAAGCTGGCCAGCTGCTTAGATTGCCAGAAGCAACTCTGTGGCACCACTAAAACACCTTCTTCTCATTCAAGTTTCAACGTTTGCTCCTATTTGCCGCAGAAAATATTACATGCCCGGTATACCAAATGGCAACGAAGTACCGATATTCGCATGTTCAACGTCTAAGTTTTTCAAACTCTGTTCTGTGTTACGAATTAATTCTGTGGGCAATGGATTATTATGACACGATAATATTTGAACAAATTGATATAAAAGACGAAATAATCATGATGGACCGTACAACTTTATTGCCAAGCAAAATAAACAATTGAAATTAAAGTTTTGGTACTGTGAGCTACGAAATGTACAATGAGTCATTTATACTCAAATCTTTTCTTTATCATAAATGCATCGAGATAATTTTTAGGTACACTCGCTAAGCTGACCACTTGCCTAGATAGCCAGAAGCAACGCTGTGGCACCACTAAAACACCTTCTTCTCATTCAAGTTTCAACGTTTGCTCCTATTTGCCGCAGAAAATATTACATGCCCGGTATACCAAACGGCAAAGCAGTACCGATATTCGCATGTTCAACGTCCAACTTTTTCAAACTCTGTTCTGTGTGACGAATTAATTCTGTGGGCAATGGATTATTATGACACGATAAAATTTGGACAAATTGATATAAAAGACGAAATAATCATGATGGACCGTACAACTTTATTGCCAAGCAAAATAAACAATTGAAATTAAAGTTTTGGTACTGTGAGCTACGAAATGTACAATGAGTCATTTATACTCAAATCTTTTCTTTATCATAAATGCATCGAGATAATTTTTAGGTACACTCGCTAAGCTGACCACTTGCCTAGATAGCCAGAAGCAACGCTGTGGCACCACTAAAACACCTTCTTCTCATTCAAGTTTCAACGTTTGCTCCTATTTGCCGCAGAAAATATTACATGCCCGGTATACCAAACGGCAAAGCAGTACCGATATTCGCATGTTCAACGTCCAACTTTTTCAAACTCTGTTCTGTGTGACGAATTAATTCTGTGGGCAATGGATTATTATGACACGATAAAATTTGGACAAATTGATATAAAAGACGAAATAATCATGATGGACCGTACAACTTTATTGCCAAGCAAAATAAACAATTGAAATTAAAGTTTTGGTACTGTGAGCTATGAAATGTACAATGAGTCATTTATACTCAAATCTTTTCCTTATTATAAATGCATCGAGACAATTTTTACCATCTTTGAAGATCGCTCTAAACTATCAGAGTGTGACTCGAAGAAAACTCAGTTTTCCCCTTGTTGCACATTATTCTTTTATTGCTCTACATAAACGTTGTATACGATACGAGTTTATGTACTCTTTTCAGGATTATTAGCTGCTCGAGTGATTTACGCTTCGCAGAATCCACACGCGATCTTTAGGAAGAAATGAAAGAGACACGACGAGGGAGAATTTGTGTGGGAAGATCATTTTTATTAGAAAACATTTAATCGTCGATTATTCGATGTATTTTTCAATCACAGCCAAGCGGATCTGAGTAAAGACACGTAATAATAATTTCAACATTATTATTTTCATTTTTAAAGTCCCTCGGGTATTACAAAAGTAATTGCGTTCAGCTCGATTACACTCGGACGAATGATCATTAATTTTGTGCTTGATCGATCAAAATTTATGACTTGGTCTTCTCACACCTTTTGAACATTGTGATAATCAACCCAAGTTTCTTCTTGACGAGGAGGAAAAATATGAAAAAATTATGAACTATCGATGCAGTCGTAAAATCACGATAAATGCGTTCCGATTGTGAGATTCGAACGGGACAGACGTAAATATCGAAGAGAATACGCATTAAGCCGCGAAGTTAACGAGTCACTTCTCATGAGATTTTTCGTCTTGTATCAGATTTGAAAAAAATCTTCGTTTAATATTCTGACAATAAATAGTCTATAAATTCGAGGCTTCGTAACGAGAGCTTAACATTTCAATGATCGAAAATGCATTTGCAAAGAAATGTCAATTATTCGCATGAAACCGTAAGATTATAGTTAAATTGAATTTTATTTAAAAACTGCACATTTCTCTCTGTTCTTGAAATCAAAATAGTAGTTGGAACAATTATATCTTCGGAATTGATGAATTGCTGTAGATTATCTCGAATAGATCGCTCCGAAGATAAACTGACAAGCTATGACTGATGAATACATAAATACACTGTCACTGGTACGATATATGCAAGGTGTATCAACTCGAGTCTTCGTTTACTTACGATGGAATCTGAGTCCTTTCACTTTCGTTCTCTTTCGAATCTCTCCCTCTTTCGTCTCATCCGATAACCGCGATTGTCTCCAATATATACACGAATGTTTCGATATAAACGGATTATAAACGGAAATTCAACAATTCCAATTAAATCGGAATGTATTGCGGCATAACGTAGAGAAATTTCTCATGAAAAATAAAAAATCAAATGTCCATCCATCGACTCATCGACAATGTTGAATTTAGAAAAACTAGAGATAAAGTTGAAAAATATTTTTCTACGCATCTGCCGATGCAAAGCTTACACTTCCATACACTTCGAGGTAATCTTTGCTCGATTGTAAATTAAATTTGTAACGAAAACGGTGTAACTGAAACAAAGGCCATATTTGCGATAATCGCTTTACAGATTACCCACGTAATGGTAACGAAAAAAAAAATATTGATAAACTTGACCAACTACCAATTGGAGCATGAATCAAATGTCAAGAGCAAATTAATTTTCTTTGGTTCAATGCCTCGTGCAAAACTTCGAGTGAATATTTATAACGGTTTTTTACGAGATCGCAAGTGTGCAAATCATTGATCAAGCGTTGCAGCAAAGTGGAAGAGTATTCCAGCGGATTACGAACATGTGCGTATCTAGCGCGAAAATATCATTGCTTAATAAACGTGTATTCGTGCAGTTTATCTTCCGGTAGTCTCTTCTCGGACACTTTTCCTCCTTATAATTACTACAAACTCGTAAAACCCGCTTCACCGAAGACCGAAATATAAAACTCTGTTGGTCGAGATTTTTTTTCAAAATCCTTCAAACGATCATAGAGTGTCTGGCGAAGAAAAGAGCAGAATCTTTTGTTCTGACGTACCTTTTTTACGTTTCGTACAAGTGCAACGTAAGAGACTCACCGTAAAATAAAAAATGATAAAAATAAATATGAAATTTCTCCATGGCTGTCGTGGGTTAACCCACGATTGTGAATGTCGACGCTGATGAATATTAGTATCCACAATTATGGCAATAAAAATCCTCCGCCCGCGACGTTTTTTTTTCATTTTTGTCTCTCGAAGAACTTAATCTTGAATCAATTCATTCAACAATTTAGCATCAACGAATAGTGTGAATATTCGATCGATTTTTGAAATACAATAATCGGCTATTCTTTCGTTAAAATCCATGTAAAGCAGAAACGAGAAATGAATAATAGAAATGAATAAATTCGTTGCGACAACCGTGCACAATATAATTCAATGTATGTAAAGTTTACGACGATGCATGATCGAGCATTCCTTACGATGAGGACGTTACGCTATAGCGGACCAATAAACTTGTTTATCGCGTGGTATATGGAAGACGAAAAATAATAAAAAATATTGTCGCGAAACGACCAGCGGTATACGCGATCTTTGCTCTCATTTTTTTCGCTTTACGTAACTTTTATATCCACTGCTGTTAATCTTAAAATGTTTGTGAAAGCTGAGGGTGCAGGAAGACACATTGCGGATGTTGATATTACATTTATACACAAGATCTCTTGTCCCATCTGTTTACAGCGATACAGCGTATACGTACGTTATGCGCGTGTGTCTACATACGCGTTGATACCGCGAGACCGGAAGTTTTCTCATTCTTTCACCTTTCTTCCTGCCTGCCGTAATTTCTTGCGCTTTAACGACGACAACGACTCTTCCCCGGTGTAACTTTGGATAACAATTGTTACTTCAGGTCCCAACACGGCTCGTGAGATATCGTAATATGATTGCATTTTATACACCGAGAATCACAACGGAAGTAACGTTTATTAAGGCCATGGGGGATACCCTCCCCCCCATCTAAATTTAGGAAAATTCTCAGGCAAAATCTATAAATCGGATCGATTTTAAATTTTTTGTGAGTATTTAGCGACACAACACGGACTGACGATTTCGCTATTTCGGAGTTTTGCAAAAGAATTTTTTTGTAGAGTGAGAAAATGTTGAAAATTTCGAAATTCTAACATCGTCAGTCCCTCCGGGATATGTCACTAAAGACTCACAGCAAATTTCAAACCGATCCGATTTATAGATTTTGCCGGAGAATTTTTCTAAGCTTCTATTTACGGATGTAACACATCGCCTTAAAATTCCAATATACCCGAGATATTAACTTATGTGTAAAGCAGTTATTAGTGTATTTTTCGATTATCGACGTAAAGAACAGGCCGGTATTTTTTCATTTATAATGAGAGTCGTCGGACGGTTGAAAGAAGAAACTTTTATTTTCTCATGCATCGCGCCTGTACCAAGACCCGATCTTTTACTCGTGTGAATGGACCACAAGCGCATGAGGAGTAAATTTATCGCGTCAGTGCTTCGTGGCACAAAATGCGTCTCCTTTCCATTGTATCTGATTTGTGCCGGAATGAACGAGACTCTTGCTCACTTTTGTATAAATTTACGGAATAATCCACCGTGGAATTCCTTCGTTTAACACGAAATTCTGATGAATATACTTATTATGGAAAATTTATCACGAGAGCGCGTTAGAACTTTGTGAAAGTCCGCAGCACTTTTATGTTTCCGATGAATTAATTGCTGATCAGCGAGGGAGATATATAATAGTGCTTACACGGAAAGAATTTTTGGGGAAAAGTTCCTAAAAGCGCATTCCTCCGTTCCGACCGATTATCACAAGAATACATGCAATAAAATCTTACAAATTTCGCTCAAAAGTATAATGCTATCTTTAAATATACATCAATACATAAACACGATACGAAAATTCGAATAAAGTCTCGCGAAATTCATAAATGAATCCGCATCTTTTCATTATTTCTTCCCCGACATTTTGAAATTTTGATCGAAGCGTACGTATCTTTTAGCAAGGGTGAAAAAGTCAGTCGGTCGGTAGGAGGCTGCGCTTGTATTTCGTATTCTCGTCACGTCGAGTGGCATTGGTGATTTTTATGACACTGAAAGGGACGAAAAAAAAGAGCCAACGAATGATAAACTACGAGGAACGTGATGAAGCGAGAAAAAAGTCTCGAGAATTTGTTGCTATGACAACGCGGCGAGAAAAATATCCGTGGTGATCTCTCACGAATAGAAAAAGGAACGAATGCGCCGCGGTGCAACGAATAGAGAGGGCAAAGGAATTCAAAGTGCAATAACGTTCTTCACCTTTCAACGATCTCGTGGCCGAGATACACAATACCCCATACCTTCAAGTCACATATATTCTACCTGTACAGTGTCGTGCATGTATATATACATACACATACATATATACATATTTGTGTGGTCGAAACGTTATTCCAGAGGACTCGGGAGGAAGTAATGACGAGACCCGTGTGACCCAGCTAGTTTTTTCTGCGATTGTCATCTCTATTTTTTCCCTCACCGGCATATGCCACGAGATGGTTGAAAATACGCGGCGATCCCCGTCGAAAAAAGGGATGTACACGAATAGAATTGATGATTTACGCGTGTAAATAAGCGAGGGGTCACCAAAAGCGAGGAACTTTGTCCAAACACCGGAGAAGGGCGGATTCGTGCGATTACCATCGCCTTGCATTATCGGTCTTTTTTTTTTATTTGCCTTCGGGAACAAGTGCAATAGGAATGGAAAGAAGGAAGGAGATAATAATTCCAGACGCATCCAGGTTCAGCTTTGATTGACGGATTTGATGTATATACGCTCGAGAGCAACTGTTTCTTCCGGGTTTGAAATATGTGTCTCGTCGGCCATACACCATAAGCGATACTTTATTATATACATGCACTGCCGAAGTGTGGTTACAGTCATTAAATCCAAATTGCAGACTGTAATCTTCGTCCTCGAGATAAATACGAGTTACACGACGCTCTGCGCAATGAACTGTTGGAACTTTGGAGCCCACGTGAACAGCTATTCCAGTTTTTACGAGGCGCAGGACGGTTCTTCAAACGCAGGATTCCACCGGTTGAATTCCATGCTTTTGAGTTTCCGGTATTTTAGAACTGAATTATCGATCAAAAAAACGAAGGTAAAAGCTTCAAAATAAACTGGAAACTCGCAACGGTACTTGCGATACTACGTTTCTTCTCGTCTTCGGACGAGGATCGGATGTTTGAGATTCCAAATTGTCGAATGGATGCATAGTGATCGGTACCATTATTTTCGTGCACATTTTGTGCAATTTCTCTCTCTCTCTCTCTCTCTCTTCCTTTTCCTCTCGCTTACAGTTTCACTTTATCTACGTTCTTTCTTGGGTTCATCCGCGATTTTTCGCTGCATCCCCTCGCTGGTTCATTTTACAACCTGCCGAACTTTCCATATGGCTTTTGTAACGGTTTTGCTCGTTCCATCCAGTCGGCACAATATTCCTAACCGGCCATACCTCGAGAGAGTACTGTTAACCGTTCCGTCTCACTCACCGCAACGTATCGAGTATATATATACAGTGTATTTACACACATATAATGTATATAAATTCACACATGTACACATCTTTTACGCGTATGCTTAAATGATTATGCGAAACTCGCGCGACAACAGACCCGATGGCCCAGAATCAGCGAACGGTTCGTTCATTCTCCAATTCGATTAAACCGTTTTCACGAACCAGTATCGTGGTCTTCGGGACTATCAAATTTTTCGTTATGAATTAATGAAAAAGGCAGAGATGATGGCAGAGATTATCTGTATATTTACAGAAAATTCATGAAAAAGACGAACGAGGGACAAAGATTTTCGTTATATCCAATAATTCACAGCAGTTGTGTATAGTTATTGCAACGTCAAAAAAAGTCTCAATGCTGTTATCCGTGATTTTATATCACTAGGGAACGATTTTTCGATTCGTAAACTAATCGTTTTATAAGACTTCATCGATGAGTAGAAAGTTTTCTTCGTAAGGAATTTAAAAAAATCACTCGTGGCTCGTACGATTTCCCCGGTAGCCAAAAGTTTCTGGTGTGCACATATGAACGTATAGAGGTTTTTTTTTAAATACACTTGTGACGCAACAGTCTGCAGCACTTGTGCGAAGACGGAAAGTGAACGCTGTATACGTTATTGGATTTATTTCATGAGAAATATTAAGTAGAATGCAGTAAGACACGTACGATCGGTATTTCTATGTCGATGCCGATGACTATCGTTGTTGTGCTAATATGGACCACTCTTATACGTTCATTATTCGTGATAAAATCCATCGCGTGAGTGTAGAAAAAAAGAGTACATTATATTGTTTGTAGATAAAAAGCTTGATACGATAATAATTTCATTATTTTTGACTCGTCAAAAGAAGGACGACATTTTTTCCGCATCTTTTTTACCGCGTCAAGTGACTCCCGAAATTTGACTATTCACGAAGTTGGCTTAGTTCAGATGACCTTGTATCATGATTTACGTTGGCTATTTTATTTTTTCCTGAAATCGGAGATTGATCTTCAAGAGAAAATAAATGACGATCAGTGTGGACGATGATTCATCCCTCATCCGTCAATTTTTTGGAGCGAAAGTTTACTGAAAACGATCATCCAAACAAGCCCTACCTTGGTTGTAACGATCTTTAGTCCTGTATACGAGAGTGGAAATATATAGAGTACATAAAATACATGCAGTCACTGGTCTTCGCAGTACTATTTTTATGGCCTTACACAACTTTCATTCGAAGCTAGTCTTGATGTCCGGTTGCGACGTCTTGCCATACTTTTCTTTTAACGTAAAAACCAGAGAGGAGATATGAAACATCGAAAGCAACGATTAAACACCAACTTGACGACGAAAAAGTTCGGAGTTGTTTGCCAGGGGCAAATATATAAATAAAAACACGTCTCTGAATTTCCAGTGAAAACAAAATGAAACAAAAAATGACTGATGTTTTCAACTTAATCGATTACGAGGAAAAGTTTCGTATTAATAATTTGATCGATTTAATATTATTCATGAAACTTTTTTAAGGATTAGACTGAAATGAAGAAAAAAAGTGACATTTAAGAATGATTCTTAACGAAGCTCAAGCCTGTACAAATTTCTTGCGATAAAAATCGCTTTCCTTGCTACGAAAAATCGATATGTCGAAAAAACTCCCGTGATATCGTCGATAATGTCGAGATGGTCGGGCGCTTCGTTTCACATGGCCGAACAAACGTCCGGCAGACGTGCAAAATGCACCGTTCCATTACGATCTGTTCCAGCCTTTTTTTCAAACCCTTCTCGCCTTCTCTTATCATTTCTTCTTCTTTTTTTCGCGGTTGCATTTCTCCGTCCAAAGTGCGAAGGAGAGAATAACAGAATCATTCGAAAACGTTACATATACTTTCTTTCTTGTCCGCGTAAGTAGAGCGGACATGGAGACTAGACGAGAACTCTTCGGATGGTAGCGATTTCTTAGCGAAAAATCGATTTCTTAAAATCTCACGATTATGGTAATTCACTTACAAGCACGGAATCTATTTCTACAATTTTCCAAACTTTCAACGCTTTCGTATATAATTCCAATATTACGTCTCGTGTTATCACTATATTTGATCTCAATTTTTACATGCATCAACAAGCCAGTTTATGATTATTAAGAAAGAAATACCATTATCTTAATGCCGATAGAGTTTTTTTTATATTCAAGATTTTTGATATCTCAAGTTACTTCAGTGGCAATGAAAAAAAAAATCCGTCAATGATACTTTTTTATACGACATTTGTGGCATTCACCTTTCGATGATCCAGCCACAACGATTAAACGAGGAAGAACAAGGAGAAGAGAAAAAAAAGACAGTCACGAAGCCAGGCGATGAATCGTGTCCGCCATGTTTAACTTCCTTTCCCGTTATTATTTAGTGACTTCGATGCTCGGAGCGCCGTCAAATCCTCGTTGTACTCGTAAAATAATCGACCAAGAAAGACGTACGGAATCTCCGTGGACCAATGGTATGAGCCGATAATGTAAAAAAGAAAATTAAAAAAAAAGGGAACGATCTATTCCTAGCGGAGCTTGAAGTGCAATTTAGGGTTCGAAAAAAGTTTAAGCGTCGAACAAAATTGACGAAAGTCACGATTCAAATGCCCGATAGCATTTTTTTTTTTACGTCAACATCCAACGTCCTCTTTATATTCTCCGTGATGAAAACTCATTTATAGATTTACACCGATGTAAAAGTTACGAGCTTTGAACTCTCTCGTTCTACTGGAAAGCCTTCAGCTCAACTATTGGATGTCGAAGAATCGGAATTCCAAAGTAATGAGTTAGATCCGCCAATGACTGAAGCACGCGTACCTCTTTCTTGTATACTCACATCTCTCTAACTTTTTCCCAATCAATACCGTTTCCATTTGATGGAAAGTCTAGAGATGAAAAGCGAGAAACGTTACATTTTCAATGTTTTTATCGATGTTACTCCAAATTGTCGAACTTTCGCTCTCGACCGGATTTTAACTCCATTCGATATCTGTCAGTCAGCGAGTCTCTCGGAACTTGACGAATTCGACGTCATAACCGACGGACAATGATTTGTACGCAATCGATGAAAGTAATTTATGCGCCATTGGGGAGTTCGAGAATCGAAGTCGAATATTACCCGGTTTCGTATAATTACATACCATACGTCGTGATTTTTGAGAGATTCATCGGAGAGCAACGAATCGTAGTTCATGAATTATACGCAAAGTTACGTAAATGTACATTTTTCTATTAATAATTCGTTCGGTTTTTCGTTCGTTCATGAATATGATCGTCATGACAATTAAAGTCTTCTGGCTCTTCTTATTTCGTCTGCAAGAGCGATATCGAACCTGCTGGACCTGAAACTCCAGGCCAGCAGGTCGAACTGGATTCCCTTGGAGCATGGGAACTGACCATTATCGAAAGCATGTTGTAGCCACACGCTGTATACTTTGTCCAATCGTATTAATATAACTGTGTTGTTGTGGGTGTGTTTAAACTGGTTCGCATACAGATTTCTCCGCAAACATGTTCACAAACAAACTATCTCGAGACGAAATTACGTATCTGTTGAAGTTGTCTCCTTATTTGGGTTTCTCTGAATCTTAATTAGAAATATACATCAATACACACATTTTGAGGTTCCAACAGTGGAAAGCTTTTCCATCACTCTTCAAAAATATGCATTAGATCAATTGCTCTCGATTCGCGATACTGTCATACAGTTATCAGAAAATGTTTACTCTTTTTTTCACAGTTTATTATTCCCATTTTATTGTTTTGAATTTGACTACAAATTTCGTATCGAAATGTTCGTTTGTAACGATCAGCGATAATACCGAGGCGTTTGCATTTAAAATTTAGGCTGCCCTAGAATAGAATTAGAAATGCAAAAACAGATAGAGGACGGCATTCCGAAAAATACAATGTGGCACTTTTCGATTCGGCGTCTACCCGATGGCTCGTCGCCTAACCAAGTTGGACCAATCAGAAGCACGTTCCTTTGCCCATCAATGATGCGATCACCGCGCGTCTGATCCATCTCACATCGATCATTCGCAAGTCCTCGGGCGTTGATCGGATCAAAAAGTGCCTGAATAACTTTCGACATAGAATTTTGTCCTTAACCCGACTTGACATTGTTAAAATTAATTTGCGATACGATATACACAGGGTGTTTCACCTAACTCGATCACCTTAAATCTTCCGCTTATTTTGTATGATGGCAAAAATTTCACGAGGAGGAAAATATTCCGTTCGAAGACGCCAATACGACGATGGACCGTATTTTTTTTGTTGAGATTTCAAGGTCACCGTACTCTCTTTAAATGGGACGACATTTTTTTACCACAACAGTCTCTTGTAGTCTATAAAAAAACAAATCCAACGAGGTGCAACATGTTGACCTTCACGTGACCTTTAGTGAGATAAATCATGAAATGTTTGCCAGCAAGTTGATTGTAATGTTTGTCAGCAACTTCAATGAAATTAAAATTCCTTCATTTACCGTCACTGAACGCGTACTGGAGTTTTTTTACCATCGTACAAAATAAGCGAGGTATTTAAGGTGGTCAAGTTGGGTGAAACTGCCTGTATACGTATAGAACGTTAGATACATATTTCTTGTAGACGGAATGGCTCATATTCACGGTAATTCCATTTCGTTACAGATTCTTTGCAGACCGTCGAGTTTGTGTAGCTCGTCGAACCAATACGTTATATACGTGCCGATAGTATTTATCGTTTCTTGTATCGCAATCTGACAGTATATACGCGTTCCTATAATATAATATACACATTTCCCCTTTTTCGATGAGAGAATTTCTTAGGTAGAAAGAACGCACGTGTATCAAAGCCGCCTATGTTCTAAAAGCGAGTTGCGGAATAATCCGTAACTGGCATGTGAACTCGAATTCATGAGCGTACGTTTTTATTGTTTTTCGACTTACAGGAAGGCTCATTTTGTTCTTTTGCATCCAAGACAAAGTCGATACTTTTAACATAGAATATCTGTGAATTAATTTGAAACAAAAAAAAAAGGATTTCGGACGAAATTCGATGGGAACTTCGCATGGGAATCAGCATTGACCAAGCTCGAATGTTCAACGAATTACATAGAGATTTTTTTTGTTCGTTCCGAGATACGATTGTGAGGGAACTTTACAAAATGAGCCAAAAAGATGAACTATAATGTGTATTTTTAAGGCGTGGTCGCTTCTTCGAAGATCGTATCGCGAATCTGACACCAAAAAGCCTGAACGATCATATGCCGATTGCATATTCAATTATACTCATACTTTTGAAATGTCCCTGACTTATCTACTAATCTAGAGACGCGGCGGCGTCTCGACGCCAAGTAATTAAAAAAAAGAAATTATGACCTGACGTCAGAGATCTGCCACGGATATTACAGAGGAAAATGGGCTTCCAGCTGTCAAACAAGAATTCAAATCACGCTGCGTTCAATCAAATTTAAGAAATTTAAGAATTCAATCAAATTTATCTAGGCTGAGCCTAGTTAAAGCACGATTCGTTCAGCCGATATGTGCAAACTCATAATTTTGAGCTGAGTTTTTCCCTACTAAATTTCAAAATAATATATACATCACATTCGTCATATCGCTACGTATAGGCAAAACACCGAAAATTCAAAGCGTCAGTGCTGAATGTCAAAGTATTTTAACCTTTTCCGATTTCAAAGTCTTAACGTTTAAAGAATTTTCTTTTCGTCCTATATGATTAAATTTGGTGGTTTCCGACAAAAAGAAGAGTGAAATCCACATTTAAAACTTGCAAAAGTAAAAAATGTACACCAAGTAATTAAAATAGTAGTTTCCTTCGAAAACTATTTTTTTCAAACAGTGTGAAAAATAAAAGTAACATTTTCCAAAAAAAAAACTACTATTTTAATTACTCGGTGTACATTTTTGACTTTTCAACGTTTTTTTGCTATACCAAAATGCCAAACAGCACATAGCTAAGGAAATTTTCAAAAGAAAATTGAGATTCATTTGTACAAGGAAAATGATTTATAATTGCTGCCCTCTGATGAATAAAAATGATTTTGTTTTATCACTTTTGTTAGATATCGATGTTTGAAGATTTGTGTCGATTATTTCACTGTGTTGAGTAATTAATTCAAAATTGACCGCAAAACCAACGTCATGCCTCGTGTCTGTGGTGCAGCGAATAAATGTGTTAATGATTAGACCGGCGCTCTAACCATAAGTCGGGGGTTTTAATTGTATGAACAACCAGGTCGAACGAAGAAAAAGAAATGTTGAAAAGCTTCAGATAGAAAATATGATTTTACATAGGCGCAAAGTAACTCAATTAACCGCGGTGTATCGAGATTCAGAGACAAATGGTTTTTGTTAACAATTTCAGCCCCTCGATCATTATAAATTCCTGTAGAAATACAAAAATTTACGTTAACGTTTCCTTTGCCATAAATCATTTTTTGCCGAATTTAACGGATTAAAACAAAAAGTCAACTCCAATTCCGCCAGCTAAATAACTTGCCATTATTTTTTCTATTCTCGAATCCTGATGGAAATCTGTGCGAGTAGTTAGTCTTGACCTTTGAGAAATTCGTTTCGCAACAAGCCGAGAATCAATGGGATTTGCGATATCGATGTAAAGTATGATTCTATATGCTCAAAACTTACACAGAAAAAAAATAATCGACGAAACCGACAAAAAAACAGGCATAACCGAAGCTTTTTGTCATCTCCGAGAAGTAACGTTCATTTTAGAGTGTATTTTTCTTACGTTAACGCACTCTTTTTTGCGATGGTTCGTACCGTGAAGACGCAAGGAGGCGTTTCACCGTGGAATGTTTTTAGTAAAATCAAGCTCAAGTGAGATTCCGATGTATTAACAAAATGCGAGTTTCCATTCATATATGTTGCGAAAGTGCTGCAGAAACGTGTTACAACCACGCGTGTATGGACAACACGGCATGAACTATAATCACGTGAGTTAGAATCAGAGCCTGGATAAATATATCTCGAAAGCGTAACAAGGAACTAAGACGCATTATCGTGTGTAATTTGACTTTGATGACTCGCGGAACATCCATACGTTGAAGCGTACTTAAATAAAAACGTGGAATATTGAAAATATGCGAATTTTGCAACGTGTTCATTATATTTTTATTCTCTTTTTTATAACGCGCTACAACCAATGTCTCATTCGAAATTTGCGACAGGATATACGAACGTTGCGTTTCTCAACTCGAGAATCGCGTGTCTTCATCTATTTTCCATTCTTTCTCCAAGGCCTGGGGATCGAGAGAGATCGACGAGACTCGTCATTTTTTTTATCCGAAATATCGAAGACGTGAAAAATAATCTGTGCTCGTTGAAATTCGTGTTTTCGAAGGCCAACGAAAGCATAATTTAATATAAATTCTTCAGTGTCTTCTTCTTGAAATACGTTTCGTTCTCTTTAGCTCCACCGATGTTGGCGTTATGAGAATATTTAACACTTATTCATTTTTAATTCGAAACAAGCCCTGATAATTCGTTCAACGAAACGATCCTCCACATTTTAAGATTTTGGAATTTCGATTACCATCGTCGTTATTTCGTCACGTGGTCGTTTCAATTTTTTTTCAGTTTTGCAACAATATGCGTGCGACAAACATCAGAATCGTGAATTGCGATAAAAAAATATGAATGACGTTAGAAACTTGTCGGTTTATCGACGCACAAACACGTCATTAACGTCGAAATCTTTATACTTTTGTCGTAATTTTCTTTTAACACGCTCGAATGCTGACCGGATATCGGTATATACAAAAGTGTTGTAAAAGTCATGAATGGTTTTACAGGTCGATATCAATGTTGAAATCGTGTGCTAGCGTTCATTCAGCACTCGATAGTTTTGTATGCACAGTCGATTTAATGACGAGTTTGAGTGAAAAAAGATTTCACAATTTTATGCGAAGAAAAAATGAAGTCTGAAATGAAAGTGCTTTGTTGGCAAAAAGAAATATAGGCTTAGTAGATCATGGGCAAAGTTTGCGATTTGACATCGCGCATCAGCGTTCATGATGTCCATACGATTAATGTGCAAATGCGTCGGAATAGACGGTAGTGAGTTCTTTCGTTTTTCCCAGAGAAGAGAAAATCTTGAAGAACGGATATACGCGCACCGGATGACTTGTCATACACGCATCAGCGATCATTGGGAACTAGTAATTATGGATTCATTCACAATCTTCTTCAATGAAAAACCAGCATATTCCCTTCGATACTTTGAAAATGTACAGTAAATGTACGTCCGAGTGGCTCCATAAAATTCAGCGCTATTTCACAAACAATAAAAATATTGTTTTACACGATTTTCGGTCCAGGGAATTCCGTCTTGACTCGCGATTTCTCATTAACATCGTGAGCTTCAATTTCTTCATTTCACATCCTTCTTATCTTTCGATGATAATTGGTGCATCCATGTCGTACTTGAAATATATCATATTACGAATGAAAATATAGTTTGCTAATATCTTTTTTCCCTCGTTATTAATGAACTATTAACTCGGGAATTTGTCGTTAAGATTCTCTCTTCGGTTTAATACGCTTAAATGCTTTCATGTTACAAATGGAAGAGGCAAAAGCTTCGGTAAGAACATCCGGTAATGAAAGTGTCAATATTTCATTACCAGTTCTACGACATTCCACTCAAATGGGTTTTAAATCATGGCTATCAAAAGGAATTCCCATCGTGTTTGGTAAAACGTTGGATTTAGCTTTCACGGTACCTCCCAAGTTGACTTTTTTACTCTCGAATGGAAAATGCACGAGCGACATTTTGTGAAGATTACTGGAGATCTTTGAAGTACGTGTGACTACATCCTATTTGACTGTCAACATTTCGCAAATGTCCTCATTGATATACCGCGTGCAAATGCATTTCGCACATTAATCGAATAATTGTATTTTTTTTTCAAAACCTCAAGGCAGCAGAATTCAAATAACTCGTACTGTAAAAATTCTTCCCACTTCTTCTCACGATTACTTTTATACGGAAATCCATTGCCGGAAGTGTCGTCACTGTGTTGCCATCACATCTCATAGAAAAAAATGGGATACAAAGAGGGGACTGAGTTAAAAATCATAACAAAGGGATATTGAAATTTCAAATCGCGAGAAGTTCGTGAGAAAATACGCGGAGAATTGACATTATCTTTCGATCTAAAAAAAATTAGCCGATTCTTACTTTTCGAAGCGTTGAACAAAAAAAAAAGACTCTGAGCAAAAAATGTTTTTAACAGGAAAATCCTCGACAGATGCTTGCGAAAGATCATTGTCACGAAGGTTCAACGTTTTTTATTCTTTTGTTTTGTTTTTTTTTTTTCAATGAAATAAACTTGAGAATGGTTTACGAAATTCATTGCAAGATTCTTCGCCACTGTTACGATCTACGTCAATTTCCATTATTATTATCGATTCTCCTACATTTTTTATGAAAAAAAAAAAACCAAATATCCGAGCTTACCAATTATTCACACCTTGAATATCGCTGCACGCGTCTTACAAATAAAATTATCTATGTGAAATGTAAGAGTTGTGACGACGCGGATGATCCACGTAACGCACCGTGTTCCATTACGGGTCGCGGGAATCGTTACACAATGGGAGAGTTGGGTTCCAATGTGAGAACGCGAAATAAAGAAATAGAAATGGTACATAAAGACAAAAACGAGGAAACCGCGCAACGAAGTTAATCGCGAATCCCCCTTTACAATCCAGTCCCGTAATTACTCGTTTTCCAGAACGAAAATAAATAAATCAGTGAAAATAAAAGAACGGACAGAGTACAGCTTTGACTCGCCTCGGAATTGCAATGTTTGCAGTTTGCTTCGTGCCAGAAATATAATTAAAGCATAACAATTTATTGCAAATATATATACCGCTGAAATGTTTGTAAACGCGTCTTATAGCAAAAAAAATCCAACAGTTTTTTTCGATAATATAACTCGTTGGAGATTTTTCATTGATCGATAAAAATAACTCGCAAACTTTACGATCGACTCGACTTGCATTTTCAATTCTCTTTTAGCTGCGAATAATAAGGGCTAACGTTGTTTATTGATTAACGCGTGTACAACGTAGCACGCGATTCAATTACCGACAAATTGAGGTACCGCTCGAGCAGAAAATCAGAGTCAACGAAATCGATTTTGTTCGATAAAGTAAAATCAATGTTTCTAGTGTAAAAAACATTCTCCTCGCAGGCTCGATATTAAATTCATCTGACAATGAGAGAATACGCGTACGATATTAAAAATGTTTAATATATTATATATGCATATAGTATTAAAAATGGAAGAGTGACGCCATCTGGTTGCTAACTTTTCACGGTTAAACCAAAGAACGAACATTGATGAAATTTGAGACAGGGAGATAGCTTGCATCTCGAGGACATAAGACAAAAATTCTTTTCCATTCAATAATGTGGTTCGGGTCCGATATTCGAAAATTAACACGCCCTTTTGCAATCTTTCGTTTCGAAGACTTGAGTTAGATATTGATTTTCGAGTCCGTTTTCTCGCGATAATTCTTTTTCGTATTGATATGTTTTTTCTTCTTCCGATATACGGCGAAAATGAAAGCCTGAGCAGAAAAAAATACTACTATCCACAAGGTCAAAATCGCGGGTAATCGACTAATCGACCATAATTTCTGTACCCAGTATCTTTTACACAAAGGTAATTATCAAAAAGAACAAAATTTTGTGGATGCATTTTTTCATTCGTTCATTCATTTATTCATCAATGACCCACTCGTAACATTGTCATATGCTCATGACATAACGGTTTTTCAATCAGATGAAAGACCCTAGAGTATCCGGATGAAAGGATATTGAAATTCGACTCTTGGCTGCATGGGCCTTCGTCGCCTTAACCATCATCACTTCCTGACCTCGGTCACTCTACAAATTGTGGAAAAACATCGAAACGTTCTAGGATGATGGATGAGGATCGTGTACGAGAGGGAGAAATTCACTACCTTTCGATAATAATTATTATGGGCAGGCCCGTGCTGACTTTTCCATCCCCGACTTGTATTGCATATCTTGTTTAAATATATTATATATATATATGCATATTTAAGATACATTGGTTCCTGCAATTACCGCGATTCAGCGGCCTGTCGCCACTTGGAGGACGGAAGTGAAGAAGTAGTTCCGGAAATGAGGCCTCTCTACTCTTCGCTCCAATTCTATCGAACATATATATATATGTATATATAAATTTAACTCCCAGGTCCTCTAGTCTCGTTGGCGTCTTCGGTTTTCCTCTCGTGTCCATGGAAACTCTCGCCCGATGTAGGGCACTGTTTCATAACAATTTTCGATCGGAATGAAATGTCATTTCCTCTCATGGAACTTGAAGACTTTGGAATAATTTTTCCGATCGCAGATTTAACGGAGATTGTGGTTGCACGAGAAGGAAAATATTCTGCCGCGAAGTAAACGGGAAAAAACATAGAAACTTGGTTCATTTTTCATACTCTATTTATCAATGTTTATGCAAAAATAACCACGAGTGACAATCAACGAAAAGCGTGATCGTTTATAGCTAAGAAATTTTGTATCACAAACCCACAATTTCAGCTATCGGAGTGCACGGTTTCGGAAATGAGATCCTTCTTGAAAGGTGCAAAAATAATCATCAGGGGATGTCACATAAAAAAGTAGATTAAACTAATATATTTTTGTCGAAAGGGCAAATTGGAAATAAATTCTGATCTTGATGTGTTCTGAATAAAAAAAACTTTCCAATAACATTCCGAGGACGGCGAATTTTCTGTATTTTTGCGAATACTTTAATAACTCAAGAAATAATTGTCACAGCTCGCGATAACCCACGTACTATTTGCATCAAAGTTCTCACGTTTTTAAATTGACGGCAGATTATGCCTACGGAAATTTCACTACAGCCGTTTATTATTCATTATTCGTGAATATATCAACGTTTTCTAGCTTTAAAAAAATAGAAAGTTGGAGTCTTTGTATGAAATGCATCAATGAATTTCTCATGACATTCCCTGGAAGTGTTTGAACGATTTTTTTCTGCACTTTTCTTCCACCCCCAAATATATTTCTTTCACTTCCCCACCAGAGTATGGTAGTAGAGACTGTGGTAGGTTTAAAAAATTATTTTCGTATTTTCCTCTGGAGAGGAGAATTATGCAGGAAGAATCACCAATTGTCGACAACGGTTTTTCAAATTTTAGAAAAAATATTCATACTGTCCTGTAAGGATAGCGTCGGGTCAATACACTTTTCGAATGATTACTTCGATGGATAAAAAAATTCCTTCAAATTAATCGTTTGACATTCGGGATAGAATTGTTTTTGACCTTGAAATTGAATACCAATACGATGCCTTAACAGAGACTATACTCCGGTATTCGTGTATTTGTTATGTGCGCTGTAATAAAAACGACGAGGGCGGTGGACTTGCTACATGGTTTGATTCAAGGTCAGATGATATAGAAGTGCACATAGTAAAAACGATACTCGAAGATACACGAGCGCTCGAGGTACCTTATGTGTGTATATATATATATATTTATGTATATATATACTCGAGTATAGGTGCATTAACCCTTGGATGGTAAGAATGTCGAGGGTTTGCTTGTGCGATGCACACTTATCCAGGAATGCAACCGGTGGTACACGCGTTGCAGGGTCGGCCACGAAGGAAGCCGCGACGGTGTGGCGCGTTAAGATAAACAACTCTAAAATATATTTATCCGATAATTTTCCTCCCCGTAAAATAGCTATAAAAAAATAAGAAAATTTCGATACTTTCTAATTTTAATCCATTTAAATTTAATTTAATCCTCATCCGTGGGCTTTTAGTACGGATGATTATTTTTCGGTCGTTATTATATCATCTTTGGGAAACCACTTTTTTTTACGGAATACCATGTTTTTAGTATTTTGAATCCTATTCGTATTAATGAGTTTCCGGTATAAAAAACCAACTTTTCGATAAATCTTGAAACACGAATTAAAATTTTCGGAAAAAGTAAAAAAAAAACTTACCCATTTTCACGATTTCTCTTCAAAGCCTCCACTGGCACATATTTTTCAAAATTAAAATCGTTCTGGAAAACTCTTTTATTGCCGTCTTTTCTTCGATGTTTCACCGTACGAAACGACAGCAGGAGAGTGGAAAAAAGGAGAGAAATTTCTTACGATTGTTCAAGTCCAAAATTCACTCGATATCGACAATATACAAACATTAGAAAATTAACCAATCGTAAAGGAAGTCAGACAGAGAGCACTGTGTTTGTTGAAAACGTGATGAAATTCGCTCGTCGTCTATTTTTTTCAGAATTTACTCCTGTATTTTATTTTCTCCATTTTATCGAATTTCTCCTTTCAAAAAACCTCGAGCACTGGCAATTTTATCTCACGTACGAACAATTCGATGTGCCGAAAATTTACCGAAACGCGTTTGTCCCCGTTTTACGAATGTTTACCGCGCGAGATCGAAAAATCGATCGGAACGATCGATCGGTACCGAAGGAGATAGAGCAAGAGAAAGAGAGAGAGTCGAAAAACGGTGTGAGCTCTTCGACAACTTCCCGTTAACTCGCTCGCGGTGCTCGCATCGGCATCACCGTCTTAGGCTCGACTGCAAGAACTTGTCGAGGGTTCGTTCTCGAGCCGGCGTTGAATATCGCTTCGTCCCGCGACTTTCCTCCAAGTGGTGTTGGTTACTTTACACGTATACACACGCAGACTGGATAACTCCATCTCTCTCGCTCTCACGCTCAAAACTAAGTGCTGGTTTTCTCGATTCTTTCAGGTCTCCCGTGTCTTAGTCGCGTTCCCGAGAGAGGGATCTTATACACAGATATAATATGTACGTGCGTCTGTATAGGCAACGCTCTATACTCTCCACGTATCGTAATATTAGTACAGAATGGGTGCGAGCTTCTCGTTAAGGTATAGAGGTAGTGGCATTTGGTCGTAGTGGGATCAAGGCGGTTGTCCGACTCACGATGAGGCAGACGCGATCGTGCAGTTTCCAGGGGAAGCACACACCGATCGCATAGACCAGCACCTGACTATTAAGTCTTAGGACACCACGTTTCAATGTTTTTTCATCGAGCTTCATACTCATTTCGATCGCGATAGAAACAATTTGTCGTTTGTCCGGAACTATGCAACATCTTTTCTTGATTTTTCGGAAACGGAGAAGAGTCTTTTTATTATTTTTTTCCATTTTTTGTACAAGAATTTTTAGGACGGCATTCTTTTGCAGAAGGTTGAAATGAATAAAAATCGGAAAACCTGTTTTTCGGAATGCGCGGAGACTCGCACAGATATTCGCGGATTTTAAAAAGAGAATTTTCTCCCTATTTTCGCCATGTTTTTTTTTCAGTAATAAAGTGAAAAACATGGAAATTCTTTTTTGATCTGCGCACATTATTGGCTCGTGTTTGGGTTTTGACATATGGTACCAAAACAAAGTTAGAAAAATGGACACTATCGATCTTCGGTCAATCTGTCGATAGAGAATAAAAATCATGTATAGAGAAGCGAATTTGTTTTTCAATAGTTTCGATAAATTATCCATTTTTTTTTTTTTTTCGTAAACTCACAACGAATTTCGATCTCACTCGAGCAAGAGCACTTATTACGACCGCCTCGTGGCAACTGAGCTGTGACCAAAAGTTTTTCCCCACACAGTCCATATATAAGAGTTATAATTCAGTTCCAGACTATGTGTCTGACGTAAAAGCAGGATGCGTTCCGCCGACGACATTTCTCCCACCTTTTTTTTTCATCAAGGTTCAGGGGTCCTTTTCTCTTTTAATCCCTCCGGGGTCATCGCCCACCTGATGCTACCACTCTAGTAACACCGCAGCCCACATTTTAACAGTTGCTTGTGAATTCTTCCATCGCCATCGTGCTGGCTTCTTCCCATATCTTTTTATTTCCGTTTTAGCGATGTTTTATCCGTTTCAAGTTCGTTCTTCTTTTTTCCACCAATCCCATACACATTCGTGTATCACGGAAAAAAAAAAATGTTCTGCGACTATCTCAAAACGAGCGATCGTATTCGATGATGCGGAGGATTAATTTTTTAACTCACGAAAGAGTTGCACTATTGTGCTGTAAAATTTCAAAATTTGCCATCAATAAGTCACTATGAAATATCCTAAGATTATATGTATGTCGAAAGTGAAATTTTTTAAACAACAGAATTTTGCTCACCCAAATTTCGTGCAAAAAAAAACAAAATAAAAATAAAACCATTCTCGTAATGTATTTTAACTACCTGTTAAATTGGTCAAAAGATCGAGTTCATGCAGAAATTGATACGCATCTTGTTACGACACGCTTTGCGCCAAAAAATAATAGTTGTGGCAAAACTTTTGTCAGTGTCCCATTTTACTCCCAACATTGATTATCCCTGCGTTATTTCTCGCGAATGTGTGTATGAGGTAATTTGGCCCGGTGTCAAAAAAAAAATTACCTTCGCGAGGAACATTGATGTTGAAGAACCTCGTGCATTTAATGCTTCTTATTATTTCCGGTCTCTCTGTGCTACGTCTTGCTACGTTCGCCCCAGAAAAGCATGTAACAAGCGGGTTCATCGGTTTCGTCTCGTTCAAGTAAACATAGACGCTTTCAACCACCTACACTCGACGATTAATATCTCAACTCCTATGCAACATTTACCTGTTGCATTATTGGAGCAAACAGAAAAAATTATTTTTATTAATTCGTGTGTCTTTAATGTGTTTATATTTGCGAAGGAAATAACATTGTAAGATATACTCGTGGCCGTGAAAATAACAGTACTTTTTGTTTCGATGAATAATTCGTATTACTGTTATTTTGAGAATATTTTCTGCCGACCATATGGTTACCGAAGCATGTACGAGAGAAGGGATTTATGAATATTATCAACATGAAAATAATCTTATAAGCATTTTTTCAATTGCATTGCGCCAGTTTCAGCCGCGTCGCAATATTTCTTCTCGAGAATTTGGAACTCTTTTCGACGCTTTTTTCATTGTCATTCATTTGAATATCATATCACATGAATGTAATCCGATTTGAATTTTCATCACGTCAAAGGACATTATCTTCTTCAACACTAGGTTTACGGGACCCGTCAATTTCAACGGAGTTGAAACTTTGCAGTGAAATATCTCGAAAACCGCTTGATCGATTCCAACCGTTTTGCATCGTAAATTAATCATTTCTTCTTCTTTTACTTTTTGAGATTCATATGTGGTATACCTATCTCTCTATCATAGAGCCGTAGAGATAGGTATATAAAAAACGTTCTTAAACCTACTGTTAAAGATCTTTTCGAAATTCGAAATAAATTAAATTAAACCGATATTTTTCTCGATTCACAAATTTTCCTTTAAATTAGACAGAATTGTTATTAACTTGCAGCATCGGTACGGGATTTCCCGATTCCGTTCGTACCTGTATCCTCCATCAGAAGCTTCAAATGATGAACTGTTGCATCGAGAGAGGAAAAGCTCGAGAGGAAGCTTCACACAGGCCCCAAAGCATGGACATGGATTTTGACACTGGTACACACAATTCTCGCACAACCAACAATAAGATTTCTTCTGCTTTCATTTTTTTCTCGAATTATCAATTTTCTTTAAATTCCCGTATGTGAAATAAAAAAATATAAGAGATTTATCATTTCATCATATTTCTTTCTTAATAAAATCGAGAAATCTTATCATTCGAAAGACGTTATGGATAAGCGACAATCTTTCGATAAATATAAAGGAAAAACAGTATTTTTTACAATAAATTACCAATTTTTCGATAGTAAAATAAACAAGACGTAATTATTATTGTTACTCTATTCAATAATAGAGTCCGAGGACGAGGATGAATTTTTCGAATGTACAAGCGATGAAACAGCCAAACCCGATGAGCCTCCACCAACGAAAACGCATATCAAGACAAAGCATTTACTGTGGAATCGACCAGCAGGAAGATTAGCAAAACATCCATCTTTGCGTCTCATCAAAACCGGCGACGCTCTTTATCTGCCAGTCACTCAAGATCCTGTGCCCAAAACTGAAGATCAGCTGGAGGAAGATGCCCAGGTTATGATGCAACTTGGTACGGATAAATACGCTTCGGAAATGCGTGCGCGACTCATGAGCGCTTCTCTCCTCTCTGATATGGAGTCCTTCAAGGTAATTTGAAGCAATTTTCACTGCAATCTTGCTTATTCGATAAAATTGAAAAAAAACACAATGTGTTTAAAAAAAAAACAAGTAATGAAAGAAAGATTGGAATTGCAAAGACTGTCCATGAAATAGAATGATGATGAATGAGAGGAAAAAATAATTATAAAAGAATTTTTTACCCACTTGTTTCGTTGAATATCAAAGGCTGCCAATCCTGGAGCAGAGTTGGATGATTTTATTCGATGGTATTCCCCTAGAGACTGGATTGACGAAGAGGGTGTTGACGAGTGGGGACAACCTGCAGGTAAATTAATAATTGATCATTATTATGCATTCATCGACGAAGGAATAAAAATGAGAAATGGTCGTTTGTTCACATTTTTCGTCTTTATCTCTTTTTTATTATCACTAGGGACAAGAGACGCGCGCTCACGCGCGCGACCGGCTGCGTTTTCGCGCTATGGCGCTCCGTCTTGAATTAAGTATAGACCCCTAGAGAACACATTATAATTCGGCATAAGTAGCAAATTGTGGAAAGCAAGGAATTTTTAAAAAACTGAACAAAAATTTCCGAAAACCGGACATGGAGCAACTTGTTCAGAGTTGTTTCCTCTATGCGTGATTCAATTTTGATGCAGTTGTCGATCGTTCTTTTCATCTGCCACTACTTTCGAGTACTACAGCGTCGAGCGTTAGTACTGCGCCTGCGAGACTGTTCACTTGCCCGACATTGCTGTAGAGCGGAAAGATAGCCTCTCCGGGCCAGCGTCGAGCGGTAGTACTGTGCCGACATGGCTGTAGAACAAAAATTTCCGGAAACCGGACATGAAGCATCTTGTTCAGAGTCGTTTCTTCTATGCGTGGTTAAATTTTGATCGAGTTGTCGATCGTTCTTCTCATCCGCCGATCGAACGCTGGACCGGAAGTTGTACTGAAAAAACTGAAACTAAATTTCCGAAAACCGGAAATGAAGCAAATTGCTTAGAGTCGCTTCCTCTGAGCGTGGTTTAATTTTCATGGAGTTGTCGATCGTTCCTCTCGTTCGCCGTTCTCACGCTGGACCGGAAGCTGCGCTAACAAAATTCTGAAACTAAATTTCCGAAAACCGGAATAGATGCAAATTGCTCAGAGTCGCTTCCTCTGCGCATGGTTAAATTTTCATCGAGTTGTCGATCGTTCCTCTCGTTCGCCTATCTCACGCTGGACCGGAAGCTGCCCCACGAAAATTCTGAAACTAATTTTCCGAAAACCGGAATAGATGCAAATTGCTCAGAGTCGCTTCCTCTGCGCGGGGTTAAATTTTCATCGAGTTGTCGATCGTTCCTCTCGTTCGCCTATCTCACGCTGGACCGGAAGCTGCGCCACGAAAATTCTGAAACTAATTTTCCGAAAACCGGAATAGATGCAAATTGCTCAGAGTCGCTTCCTCTGCGCGTGGTTAAATTTTCATCGAGTTGTCGATCGTTCCTCTCGTTCGCCTATCTCACGCTGGACCGGAAGCTGCGCCACGAAAATTCTGAAAATAATTTTCCGAAAACCGGAATAGATGCAAATTGCTCAGAGTCGCTTCCTCTGCGCGTGGTTAAATTTTCATCGAGTTGTCGATCGTTCCTCTCGTTCGCCTATCTCACGCTGGACCGGAAGCTGCGCCACGAAAATTCTGAAACTAATTTTCCGAAAACCGGAATAGATGCAAATTGCTCAGAGTCGCTTCCTCTGCGCGTGGTTAAATTTTCCTCCACGAAAATTCTGAAACTAATTTTCCGAAAACCGGAATAGATGCAACTTGCTCAGAGTCGTTTCCTCTGCGCATGGTTAATTTTTCATCGAGTTGTCGATCGTTCTTCTCATCCGCCGATCGAACGCTGGACCGGAAGTTGTGCTGAAAAAACTGAAACTAAATTTCCAAAAACCGGAAATGAAGCAAATTGCTCAGAGTCGCTTCCTCTGCGCGTGGTTTAATTTTCATGGAGTTGTCGATCGTTCCTCTCGTTCGCCGATCTCACGCTGGACCGGAAGCTGCACTAACAAAATTCTGAAACTAAATTTCCGAAAACCGGAATAGAAGCAAATTGCTCAGAGTCGCTTCCTCTGCGCGTGGTTTAATTTTCATGGAGTTGTCGATCGTTCCTCTCATCCACCGATCGAACGCTGGACCAGAATCTGTGCAAAAATATGAAACAAAATTTCCGAAAACCGGAAATGAAGCAACTTGCTTAGAGTCGCTTCCTCTGCGCGTGGTTAAATTTTGATGGAGTTGTCGATCGTTCTTTTCATCTGCCACTACTTTGAAGGAAAGCGCTTCTCGCGAGATCGTCCGATCGAAGAGTCATTTCTTGTAAATTTTATAAAACATTAATGTGCAAGAGAGAAAAATTTTCGCTTGAAAAAATGTGCAAGAAATGCTAGTTTAGTTAATTCACTTTCATTCTCCCGGACTATCTCTCATTTTCTCTCAGTACAATATAAATTGAACTGTGAAATATAGCACTCTTACTTACTTGATATGCATGATTTCTTTTTCATGGAATGAATTATCGTAGAACTATAACCTTTGCTAACCGCAATTAATGTCACAAGTCGACAACTGACAAAAACAGCATAAAAAACCGCGCGAATACAGCCTCGCATGAATTTCGCGGGTACGCTCATCACCGACCAATCACGAAACGAATAAAACGACAACAAAGCATGCGATATTTCGATCATTTCGATTTATATCTCCTCATCAAGTTTTTATTAGAAGGAATTAGAAGGATCAAGTTTTTATTAGAAGGATTATTAATTATTATTATTATAAGAAAGATTTTATAAGAAAGATATGACATATCCAATTATCTCAGTGTGTATGAAATAATGTATATGTATACATTTCGATAGGTCATCTTTCACCGCGTATGAGAATTCCCAATAATCCTTGGTCAACAACATGGAGTTCGGCCCAACCGGTACCAGCACACAGGCAGAAACGTTTGTTCGATGATACTCGCGAGGCCGAGAAAGCAATTCACTATTTAACATCGAAGAGACTCGGTCAGGTGGTTCAATTGCTTTTACCTGTTCTTACGCATGCTGCATTGTATACCCTCAGCCAACAGAAACAAATGGCAATGCCTAATCTGCCTGAAGTGACGCAAAGTATATTGAATAAATTGCAAAACGCAACAAAACCCCTTACTCAGAAATTGCATCTATACGAGGTACGTAAAAGGAACACGTAACGATAATGATCACCTTTGCAAAGTTTTTTCAATCTTAAAAACAATAGCCAACGGCTTTGATTTTCTGCACGAAGATGATGCGCAAAGGCGTCATAAGTTTTTCGCCAATTGTAACATTATTTGAAATCGATCGTAACGTATGTGTAAGATTATAATATTATTTTTTCAAGGAAATTACGAGAGACATTGAAGGCATTGAAGCTTTGGTGGCCCAAGCCAATTCACTGCAACACAAATTATGCGGTGAAAATGATTGCAAAGAACTCACTACGTTCATCGTTCAATTAATGCGTGGAAAAGAAGTATCCGTTCCAGGCGGTGCAAGGAGCAACATTGGATCGCGTATCACAACAATGTTTCGTGATGCTCAAAAGGTTCGTCCATATCGTATCCCATATATAACACTACATATATAACACTGCCGTTGGGGAATTTAAACGTAGGATTTAAAAACATCTTCATGATATTAAAGCATTACCTTGTTTCATTCGCATACTTCTGTTATTGAACAAAAGCTTTTTTTCATTTAACTCGAAGCGATCATTTTTAACAGTGTAACAGTATTTGGAAAATCGCTCTAAATGTCTTAAAGTTTATTGTTGCTTCAATTTATGTGCGAAGTATATTTCTCAGCGTATTTAAAATACAATAAATTTCTTGTTTTTCGTTTTAAAAAAAGGAAGTCAACTTTTTCACCACGCGTAATTATTCATGTTTCATTGTATACGATACAGGCTGCGGGTATGATGACTTCCGGCAGCGTTAACAGCGATACCGAAGCATCGAGCGATGGAAAACGCAAAACATTCCCGGAGCCTTCGTGCAAAGAATTCATACTTCGAGCTTTGACGCCGAGACCCTCACCAACGTCGACACCTCAGCCTCAACGAATGTACGCTTGTTTAAAACGCGACTACATACGTCTAGCTGGATTCTTTTCGGAGGATACGACCTTTCTGTAATTTGCGAAATCTCGAGCAGACACGCCTGCTCCTCCAGGATTAAACCATCTTTTGACTTTCGGACGAAAGAACAACGATCGATACTATAAAACATTTTGACTTACGAGATCAAAACGTTTTTTTGCGCGTATTCGAGTCATTGAAAATGGAGGTGGAAGCATGTTACGGTAAATTACGAGATCTGCAGATTAGACACATTTTATTGAGAAATTATTGAACATATCAGTTTTTGTTTTGTAAAATATAAAAATACGTATTTATCATTCAATGAATTTATAGGGAATATTAGTTGATATTAACTACAGGTAGAAATAATTTATTATTGAAACATTGATATATTTTATAAGAACAATCGATTATCAATCATTAGATGAAAAATATCAAGAGTATATATACATTATTATCGATGAGACTCTTTTCCGCTGTTAAGGAAGAATTATTCGTTTTTCTAATTTTGGAATTGAGAACAATAGCGTTTGGACAATATCACTCAGTTCCTCGAGAGCAAGCTGAGCATGCAAACGTAAAACTTGATCATCGTCGTTGTCACGAAGAAATTTCAGTGCACGATAGAGGGGAACAAGATCGTTTCCCAAATCCGTTAAGACAGTCTTGCCAAGACCGCGGATCAATAGAGTCGCTACTAATACCGCCGCGCGTCTGCATTCCGGTGATTTGTCAGTGTTGATTATGCATCCAATACAATAGATTATCTGCGAATTTTCATAGGCAAATACGTTTATGTATATTCCGAGTACAAGCAGAAATGACACGCGGTTTTGCGGTATAACAACAAATTTCGAGAGAAACGAATAACGATGACGCGTGAAACATTTTCAAAATGTACATCCCAAGATTCGAAGAAAACAAAAATGTTGTCACTTTTTTTTAATATCCAGAGATGACGGATTGAAAATTACTTGAAAATCATGAGAGATATAATGGTAAGCTGTATAAAAATTTCCCATAAATCGATGGACAAACTTTGAGATCGTGAATGAAGAAAAATTTATGTTGCCATATAGATCGAGAAGCAATTCGCGGCCTAAACAATTGGGGAGGAAAAATTGTATCGTAATAAAGCCTTAATTTTCCTGAGGAATAAAATGACAATTCGTCGAATTGGATTATTATTTCTTTTCTCATTTATCCGCTTGATTCAGCAAGAGAGGAAGGTTGAAATAACCAAGAGACTTACCTCGTTTATCGCGTGGCCCAGACGAAAACCCATGATCTTGCAGATTTCACCGAGACACGAAAGACTAGAAGCGCGTACCATATCGTCTGCATCGCGAGTTCCGCAAAGAAAGCCGTTTATCAAAATGGTTTTGTAAGCCGGGCATATTTCACCTGTTGAAACGAATATTTTTACGAAATATTATTATATTATTATAGTTTACGACGATTTGTTTAATTTACTCATTTAAAACAATACTTACCTAAAGATCTTGTTGTTTTTACGAGAATTTCACCCAGTTTGACTCGATTTTCCGGCGATATTTCACCATTGGCACGACGTTGCGGCATATCTATGTACTCTTGAACCAAAGTCTCGATTACACTATCAGGAAATAATATAGCAAGGGCGCACAGACCGTTAACAGCCGATAAATAAACGAAAGAATCTTCGTCTTTCAGATTCTCCTACAAAAATAAAAATTAACATAATATTTTTTCAACTAACAAATGATTATAAATAAATCAGAAATTCGAAATTGACCGTTTTCAGATGATGTTTTTGCTTAAAACAAATTTCACGATGAATCCGTAAACATGTTATGACTTTCGCGGCACTTTGCGGTTGTAAAAAAAACGACACAGGATGCAGTGTGCAAATTCATACTCTTCGTTATAGTCATCGGAAATGTAAACTGTTTTTCTTCAATGCTTACTTGAAAGAAGCAAAGTACGATATCCTTTTTCGCCACAGTTTCGGGATCTTTTTTTTCGAGCAATTTTGTCAAAGCTATCAATCCATGAGCTCGCACAGGAAGCAGAGGATCAGCGAGATCCTTCAATGCTTTGTGAAAATCACTTTCTCTCTCACGATCGTCAACGCTTAAATCCTGATATCGCCGAGTTATTGTTTTTCCTCGATTCCTTATAATTCTCAAAATTTCATCAACCAAATCGGACAGCTGTTCAGGAATGGTGTTTTCCTCTCTAATTTTGATTAGAAATTTAGCCAATTCATTGAAAAGCGTCCAGTCTTTCGGTTTCTCGTTATCCGTTAAAATGATTTTCACCAGCATGAGACCGATGTAGAGAATTTCGACATTCTCATCGTTTTTTTCAGATTCATCCTTATGATCACATTGTTTTTTCCTTCGTTCGTTAAACAATGACTTTATGAACGTCAAGATTGGTTGAGGATTTTGTATCTGCGCTTCTTGAATTTCACGTGTAGCGGAAAGTTTCGACAAAAGTTTCATTCCTCCGAGTTGTCTTCCTAAACGATCAAGAGTATCCTCAGAATTCTCCAAAACTTGTGGTTTTTTCTCAGCGAAATTGGCGAAAGAACGCAAAAGATAAGCGAATAAATCGTAGCCGAGAGTTTTGTCATTGGCTACCAAGTCAAAAAGACTATCCGCGGCTGTTTCGTGATCGAAATCTTCCATTTTGCCCGTTAGCTCCAATCCTCCGCTCGGGCCAAATTGGCACGAGAATCTCGCGCCAAAATATTCGCTACTTTTTTTCTCGTGATCGAGAAAAGCTGAGAACAAATCGTTTCTCTCATCCGAATCTTTTATCATGTGAATCAAAAGTTCCTTAACTTTTCTTTGTAACAGCGAAACACTTTGACGAGCCTTTACGTACAAACAAAACAACGGAATGGCAACTTCTTTCAAAAGCGTACAGGGAGGATGTTTGAATTTAGCATCCGTCGAAATAAAAACTTTTGTCAAATTTTCTATACAATCCGTTACTTCGGTTTCGCTTCTCGATAAAATTTCCGTAGAATTCGGCGTTTCTGTTCGTAGAGGAGCAGTGATGAAACGGATAATCTTTCGAACGCAAACATCTGGTTTGTAGTCGTAAAGTGCCGTGATGCAACTGGTCGCTATTGTTGACGAGTGATTAATATTTTTAGCTACCAATAACTTCACCAGCTGCAAATAAGATATAGAATGTATCTGTTGTTTTCCCAGTTTGATTTTTCGTAGAAAAATAATTGAAATGCATTTTACAAATTCTGTTGAATTATCATAACATTGCACGTTCGAGAACCGTTAAGTTTCTGACCTGCGGACAAACAGCTTCGTAATATTTGTCAGAATCTGGACCGTGCGAAGTCGCGACGAGCCTAGCGACGGTATCCAATTTATCCCAATGGATACCAAGATCAATGGTATCCCCGCAAATAGCATCAATCAACGCTGCAATACCGTTGGGCTGAATTATCGCATTAACAAGATAAGCTTGCGTTTTTCTGCGAATCCATTTTGGACTTTCTCTCATTCCAAGTATTACCATCAATTCTTTTATAACCGTAGCTGGTGGACATTTTTTAATCAAAAACAACAAGATTTCCCTGAAATCGCTCTGATCTTTCGTCAATTTGTCA
Organism: Heteropelma amictum; assembly: GCA_959613375.1. Lineage (NCBI taxonomy): Eukaryota > Metazoa > Arthropoda > Insecta > Hymenoptera > Ichneumonidae > Heteropelma > Heteropelma amictum. The sequence continues at coordinate 10,726,664 of OY390726.1, read as the reverse complement.
TACAACTCATTTGTCATCTTGAATTCCGCAGACTGAGTCTCCGTTCTTTCGTCTCTGACGTCTTGCTGCGGTTTCATGAGCGGAGCATATGACAATTGCAACAGACCTCCCAATAACGGACCGAGCTGAAGTAGCAAGATAAGACGAAGAGATACCTCATCGAAAAATCTAATTAAATGGCGAATCGTTAGAGAAAGTCTATCATATTTCTGAAATACAACAAAATGAAAAATATCAAAATGGAAATTGGCGATATATCAATTAAGTTTTTTACTTCAAGAGTAAACGTATTACAATGTACAGATAATTTCATCTTCGTACTTATGTAAAATTCATAAATAGGGTTGTTTGATCAATTTTTTCTCTTGGATATTTACACATCTTTTTGGTTCGTTTCTGCGGACTATCCGCTAATCTTTTATTTACTCTTTAATAAGTACCGTATTGGATTGAGGTTCAACAAAATTTTAACTCAAAAACATTAAATCCTGTGTATTTTTCCACCAAACCTGCAATTCGCTCAGTTTTTCATTTTCCAATTCTTTGGCACGTGGACAAATCTTGTGTATGCCTGCGCCGACACCCGGCAACAAACAAGGAAGTATTCCGACGCACACAACTATTTCTACCGCGGCTTTAACTGTTCTGTGTTGATTCATGCTCAAAAATGTATCGCTTTTGGATAGATCTGAATTTTTCAAAGATTCCAATATGTACAAGAGAATTCTCAAATACTCGAATCTGAAAAACAAATTCCGTTGTGTTGAAAAGTTTGAAATAAATTTTTATAAAATCGGCGGGAAAAGCGATTATTCCTTGTTACTTTTATAATGATCAATAACGGTATATAGTGTGAAAAAATATAAAGAAAAAAACATCCTTTGAATAATAACGTGCGAAAAATTTGTATGTGATAAATAACATTCGTTACCTAACCAAGCCATCGTTTGAATTTGTCTTAAAGCTGGTTATTTCATCTCGATTTTCGTGTGGCAACATATCAATAACTTTGACAACTAATTGTCGAAGATTTTCATCGAAACTCCGGCCTTCTTCTAAAAGTTAATACCGTTTTTTAATACAAATGTATGCTCTGATTAATGTATAACCTCTCACGGCAAACGTGTACGTCGTAAAAAAATTTCTTACGTTTCTCGTTTGTCGTAAGTGTAAGTAATAATTTTTGATGATCCATTTTTCCGGAGCGTTAGTCAAGAAATATATATAAATAATTGACACTTGTAACGTATAGACAGAATTATATTTCAGTGATGTGTGCAATGTTTTCAAAGGGCCGACTAATTTAAAGGTAGTTTGTTATGACTTATTGAGTGGGCCTGAATGGCCTGAACTGCCTGAACTAGGCTTCAGGGCGCCGTGGTTGAAGAGGGCGCTGTGAGCTGTCGAGATCGGCCCGCAGTTTCCATTGCAAATTGCTTCGGCGGGATCGAATTTGTCACGGTAAGGTAAAGCATAGGGAAATAAAAAGTCGAAAGCATTTGAAGCAGCGAGTGGATGACATCGTGGCTTAAATAAACTCACAGACAAAACTGATGAACAAAAATTTTCCGAATTTTTTAGTCATTTTTGAAAGACTATGAGTAACTTAGTAAAAAAATGATCATATGGAGATCGAAAAAAAGTTTTGAGGTTAAAGCAGAACGTTTTGAAGCTCGATAATGCCCGTAGAGCAAACGAAACAGGGATTTTGGAAACCTGCATCCTCTAAGTCCTCTAAAGTGCCTTTTATTATTTTACGCAACATTTTCCGCTTGTAAAAAATCCTTGCAAAAGGATTTTGCTGAAGCAAAATCGTTTGATCGTGGATCGTATGCGTTACCATACAAATTTTATGCCACCGAAGCATTTGCAGCGATAACTGGACCGTACCCGTATTCCGCTGTAACGAAATATGGAGAGAAGAGGGTAAGGACAAAATAATTAGTCTGTTTCGATTGTTTTGTTTTACAGCAGCACTACACATTTAAGGCTGTGATAGGAACACGTATGCTGTTATTTCCAGCTTGTTACACACGTTTTATATAATATAAACTTAAATGTTTAATATCTTAATCATTAATAAAACGATATAAATCCATCCATACATCGTGAAAATAACTGTGCCGCGAAAAAGCACGCTAGGTACCATCAATTGACCATTCCAATCAGCATAGAATTATTCTTTTAAATATACATATAGTATTCTCCAAACGAATTCTGCCTGTTTTTTGTCACAAAGATATTTTTTCGCGTATTTGAATTTTTTTCCATCTTCCACCATAATCAGCGCTGCAACAAAATTCTCTTATAAATGCAGAAATCTGAGTTTGCTCAATTTTTATTAAGATCTGCCTTATGTCGCAGTGTTTGTGGACGGGACTGATGTACGTTCTTGATCTGACGGATGGACGAAATAAATATATATATATGCATATATATATATATACTTATATTATATGACCCAATTCCATCATTATTCGAGCAGGCACCCACGTCGAAAGTTTGATTTGCTTGCCGTTTTTACATGTTGTACGTTGTGTAAATTGTTTGTAAAACAATAGGCTACCACAAAACCCACAGTTTATTGAGGGATCTTTCGCGTACACTATAGGATATACGTAATAATGGCAAACAAATCAAATTTTCGGTGCCGGATACCTAGATAAAGAATGGTGGGATTGGGCATATGTGTGCGCGTGTGTTAGTTCCTTATTTTGTTCTAAACTTTAATATTGATAAATATTTTTATCTCTATTTTACAAAGATTCAAATGCCTCTGAAAGCTTCAACGGAACCGTTTTTTCACATGTATGTGAGGCAGAAATGAGCTAACCGAATGTGTTAAAAAAATCTTTATTGCTTTGAAAATAATGTGCGAGGCTTTCCGCGTTTATGAAGATTCGTGGAATTGACGCAAAGTTTGCAGATCGAGATGAGTCTCGAGAAGCAAATATCTTATAAATTTTCATTGTAAATCTTGTCTCGTAACGATTCAAATAATTGTCTCACAAATTTCGATAAATCCATTTTTGCTCGTTCCTTTGAAAAGACTTTTTTGACAAAATAACTTTGCTCTCGGATAATAAATATCGTACGAGGGGACGAAAATTTGTCGGATTGCGCTCAGATTGCGCAACGTTTCTTTTTTATCACATTCAATTATAGCCCGCGCTTAGACAATGAATTGAAAACTGTTTTGACTTTGGTTTCTTGAAAATTGTTGCAATATTCCTCAACGATTCAGCCTATATGCATCCTGAGAAGCATCTTGCCCTTATTAGTTTTGATTGAAATTTTCATTCGTGAATTAAGACCCTATTCTTTGGCTTTTTAGGCGTTAGAATGCTGAGTGGATTTTAACGATCGTATATCTTCGATACTTATAAACATGTTAGAGCTCTTTGTTGATAGTAAAAAAAAAGATGACATAACCATCCTCAAGGACACTTAAAAGTTAGCGAGCATCAACCACCCCTTGACGTCTTCGGTACGTACATGTCGTGTTATTCAACAAGTGTTAATTCGTAAACAATTTCCGGTTCAACATACTTACGTAGGGCATTAAAAAAATGTTCCTCGATCGAAGCAAAGTCGGTTTCTTGCTCTGATGTCATAAAAAATATTCTTCACGAGATAGTTCATTAAACTCTCGTTGCAGCGATGAATTTCAATAGAAAAAAAGTGTAGAACGAATTATTGAATACTATCCTCTACTTCCGCATCGTCGAGAGTGTGCAACCAATTAAATATCATCATGTTGCGCTCGTATTTCGACAGTTGTTTGCCACGTTCTCTCTCGACGTCTCTTCGGGTAAGAAGATGGTTGGGATTCTCACGACCAACGATGGCCGTGCCTATAACGCTCGGAACTCCTGGAACAACGAGAGTGGCGCCCGGTGTTGTTTGTGCCGCGGAAGCCGCTGCTTCCAGTCTGTCCAAGTTAAACTCGCTCTGTGACAACCGTTCGAGGGCTCTGTATGTCGTCAAAAGCCTGTCGGACACCAACAAATCGATAAATATTTCAAATAATTCACCCAACTTCCGGGCTTGTCGTTGAAAAGAAGAAAACTCCCATTTGCCGGATGCTTTCCTCGATGCCATCGACTAGGAATGTTCAATGCAAAAAAAACAACAATTGTACCGCGATTGAATCATGTTTTTCATGTTTTTGAACAATTTCGAAAAACGTTGAATAATCAAGATCTTTTTTCGACAAATTCAACTGTATTCGATAAAGATCCGAGTGATATGCAAGTTCAACTTTGAAAACTTCGCCTCTTCTGGAATGTTCTTCAGAGGCCGGAAGTTTATTAAAAATGAGGGAACAAATTGTTGATGATTCTTTGATCAGTTCGATATAAATGATTCCGTGTGTCAGGAAGGAGGGGAAAAAGGCATGTTTACGAAGACGAACCTTCGACGGATATAGTTTTGCCGGACTTTTTTGTTGACCGATCTGACGAGATCGGCGGCGGTAAAGGGAACCAACTGAGGATGAGAAGTGGCTGAAGGCTGCTGCGTTGTCCCTCCGTGAGGACTCGGAAGTTGCGAAGTACTCGTCGGATCGCCAACAGCCACCCAAGTGCTGCACGACCTTGAGGCATGATCGAGCCTCGCCTGCTCAAGAAGAAGACCGTTCCTCTGTGCCGAATCGATCGCCAATGCGGACACGGCTGATCTTAAAGCGTGAACCGAATTCGTTTCCGCAGTCGGTAACTGCGAGACGTCGCTGGTGCTGAAACTTTTTTGCAAACCCAGAGCCGACGACAACGCACCGCAGCTGCGAATCAACTCCGTTTCTTCCTCGAACCACAAGATTTCCGGAATATCCGGAGGCCTGAAAGAAAAATAGCGCTCGGTCGTCAGATTTGGCGATTAACAAAACATTTCGAAAGCCCAACGACTTCATGAATTAAAATTTGCATTTACAGAAAGTCTCACCTGCTGCCTTGCGATTCACGTGTATCGGGGTTAGGCGAAGGACCGCGTCCCGAAAGTTGTCCATGTCCATCCCCGGAACATTTAAAAGCTACGAGTCTGTTTCCGCATTTCGCTGCTTCACTGGCTATCGAGGACACACTGAACAATGATAAATCCGTATTAACGCTCTCGTGGCTCGGCGAGCGTAACATTCGATAAGCAACTTGTAAAACGGGGGGTTGCAGGACGATCAGAGTATCTCCACTCGGCGGAGCCGGGGATGACGACTTTGTCTCGTTTTCCGCCATCATTGCATTCTCGAGTCACTTTTGCTCGACTCGATTTTATTTCTCGATTCAATTTTCTTTCTCCTTTATCATCCGGTTTTACACGGTGGATTTAAAGATTCGATAAGATACGATGTAATCTCGATTTTTTTACAAATCGGCGAACTCTCGCTTTTATCATGTTTCTCCTCTACTGCATTTTCAATCGACGCGTAGCTGTGTGTTTATTTCGAGGTTTTCATTTATTTCGCTTTTCAAATGTTTCGAGTTTTCAAAAAAAAAAAATGCCGAATCATTCCGAAATTGTTTTTTTATTGTCGTGTCACATCTTACGATGCTTTTATCCTTCCAACAATGTTCATACAAGTATTTTGTTTATCGTTTCCGTTTTACCGGAATGTACACGTACACGTGATTTCGAGCGAGACCTTCGGTCGACAAATGTCTTTCTCACTCTTAATCAATATCGCTCGATTGAAGTGACGCGCTACTTTCTGAAACATAAATGAATTCTTCTTGTATCTTCATGAACCAGCGGAAATGGCGCAATTGCGCGATACACTTTATCCAAGAGCGAAGAACTTGCGACCTTATTTTTAGCACCAGTATATGAATATTTTTACAAAACCGACCATTTTTTCATTCCTAGATAATCTCGGAATTTTTTAACTACAAATATTTTCGTTTCGGAAGGTAGCAAATCTCAAGGTGATTCATTAGAAAATTAATCGTTAAGGACAGAATTATTAATATTCCTGAAAAACGGACAGAGCGCGATTCTTTTCGAGTATATATGAAATTTTCTTTCGAGAACCGCAACAATTCTTGAATCACTATAGAATAAGAATTAGATTTGCCAATTTTTTAAATTTAAGATTTAAAAAAATAGACGCGGAAGTTTCTTCCAAAAAAAATGGAATGTCCTACTCGAGCTTTTGTTCCTGTCGACATATTCACATGGACTCTACCTTCCAAAGGTCATTCACCCCACCATTGACCTCACGGTTTTTTTCAAAGTGAAATTTTACTGTTTGATGAAAAATAAGATCGAGTGGAAATTCTTGATAGGGACAATCTTCGTAGGAACATCCTCGTCTTCTTTTAATCCATAAATTCTCGCATCACTTGATATTCGTATCTCAACGCATTCGACTCTTTTCTTATAAATATCACGTACTAAAAAATTGCACCGAGTTGAAAATTGAATAATATTCTCACACTTCACTGAAGTAAATTACTTCAACCGAATTTCCGAAGGAAAATTTTGAATGTTTTATGCATTTTTTTAACTCTATTCGCACACTCCTTATGCTATTCGAGAAAAGTGACGTCGAATGTTGGCTCCGAAAATTTAAAGTGAAGTACACACTCGAATATTGTACAAAAAATAAAAATCTACTAAATTACACACCGAGAGACTTTTTCGAGTACAGAATTACGATGAGCTCGATATACTCCCTCTAATGAAAGCTGTATAAAAAGATACAAACAATGTCACGAAACGTAGAAATTATAGTTCTTTCACGCTCGTCTATGTCATCTATCAATCAAATCACTTTCTAATGGATCTGGAGTGTACGGACACGAAATTAATTATACGAGAAAAACAGTGTAAAAAACACGCGAATGTTGATAAATAAGCTTTCGGATGTATTTAGGACCTCTGAACGCGGAAACGATGACTTCGGAAGTTTTAATATGAATGGCGATTGTTTCCGATGAGTCGATGCTGGGTTCCACTCCTGCTGTTTGCCAAAAGTCCACACTGCACAGGCGTCGATCGATAGGAGCGAGAAAGGGTCACCCACCGTTCTCCTACTGCTCACACGAAACGATTATTACATGTACTATATGTATATAGTTGTATCGAGGTTTTCCTCATGTCAGATTCTGTACCGAAGACAATATTCCTATTTCATTCCATCCGTCATTTACTTTCATCGATCATCTACTAACGATTATTTTAATTTATTACAACCTAATTGCTCGTGTTTTTCATGTTACCAAATTTGATAACTTTTGAACACAGATACAGCAATGGATACATTGTTTGAATAAAGCTTAACTTCAAAGTTCTAAAAAATCGTGAAAGTTTATCATAAATAATAAACGAGATCGACAATCTGGTTTTTCTCCATTTTGAGAGGAAGTTTAATCTTACGAGAACAATCGATAGTGGATTCATATTTATAGGGAGTAAAAAAGAGACATGAAATGGTTTATTTATAGCTGAGAATAAAAACTTTAGAAGGTTTTTATTTTTATGAATTTTTCGGACTCGTGGAAAGGGACTCAACTTGACGTCTTTTGCTAAAAAAAACTGCTTTAGCAAAAGCTAATTTGCTAATTAACTTTTCCAGTAAATGCATTAAATCAATTTCACGTGCTCTTCTTGATAAAGACTGGGGTTTTAATTCATTTATGCATATAAATTTTCACATATAAAAACCCTGCCTCAAAAACACGGACTTTATCAGACTTACCTCTCGTAACAGGAGGACTTTGATGGCTGACGAACTGACCGTTTTTCACCGCCCGGATTAAACTTGGCGCGGTCATAGCAGCGCCACCGGTGCTGCGGACGAAAGCTACTGTCCGTCCAGTGATGGTCCGGGTTGGTACGATCTCCGTACATCCGTAGGTTTTTCTACTGTGCAGTCGAATTGATTTTGCCTTTCTCGCGACTTTCAAAGTAATTTTCGGAAAATTGAACAATGTTTCGCCAATTGTTTAGGCCGGTCGTTCGAAACATTAAGCAGCGAGGTAAGTTATCAATTACATTTATTTCAATGTCTTCCAAAAAACTGAATGAATTACATAATTCTTAATCTGCCCATTCCATTCGAATTTTATGATTTCTCTCTTATAAACTTTTCGGTCATAAAATGAGAAAAAATCTCGGCAATTGCGTAACACCGAGGACGTTGCGTGAAAAGTATACTTTGTCCTTTTCCCTAATTTTGTCGATATCCGTCACTTATTTATAATATGTCGCCAAAGTGCAAAATCGATTTTCGCAGCATTTTGGGAAAGCAGCAAAAACCCGACATAACCCCAAAATAAAATACAGTTATTACGGCTGCAATACTGAAGTGAAGTTTATTTTCCTAAACATCGAGACGATAATCTTTTTTTCATTGCTTTTTTTGCGTTTAATTAACCGTGCCGCAAACGAATTTTATTTCTTTCCCGCAAATTATTGTTTCCAACTGATTTTTAAGCGACGCTAGTTAATTCGTCATGAAAATAATGGAATTTGAAAAAAAAAGGGTCTCGTGGATACCACGATGATATTGCAAACTACAAACCGCCGAGGATGGACGAATTGCCGGTACCTCAGGGCTCCTGGCAGCAGTTGTACGACTCCAAGCAAAGAATTTACAATATACAGCTTGCCGCGGGTCTCGCTTACTCAATTGGCACCATAACTTACGTAAGTTCTGCTACAACATAAAAAAAATAATAATAAAACTCAATAAAACTGAAAGAAATTTAGCACAAAGAATTCCTGATTAAAAAAACAATTTTACACAAAATGACAATTACCCTTACTCAATAAGATATCCATCCTAAAGCTTTACAATCAAATTTATGAAACAAATGAAACAGCATGTTATTTTGAAAAATTAGTATATTTTCTATGAAAAAATCTCAGTGGTCGATGTATCTGTTTGGATGAAAAAAAACCTTGCGGAGGAACATGACATGTTGCAAAATAAATTTGTATCAGCTTGTGATTTTCCCTAACATTGTTTGATTTCAAGTTTTATCGAACAAAAGTGAGAATCCCAATATTTTTCAAAAGGCGTTATTTACAAGGGAGCCCTTAATGTTTACAGATCTGGACCACTGGAGCAATCTACTTTAACTGGGGACCTCCGACTCCAAAGGAGAAACAGTAAAAAGAAACTAACTGATTTTAGAAACGTATCGCTCGGGGTAACAGCCCCGCTAAAAGAAGATTAATAATTTATCGTAACATTATACATTTCTCGTTGTAATTGAGATTAAATAGATGATGAGAAACAATTTGCGATATTGTATCGAAGGCCTACAAATATTTCTTCGACCATCGCCAAAAATCGTTGTCGAAAAGAAAGAAGATCGAACTTTCAAATTTTATTTTTCGACGCTATCTTAAAGCTATGAGAGATGTTTGTATATTTTTTGTATGTGAAACATATTTATACATCTTAGTTTCATAATTTACAATAATCGTTGCTACATTTCGAGGATACGTTTTCCCTGGCCGTTATTCGATCAATGGGATCGTGCAATTTCGGAGAAAAACTCCAAAATATTTTGAATCGTAAATTCCAGCGTAACGTTGCTATCGGGGTAGCAACGTTGTATCAGTTCTTGAATGTTCATATACTGAGCTATGAATTCTCCTTGCATTTCTCTCCAGACGACCTGATAACATCACATCAATATGTTCAAAAAGCAACAAAGTCGCCAATTTTTCTTTCGGTATAACGTAGAACGAGTTATCGGTTAGTTTTTGCTTATTTAACTTACCTGAAGCAAGTTTTCTTCCTCGCAAAGATGTTTCTCAACTTTTCGATACAAATGCTCCAAGCCTTTTTTCACTTCCCGCGCTGGATACTCTTTAACCACTCTGCGCAATTCTTGCTTACTGAAAGCCATCTGATAGCTTATTTCGGATTCTTTGACACCTGCGCCAACTTTTGCTTGGACGCCCTCGAAAAAGAGCTGAAACGATATTTCGATTTAGCGATGTATGTCAATCCGACTTGATCGTTGATGCGCTCATACAATTTATACGTTGAAACTTTTGAAGAATTAACGTATGAATATTGAAGCGTACATTCAGTTTTTCGAGCGGCCGACCAAAGTATTGAATCACATAAGCTTTTAGAGCGTCATGATACTTCTGTTTTGCCTCTTTTCTTTCGTGATCCAAAACCGATATTTTCAATTGGGAAAGAAGATCGTAGAGATGATGATAGTTTTCTGTAAAACAATTAATATCGTTATCTTTGTCAAATTCATTCGATGAAACGCTCAAATGGAAACGAGCAATTTCAATTCCACAAACCCATTTTGATAACTTCCTGTGGAGTTTTGTGGTGCTCCCCGCTGTGAATCGTTATGGCTTCGAACATGGCATCCACCAATTTTGTGTACCATTTTTCAAGGTCGACCTTTCTATCGGAATTTTTAAATATGTTCTCGGCGATGCGCGCAAAAGGTCCGAAATTCTCAACGTACGGAAGTATTCCGCATTTGTGCCGTCTGTTGACTTTGGTGTCTCGTAATATCGATTGCATTTGCATTTGCATGAATTTGTCAAAGGCTCGTTTCACCTGTACAAGAGCCGAAGCGAAAGTCATTGAGAGAAACGATCCCGTGTCCTGAGCGGACATGACGTGCTGTGACAACCGCACGAGGACGTACATGCACCAGCTGAAATATTCGCACAAATGCATATTTCATTGTTTTCGTTAATCTGGTTGAATCGAACGTTTGAAACTTTTTCTCAAATTACGTCAGGATATTGCAAGCACTCACAAACTGTCGACCTTATCGAGAAACGATATAAAATTATTTAATTCAGGTTCGAGCGATGGAAATATCGCTGCCATGGTGGCTCGAACTTCTTCGTTGATTTGTCGTTCTAATTTTTTACTCGCTGTGGAAGTCGCAGAACCAGGACTCGTGGCGCCATTACTAACGCTGTCGGACTCGTCGGTTTCCGAGCTCTGTTCCAAAGTTAGTTCATGAAATTAACATTGAAAAATGTATCAAATTGACTTTCGTCGAGGATGCGAATGAAACATTGCTGGGTGGGAAAAAACGTTGCAATTTCTCGGTTATTCATTTTTGGGCAAAAATCACTGCGAGACATAGTTAAAGTTTGAAACAACTGACCTTTGACGGTGACAAAACAACGTCCAGTTGTAGAAAAGCGACGCAGAAAGCTTGCTCGGCAAGGCAAACGGGTTGAAGTTGAGAAAGAGCTCGATCGAGAAGCGAATCGAGCAAAGCTCCTTCACCCTGAGGCGCCCAAGTTTCACCGCTTAATAGACACATTGGTGCCGGCGTTATCAAGTCTTCGCCTTTTTGACTACTCGATTTTGAAGAATTTCCTGTGCACACGAATTTTGGAAAATATTTCATACAATTTCTTGTGCCGATTGATCTGCAGTTTTTTTTACGAAAATAAACATTTCATTGAACGATTATTCCTATGATTATAGATTATTATAAAGTTTTACCGTGCGATCTTGTGTTGATGAGCCGACTTTTCGCTTCTTCAAAGAAGAGTTTCAAATCTCTCTGATACAATTTGCTCATCGTGCCGGTATAAACTTTGGTCAATTGCTGAAAAGCTTTGGGATCCAACGCGCGCAGCAGTTGCATCAGCTCCATGTAAGGCTCGAGTTCTCTATGTACAGCTTGATGAGTAGGTAACTGTAGATCGCTGGTGGATGCGGCAATGTCACCGACGTCGTTACCCTAACGATTGAAAATCCATACAAAAACCGAGATATTTCGCGTAACGACAATTCCGAAATTTTCAAATTAAAAATACATTCATTAATATCAAATGATATCTATGTAAATACTTTTCCAAGGACGAATAAGCGATTCGCATTTCCTGGCGCATTTAATAGATAGAAAAAACGATCGCCGTTGCTTTTTTAATCGCATGCACCTACCAAATGAATAAATAAATTGTTCAGATGACGCGCGACTATTAGCGAGAATTTGGCCCTCAACTTGTCGAGACGTCTTCGCTGTTCGTTAACAGCTCCCATTTTATCTAGACCTGCTGGTATCGTCGTTGTTATAGCTTTCAAGAGCGCACCACCTGCGATAGTAAGTTCAGCTCGTCCTCCAGGTAAATCAGCATCGTTCAATATTCGTTGATCGTCGGTAGATATATCCAAATGCGTCTTTTGCAAAACGAAAAAAATGTATTGTTCGTATTGCCATGTATCGAAATGTTTCATCGTAGAATCGTAGAATTTCTTTTGTACACAAGTAACGTAATTACTTACGATCAAATCATCTAACAGATCGAGCAAAAGCTTCACGTTGTTATTGGCCGTTTTTATTTCATGATTCTTCTGACGAATTTGAGCCATTGCCTCTCTAATTCTACCGAGGGTCTCGTCGATACTAACGAGGCGAGATTCAACGACAGAGGCCTCGTCTATCGCAGCTTCGATTCCATTCATTAGTTGCAAAACTCGCGTCTCCGACGCAAGTACCGACTGTACGTTTTCCTAAGTTCGCCAATGGAAAAACTCATATTTCATCACTTTATCGATCAATGAATGGATATACGCTATAAAAGTTGTGTTTGATTTTACCCCATCGAGAATTGACAAATCTTTGGCCAGAGTTTCCATAAACAGTTCCGCATTTGATATCGCATATTCGCAGTTGGACATTAATTTAGCCAAGTCTGCGACTTCCTTGTTCGTTATCGGCTGATAATCAGAAGCGATAACAGGTGTCAACAAATCTGCAAATAATCGTTTCGACTACAGATAACTTTACTGTGGATTTTCAATACTTTGTTCATTAATGACTGTGACGGTAAATATTATGTTTTTGAAATTGTTTTTCAAAATGTTGAACAATACAAGTACTGCACGGTTGTTGGAAAAAAAATAAACCATATTTTTTTAAAACATGAGAACTTTGGGTATAATTTTGTGTGAAGAATTTGCAAAAAAATTACTTGTATTATAAATATTATTAGATGCATATGTTCTTTCTGTTTTCGTTTGGCATTTTTTTTTCTCAAGGTTATTCTGAAAAATGATCTTACCAGGCGTTAAAGTGATACTATCGCTTTCCTTCAACAAGACTGGATCGACTAGCCAATCCTTTGGTATATTTTTGAATTCCGGTCTTTGTGGTAACGCGCAAGAATAGGTATACAAATTACTTATGAAAGTTCTTCTTTCTTGGGCAGCTGTCGCGGACCATTTGTAAACTTTTTCTATGTGCAGTTCCATGTCGAGGGACTCTTTGTTTATACCGTCAACGATTTGTATATCCGTCAATGACCACGACTGTTTTTTCTTGTAAACATTTTTGTCATTCTTTTTCACTTGATAGAGCAGGAAAGAGGAGCCAGAAGGGTCGGTCGAATTTGCCAAACAGAGAAAACTCGTTTTTTTTTTCTTGTAAGCTTTGCTGACAAAACAAACGCTCAATAATTTCTCATCGCTCGGAGTAAAAACTTCGCGTTGAAGCGCGTGACGTATTGCCGCCATAATACGATTTTTTTCTCTTTCTCAGTTCAAGAATAAGTTTCACTATTTTTCCTGATACCGCCGATTGCCGAAAAACATATTTCGCAATGTTTTTAGGTTATGTACAGGATACTCCCACATTTGGAAACGCAACCGAGAGAACTTAAAGAGACCGTCCAATCGACTTTTATCATATTGATTATGCATCAAGTGAAGAGTGTCCTCAAATTATTTTTTTCAAGTTCAGCATTGTCCTCTGGTGGTGATCTATGCCACTCATTTTAACTTAATCTTCATTATTATCACTCCATCAATGAAATGCAGATATTAAAGGGAGGAATGTCGGTGTAACCTCAAATTTTCGAACGTTTCATTATTGTTATTCCAAGATTTATATTGTAGCTAGAAAACAAAAGCCGTACAATCCAAATTATAAACAAAAGATTTTGTACTTTTTGTTACTTTTGAAATAGACTAAACAAACGCCATAAAACATATTCATCGTATTTTGACATCTCAAAATAAACGAGAGACCGCGAACGCACAGATTTTATGGTTTATCATCTTTCTGTTGCTTATTGCGCACAGATTCCCGAATGCTCGTCGTATAATTGAAATTTAAAAAACGCCAGCTGACGCGATCGCAGGTGATATGTGCCCGTTCTTCATACCGGAGGTACGTAAACCTTTTACGCGCGACCTTTTCCGAGGTGCATCCTCATATAGGTCATCGGGCCAAGGATCTTTAATCCTTATCTTCAGTTCGTTCACACATACGGTTGTCACAGATGTATTCTTTCGTTGATGATCGACTACCATCTTGAAGTTGTTGCAGAATTGCGAAAAGATCGTTGTTCGTTTGTAATTTAATTTCATTCATCGCGGTGAGATACGCGATCTATTGCGTTATATTGCTCTACGAATTTTTAACATTTCTCTTTTTCGTGTTTCACATAGACATTACGCGGTGTATAATGAAAGCACGGAATTTCGCGGTGGAATTAGCAGTAAATACAAATTAAAACTACGTAATATTACACAAGCTAAGGGAGTTTGAGCAATTATGTTTCCTAATTTTCAGTATGACGATAATATTAAATTATATAATTTTGCCTTTCGTTACATCATCATTTACGTTCTATGCAGATTTGTTCTGGAAAAATCACGCTGAAAATTCAGGCGATACGTTGATCAAAAGTTCGTGTTTGTTTGACAAAAACATAGCGGATGGGGAAAAAACGAATTTGCATGTACACGAAACTTTTTCATACAAAAAGATGTTAAAAAGCCGCTCTCTATCGACAGCTTAAGTGTCAAGGTCGGATATTAGAGGCTCTTCACCAACCGGCAAATTACAATCCGGCAGATCGAGTCCTTCGAACTACTGCTCAGAAATAAGTTCCTTTTTCACTCGATCTCGAATATCGTCTGTAGAACTTTTATGGATAACGAATACACGGAAATTTGTTGATGCGATTACAATAAAATTAGTATTCAATTATTCCAATTGTATCGCTTTAGTTTCAAAACGTAATGTACCGGTAATTCCAACGAATGACTTTGTACTGTTTCAGAGGTTTTTTTACTTTCTTTTACGTCATTATACGTATACGTCGATTATGCCCCGTGTCGGCGGCGTCGATGAATTCGAGTTCATGCGGATGATGAACGGCTTACGGGTCACCTTCGAGACTACGATTCGCTAAGGCTCCTCCCGCGTCCTAAACTCATCCTTCTTTGATACTTTCACTTTGACAATCTTTGTACCGCGAGCGAAGGTTCCCTTGCCCACACTATGGCTTCTTGAAGTTTCGCAGACACCCGAGTACACCTCAAGTCGACAAGCGGACCGTGCCACATCTCAAATCACAAGTGCACGGAGCGTTCATGTACTATTTTTTTGTTACACGAATGTCAATCGCTTGATTCGAAAAAAGGTTAGGAAAAAAACGTTGTTCACCAAGATCATAATAAAGATAAAATCGTGTATTCGTGATTGAAAGAATTTCATCGGGAGATAAAATCTTATGCGGCGAAAAAGTACGAGGAGTGCAAGCCGTTTGAAACTAATAAGAATGATGGTGATCTAAGAGCGAAAATAAAAATCGAGATCTCTGTATTTTAAAGATAATCACCTGAAAAATCGCAAACTTTTGATAAAATGAAGATGGATTATTGGATCATCTCGATCTTACACGTTGTATCATTCGCCAATGTCTACGGACAACAATTCTTCGTAAGTACATTTATGAGCCTTGACCGTGATTTATTTTATTTATTTTTCCGAATGTATTCTTCTTTATTTCTTTAAATTCGTTCTCTTATACTTTCGTCATATATCCACGTTTAATAGCTTTTAATAGGGGA
Source organism: Heteropelma amictum (assembly GCA_959613375.1). Classification (NCBI taxonomy): domain Eukaryota; kingdom Metazoa; phylum Arthropoda; class Insecta; order Hymenoptera; family Ichneumonidae; genus Heteropelma; species Heteropelma amictum. The sequence continues at coordinate 10,710,856 of OY390726.1, read as the reverse complement.
AAAATGGCTTTTCAAATAAAGTCGATAATATCGAGTACCAGTTAACTCTGTATTACCATAGGAGCTTGCTAGGCGATTTACTCTTCTCCGTCACTAATGCTTGTATTACATAATATCTCGCGTGTATTACAAGTTTTTCATATCGTTTTTTATTGCATTTGTCTGCTACGGTAGTCGAACTGGAGAGCGGTTGTCGAAAAACTAATCGTATTCAATGCCGATTGATCTGAAAAAATAAAAAAACTAAACGGACCGATGTAAAGACGACTTTGTTGGAAATAACCAAGGGGGTTGAATTACCGAATACGCACATGAAAATTGACTTAACCTCTTACGTCAATGTCTCATATCTTGACGTTCCTAAAAAGAGTCCAATTAACTGTAAATGATAGGCTTGCTTTCCTTCACTAGGATGGTGAAGGGAAGCATTTCCATCGTAGAAGAGTATCATAATGATGGTAGTAATTAAGTAAAAAATGTGTTTTACTAAATTTGAAATTGACCTTCGACCTGAATAACTGCCTGAATTGCCGAACGCACCAGGAACGATACCCGTGGCGAAAGTCCCCTGTTATTCGACGCAAAAGTAGCAGCAAAGTTATTTACATTGTTCGCACCACTGAGGTGGGCGCGGCTATACTCGAGTCACGTTTGGAATGATCGCAAGAAATGTTTACCCAGTCCGCATATCATATGTATCTCGTATAACATTGTTCGTTCCTCCAATAAACACATTTTCGAATGAAATTCGAAAAAGCACGAATGTTTTTATAAAGATATGTTTTATATTAAATAAAAATACATACTACATAGAATTGAATGGCGAACTTGCGTGTTCGAGCTCTCATTGTAGGTGACATACTATAGAAGTGGTAATAATTATAGTTTGATACGCTTGTGTTTAATGACGCTTAAAATCTTTTTGCGCGATGATTAGTCACGTATATTTTCTTTTCATTTCGTCGAATATTATTAAAACTAGTTGTGCGAGTAAATACAAAGTTCTTTCAATGAATGGCAAGCAAATATCCATATCATATCATTTGAAAACAAAATCCACAGAATACGATGCCACCACCGGTGAACACGAGTTTCACCTGCAGAGGGCGTGACACGGGCTTGTACGCGGACATCGAGACGAACTGTCGTGTCTATCACACTTGCGACGAAAACGGCAACAAGTTTACTTATTATTGTCCAGCAGAGACCGCATTTCGTCAAGAGGCTCTCGTTTGCGATCACGCGCATCTCGTCGACTGTCAAAATGGGCGACGAATCTCGCGTATCAAGGAAATCGTTGAAAGTAAAGACAAAGATGTTAAACGAGTGAAAAATAACGAAAGATATTCATCGTCTTATTCATCGAGAGGTTTTTTATCGAATTCGGCGGGAAAAATTGTAGAAAAAAACAACGAGCCTTCGGAGTCTGAAAGCTCAAATTCGGCTTATACAAGGTCGTTCAAAATAACTCAGGAACCGCGTTCGCGATACGCAATCTCTGAATCATCGAACGCACAAAAACCTACCTTTGTTCTCAGCTCGAGTGTATTTTTGCGCGATAGAGTATCTCGCGAAAAAAACAATGAAAAACGCCAACCGATTGCTGAACCAAATACTCGAGCGGCGACGATCGATATTTTGCAAAATTCCAACCATTCGGAATCATCGCTGGAAAAAGGTCTCGCGCCGAACGAGAAGAAAGAAAGTGGAGGTCCCTTGAGAACTTTTTCGTCCACAACAACGCTTCCGGCATACGTGACAAACTTCCGGGCAAAGGGTTATTTTCTTGATCCAATGATTTTCCGATCATCGACTTTCAATAAGTTTGAAGAGTCGACAAAATCTCATGCCGATGAATTTTCATCCACGACTGCGAAAATACCTCTCGGTCATAATTATCGATTACGCGGACAAAGCGACGACAATCGGCGCTTCGATAAATCCAAATTGAATTACGAAAACAGCAAAGGAAACGCTGAAAGTCCCGCGGGACGGACTGATCATTTCGATACTGAGAAAATAAGTTTCAGCAAAGCTCCAATTGAGGTTAGAACAGATGAAAAACGATTGAGAGACAAAAAAATCGAATCGAATAATTTTCGAGGTTATGCGACGATCGGTGAAACTACATTTGACTCTGACAGTCGTGGAAGAAATCAAGAGGAAGTTGACGAATTTTTTGTAAATATGTCGAAGAATTCGACGCTTCCGAAAAATTGGGGAAGGTCCGATAAGAACGCCAAAGACGAAGAAATTTCGATACGCGAGAGACCACCATTTTTTTATGACAATAGCAATTTCCCTTATTCCGAAACTCTGAGATCGATGCAAGCGATAACGGAAACGTCTACGAAGTCGAATTCAGCCATTGATAAATCGAATCGTCGGATTAATTCTTCAGCGACGACTTCTTCACCGCTCACGACCGCTGGAACCGAATTTCCGGTTCATCCTCTTGGCGGAACCTTTTTACCGCTTGGATCGAACGGATCGGACGATGATCCTTATTACCCAAAACGACCGACAACGACCGAAATGTATTACAAAATCGAGAATCAACCGGGTGAAGAAAAAAGAATCAACAAATTTTCAACGAAGAGACCATGGCCTAGCAGTTTGAATTTCGAGATTCCGGAAGTATTACCGGATTTAAATACGCTGGACGATCTCGTTGATCGACGAAAGATTTTTTATATTCCTCGAATTAAGTCTGCCTGATCGATCGATCGAATCAAATATTTTCGATTAAAGAAACGAGTTTATAAATTCATTTGATGCACCGATGTTGCAAGAGGAGCCTTCGTATTACGAAAAATAAACGACAATTATATTCCTACGATTTCTATTGTATCATAAACATGCATTCCTGAGTGAGAAATGGGACCGTGCCAGCGAAACGATTGAAAAAACGTGTTTCTTCTTTTCTGTATTGTTAAATTATTACACATGTTCTGATGAAAAATCGCCAGTATAGTTTCAAAGCTATGAAAAATGCTATGTTGAAAAATGACCGTTGGTACAGACAATAAACAAGAAGTAATTTAATTTTTGAGTACATAAGAATTATTATTATTTGCCCTTAAATTCAACATAAAAATATATTCAAATATTCTTCGAGGTGGAATATTCCAATAATAATAACATTTAAAAACTAGCTTGTTTTACTCGCATAAAAGAATAATTAAGCTAACCGCCCGCAGTGCTGCGGACGCGAACGTTGTGTACAGCGACGCTTGTGATCAAACCTGGAAACTCGCGTGCGGTCTCGTCTGTTTTCATATCAGCTGTCATTCGGCGAACCAAAACAAATAACGATCCAAAACAACACTTATGACGTAACTGACGCGAAAGCACAACAAAGTTTTTTTTCTCTAAATTATTACAATTACAGTAACTGAAAATTCGAAATAATCTAAATATTGCTTAACTAGAATCGATTCATACGTACTGAAATCCGTTATGATTTATATGCTACCGAAAATTGTACGTCGCACAGTGCACAATGTGTTTCCGTTACGCGAACAGAGTACGAAAATGGAAGTTTCTATTGTTACTCGGTGTAATAATGTTCGTAGCATTTATGAGAGCGATTTTGAGTTCTCTGAGACCGGAACCATTGCCATTGAGCGAACTTGACAAATGCCCCGCGTGTTACGGTGTCTCCTTGTGCGACGACATGGTTAAAGGAAATTTGAAAATCACGCCATTCGGACTTTACTCCGCGATAGCTCACGTATTTACATCGAAGAATGTTTTTTACGGCACTATGGGAAGAGACAAAGTAGTTTTCAAAAAATTAGCTCACAATTACGAGATTCGAGCTTTCGACGAGATTCTGTGTAGCAATCATAGCTTCACCGCTCTCTGTCCAGGCCGTAGAACCGATAAAAAGTACGAGAAAAATGTTGATTTTCGTTCCCTCATCATCGAAGCTGTTACTTCGAGTTTTCTCCTGCCAGAGGCTAGCAGTCTAAGATTATGTCCGACCGCCGACCACTTTGATAAACTCTTTGACAATATTTACCTCGATAATGGAGATTACAAAGATGTTTATCGCTGGACTCTGATAAACATTAATCCAGAACCCCTTGCGCTTCAGGTGAGTTGGAAAGAAGGCCAAGCTTACAGCGTAAACATTTTTCCACAGAATCGTGGTGATGCAAAGGTTTTTTTTACTTTTCCCAGATACTACCAGCCGAAGAAGGATGGCCAGTACCAAAGTATTTAGGAGCATGCGGAAGACTGATAGTTGAAGAATATGTTGGTTCACCGCTTACGACGTATTATCACGAACCTTGGATCAGACGGGCCAAAATAGCATCCAGTTTGCTCGGTGCTGCAACAATGTTCACTTTTAGGAATGAAGATTTTGGTTTTTATCTCACCGACATATCGCCCGATAACATAGCCGTTACAACCAACGATGAGACAAAGTTTATCGATCTTGAGAACATAATTATTGTAGATAAAAATATTTCGTTAAAAGGTACGAGTCTGCGAATGATTTAAAATGATGATACAATCAGAATCATTAAACTGTTTATGATTTAGTCGCGATATGGGAATTTCAGATCAATCTGAAACGTGGAAACAACTGCAAGTCAACGAAGAGACCTTAGAGTGCAGGAATTGTTTCGCTTTCAGCCCTGAGGATATATGCAATCATAGGCTGAGCGATCACAATTATTACGCAATATGTCAGGTGAATGGCAAAATATTACGTTACATTTAATTGAACATTTTTTTCGATTAAAAATGGTATAACAAAAATACTACTCGTATTACTATATTCTTACTTTATGCTTTCCTTGGATGAATAATTTGAGTACAAATTCGGGAGTCCTTTGTAAATTCATTCAGACTGTTGAAGAGCAAACTATTTTTGCTTGAATCGAGTTTCGAAATGCCACAAAAGTCGTATAACGGCCACAGGCGTCGACGAGGATGATCATAACTTTCGAATATATTTGTTGAAAGAAATTGTCACGTTGATAAAACGTTTTTTCGCAATGTTAAAGCGTCAGAAAAGTCTCGTTGCATCGTGGATTTTCGTGCTGAAATATTCTTGAATTTGCCAAATTATAATATATCGATTTTTTGCAGCACATACTATCCGACAGAACGACCGCTACTTCGATCCCTGGTGGATTTTTGCATAGCGTGCCGATAGATGTATTACGAAAGTACAGCGATCTTATAGACATATTAGATCAATGCGCAGTGCCTGCTTTTCACCGATACAAACGAACAATATACGGTGACAAGCTTAAAACGATATTAGACAAAATTGTTGAAGATGCGGGATAAATTAATGGCTAATCGGTGAACGATTTTTCTTCATTTCATCGATTATCTCTATCAAACGTATCCACAATCTCATCATTTTCTCTCATTTTTTTGAATAAAATAAAGCGTCGTATGGATAATTTTTGTTTTGTAATTTTATGAGAATAAATAGTCGTTTTTATGTATAAAAAAATGTATTATCAATATCAGTCACTTTGTCCGCAAAAGGCCGTTTTCGTCCATGTGGAATATCACAGGGCCATTTCACGAAGAAAATACGTTTTCATACCGTTACATAGCAAATAATATCGAATTATATTTACGTTGACGAATCGTCACCGCGTATTCATTAAAATTTCATTCTCACAAAGTCAAATGTAAAGCCACGATTTCGTTTTGTCATTCGTTATTACTGAACATTGAAAATATCGTGTTATCCCTCGCTCGGTATACAAAAAAAAAACAAATTGATTTCAAGTTTCGCAAATTATTCGAAAATAAATTTAGCAACGCGCAAGGTCTCGTTCTACATTCATGGCACCGGAGACTCTAAACACGCCGCTGTGATTTGTTTCAGCGAAACAAAAGTTTTATTACGTATCGTCTACCGGAATTTGGTGTTTTTCAATCATGGCCTTTAATTGTTTTATTCTATCTTGAAGCTTGTGTATCGTGTCATCTTTCTTAGTGTTTTCTTCTTTCAATCTCGCTATTATCGAATCTTTGTCCTCGCACAGATGTTTCAGTAATTCCGTCGGCGACAATCTGTTTTTTGGATTTTCCTGAACCAGCTGACGGATCACCTGTGCCTGTAAATACATTTTTCTAATTGAGTAAATTCGTATACAAATAACTCGATGAAAAATCATGTACTTCACAAGGTATATTTTTGATTTTTTTTCACTGGTATGAAAGCGGAAGCGCGAAATTTCACGAATTGATTTTGCTTCGGTTATATAAATTCGTGAAAAAATTCATTTTCATCCACCAACAGGAAAATTCGCGTATATATTACTTCAAGAAGAAAAGAAGAATACTTCACAACACACCCATTCTGGATAACTCGTCGTCACTGCCGTAGGTATATGTCCTTTCTTCAGTGCGTCTATTACTCTGCTGCGTTCCATGCAAGTTTCCATGGGAAGCAGAAGCTCCAGCAACACTATGCCAACACTATAGACGTCGCTCTGTAAAAACATCCATCACGCGATCAGAATAAAAAGCAATTTTCCTTACGAAATGCCAGAAGCAACGTTGAAACGAGTACCATTGGATCGCATTTGCCACTTAATTGTTCAGGTGCGGCGTACGTCGGCGTGCCGAGCACCGAATGATGGCCTTCGCTCTGAAGCGGGCAAGCCAAGCCGAAATCTCCCAGTTGAATTTGCAAATTGCCCGTTTTCGAGACGAATATGTTACTTGGCTTTACGTCGTGATGAACGATGTCCAACGAATGAATATACTCGAGGCCTCTCAGTATTTGCGTCGCTATTGCCGTAACAATGTGCAACGGCGTTGCTTCTTTTCTCTCATCGAGCCACTGGCGAAGCGTTTGATCGCACAGGGCCATCTGGATATAGAGAGTAGCATATTGCGGTGGCTGAAAAATATAGACGTAAGGAAGAAAAATTAAGAAATACCAACGAGTTGTTTACCAAAAGAAAATTTTGCTGCGATACTTTCGTCATTGAAAATCAATTGAATTGAATTTCTTACCGACGTGGATTCAAACGTGCACAATCTGTGTTCACTCGCAGCTTCCTCGGGCGACTCACTCTCGTCAATATTTTTTCGCCCATCGATCTTATCAACGCAGCTAGCCCCAGCGCGACTCATATTGCCATTATCGTCAATGGCCTCGCCGTCTTGTGTTTCACTGCGAAACGACACGACGTCCGACAATTCTTCCTTACCTATTCTAGAATTTGATCTTTCAGATATTCTTCGACCTATAATATTCGTCGTAGAGTTTAATTGTTGAAAACGTTCGTTGATTATATCGTGACTAATGATGTAGCCGCCGCTACTACCGCTTACATCAGCCTCGTTTTTATTCACGATTGTAGATATATACACACCAGTTTCGAATGTAACGTTCTTCGTTTCACTTGGACTATTATTATCACCAGATGCTTCACTCTCACTCCGACACAATTCGATACTCTCCGACGTTTCGTTTCCTCGATTACTAATATCACCGTTATTCAAGCTTCTCGATCCCGTCATTTCGTTTTTTGTTTTGTTACTCGAAACAGACTTATCGCCAGGGTGATTTTTGCACGCTGGTAAACTAGGTACGAAAGTCGCTGGAAAACTTTGCTCTATCCATGCGCCCTTGTACGATACAATATTAGTGTGATTCAAGCGTGCGATTGTCTTTACTTCTTTGAGATGTTTCATTATCGTTTTTACGCGTCCCGAACGTACGATGATTTTTTTTATCGCGTAAACATTACCGTCCAAACGGTGCCGTGCTTTGAAAACATTTCCAAAACCACCGGCGGCTATGAAGGCTATTTCATTGAATTCTCGACGATATCGCGACCATTCGGCAATTAAACAGCTGTGGAATATTTCAGTATATTATTAATTAGAACAGCGGAATCGTACGGGAGAAATTATTTTTGTTTGAATTCACATTTGGGACAATGATTTTTGTATCTTACTCTGGTACTCGAAGAGGACTCTCACTGCCGGTCAATGCACGTGCCACGGCTACTAATTTGTAAAGAGCGACCTGATACTGCCCTCTCATGGTTTCAAATTCGATTTTATTATAGGATCCATCTATGAGTTTCATCTCGTGGAGTCTGTCGCATATAGCTGAAAAAAATATTCGTGAGAAAAAATGAATTCTTTGGTATAATAACAATTGAATGGTGATATAGCTAGAAATTTAAATCCAATTCCATGCATTTTTCACACAAGTTGTACAACAGCGTACCATAGTAGAGCTTATTTCTTCGCAATGTGTCACCCTCAAACATTGTGCATAATTGTTGTATCAGAGATTCAATTAACAGACTCGTCGCCGGAGCGACCCGACCGACTATTTGTCCGCCGCTCTGGTTCTCCGTGTCATCAACGCGTCTTGTTGACCAAGAATGATTTCCTGCACAATGTGAAACAAGTAATGAGGTAAAATGAAGTTTACAAACGTTGTTGATTGATGACGAAGTTCGAAATTTTATGGACACTCCAAAATTAACAAACATTCTTCGCGCTACCAAAACATTAAATGTAAATTGTTAGCGTCGTCTTTGTTCACTATAAGTTGCGAAAGATATTGTACATTGGCTATTTTCCGTGAATTCAAATTACCCGCGTTATTATTTTGAGGTTACAATTTGACAAACCTTTATCAAACGTATTGACCGTTGAGAGAGTTGACCAAGGATGATTTTCTTGTGGTTTTCCTGCCATCTCGATGGTATAATGAGCGTTTACGTTCTGAGAATATTGTGATCAAGTTCAAAAAATAATCGGAGAAAATGTTCCCCCACTATTTGGGGAACCATCGAATATTCAACACAACGGGTTTAGACAGGTTCGAACCCTTCGAGGGTATTCGAAGTTTCGAGAAATCTTCAAATAATCATAACAAGTTTATTTTGGTGCTGATAGCTAGACATTTGAACCGTAATTTCAAAACAGTGAATAAATGGAAGATACTTTTTTTATTTTCAAACTTTATTCATAGATTACATTTCTTGTGTAATATTTATTGAGTTAAAAACTGCCCCCTGATTTCCCTTTTTTCGTGCTATCAACTACGGAAGATAGTTTGGTAGTAGAGAATGTATGAACACACCAGACGAGCGCATGAGAGAGATAGAAACTGATAGGAACCGCTCACGGATTCACGATTCGCTGTTCCTCTGCTTTAAAGAACCTCGCTCCAATACGAGGACCGGAGGGAGCACAGAGTCCGGAGAGTAAGGATGTTGCGCGTTTTATTGAGTGCTGCCACTCGAGGTAATTATTGTTTATTGACAACAATGCTTGTTGACTATTATGTATTTGCTCTGAAAAATTCTCTCATATTCGCTATGATTCAAACGAATAAGTAACAATTTTCTTGATTACACCGTCAGTTGATTTCATTGGGAGGTTAGAAATTCTACCGTAGCGCCATCTTCATTCTTGCGATAAAAAACAAGAAATGCAATGGAATCGGACCGTAAAGTCCCGCGCTTATTTGATTTCTTTTCCCCATAAATTATTATAATCTTAGCGTAACAATTATTTCCAATTGTTTTTATTTATTTGATCAACAGGCACCACTCGGGCCGTATTATCGACGAATGTGAAACCGGCAACCAGTAAAATTCCTTTGACTCTTAAAAAACTTGATCCTCCAACTGATGGATACCATTTACAGGCGAGATATTTTTCTCTCCTGTGTAAAACATCATTGAATCGCGATAATATTATTCAAACAAGGTACGAAGCGGTAATTTTCGATGACATGTTTTAATGAGTTCACAGAATTTTCACTTATACATTTCTCAAAGTATCGCACATTTTCCATGTCAGTTCGACTCGAATACATCGTTCTATCAGAATAGAATTCAATATAGCTCTACTTTTTCAAATCTATGATAAAGGCCCGTTGAAAATTTTTTTCAGCCCCTCTGCATCATCAAATATTCTGCAGACGGAAGCGCAATTGGCCAGAGTTCCCGTTAGGACTCTGATAAAGTTTACACGATACAAGGGAAAGCGACAGACCGTCAGTGCTGTACCCAGACGTTTCTTCAGACTGCACTGGTAACAACTTTTGATTAATGACTCTTCATTTGATGCAACTGTTCCGGGCTCACTTTTCTATTTCTTCAAATAGGAAAAATAAATAATATTATGAATAAAAAAGGATTGCTGTTGCAAAATATTTTTTAAATTATTGTTGGACCAAGCATTAAATACAATCTTTACTTTCAGGGGTATGTGGATACGTACAAAGGCTGGGCGTCACAGCAAGTTATGGAGAAAGTCTCTACAGAGAAAGCGTCGTTTGGCCCGTCATGTATTCACAACGCCGAGTCAATCGCATTTATTGGACACTCTCGTTTCCAAATATTGGAGACGTCCGAAATACTGGGTTGATGATCCATACAATCCTTATCACATGCGCGAAGAATTTCCGTGGACTCGTAAAAATCCTCGCATACCCTTCTGAGCCTCGACGATTATTTGGATGTACAATTAGAATACAAACATGAAAAACCGTAAAGAATACAAACATAAATAAAGAATAAAGTAATCCAAAATAAAAAGTTTCAAAAAAATCATAACGACCTTTGCCCATTCATTTGACCAGCTGAACTGTTTTTACATATGCCATCTAGTGGGAAGTTCGGTGCGTCACGGCTTCGTTTGAGACATTTTATTCGAAAATTTTATGGGTTTTGGAGACAAGGCTTGTCAATTGATCGATTGTTTTTATCAAATGAAATACGTCCATTTTATCTTCAATATGTTGTATTTAAAACTTGAGATTTAAAATTGAAGATGACGATTTAAACGCCTTATATTTACATTATAAAAAATCATCCCGGTGAGCATTGGGAATTTGTGGAAATTAGTAACAGCAACGATCGCCTTGTATACCTATGTTTGTGGAACAGGGATACTGTAATCGCGATCAGCTGATGGCTGAAACGTTTATTTTGGTTTCGCATCGAACGTCAATGGTGCGCGGTTCTACAAAGCTTGGGTTCATCATTTGACAGTAACGATAAACGAGTTGATTTGTTTTCAAAATTCTCAAATTACGACGAATAAATAGCGAAAAATTTCCTCAAAGCAACATGGATGAGTCGATGACGCGCTTGGAAGAAAACTTCGTAGATTCGGGAGAAAATCATAATTTAAAGTTTCGGGAGAAGAGTTTAACAACAAATTGGACGCTCACGCAAGAAAACAAACAATTGAGTGATGTAATTTCGATAATTACGAGTTCCAAAGCGTCAAAAAGGTTAATTTGCCAGGCGATAAAGTTGAATAACGTTGACATTTCGTGTAGGGCATATATGCATTTGAAATTTGTAGGTTAACTTTGGAGGAAATAGTCACGGAGGATTCGTGCGTTATTCTTCAACCGGTGAACGTGAACGTGGACAGTGAAAAAGAAGCATGCATTATAGATGTTACTTTACCAGGACAGAGAATATCGAGAATCGGCGTTGTTTCCGAAGCGTCCGTGCTCGAATTTTTCAAGGAATCCGGAGAATATGCGGGTACCGAATTTGCCGAATTAATCGACGAATACGAAGGAGCTACGGTTTATTTAGCGCAATTGACATTCGAGAAGCCAACTTGTCAAGCGAGTGTAAAAGTAATTCATGTTTTCGTCAATTTATAATGATAAGTGATATTCTGACAACAATGACAAGTTTTTCAATATTAATATTTGGAATATTTCATTTCTGACCAATTTATTGTTTGAAAAAAAAAACTATCACCAATACAATTTTCGAAAAAATATGTCGGGAAAAACTCTATGTTTGCAAAAACACGGATTGATTTTTTTTCCAGAAGAAAGTAATTCAGTTCCGATCATTCGGCAAATTTTGCCATCCGCAATTTATAAATTAACAATATGAATTAAAAAAGTGAATATATTGTCTAAACCAATTGGCATTACAATCATTACGAATTTATAGTCTATTATGAATGAACCGTTCCAAATTGCCACAATTTTAATTATTTTTTGTGGACAAGAACAAATTAGAAGTTGTAAACAAAATGTTGAAGACATTGTCGACATTTTTCGAATATCAATAATAACGACATATTGCAATGAACAATTTTTTTTTTTCATTTATTGTACGTTTGATTATTACAGTTCACTAGAATTCACAATTCTCGCTCGGATATGTACCTGTACGGAATGAGACTCGTGATAGAAAAAGACGAAAATTTATTCTCAAACGAGCGAAGAACAATTGAAGACTTGCTGAAGGATTTATACAGTGAAAATACCGCAACTGAAAAAAATCGAGCAATTTTTGCGTCCCGAGTTAAAAATATTCCTGATTATGATGGAAATTTTTCAACAGGAATAGAAGCTTGTTTGAAAAATTTTATGGAAAAAAAGAAAAATGAGGGGTCAATCAAAAAACAGAATCGAAAAGACCCGTCGATACAGCCAACAAAAGAAGATAATAACGATGAAACAAGACAGGATTCACGAAAGAATATGGAATCGTACATAGATAAGAAATTACAGGAAATGGAGGAAAGGTTGCTGGAGCGAATCAACGAATTAGAAGAAAAAACTACCGAGAAACTTGACATAATAATAAACCGTTTGCAATTGCTCAATAACACGAGTTGACGTTTCGCAAAAAGAATATCTGTGAACTCTTGAATTCTAATCTTTGTCAAAGTTTGCCCTTTAACATGTGGAAAGCCGATGTAACCGATGTAAAAGAGCTTTCATGTTGTCCAAAGTTATGTTTATTACACGGAGGTTTTGCAAAATCTGAAATTCCCTGTTTTTTTCTTTGTCTTGAATACTTAAAGGATCACACATTTCTCACATAAGGATGAAAATAAAGAGCCAATAAAGAGTCTTCATTTCATACAAAAACCATCACAAAATGGACCTGGCGTTAGCTTTGCTTTGCAGAAAATAAAGGCATTCTCGTGAACAATTTCGGTCTCGATCGAATCATGAATTCTCAGGTTCATTTTTTACGCCATTTTCTTCGGGTGGATCCCACTGATGTAACTGTTTTCTCCACAATTTCACCATACCATCCCATCCCCTTCGACTATATTTCGAATATTTAGGAGGTGTCTTTGGATGTTCTTTGGTCCTTTGATCTCTGAAACATGATTATGCCTATTAAAGTATTTGTCAACGCGGAATGTTTCAACGAATTTCTTTCATAATAAACTTTGAACTCGTATTTGATGTCGATGAATTTCGTTGCAGAGCAAAAAATGAATATTCAAAATATTCCGTGGTAATTGAATTTTTGTGTCTCAACTGCTTTTCCGTTATGTCCAAGTATTTTGAACTTTTATCAGAAATGTTACATTTAATGGCTAAAATATCGACAATTGACGATAACGTCGAGGCTGAAGTTAATTTTTTTGGCATGCAAGATTTTTCCAGCGGGTACTTTCATGAAAGTTTTTATAATTCAGAGTAATGATCCCGTAAGCTTGAAATCTCATTTTCCGAATACCGTGAAATACTCGCGGTTCTAAATAAATGCACGTTTGTTCGATCGAGATATCCCAAGTTAAACATACTTCGGAACCATTGTTGTATATCTATTGTATCCTATTGTATTTTTGCCATAATCTATGTCCTTCTGTCTACGAGCCAGTATGGCTGGATCGCTCTCGTATTCAATTTTTTTCCTTCCAGCTCCGGACGACGTTGTGCTGGAGCTGGAGCCGCTGTTTCTTCTGTTTCTCAATATTCTCTCATCGTGTTTCTCCAGACTTTCTTCCCTCAGTCTTTTGCGTGCAGTTTCGCCATCTTGGGAATTTTCACATCGGTCATCATCGTGACGATTGTCATCTTCGTTAGCACTTTCTTCGCTGTCATTCGTCGCCATGCCTTCGCTCGAGTCATCTTGGTTATTTTCTTTCTGAATATTTTCGTCTCTATTTGCAATCGAATTTTCAGGTTCCGTCACTTCCATTTTGATCGGTGAATCAATGTCCTTGATATTTTCTTTTTTCATCTTGGCACGATCATTAACTTTGGTCAAAAGTTCAGTGTTTTCCTTGTCTGATGATTTTCCATTATTCGCCACGCTTGTTTCCGAGTTTTGTATAACGCCGCAGATAACTTCGTCGAAAAGTGCGTCTTTTTCATCCATGATTTTCTCGGAATTATTCGCCTCGCCTTTAACCGTGTACTCTGCACAGGTCGTCTTGGCTTCCGACATTTTTCTGAGATATTAAATAGCTTGATTCTTGAGGCAAAAAAAATTCTATTAAACATCAGATGCTAGGCGATTATTCGTAAGCATCGAGTTTTCCGAGAAAAATAGGAAAGCCCTCGCCGGTTTGGTCAAATTTTGGTTTTTCGATATTGATATGAAATGCGGGTTTAGATAACTACCTTATCGTTACAGTATATTTACTCTGCGATCCGAGAGCAACTTTCTACATAATAACTGATATAACAAATAGTTGGAACAGAAATGTGTTGGAATGAATAAAATAATAATTACACTATGTGCGTAAAACCGTAAACAAGCCGACAATCATGAAAGCCCGCCTGTTGTTGTTATTATCTTGCATTGAGAATCGACACTTGTGACGAGAAAAAATTGCGAAATTATGGTCAAGCATGTTGTCCATAGAGGGCTGCAGGTATACGTTTAATCATCAGCTGAAAAACTGGCGGTTCGATTCAAACTGTGCTAAGAAACGACGTTCTCGATTTATCTCGCTACACGTACCCTGCACGTAAAGGTAATGTTGCAATTATGATAAATAATGTGTACTGGAGAATAATCTAGAAGACTAAAACTACAACTGCTGGGTAAGCATCATCACGCAGGAATGAAATCGGATAAACCATATTTTAGTATTTTTTATTGATGTGACTTTTCTTCTTACACTTCGAAAACCGGAAATGAGGCAACTTGTTCAGAGTTATTTCCTCTATGCGTGGTTAAATTTTGATGAAGTTGTCGATCGTTTTTTTCATCTGCCACTACTTTCGAGTACTACAGCGTCGAGCGGTAGTACTGCGCCTGCGAGACTGTTTATCCGCCCGACATTGCTGTAGAACAAAAATTTCCGGAAACCAGGCATGAAGCATCTTATTTAGAGTTGTTTCCTCTATGCGTGGTTAAATTTTGATGGAGTTGTCGATCATTCTTTTCATCTGGTTTCATCAAGTTTTGTTTAGTTTTTTCATAGAATTTATAAGAAATGACTCTTCGATCGGACGATCTCGCGAGAAGCGCTTTTGTTCAAAGTAGTGGCAGATGAAAAGAACGATCGACAACTCCATGAAAATTTAACCACGTCCAGAGGAAGCGACTCTGAGCAAGTTGCTTCATTTCCGGTTTTCGGAAATTTAGTTTCAGATTTTTGCGCGGATTCTGTGGTCCAGCGTTCGATGGGCGGATGAGAGGAACGATCGACAACTTCATGAAAATTTAACCACGCCCAGAGGAAGCGACTCTGAGCAAGTTGCTTCAATTCCGGTTTTCGGAAATTTAGTTTCAGATTTTTGCGCGGATTCTGTAGTCCAGCGTTCGATCGGCGGATGAGAGGAACGATCGACAACTTCATGAAAATTTAACGACGCCCAGAGGAAGCGACTCTGAGCAAGTTGCTTCAATTCCGGTTTTCGGAAATTTAGTTTCAGATTTTTGCGCGGATTCTGTGGTCCAGCGTTCGATCGGCGGATGAGAGGAACGATCGACAACTCCATGAAAATTTAACGACGCCCAGAGGAAGCGACTCTGAGCAAGTTGCTTCCATTCCGGTTTTCGGAAATTTAGTTTCAGATTTTTGCGCGGATTCTGTGGTCCAGCGTTCGATGGGCGGATGAGAGGAACGATCGACAACTTCATGAAAATTTAACCACGCCCAGAGGAAGCGACTCTGAGAAAGTTGCTTCATGTCCGGTTTTCGGAAATTTTTGTTCAGTTTTTTGTATAGAATTCACAAGTAATGACTCTTCGATCACACAATCTCGCGGAATGAGTTTTACTTTAATGTAGTGCTAGATGAAAAGAACAACCCACAACTGCATTAAAAATAAACCACGAATAGAGAAGACAACTCTAAACAAGTTGCTTCATGGTTTGTTTTCGGAAAATTTTTTCAAAATGTTTTATAAAATTTACAAGAAATGGATCTTCGATCCGACGATCTCGCGAGAAGCGTATTCTTTCAAAGTAAATTTTTTATGTAAAATTGCAATTGTTTATTTAACTACATATTTATGATACTAGGGTCAAGAGACGCGCGCTCACGCGCGCGACCCGCTGCGTTTTCGCGCTACGGCGCTCCGTCTTGAATTAAGTATAGACCCCTAGAGAACACATTATAATTCGGCATAAGTAGCAAATTGTGGAAAGCAAGGAATTTTTAAAAAACTGAAACTAAATTTCCGACATCCGGACATGAAGCATCTTGTTCAGAGTCGTTTCCTCTATGCGTGGTTAAATTTTGATCGAGTTGTCGATCGTTCTTTCCGTCTGCCGCTACCCTTAAGGGGAAAAACTGAAACTAAATAACCGACAACCGGACATGAAGCATCTTGTTCGGGGTCGTTTCCCCTATGCGTGGTTGAATTTTGATCGAGTTGTCGATCGTTCTTTCCGTCTGCCGCTACCCTTAAGGGGAAAAACTGAAACTAAATAACCGACAACCGGACATGAAGCATCTTGTTCGGGGTCGTTTCCCCTATTCGTGGTTAAATTTTGATCGAGTTGTCGATCGTTCTTTCCGTCTGCCGCTACCCTTAAGGGGAAAAACTGAAACTAAATAACCGACAACTGGACATGAAGCATCTTGTTCGGGGTCGTTTCCCCTATGCGTGGTTAAATTTTGATCGAGTTGTCGATCGTTCTTTCCGTCTGCCGCTACCTTTAAGGGGAAAAACTGAAACTAAATAACCGACAACCGGACATGAAGCATCTTATTCGGGGTCGTTTCCCCTATTCGTGGTTAAATTTTGATCGCGTTGTCAATCGTTCTTTCCGTCTGCCGCTACCTTTAAGGGGAAAAACTGAAACTAAATAACCGACAACCGGACATGAAGCATCTTGTTCGGGGTCGTTTCCCCTATGCGTGGTTAAATTTTGATCGAGTTGTCGATCGTTCTTTTCATCTGCTACTACTGTCGAGTACTACAGCGTCGAGCGGTAGTACTGCGCCTGCGAGACTGCTTACCCGGTCGACATCGCTGTAGAGCGGAAAGATAGCCTCTCCGGGCCAGCGTCGAGCGGTAGTACTGCGCCTGCGAGACTGTTTACCCGCCTGACATTGCTGTAGAGCGGAAAGATAGCCTCTCCGGGCCAGCGTCGAGCGGTAGTATTGCGCCTGCGATACTGTTTACCCGCCCGACATTGCTGTAGAACAAAAATTTCCGGAAACCGGACATGAAGCATCTTGTTTAGAGTTGTTTCCTCTATGCGTGGTTAAATTTTGATGGAGTTGACGATCGTTCTTTTTATCTGCCACTACTTTGAAGGAAAACGCTTCTCGCGAGATCGTCTGATCCAAGAATCATTTCTTGTAAATTTTATAAAACATTAATGTGCAAGGGAGAAAGAAGGGAGAAAAATGTTCGCTTGAAAAAATGTGCAAGAGAAGCTAGTTTAGTTTATTCACTCTCCTTCTCCCGGACTATCTCTCATTTTCTCTCAGTACAATATAAATTCAATTGTGAAATATAGTACTCTTACTTACTCGATATGGATGATTTCTTTTTCACAGAATAAATTATCGTAGAACTATAACCTTTGCTAACCGCGATTAATGTCACGAGTCGACAACTGGCCAGAACAGCATAAAAAACCGCGCGAATACAGTCTCGCATGAATGTCGCGGTTACGCTCATCACAGACCAATCACGAAACGAATAAAACGACAACAAAGCATGCGATATTTCGATATTTCGATAATTTCGATCTATATCTCCTCAACTTTTTATAAGAAAGACAAAGATGGCTTCTTGAAACAAAATTTTGAGTATTTTGGGTAATGCATTTTATGAAGATTATTTATGATTTATTAATTATTATTGTTTATACTTCATTTTTAAAACTAAAAATTTCTTGCTTTACCATTTGCTACTTTTGCCGAATTATATATTTATATACTATTATTATATACTATGATATAGTATAATCGGAAGCGTACTTATTTTTTATATGCCTAACGTCTTTTTGACATGAAATCTTTGAAAGTGCATTAATTTGTTTTTTACCCTTTTTTACCATTAGTTGTTTACCCTCCGCTTATCAGATCCGAAGGGCATGAAGCTTTTTAGCGAGAAAAGTCAACGTATTTTCGAAAGTAATCGAGATCTCAAGTGAGTACGCGAGCGCAAACGTGTAGATGTCGCTTCATCGTCACGTTTTGAAAACTATCGCGTTTCCTCTGCCCTTTCGGCGGAGATTTTTTTCTATTTATATCGCTTGATATATTTTATACTTACCTGGCGCACGGAAGCCTCCACATTGTACGGATTTTATTACAGGGCGTCATGAATCAAGTTTTAATCAGGGTTAAAAAAATCGTGAATAAATTGGGAAATAAATATAACATTAAGGAAAATCAGGAATAAGTATTTCGTACGAATAACGATGTTTTCTTTTCATTTTCGCTCATATATTCTTCCAATAATTGTTGGTATATATCGCGTGTGCCGCGAAACACAATTGTGTCGCTGCATATCTCTCGGTTCTGAACAACAGAAATAATACTATCACTTATATAATTATAATATCCTTTATATACGTTCAATAGTAATATAATGATGGTTATTAGTAGTCGCTTTTTCGTTTTCATTTCCTTTTCTGTTTTATATATATATACAATAACGATGACGAGGAAGCGCGAAAAGGTATGGGTTTCCCACGTAAATATACGAGAGAGTGCAAAGGTATCAGTTGGGTCTGATTTTTATGTCAGGGTAGCCCCTAGAATAATAAATATCATTAATTATTACGTCACATTGCGTATGATGTGCAATTGTTGCTTCTGTCATTTTCGTCAACTAATTATCGGATAGCGAACAATCATCATTATACTTCGTTTTTATAGAATCATAGAACGAGACGTTGTTACACGACATATAATCGTTTGACCGAGATTCTGGCCGATCGTAAACTAAATATGCCATTCGTTTTTCTTTTTTACCCTCAGCGTATCGTTTACGTTTTCTCACTCTCTTCTTTTCCTCCTTTTCGCCGCGTTATTCGTCATTGCACTCATCTATAATGGAACACTTTTTGGCACCCCTCCATTTTTTTCCCTAATCGCCTTCGAATACATCTTTCTGACGTTCCCAACAAGAAATTTGAACGTTCGCAATCCATCTTTTCTTCAAGACGGTACGTCTGTATGTATATTGCAATATCTATATATATTTACATATACATACCATGATATTAATAATGATAATTTATTTACCTAGCGAGATTTTACCTTTTCCACGTGAGCGCGATATAAGCGCATTTTTTATTTTTTTTTAACGAAACGTGTGTATAATCGATCATGTTTATTTCGGTGAATATTGTTATTCCACACATGTCTACACGATTTTGCTTTCTTTCTTCGATTCGATCCATTGTTTCTCTTTTTTGGTCGCGTCGCGAGCATAGATCGTTGAACTCTTTTGTGTGTCAGATCGTAAACGAGCTCCTTTATCTTCAATCTTTCTTCTTCAATGTTATATTACTGTTATTATTGTTATTTTGTTTTATTCATCGTTATCTCGAGCACGATTGCATAGAGAAATTCTTTCACCGAGACTCTCAAAGATCTTTCTTTTTACGCGCTCTCTCTCTCTCTCTCTTTCTCTCTGTCACACAACACACACACACATACACACGCGCATGTTTATCACATTTGATAAGTTTCACAACATACACTCTCGCGAACCGCAATATCTTCTCGAGTTTCAGATTGGCACAATCAACGAATTGATGAAAGTCACACAATTTATAGAAGACAGAACAGAAAGGCACTGCTCTTTAGAGTTGTTTTCTTTTTTTTCCGAGACATATATCTGTCGTCTCTGTTTTGACTTGTAATGGATTAATGATATTGACCATATACCATATGGATTACTCGTAATGTGATGTGATTGAACAATATGTATGGTAGTCGCTTTATCACTGCAAAAGAAGACGAGTCTATAGCGGCCACTGTCAAAAGTCTTAGACGCAATATTATGATTTTTATCATAATAAAAGTGGAAGTTGCACCGCTGTTCTTTTCAAACTTGCGCTTGCTCGATAATAATTATTAAAGGAGAGTAAGTATAGTTTCTGTATTACGAAGTTAAAAAAATTGGCCTCTAGTTTCGCTTGTTGACAAACCGTGAAAATTTTCTATTTACATCACATATATGTAATATTATGTATATATATATATATATATTCGAATTACAAGAGTTGGTTCAAGCGCAAAAGTCGGTGCCGCAAATCGAAGATTCAGGATTCGATCCAGTTAGCGTTGCAAATGCTTCAGCGGGTTCGAATTAGTTGTGGTAAAGCATAGGAAAGTGAAGCATTGAGAGCAATTGCAGCGATAAGTGGATGGCACCTCTAAATGACTGACGTGAATGATGCCGTTAATAAAGTAGAAAATGCATGGGTATGACTTTTCGCTATGTACGCTATGTATCGTCGTAGTTCTCACGCGATCACCGCCAAATCAATCAAAATGTTCTTACAAATTATTATCTGTATAGTTTGGTCGTTGATCGATGAATCGTGTTTTTTTTTGTTATTCTTACGTTTAAATGAGAAGAAAAAGAAAAGAAATAATCTTCCTAATGACTGCGCTAAAGATTTTCTCACGTAAAAACATTTGAAATTCGTACATATATATATCTTATTGCGAAACTGTAAAAGTTCTTTGTAAAAAGCATTTCGGTAGAAATATTTTATCGCGTTAAATGCGCGAAGAAGGCGTTTTATACGACAGCCAATTATACTGTTGGCGATCGGCGCTAATGCCGATACTTTTAAGTAATTTTAGACACGCGATGACTCGAGAGGCGGTGTGTGATGTTTCAATTAGGTTCACTATGTTAAATGCAGATCATCTAATGTTTATGTATATTTCTATCAAATTTACCGAACGAACGTGTTTGGTGTCATTAATCGTGATTGAATTGTCTCGATGATTAATACCACGCATCGATTGGCAGTTTACGTAGCCTGAATATTTCATGGCGTGTATAAAATTCGCCATTGGTTTTTTCAAATATCTAACATGAACATTTTTTATCGAAAACGCGTCCACGTGTGTTTCGGGATAAAAAAAAGCTTTACGAGAAAAACGGCATTACTGAGAGTGAGTGTACTCTTCGCGTTGTATATCGTTGTAATTTTAGTTCTAAGTTCGTCGGCAAAGTAATTGCCGAGTAGCGGAAAAATGTCTCTGGAAAAATGTTTTCCCACCGAATTCGTAATTTCCGTTTCCTGTTTACAGGTCATGAAGATATCAGACTTTTCGATATTGCCCCGGCGATAATGCGCACGGAAGAAAAACGACTCGCGATAAAAGAAATGGTAAATTAAAATATGGCGTGTGTTTTGATTTTAAAAAATCATTTTTTATATTTTCTCTCCTTCAGGCTTTCTATCATTCGGTAATTCAAAGGTAAAAGAAAGTGCATCCATCAGTGATTCCTGGACGCTTACGCACATCAATACACGGTTGCATATAACGACTTGTTTCTTTTTTCCTTGTTAACGTATAATACACATCACTTTTTGTTATCACTAGCACAGCTTTTTCGCGCTCGTTTCTTGCTCACAAATGTATATTCGCACAAGTTTGTGAAATCTTTTATGTGAAAAAAGACAAAAAAAAACGAACGAAAAAGTTGTATGGGTCGATCACAATTTTTACGAGGTTTCCGTACAAATTTTTTTTTGAAAAATTCGGTTGTGCCCCTCGCTCCCGATAGAGCGTTATCGTCCTTCACGCGCTCTTTATTTAATTTAATTCCACTTTTTCATACTTTTCCCCGTGGCTTTCATTTTTTTTTCTTTAATATCCCTCATCCGTTCTCATGCTCGATTGAGGAGACGACTCTTAATAAATTCGCTCCTTCCCTCTCTACATCGCGATTCTACCGAAACTTATCATTGAACACTTGGTGGATTTACTTGCACTTTTGAGAAACTCCGCAATCGTTTCGTCGTCCTTAATGACGTGTGAACACTAAACACGCTTCAAGGCATTCTCGTTTCGTAAATTGCGAACCTAAAGTTTCAATCGATCCAGAATTTTGGGACTTTGAGTTTGCGTTAATCCGCTGAAAAAGTCAAATGAGTCTACGACGAAAACACGTTGAAAGACATTTGATCTTCTATGACAAAATGATGCTTAAATCTGTTGACTAAATTATGCAAAAGAACCGTTTGACAGTTATTACTATTAAAATATATCATCTGATAAAAAATGTCAACACTTCTATAGCCGCGATGGATAAATTCATAAAATCAGAGACCAAAACACCGAAACGAGAAAATGTCTTTTAGGAAAAAGTACAGAGCTTTTATCGCATTATCCGTGTGCACGGCTTTTGATAACGAAGCTTTCAATGATATTTTCGCATTATCGGTATCATTGTTAGTGTTAGCATTTGCGCTTATCATTAGCTTCTTCAAAATGGCGGCTTGTTCCCAACGTTGCAGCGTATACGCCAGGCGTCGAGTTTTTAAAATTCTTATCGAAATTCCTTAGCGGTTTCAAATGTACGAAATGCATCCTCCACAGACAAATTACGCTTGTTACGTCTTATGCTTAATACCGTCCTTTTTGAATATGACGAATTTCTCATTGTATACCATTTTTTTTCAGTGCAAATTTGAAAGGGGGAAAAAAAAGCACGCGTCTATTCCGAGACAATATTTACGAATCTGACAATTGAGATGGTAAAATAAAGTTGCGATAAATCGTCAATTAAAATGTAATTCGAGTATGCATGGAATACTACACACGTATACGTATTTCGATTATTTTATACGAAAATCGTGCTCATCGGACGAGATCACGAGCATCAGCGGCCAGGCATATTTTTTTCGACAATATACGATCCTTGGATGAGTTGTATTTGCAATTGTACAGTATTTTGTAAAAATGTCGATAATCATGAGTTTAACTTATAGCAAAAAGAAAAAGAAATAATTGTGGCGACATAATCGTTAATCTTATTCAATAAACACTGGCTTTCCATGACTGTGCGACTCGGGAGAGGGAAGGACTTTAACAACACACTATGATAATTCAGTGTCATTTCGTGGATTCGATCAACGTTCGTTTTATAGAATTTTTTTTTCATTTTTTTTTATAAAACACATGCATATAGAATATTCGTCGGGGTTTTAGGATCTTTCGAGTACACGTACTTTCGAAGCCCTTTATCCCACGCTCAGTCCGTTAACATGTAATACATGCATATATAATAATGTAGATCGTTTTTTTTATGTGTTTCTTGTATGTTTTTCTCTCCCTCGTTCTTTCTTTCATTCTATGTACATGGTAGAAATTCGAAGGATATAACAACACCGGTAAAAGCCCTTGGGCTCCTCGGCACGGTATTATCATACGGTCCTTCTCAACTTAACTTCAGAGATATTACATACATATATATATATCTCAGTGCATGTATGCATTTTCTAACACCCTTAAGTGTCTTTAAAACCGTAACAATCTTTACGATCGAGCTTGTCGGTGAAAATTCGAAACGAAAAACAATTCATTCGATCATGCTGGATTTTCGATGTGAATGGAACAGCGATAAAAGAAGAGAAAAAAAACAAACAGCCACACCGCTTTGCGAATGTATATAAACATGATGATTTTGTGATTCAAGGTGATTCTTTGCAGATGCTGCAAATTTTAGAATTTATTTTCCAAAATCGCCATGCTCCAATATCCAAAATTCATTGATGCAATTGTGAATATTTCCTCATTGTCCTTTTTCCATATTTTACCGCAGCTTCTTCTTCTTTCACCAGATGAAATCTCGATGAGCAATGTAATATAAAAAAAAAAGGAATTTTTTCATTCCTCTATCACACATCAGTGTGTATGTACACAGGCACACAAGCACGCACTCGCACACATAATATATCCCCAGTCGTGAAGTTGGCAGCACAATGTTCCATTATCTCTCGATAGAGTCGTTTGTGATAAGATAAGAAATAATGATAATAGTAATAACAGCGACGTTTCAAATAATAAACTGCATAATTACAATAATGACGCGTATCGCTAGTTATATGGATAGCTCTCAATGTTTTCAATAATATTAATAATATAAAATAATAATAATATAAAGTAGCTTATAATCAATAATAATAATCATCGCTCTTAAATACAATCTAGCATTATGAAGGTATAAATTTTCATCGTTCGTAAAAATTACAAATTACAGTCAATTACGACGCGAAAGTCGTACGAATATTTTTCGTCATATTTCTACATTACTTTTTCAGCTCCGCCTAATCATGAAAATTGTTCTTGCCAACGAAGAACAACAAATTATATCTCGGCAAATGCGATTGCACTGTGATTTTCACTTTCTTCGCAATGTTTTTGCCTCTACTCGCTTCTACGTAATCTTTTCTTTTTTCCAATTTCGATCCTATCGAATTGGTTCTCTCAGCCGTCGCTGCCCCCACAGTCGTATGAATTATCTCTCTCTGTAGCTCGCGCCTTCGCCCGGAACTCACTGGGCGAATCATCTTTCGTTCGTCCTATCGTTTTTTTCTCTTCGTCGCAATAAACATTGTGCCATTGTACACTATGGAGCGTGTGGGGGCTGACAAAAAGCTTCGATCGGCTCGGAACGTTGCAACGGTTATTTTTCGAAAATGCTAAAAGAGAGCGAGAATCAAAGAGTTTCGAAAGTTCATCATCGGAGGCGACAATCGCACGAGCATTGTTGCTTCAATTTTTTATACTACGGTAGTTGAAAATTCTGTGCGTTACATCGAGCTCGAGATGCTAAACGAGTTCTCGGTCGTTCGTCTGCCCAGTTATTTATATATATATATAGCAAAACGTATGACAAAGTGGTAAATGACGATAATGATAAACGATAATCGCAATTAATTTATGGAGAATTGATCTGTGACACACGGAAAAATTGCGCGAGATCTCGTCAGAACGGAACTACGGAGTAAAAGATTGAAAACTCGACGGACAACGAGAAAAAAAATCGAGTAAACGCGAACATGATTATATATATATATATATATATAGATATAGATTGGCCGTGAGAAAAGTCGTGTACAAAATTGCATACTAGTACGTGAACGATAAAACGGCTCACTTGGGTATGCGATAATAGCGTAGAACTAGATAACCGAGGGTCCTGAATACAACGAGGAATGCGAGTAGCACCGCTGTGTTCGCCCAGAGCGGAAGGCCCGAGCCCTTCGAGCCTCCTTGACTGTCGAGTATCGCCGATAATGGTATCGTAGTGCCATTCTTACAATCCACAAATTTACTCGGTTGCGAACACCTGCCAAAAGTTCAATACGGGTAAGATTGCATTGTGTAACGGCATGGAGCGGTGAAACGTCAGAAGAAGAAACGTCAAAATAAAAATGCATTATGTCTCGAACAACAGTTAGTATTCTCTTAATAATTATGAAAGAATAGATTTGTCGATAAATTATATTACAATTGTCATAAACGCTCGGGTGGAAAATTCTATCGCGAGTCGAAGTTAATTGATGAAGAATCACATGTCCGAACACATGTGACCCTTTTGATACGAGAAAGTCAACGCAAAATAGGAAAATTAGAGGTATAAAATTTGAAAAAAACTTACGTAATCGGATCACCAACGCCAAATTCGAGTATCTGCATGTTTTGATAAGCATAATGAACCATGCTGGCGTATCTTGCCCATGCCAGCCAAGGTGGTACAGCAGTCGCCAAGTAGCCACCGAGCAATTGGGTCGCAAGGGTGTAGAGAGCCGATGCCGTTATGCTAACTTGCAGGTCCAGACAGCAAGCTCCCACGAAGAATCCGACGCTCTGCGTTTGTGCCATTTTCATTGGTGTGCGATTGCGTAGGCGGAACATGAACGCGTGTAACGAGGAGAGAGGAAAAAAACGAACATTTGCTTATCAGCTTGTTTATCGTTTAACGTAAAGTACTAGGATAGAATAAGTACGAGGAGATCAATGAGCCTTTAACGAATAACATGTCACGATTCCGAACTTTATTCGACGCGACGTTCAAAACTTGAATTTTATTCTAAAAAAAAGAGATTTTCGTTTCGAGTACTTTTTTCATTCTGTTTTTACCTTTGACAAGAGTGTTTAAAATTCTACATCAACAGTCGAAAATAATATAATAATTGATGGAATTTTTGGTACGTATATTCGTGCGATCAAGCTTATCTCGTGATTAGAAGTTTTATTATAGCATTTTTGATACTTCGTCGTTTATTAAAGAAAACTCCATCGGTAGGTAAAACGATCTCGGAATCAGCTTTGCGAGATGTTTCGTATTTGCAAGAGTCCAGAGGCCAGAATCGTTTCGTATGAGTATGAAGCGAGAAGAAAAAAGGGGATATGGGGAATACGATACCTGCGCTACGACGGTGTTGAGAAGAAGAAATGCGAGAAGAGTGACAAATACAGCTGGACTGTGGAAGCCCAACATTGGATAGCTGATAATATGATAAACAGCTGGCAGTGTTATTGTCAGTGGTAACTCGCCCACCATTTTTGCCAGGTAATAAGCTGACAGACGATACGAACCCGACAGTCTCTCTTTGTTGATGACCTCGCGTTCAGGAGGAACTGTCCAAAAATATTTCCCCACAAGCATTAACAATAGAGATTAAAGGAAAATTACTCGACCGCAGATCGGTCAAGACCTCGTGTAAATTATCGTGTCGCGAAAAGCAACGCAATGAAATGTTGGGTTTTTATATATTTTTTTTAAATCAGATATTTATTTTTGATAAAGTGACACAAGACGTGAAAAAATGATTCCGTGAAAAAAAATCATCTCTGTCATTTGTCTTGGGTTACAGAGTTGCCTAAGGAGCATTGACCAATGTTTGCCTGCTTGATTTTTTCTCCGCGACCAGCGATATTAATTAAAGACTGACTTTGAGTTTATTCGTGCATTAATTATCATTAAAAAACTCACAACTGGATAGTGCACCAAAAAGTGCAAACAGCATCCAGTACGTTGTGCTAAAAAACATCCAGCCCTGTATATCGTGAAGAGCCGCCTCGGTTCTTGGTAATCTTAGCCAAAGAAGACCAGCCAGAAGACCAAGAGCTATCGTCTGTAGCCAATTTAATCTCGACAGCATCCTTGGTCGGGCCTCTTGGAAATTTCTCTCCGATAATACCTGAAAAATCAAATCATCAGCATATGAAAAAGAAAACGAAAAATTACCTACAGATTCGGCTATTATTATCTTATTTTTTTAATAATTCAACGTTTTCTTCAGGCCAATGATTCATTTTATTGCAGGTTTCCCAAGGTATATTTACCGATAGCCTTATTCTTTTGACGGAATCGTCACATAAATATAGATTCAGATCGAAATGAGTTAAAAATGAATTGCCCGATCCAAGAATCGTCTCGAATTGGGTCAAAAGTCAACCTGCCCAGTGTAAAAACAGTCGTGAAAGTTGAGATATCGTTTTAACGATATTCCTCGCCAGAGCCGGGAGCCGTTGAGGTAATAAAAAGCTGCTGAATTTCATTTCAACGTGTGTACTCTCGGGAGTGAGAGGAAAACAAACGATTTTAACGATTTAGCGATATCCCATCGGGCAGTTGGCAATAACGATTATAATATATATATTTGTTTACAGTACATAGAAAAGTGAGTAAATGTATGTATAAGCCAATGTATATACTATATGAGACCGGTAGGTAAGTAAATGATTATCTGGATATGGCGTATCGCGTAAAACGTGGCCTAGTTTGACTTTTCAGTTGGACAAGAGCTCGACATCGTCGCCTTCGTCTTCGCTGAAGCTCTCATTGTTACGACATTATGCACGTTCTCTTTGTTTCATTGGTTGATACCGAGCGAACGTACACAATACCGTGTGATGAGAGACTTTGATCCTCCGGTCATGATAGATAATTCGAGACGAAATGGAACGAGCAGATATAGAAAACGTTCCACGTTGATGACAATCTACCTAATCGTTTTATTTCATTAGTTTCCATTATTTCGTTCGCTGCGATGTTTGACAGGTGTCTTGAGTTAAGTGTGATTCGATTACTAGACAAAATTGACGAAGAGTCTCGAAAGAAGCGCGTTGCTCTTACAAAAGTCAGATAACTGTTGAAGCATTAAATTATCAAAGATAACAGCGATGATACATCGATTCTCGTATGCTCACGAGATTTATACGAGAGGGAAGATATTTTTCAAATTCATCGAAATATTAATATTATAATGTGTTGGTCAGATACAGATATATGTATATATAATAATACTTGACTCGTTCGAAAGTTCTTCATAAAATATTCACTTTCAATTGAAACATTTTTTATCAAACTGATACCCACTTTAAACTGAGACCAAAAGCTCGTGGGCCACTGCCAGGAATAATCGTCGTCCGCCGAACTTGCGCTACTGCTTGCATGGCTCTGTGTGTCCAGCCAGAGTGTACGACCCTCCTCTTCTTTCACTATCCAAAGAAAAAGAAAACAGGAAAATAGAATTAATCGATGTAATTGTGTATGTCATTTCCGTCTTTTTTTCGTGATTCATCTTTTGACCGAACGACGTTTTAATTAACGATTTAATATAAGAAATTATCGAAGGATACTTGACGATATTTATCTCGTGTACGTTATACACACATACACTATCGCTCAAAAGTTTGCATACACCAGTCGATATTTCTTGCCGCACTTGAAGTTGGATAACTCTGCGAAAAAAGAAGGATATTCGAATTTCCAAAGCGGCGATTGGCAAAAATCGAAAAAAATATTTTGTAAAGTGCAAACTGAAGCCGCTTTGGAAATTCGTGTATATTGTTTTTGCGGCAAGAAATATCGACCGGTGAATCCAAACTTTTGAGCGGTAGTGTATTTGGACGTATTTGAATATAAACTATAATTGCGAAGATAAGATTAGATTTTTATGAGAAGTAAAATCGCCACGTGTCGGCTTCAAGTGTCGGTGACAAGCGTGATTGATAGCTCGATAGACTTAGTCTTATCGCATTGAAATTATTATTAATTTTTCTAAGTGCAAAAGGCTAAAGGAAAGTTCCGAATGATAACGTTCGACGTTAAAATTCGCCATCTGAAATTCCGAGTCCGACGGTTTGGTATCGACTGTTGGGTTATTAGCGCGTACACGACGTAAGAATATTAAAGAATCACCGAAATTGAGGATTATCCGAGTAAGAATGAGATACAAGAATGAGATGTATATGTATATAAAGTCGGCAAAATTTTATTTTTCCCCGTCAAATGATATCACATTTTATGATGTTACTTTTCGAAAGACCCGTTTTGAAAACTGCCTGTTCAACAATACAAGTTTTCGAGGTCGTAAGAATGAAAAAGTGTCAAAAATAGCCACGAGCTGGTTTATGCTTTGCGAACGTATGGAATATTATTCATGATAACGTGGCACTCGATCGAACGTTTATAACGATATAATTAAGTACTCTCGACGATAACAAGTAGTTAGGGATAATGTAAACGTATTTCTAACGATAAGACCGAGAGTGTTACAGAATGTTAGGAACAGACTCCTCGAGAGGTTTACTCTGCCAACGAGCTGATATGCACGTAACGAAAGTTGGATATTTATTCATAATAGATAAATAAGATTTCGTGCGAAAAGTTGCAGCTGGGAAAAATGACAAAACTATTGCAATTGCGAAATAATCGAACGTAGATTTGATAAATTTTAATGAAATTTTAATAAAACTCAGGCAAGTTTGACAAAATATTGGTTCGATTGAATATGGCGACGACATGAAATGATTAATTCACATATATCTGTCGATGTTTCCTGCTGCCAATTGATCTTTGATGTACTTAATATTTTGGAAATGATGCGTAGTGCGTTGTTTGCATCGCCGAATCAAGTGTAAACTCAATGCTCAAAGTCTTATCAACGAGATGAGATACATCGATATAAATCACGTGGAAAAACATACACGTGTCGTGACTTGATGTGGCAAAGGGGGAATAAATTATCAGGAGAATGATGGAACAAAAAATAAAAAAAATAAGTGAAAAAATTGATTCGAAGAGAATGAGTCGAGAATAACCTGGGGTAGATCGCAGATGGGCTGCATTTCCGGTGTAGGGTTACTATATCGTTGCACTCTTGCACTTGGCTCACGATTACTCGATTCCCCCCCGTATGCTTTGGCCATTTAAATGTACACAACGCGTGTGTGTATGCTATATAAAATTTGATATAGGTAGACGTCGCAGGGAGATGGATAATGGGTTATAATACCGTTGTGGGTAATATGATGCTCGTGATAATGGATGAGATGTTCGCAGAGCGGATGTTGGCTGGGATTATACTCCGGACGAAGTTCCGGTGGGCAGTCGGGTCCCTGTCTTGCGGCTCTTGCCGCGCCAACGATTCTCTCTCGAACCTCTTCCGGTCCCTTTATTTGTTCGACTGAAAACAAACAAATACATCTTTGAATATCACCGTGCATTGGCGTTTAATTTTTTTTTCGTTTTGCAGCGGCGAACCACACCGCGCCGATAATGTTTTTTAAATTTTCGTCGCTGTCATAATTAGCAATAAAAATTTCTCATCGATCGTATTAATTCCAAAAAGAAAATATATATTGTATCGTTTTTTGTGGGAAACTTTTTTTACACAACTTGTCGATTGTTCACTTTGAAAATCTGCGAATGTTTAATATCATGACGGAATAATTATTTACGAATAAAATCCGCTGGATTGTAATGTGGCAGTAGCGTGAGTCCGATTGTGGAGAAGAATTTTCCTATATTCGATGTGGAACCGTAGTAAGCCACTTGGCCACGGCTGAGAAGCAAAAGTTTGCTAAAACTGTGAAACATCCTCGAGCTCGGCTGATGTACCGTCACGACGATACTTTTGCCTTCCTGCTCGGCGTACTTTTTTAATCTAGATATAAGAGCCTGCGCCGAATGTGAGTCGAGGCCACTCGTTGGTTCCTTTGAAAATGAAAAATTGTCAAATGTCATTAAAACCTGTGGGAACGCTTTTCGATTTTTGTTCTCTGACTTGTTGTTGTTGTTTTTTTAATAAAACTTTTTCTGTACTCACGTCGAGCAGCATGAGGGAAGGGTTCGTGAGTAATTCGCACGCTATACTGCATCTTTTTTTTTCACCACCTGACAACCCTCGTTTCGTGTAGTCACCCACGACTGTAGAGAAAGTAAGGAACAAAAAGAAACAATTCTAAAATGTTTTTAATCAACAACAACGAACCGATATTTTGGAAATAATTTTCGATAAGAAGGTTTTTCAGATTATCAGAATTTATTCAGATTTTCGAAAGCCCATCTGTTTTCAGAAGACGTTCTAATAAGAGCTGAAAAAAAGGTACGAGTATCTGGAAAGTTCTCGTAATATGATGGAAATTAAAATACGAATTGGGGCAAGCAGGTCACGCGGTTTTAACTGCATCTAAACGTCGATTTGCGATGCAATTGGTTTATGGGTTCCTGGCTCTCGTAGATACATATACAGAAGTTCTATCTATACTGCTATGCATACATATATGTGGACATATACGTATGTACATATATAAATATATAATGTACATGCTTATTGGTAGATCGAGTAAATAAATGCTTACTGGTATCCTGGCAGGCAGCGAGGTCGAGAACCTCAATGATATGATCCACGCACTGCATCTTCTGCGAGTGTGAAAGTGTATCCGGAAGCCTTAGGCGTGCCTGGTACTAAAATTGAAACATCATTTTCTCTTTACATCTTCCTTATAATATATACATATCTTAAAACACACACAAGATGCTTAAATCGTCAAAATACACGACAGGGATGGCCTCATTACGGGGAAATATACGGATCAAAGAAATTCCTACTTCGCAACTATGATTTTTTTGCACTCGTTGAGAAACGTCAAGTACGGGTCATTTTAAAAAATTTTCCCTGGTTTTTGGTGACTTTACCGCTCCAGCGCTTTGATCACGTGTAAAAGGAGGAGGGGAAGAGACTCTTTTTAGTGTCTACCGTTGGAATTGTTTCGTTTTCAGATTGAATGTGTCTGTTTGATGTGCGATCGACGTTTTGTAGCTTGACAAGGCATCTAACGGTAATTTCACAGAGGAATAAAATTGATAGTTTCACAGATTTGAGATCATTTTTTCGCAAATTGAAGTATATTCAGATTTCTTTAAAAAAAGGTGTCCAAGTCGAGACCGATTGTTGTTTGGTTCACGATACTTTTGAGACAAAATAGCAATAATCATTCCCATTCCATCCGTGATCGTTAATTTTTTCAGAGCTTTTTTTCATTCGCAGAACTGATTGAAAAAATTATAAGAAATTTTGTACATACAATTATCAATTGTTTTTATTACTACAATTATCAGTGATTGTAATTTTCTATATTCTCTTCTCGAGTATTTCAGATGATTTTTGAGGCTGGCAAAATTCCAGCTAATTTTTTTTACTCGTCACGAACTGAAAGCATCAAAGCGCATTTCGTAAATTCGTATTATTACGATAAACCTGTCTTATCCTTTTACCCCTTAAAGCTTTGCCGTAAAATGTACAAAATTTTCAATGTCAAATCCTACGTTGCGATGAAGAAGAACTTGTCGCGTCGTATTAAATTCGCAAAGTTTACCATTTTTTTTCCAAATCTATAAATAAGAAATATACGTTCATACGTGAATATTTGTTATTAAGGAAAATGTTGTTTTTTTTCGACAATTTATTTCGCGAATTTTTTTCGAGCATGCTAAAAAAATCATTCTCAACTTTGGCAGAGTTTCAATTTTTATCGTTGTTCAGCCACGAGTATCAAACACGTGGATTTCTAAATACCTTCTATTTTAGTCGGCGTGTATTTGTATCGTTTTTTTTCTTCGATTCTGTCAAACGTACCGAAAGATCTCCAACTTTGACGAGAGTTTTTATAATCACGAGCGAAGATCATGAAACAGGCAATAGTAAACTATTTTACTATTTTATTCAGATTATCTTAAAATTTGAATAAAAAACATCGTAAAGAGAACCTTGAGGAAAAAAGAAAAGAAATCCTCATCTCGCTTGCACACGTGTTTCACAAAAATTTCACGAATATCCTCGATCGCGCGATATATTCAAGGCTCCCATTCTGAATTAAGACTGACAGAAAAATATTTCCTCTTTGCGCTTCTCGGTTAAAAGAACCTCGGGCGCCAAATCCATTTCGTCTTTAATTCCGAAGCTCATATACACATATAATTTCTTTTTTCTTCTTTAAATTTCCTTTTCTTCTTTTACTCGTTTCTTAGGTGTTAATGAGGTGGACTCGGATTCTTCTTGGAACTGTAATAAAGATGAAGTCTTCTCGATAGTTTTTTTCGTGCTACTTCACGACCGACTTCCACACGTATAGTTGTACCGGTTTGTCGCTTCTGTTTTCTTCTCCTTTTTCCCCTCTTTTCACCACTTCATCTGCCTCGTCACGATGAGAAGTTTCACTCGTGCTTTCGTTACAGAAGCGGGTTTTTTTACTCTCTCTCACTCCCTGTCTACACCCACGTTTTTCAATAATGTCTCAAAGGACTCCTTTCATCCTCGTTAACTAAACGTACAGTCAATCAAGGGTAATAAAATTTACGCCGGCAATAATTATAAAAAATAATCATAAAATAAAAAATAAATTCATGATAATTTGCCAAAACGCATCACTTTGAAAAAAATGCATATGTCTCATTGAACAATAGTGAAATTCATAAACTGCATTCGTCCGTATCTGAAGATTCCATATTTTTGTTACCAAACATCGTAAAATGTTACGATCCAATGTGAAATCCAATCTTTGAGAATACGCTGCGAGGGAAGGAGAAAAAAACGTTCCTAAATGCTTAGAGGGCTGACCAAGCACGGTCCATATCTACTGCAGCTCGTGCGGAATGAGAGACTCTCCTTCGCTGTACACGCTCTTTCGGACTCGATGCGATACGGT
Organism: Heteropelma amictum; assembly: GCA_959613375.1. Classification (NCBI taxonomy): domain Eukaryota; kingdom Metazoa; phylum Arthropoda; class Insecta; order Hymenoptera; family Ichneumonidae; genus Heteropelma; species Heteropelma amictum. The sequence continues at coordinate 10,676,701 of OY390726.1, read as the reverse complement.
GGATGTCATACGACGATGGTATACATATACATTTCACCATACGCGACGATGTTACTTCAGTCAAGCAGACAGTTTGTTGAACCCGCAGCTTCGATTACAAGCGTCCCGGGTAAAAACGTTGAAAAGTATATACATATAAACATATACATATATATCATACACAATATATATATGAATATATGAAAGCATGACACAGGCGTTCGAGAATTCGTGACTGTATCGTTGCAGTCGTGCTTCGACACGATTGGGCTACTTTTCTCGTATGTAAGTTTACATGTAAGTTTATTTTTATCCGTCGAGGTGCTCCAAAAACCATTTGTTTTTTCTCGTATACATGTTTAAATTTGAACAACTTTATACCACGCAGTGAACAAAAAAAAACATGACGCAACGTGTTTGAAATCATTTTTCTCACGCCCGGATAAATCCGAGTATTTTCGATGTTTATTCCTTGGTTGATTCACAAAACATTGTCAAAGATTAGCAGAACGTTCGTGAGCAAAAAATCAGACTACATTCGGTCAACGGTCCGGGAATTTTGTGCAGTCTTGTGAAGAAGATTGCACTTTGATTAAAAAAATAATTTAAGCATGACAATTCGGACAATCGCGTGGTTTAATTTCGACAAAACTATTTTTCATTTTCGTCGCACGTACGAAAGGCGAAACAAAAGAGTCGGGTGAAAGGATGGCTGCGATGGTATCGTGGGTGTGGTGCAGCAAAATAATAAGCTCTCTTATTATAGATATCTCGTCATGTGCAACGAGGGGCAATGTGCTTTTAACGGCGATCGCATTGTACCTAACGTATTTTTCACGATGTTCTCGAAGGAAGTTAAAACATAAGGGTGAAATATGAGAAAAAAAAAGCAAACCCCGCGAGTGCATTGACCGTTCACGGGCGCAGGTTGTTTTTTTCATACTTTTTGGAAATATTCTAATTTATAGAATGCATTGTTTCAACGATGAATACTGCGTATGTAGTTTCAGATAACGTTTAATAATAACAGGATAAAGTTGAGAATTATTTGACAGAGTGGACATGGAAAAAAGAGAATAGAACGGAAAACTCAGTAATATGATGTGTGAAAAAGAGAAAAGAGAGTCGTTAGATGGAATTCAAAGAAGACGGGCGGTCTAAAAAATTCGAAAGAATATTTTTCGGTAATCAAATTAAACATTCAACGAGTGGAAAAAAATAATACAAGGGTTCTAGCGATTATATAGCGATTATAAGTATGGATTTTCAATGTCGCAGGAATAAAAAAGTGTTGTAACGGGCCGCAAGTGGAGTGATTGATTTGTAAGAAAAATAAAATTATTTCACATTGGCGAGTCTTGGTAATGTCTCGGTATTTGTCTTTCTCGCAATTGGGACAATGTAGATCGTCTTTGAACACATTTCCGTGCATGTGATTGTGATCGGAAATCTCTTCTCTTTCTCTCTCTCTCTCTGTCTTTGGATATTTTTTGCTCCCTTTCTTTCGTCCTCTGATTCTTTACTGACCATCACAAAGCGAACAAATGACCGATTGCATTATCCGAAACTTCTGTCAGAGATCTCGGCGATATTCGAAACATCGAGATAACGATACGACGCGGGCCTTGACAAAAAAACTCACACTTATCTCTATTCGCTTGTTTTTCACGGTCAGTGAGAAAAGTCGCGTAAGCTTTTTTTTGAGTCATCTCATGTGTCTTGAATCGTCTCGTCATTTTTACCTAGTGTGTGTCCGCAGCGATATCAGGATATCGCAGATTTAAAAATTGAATTTAAGAAAAGCCCGATCTCTCTCTCTCCGTAAGGCAAAAAAATGTGTCGCTGGGAAGAGGATGCTATATTAATTTTAAAAAAATCTGATGTGCCCTTTAAGGACCAATTTTTGTTTCAATTAATGTAACAATTAATTATCGGACCTTTGGATTCGTTCAGAGTTCGAAAAAAATTGAGAATAAGAAGTGCAGTGGCTTCTCAACAACCTTTTGATGTTCATTTTTTTTTCCAACATACCTCGAGTGTTTGCCTGAGAGTAAGGTCGGGAAAGAAGACGTCTTGCTGTTGGACATAGCAGATTCTCCGACGCCAACGTTTTGTGAGCCTCTCGCGATTGAGCCAGATCTCACCGGCATCGAGACCAACGCGCCCCGAAAGACAGTTCAATAGAGTAGTTTTGCCACATCCTTGAACGTCAAGCGAATAACAAATAAATATGTATATAAGCAAATCAATTAATTTTTTAAAATCATCTTTCATTCCTGTCAACATTTTTCGCTGCTACTTTAGAGCATGGAGTATAATAATACTTTAGAGTATAATACTACTACTTTAGAGTATAATAATAATGACAAACAAACTGACGGATTTTGGATGAAAAGTACAGAGTTGATATAAAGTTGAGTGTTGTCGTACCTGAGGGTCCCATAACCGCTAACAATTCACCGGGTTTCACAACCCCGGAAACGTCTCGAAGGAGAGTACGCTTCTCCTTGAACACCTGCAACCCCCGGAAGACCAACTGCACCGGACGAGAATCCAGCGGACAGACTAATTGTAAAGCCGTACTTTCCACCCTGAAATTTGACGAAATCACAAGGAGAACCAGCATGAGAATTCATTATGACAAATTATTCAACGGAAATGACGAACAAAAACCGCAAATTACAACTTTTGCGTTAAAGTATTTTTGTTCCGCGTAATTTCCGAGCTTACCCAATGACTTTTGCCTCGAAAAGAAAAGCTTCAGAGTTTGCACGATAGAATGCTTTCCGAGTCGATAATTTCGAAGTTTTCCTTCGTGACTAGTTATTAAACTGATGTTTGATAAAAATGGTGTATGTTCTATTGACGAACGTTATTCGCATTACACGTAGTAATTATTTTTTTTTAACAGATTGGATAAATTTGTCTTTTCATCATGATGCGTTCAATAGAGCGAATGAAGGATTACATGTGTGTTCGTTGTAGCATATTTCGTCAGTCGCGCGAGTTCAATGTTCGAAAAATTTTCGTGATAAACAATAGTCGCTTTGGTTGTGTTGAACGCAGCAATTATACGTCCGTTGGACTGAAGCGTTTTTTTTTACTGTCGTATATTTACAGATACATGTATGCTACGGTGAAGAATATTCATCGCGCAATTGAGCCTCGTGAGCGAGAATCGTGAAAATTTTCGTTGCGGTCACGTTGGGTTAATTTGCCTCGACAAATAAAAAAATAAACATTCGTATGTTCCTTACGTCTTATTTCGGGATAATCATAAATAAAAGGAACAAAACGACGTCTCGAGTTTTTTTTATCAGCAGCGGGGTTAGACGCGCTGTAAGCCTGTACTTTTCAAGCACTGACTTGAGGAACTTTGAATGACGACAACGTATTTATACGCCTCGTCGTCCAACGTATTCGTTTTGAGGGGTTTGGGCTTATCCAATTTTTAAATTCGTTTTTATCGATCAATCATCATGAAAAATATAAGAAAGATGGACTAGAAACGGATCGGAAAATTCCAACGACTAAAGTATTTGAGACATTTCGGAATTTTTTGCGATTCCTTATCCGAAATAAGTCTCTAAAGATTGTCCTAAATTTTTTCTTTTTTGTCGATCAATTACGACAAAAAACGAATAAATTCGTGAGAAGTAATTTTAAAAAATGGCAAGTCCCAAAGACAGCCTTCGAGGCGTTTGTTTCTCGGTGATGTCGCGTATCGCGATGTACATGGACATTGCAGCTCCACTTCTAGCTCGTTCGAGCTCTCGGACGCTCGTAAAATATTAAAATGAATGAAACGTCGATGGGAAAAAGAAGATGAAATAATTTAGAAAAGGTCGGACAGACGGAAGAAAATATCTGGCATAATAAATACATTGACCAACATAACTCGCAGCAGCTTCACCTGTCGACGAAGATCGGAGAGAAGAGCTGCACGAAAAACTCGTCTGCTTGTGACGTCTTCACTCGTGTCAACGTGTTTCACCTTGTTTGTGTACCTTTCCTATGCATGTGCACTATGTGCATAAACATATACATGTACATTTGCATGTACATGCGCATTAAAGTTTATCGGTACTGGCAAAAACGTGTGTGGCAACTTTCTAACGAATTACGATGAAGAACGGAGACCCAAGAAAGGGGGAAATGATTTCTGGTGCGAGGAGAAGACGTGCTCGTGTCTCAATGAGTTAATGATGCGAAAAAAAATTAAGCGGAGATGTACACTTCGATAGTACTCGATAAATAGTACTCGCGGTTTGTATAGACAATGCTAATGTTTAGCGTGTGTATAACTCTCGATAAGACCGACTGGAAAATGATAAGCCTTCATGCGCGTAATTGGTGACTCCCATTCATCATGCGTCTCACATTTTCCAAACAGGCGTTATTATTTCTTCATGGCTACGTTTAATTTCAACTGAAATTCAATCAGAATTTTTATTATTTAATGTTGTTTCATACGTTTTCTCTTCGGTTCAGAGTCTTGTTGCAAACTTAATGTATGCAATTTACACCATGGCGGATTTCGCATAATTATCCACGAGGAGCGTGATAAATCAACAAGAAAGCAATATGCGAGACTTTTTTTTCAAGCTTTAAGCTTGGATTCGCTCTATTTTCTTTCGATCGCAATTAAAATTAGGCTTCGCTTTTGACTCGAGTTTGTTTGTAATAATTATTATGCCAATTACCGTAATATCGAGTACAAACGTTTTTGTCGACAGTTTTCATGGTTTTTGAATAACGATGTGTATTTGCATTTGAAGCTTGATAAAAATTCCGTGAAAATCATAGGAAGCTAATTATAGACGGCGAAGTTGCAAGTAGGGCATCCGTGATCGAAAAAACATCTTGCCATACCCGTGGACGAACGATATTACAAAAATGGAAGGAAAAAAAAAGAAAAAAAGCGTTATATCGAACGGAAAAAAGAGACGAGAATAGACGAGGAGAGAGTCGCGAAGAGATAATAAATTCTTAACATGGAGTCGTAATCGCGTTCGAGTCCGCGATGCTCGGACGTCCCTCAGCTTCGTGAGTTCATCGAACTTCTGCGATGCTCGCATTATTCGTGTTGTACCGAAACAAAGTTTGTGCAGAATGTTTTTAATTTTTTTTTCAATTTGTTTCTGCATGCGCGACATACACGTATATTGGCCTATGCTTTTGCCAAGAGCTCCGACCTGCTGCGGTGACCTTCGATAATTCCCGTCAATTTATCATTCAATTCTTGAAGCAATACATTTTCATTATTTTTCGTTCACCAATTTTTCTGTTTACTTGAGCTTCAATATCGAAGTGACAAATTCCTTGCGCGTTCACAGTTGTGCGCAGTGTAAACCTTGTACCAATTTTCAACCCCTTCAATTTGGAGCAAAAAAAAATAGAAAAAATGTCTTCTCGCAAATAAAACGGCTTCAAAAACGGCAAAAACGGAAAACGATTTCTCGATCAATTTTCAACTCATGTGTGCCATCTACAATCTATGTCTTTCGAAATTTACTCAAACAGTTTGTGTTCTCTGGCACTACAGTCTCGATTTGTTCTCGCCGCAAGTCTGTTTGTTCAAGGGAACGAAAATAATTGCCAAAATCATCTCACCCGGAACTGCCCGAGAAGGAATCGTGCCTTCTGGAGCAAAAAAAAAATCCGAAAAAACGATACCGTTACCAAAAGAAAATATTTTACAATGATGAAAATATTCGATTGCGGTCATTCTTTCGATCATCATCTATCGAAAATGTACATTCAAGCACGGACTATGTCGCATCGACGAGAAGGAACAAGAACAAGTTACAGCACATCAGATGGTGGAAAAAAATGTACGTGCTATGGCGAAGATGAGAAGGTCTGGCCAATTAACCCCTTGAGAGGGTTACGAAAACGTTGCACGTGACTTTCTTCCTCTTGCTCTCTCGTTCTCGATGCGATTCGCTTCGATGTTGCTTTCGGAGTGAACGGCCGAAAAGGCCGAACATTGTGTTTACGTATATATATATATATATATATATATAGGTATTGACAAACGTAAGTATCGACGAGGTTATTGAACTCGAGGTTGAGGTCAATGAACCGTAAATCGATTTTTTTAGAGCGGTTGATACAGACGCTTCCACCTGTGATAAGTAGAGACGGGTTGATAGTGCTCATCTGACCATATACGTAGTGCCAAACACGATGGTGGATCAACAGGGAAACGAGGGAAAAAGTACACTCGCTAAAATTCGGAAATTTCCATTAGCTTCGCAGCGAAAAAATAAATCATAATACCATTTTTGTATGATTTTTCATTTTTACCTTTCGATGATACCATTTACCTAATATCGTATGTTGTCCTTTAGATTCGTATATCATTGTAATTTAATACATTATTTTGGGATAAAGATTATTGTCTATAAAAATACGATTTTAGTCGTTGTTGCTTCTCGCCTCTTTAGTGAACGTGAATTTATTTAGCGTACATCCTGACAATATTGTGGTTTTATCCCCTCTGGGGTAAAGCCCGTTATCATGGCGACATTTGTAGAGTTTCTGTAAAATGTCTCCACATGATTACTGCTGTTTCTTTTTGAGAATACCGTAACTTTTCGATAACGAATTTCCGTCGCGGCGAAAAATATATCGTATTTTTGTTCCAATGAACAAAAAGAGTTCTTACGATACATTTCGTTATCGAAAGTCTGAAGTCGAATGTGTTTTATCGAGACTGCATGGCTGTATTGATTTGCCAATCGGGAACGCGCCTGAAAAAGTTTACCAAATAAATGCCAATGTCTCATTATCAATCAATTGAATAATTAAGATGAAAGAGAGAGAGAGAGAGAGAGAGAGAGAGAGAGGGAGAGAGAGAGAGAGACAAAAAGAGCATTGATTTATTTACTTTCACTGGTTCTTATTTGGAGGAACGACTTCCATTGACCCAAGTGATTCTCGACTCTCTGCAGTGTCATCGATAAATCAGAGAGAGGTACGAACGTTTTTTCTCAGCTTGCCACGAGAAAGCATGCGGTGTATAGCGAGTTTGAGGAGAAAAGATCCGTCGTCGAGTTATAGTGCGCATCTGCATGTATGAAACACGCGTGTTTCTTTTTTCTCGCGAACTTTGAAAAGATAATCGTAAATTGAAGCAAAAATAAATGTGACGATCGGTATCGTATAGACCAAACATTGCTCAAGTAGAGAACGAGAAAGAAAAGTTTCCCTCGAAAAATATAAAAGTTGCTGCTTTGAAGACAGCGCCATTTTTTCGTTGCACGTATGGCGAAAAAAAACTGATTTTCATTCAACCACATGAAACTAAACACATTTTTATCAACCCGAGTGAGTTTTACACGATATTTCCTCCATTATTGAGAGACAAATGTCTATGTGGACGTACTAATTTTAATTAACAATTATGTCAATTTCAGTCTTACTCCAAGCTCACGCTCGTTCCTTCGTTAAAAGTTGAAAAATATGTGATGAACAAAAACAGACTGATCCATTATTGAGCCAACGTTGAAGCAAATATATCTGTGTATAAATATAATGTACACGAGTTCAACGCACTTGGCTGCTTTCGCCGAGAAGCCCTTGTCGCTGCAGGGAGTGGAAAAAAAAGCAAGGAAATAATAATAAACGCAAGGCTCGAGCTGGTGCGTTCGGGCGAGGGCGAGGATCGACGGATTCTCGCGTACACAAGATGTGTTCGAAAGGGAAAAGCGAAAGGGTTGCGACACACGTGGGGGGGGAACAGCGAATCGAGAGGGAGAGTTCTCGAGGGGATGGTGGTGGTGAAAAAAAAGAAGAAGGTGATGAGCTCGGGTTATGCTTCATGTATCTATATATAAGTATATAGGAAGGTATGTATCTACATATTTCTCGACACAGCCTCGACAAGGGCGCGAATAAGGTCTCGGTGAAGTCGAAAGGGGTGCGAAGGGCGAGCTCGAGAGAGAATGAAGGGTGTTTATTGCATGAGAGTCTCTCTCGCGGAGTAGGCGGCCCCGTTCTCGCCACTTTCTCATACATATATACATATAGCCATTTACATGGTACGTGCTTCTCTACATGTAGAATAAAATCTATATCCTCATCCTTTTCCATGTACACTCTACTGTACACTATATGTATACTATTAGGATCTGACGTTAGTCGATATGACATTTGGTGTCAAATTTCGAAAATGCCGAAAGGTTGTATTTTTTATTGTTCATTCTATGTGTACGATGTGCTGTATAGATATACTAAACTATAAAACTGCAACGTCTTTGACGTCATATTGAATCAAGCTATGTAAGATCCCGATGTGTACGGTGGTTATACACAGAATTATAATTACGGTCATGATCAAAAATATGCCCCACGTATTTTACCAACGAGGAAACGAAATTCGTGTATAAGTAAAAAAAGTGCGATATTACTGTATTGTAAAGAGCCGGTACGTAATTTAAATACTTAAAAATGTTCAGCTTAAATTAATTGGCGTCGAGACGCCACCGCGTCTCTCGATTATAAAGCAAGAATAACAATAATGTTGAAATTTACATCGCAGGAGGACAAAAAAAAACATGAATTTTTGCAATTCCTTCGTGTCTTTTTGACAATATTTTTGTTTAGAACAATCGTGCGGAATAAATTCTAAACGATTGTTCAGAGCGCATTTCACTATCGTCAAGTACACAGTACATGGTATGTATAATAGTGTGCGTATAGTGCGTAGTATAGTTATTAATATTTTCTCGATTTCCATATATGAATAGTCCACAGGATGAGAGAATTTATTATCATTCAAAGAAGATTGTAACAAGTCGATTAAATTTTTTTTTATCAACATGAATCGTGAAATATTTTCTCCTCTTAAAGGTAGACGTATAAATGAGATCTTTAAGGTTGCCTTCAAATACTCTCGATTATAAAACAAGAAGAACAATAATGTTGAAATTTACATCGCAGGAGGACGAAAAATACATGAATTTTTGCAATTCCTTCGTGCCTTTCTGAAAACATTTTTGTTTAGAACAATCGTGCGGAATAAATTCTAAACGATTGTTTAGAACGAATTTCACTATCGTCAAGTACACAGTACATGGTATGTATAATAGTGTGCGTATAGTGCGTAGTATAGTTATTAATATTTTCTCGATTTCCATATATGAATAGTCCACAGGATGAGAGAATTTATTATCATTCAAAGAAGATTGTAACAAGTCGATTAAATTTTTTTTTATCAACATGAATCGTGAAATATTTTCTCCTCTTAAAGGCAGACGTATAAATGAGATCTTTAAGGTTGCCTTCAAATAATTCGAAAAGAGGACGAAAGTATTTCGAAATAGGATCGACATTGAAAAGTAGTTAAAGCAAATGCATATCAGACGGTGGAACGAGTTACAAAAAATATGTCAGATATTTCGTATCCGTAATTATATTATCTGAAGCTTTTGTCTTACTTGCGCATAGACAGAGAGGGAAAAAATCGAATGGGAAAAAATAAATCTGGAGAGAGAGACGAGGGTGTAAGATGCGAAAACGAGAGATGCTCTTGCCAAGAATATCTAGAGGGCAATGACCCATAATACACACACACTCACACGTACATATTAATACACAGAATATATGACCATTACACCTAACTTGACCGTAGGCGCGAGCAGAATCTGATGTTCCTGAAACATGAAAAATTTCTGCGGGCACTTCGTTGCAACGGGGTACAAATGTCTCTTACCATTTTTTATCTGCTTATTTCTCAGCTCATCCGTTATTTAACTTAACAAGCTGTCGAGGTCTCCGTGGAATATTGTTTCCATTATAAATCGTATATGAGAATGAATACATTTCTTTTCCAATTCCAACAATGATTTATTATTTATTATTATATATGTACACGCCTTTATTCACTATACATGTACACGATTGTACTTTGTCTTTCAAACACCTTGTATTCCAAGCTCAAATTAATACGATTATAGTGTCTTTTGCAGTATTTTTTTGCAGTCTTTTGCAGTATTTTTTTGATTACTTTTTTTTGTTCGAAACGTGTAGTTTAGTCGCTGATTTCTTGAAAATTCATTTTCATTTCATTCTGTTTTGAAAAGCGTCCTTCGTTCTGATAAACATTGATTCTGGATAAGCTCTGTCAGCATACATTTCACAAGTTTTTATCCTCTCCAGTGGTGGGATTGCAGGTGAAAAAACATTGTAACATCGTAAAAAATGCATTTATTCGTTCGGGTGTCAAGTCCTCCTGTGTTCGATGTCATTGATTTTTCTATTATACTTTTTTTTCGTTAATTAGTGGTAGATACCTCAAACCAACGATGGACGATCTCTTTTCATTTAATTGTTATTTATATTCTTTACAGAAAATTCTATTTTTGACAATTCTGACTGACCGACTGGCCCATATTCATTGTTTTTTTTCCTTTGTGCAAAATTTCGACCGAAACGAACGAATGTGAAGATGCCATTTGGAACGATGAAGAAGTATTTTTAAAAAATTGAGGAACAAAAAGCAATGGGAAGAAGGGAAGAATAAAGGGTCAAGAGGAAGTCGTGAGGACGTCGAGGCAAGAAAAAAGGGTTACTGCACGCAACGATTTCTTTTTTTTCGATCAAGGGAACAACGGGTAAGAGTCATATAATACTTTAGCCTTCTTTAAAAAACCTGTATTGCTCGATGGGGGTATTGTAGAAAAAAAAAAGCACAAAGAGGAAAAGAAAACCGTTAACGTAACGTACGACTGTGGCGAGTGATGTGCACCTTGGCTTCTCGGTGAAAAACATTCCTTTTTGTTTCCTCGAACAAACTAACATGACATTTTATATTCGTTGGTTTTTTTTTATTGCAATGTATCCCAGGCGTTCAAAATTCATTAATCAACGATGAAAAATCCAATAAATATCCTCACTCTCGTAAATAAAGGAAAGCGTCAATCGTAAAAATAACCATATCAGAAACATTCCACGTATATGGTGACAAAAGTTATTCATATCCATAATTTGCGGTGTACACTTTATTTTCCATAAACAATTGATACATTATTGAAATATAATCGTTATTAGAGTGATGATTTTTTTTTTCTACAATGTGATATAAGAGCGAAAGGACGAGGGTTGTAATCGAATAAGCGTGTAGAATTTGTTGTAAACAATAAATTTACTTGTTCGCGAAGATGCCAGGAGTTCAATGACTATTTTGTATATATACGCGTATACGTACAGATTATAATGAACGGTATTGGCTGATATCGGGTAATAGGCGCCTCGATCATCGTTGCAGTCGTCGTTGTCGATCGAGGGGAGATAGAAAAATCGTCGGAGCGAAGGAGCGAGCGTAAACTAGAAGGGTAAAGTGTTGGCCTAATTCTATCACACCGACAGTTTTCTCTGCACGATGTTTCATACGTACATGGAAACTGTGTAGTATGTAATAATGCACGTGTATATATGTATGTGTGTGTATGTGTGTGTGAGTGTAATTTGATGCCAAGAAGCTACACAAGTCTTGAATTTCCCGCTGTCATTCTCATAACTCGATTTCTTTCCATCTCTCTTGCTGTAACTTTTGACGTCAGTGGAGAGATAGCATAAACGTAGCTGGTACAAACAACGAGTGTTATTGTTTGTTGCTGAAGAGAGCTGCAAAGGTTGGAGCAGGCGATAGAAAAAAAGAGTGAGTTTAGAAGATAAGGGCGAATGAGGAAGGGGAAGATAGCCGAAGGCAATCATGGGAATAATGAGAGAAAAAGTACTCGAGATTCGAGCCATCGGCTCAGGCATATCACTTATGAAGTAATGAAATTCGAAAAAAATGGCTTTAAATCGCACATCGTATTGTTGTAAAGCAGACGATAAATGAATGTAAGTTACAACAGGCAGGATAATATTATTGAAAAAAAATTAAGGGTAAACGTTTGAAAGTGCGGCTTTTCGAAAAAATGGCCCTGATTTTTTTTTCCGGCGTTTCTTGCTCTATTGTGTCACAATAATAAATATCTCGTAATAATTAATAGTTAACGTTGAAGATATCGAGTTTGCGCGTTTTTCTTATTTTTTTGTGTACAAAAAATGTGTGCATAAAAATGTCAGGTTCCTCCAACGGCATATCACTATTCGTGATGCCTACTAACTGACGAAAAGCTTGAAAAAATCTGGGGCTATTTTTCGGGAAAGCCGCACTTTGAATTATTTGTCAAATTAAGCAGTACGCCACTCGTATGGAGCTATTAGCTCCAATCTACAATTCAAACTTTGATTACTCGGGGCAAATCATTTTCTTCGATCAAACACGAATGAAATATCCCGAGCTTATTTTATTGTAGCTCCGTTTATTCATCACCCAGCATACCGAGGATTGAAAAAATGTATAAAACTATAAAGATATCGTGAGCAATCGCGAAATTAGTACGTCTAGGTACTAAAATGTATGAGAAATTTATGCAAGGATGAAGAAAAAAAATATATATATATGCATATATCTGTTTAAGCCGAACAAGATCGAGTATATATGAGAGGTTCTGAATTCAAGAATGTCCGCGTGCGTCCTTGGACGAAGGCAAAAGAAAAACCGTTAGGCAGTTCGGAGCTCGTTTCTTCCCCAGTTACATCAGGTTTGCGGACGCTGCCAGCATACGTTTCTGCATACATCATCATCCGCATAGTATATAGACGATCATTGTAAATACCGCAACGCCGCGATGTAAATCGATTAATGAATTCTTCGCTAGACACAAGAACGACGGAAAAAAAAAATAGAGCGGAATCAATCGACCGAATACCTCGGTCCACGCAAACGCCGTATACAGCGGGGTTAAAGTACAGAAACATTTTCTCATCCAAGGGGATCACCACTTTAAAACATGATTAAATATTTTTTGTAACTTTTGCCTCGAAATAACTTAATTTCCACAATTTAGTGCACCATACAAAATAGTGCAAATTGTATACCATAAAAAATAATTGGTAAACTCGATCTAATAAAAAAATATAACCGCAAAACTTTGTGAATTTTCATTTGTTCATTTTTCTCACATCTTCAACTGGCATAAACTCAAAAATATGTTGCACGATGGAAAGTATACAGTTATTCCAAGCGTACTTTAATTCAGGTGCCTATAATGATCAATCAAGTTTTTTATTCCACCATATCAATGCTCTTGCTACTTGTGTGACCTTGGTATCATAGATCGATATGATTTAACGACATCTAGAGAAAAAATATATTTCGCATATTGATCGTAATTTTGATGATTGATCGTATTCACCATGTCGAGTCACAGTGGGAGTTTTTTTTTCGAATTTCACTAGAGAATAGTCACGTGGCTGCCTATAAAAGTACAGACGACGAGAGGATTGGTCGTTGTCGACATATCGCGTCGACATGTTGCTTGATCCGGATTTCTCGACGATGCTTTTGCGTTTTATATCGCTATACAACAATTTCCAGTCGATGTACACGTATTTTCATGTATCCACATAAGCCATTTTATTTTGAATGATTCGGCGTCGTGACGCTGCCGCGTCTCTAGATGGTATGTATATCTTTTACGACCTGGAAAGAAAAAGAAAAAAAAGAGAGAGGGAGACAGAGAAATGGATTTATATCGCGGTCGACCCATCAGCGTGAGCTCTGTTAATATTGTAGTTTCCAGCGTCTCGCGATTGCCATCTGGAAGAATTTTACGTCCGCGTTCAAGTATAACAGCGAGGAGTAACAGTCAGTGAGTCTCCTTGTAGCTCTCGGGCCCCTCGTTATCCAAGAAATAGAAAAAAAAAAGAAATAATCATCGTCCGATGGGATTCAGGTTATCGTGGTACCTAGACGCGAGTAGTGAGAATTAAGTGTCGTGAAAGTATGCACATATGTATGTATGTAGATGTGTACGTGTGCATATTTGCGCGTGTGTATACAAACGGCCATAAACACACATACGAGCGATGCTGATGAGAAGATGAGAAGAAGGATATATATCCATCTACGAGGGTTTCGAGCAAGGATAGGCCCCGCGCACCTTTCACGAGAGATACTTTAATAATAACGTATAGCGAGAGATATGATGAGCATCAAGCTCGGCTTCTCACCGGTGTCTATGCGCCAGCTTGTAATCTAATAGCCGATTTATCAAACAGCAGAATAATAAAAGGGAAAAGAAAAACGGGAACGATGAAGAACGATGATACATTAGCTCGGGCTGCGCGCCGCACCTTTCCACCGCATGCGCATGTAAATACATAGATGATACGCGCGAGGGGCTGAAACCTACCACTGTACCAGCATCATCATCATCATTAGCGTCATCATCATTGTCTGCCGCCGATTGTTTCGATTTCTCTCCGCGAACGCATTGCGCCACAACATTTTCCCGAATGTTTCTCTCGTTTCTATCTAAGCATGTATAGTATATACAGGTGCTGGGGAAAAATAATGACAGAGAGGAGAAAAAAAGAGATTTCGAATCGAGGTTATCGTGAAAACTCGAGAAAATCAGTTAAGCGATGAAGACGCGCAGCAGGCAAGCCCGTCTCTCCCTCACAAAGCTCCCCAACGTGTGTCTCGAGTGATACGTCCACTTAGCCATCTCTCATACTGTGTCTTCTTCCACTCGCATGCATCACGTCAGACTCATCCGAGTGGTCGAGGAGAAAACACGAGAGCAAAAAAAAAGAAAAAAGAAAAAAGTTGAACGAGGCAAAAAAGAGATCGAGAGAGAGGCGAAAAAAATGAACGCATCGAGGCTATCTCAGAAACGAGAGAAAATCATTGACGGATATGTATCCTTCTCGGGAAGACGAGGTCGTATCGACTATATTTTTCTCTTCGATGATTACGATAGTTTCTAGGAGTCTGGGGCAATATCTCGTGTTTCCACGACGATAAAGCTCTACAATTATGCCATGAAACTGTCGCTTCCGGGGGTTTCCTGGAGAAAGTTTTCCGATAAAATCATTCCGATTTTCGTTGTATAGTACACGAGATAATTCGATTCAACTTTAGTTAATTATGAACCGCCGAAACCGAATTTCATACTCTACATACTGCGTATTTCATAAAAGATGCATTAAAAATAAAGGGACATTAACTTTATGTGTTTTTCTTCATTGCTTTTTTACTCCGGAGAAGGTAAAAATGTTTTTTTTTCCCGCCCATTAGTTGAAAGAGGTACTCCGTTGACGAGGGTTGAATGATGGTCGTTGTCACAGAAAGCCCCATATAAATTTATACAAATTTATACCGCGACGCTGAACCTTCCAGTTCATGTATTTCGTACAATCCAGCGCTGCTGCATCGCGCAAATGTGGGCTATACACGGTGAGAGTTGTTTCGAGAGCCACGCCTATGCACGAGGAAAAAAAGAAAACGCGCCTCGCACATACGCGTTTGCATTTATTAACGATAATATCGAACCGGTAGCGATGATCCAGTTCGTTAGAGACGTCGACGATGAACGAACGATTAAACATTGTGGCCGTTTTAAAGGGCGCTATCTCCGTAACGGCGTAAATGCCGGCGACGCATAAAAATAAGTGCGTACGGTTTTAAAACGCGGTGTGACGATCCACAGTAGTAATAGTCGAGAAACGGTCAGACGGGAGAGACGAAAATGAAAAATACAAATTGTCGAGTCGAAGAACTCGATCACACTTACGGGGATCCTCTTTCGTTCTTATGTTCTCGCATAATGAAGGTTTCAGCGTGGAAAAAAAAACAAAAGAGAGCGAGAGAGAGAGGGAGAGAAAAGGAGAAGAAGGTAGATGGAGAACACGGGTCATCAGGAAGAATCGTGCGACGTTTTCAGGACGAAAAATCAAGAGACCCGGAACACAACTTTTTTCCTCTGCCTCTCTCTTATATTATCGTCTACTCGGTTTCTCTCTCTCTTTCTCTGGATCGCTGTTTGCTTTATGCCTCGAAGCCTCGCAATGTAAATGCTGGATATATCTTCCTTGTGTATACAAGTAAACGCGTTTATGTATGGCACAGTGGAGTTGTATATGGTCGGTCGAGCGAGAAGTTCGCGAGCCGCCAGCAGGCCAGGCCACACGGAAGTGAACGGCCAGCAGTGGCTCAGTCACGTATTTTTTTATACCTATAAAGCGAGCTCTCTGTGTCGAGATCTTATTGGTGCAGCAGCACCAAGGAAGAGAGAGAGAGAGAGAGAGAGAGAGAGAGAGAGAGAGAGAGAGAGAGAGAGAGAGGCTGCAACAAGCCGCGAGTTCGACCACACTGGCCTCTCCAATGCATTTTTCGGCCCAGAAAGCTCTACGATAGCGTGGGTGCATTCTATAGCCTGGATACCTTTGATATGTGTACTTGAGTCTTTCCTCTGTTCGTGTATTGAACCAACAGGAACTCAAACCTACGTGTAGTCTGATTTGAAATTGATCGACCGGTTGTTTCGTACGCACATGTCCCGCAATTACGCTGAATATACATCATCGTGTTTTACTCGGGTTTCCTCGTTGAATTCGTATGCGAGCGTTCGAATCACGGTGAATGAAATGCATGCATTTTTCGACGCGTGGAACATTTTTCTGTCCTATGGAAATGGCTTTTCAAGTAACTCCGTAATACCCGCGCGTATATCCACGTAGTAATCCTTTCACGGAAAGAAAATAATCGCTAAACTAGTGCATCGTAATTGAAGAACGAGCCGGAAAATTCGAGGAGTTGATTATTCCACCTATAAGATGCTATTTTTAATGTTTTTTAATGGCTTGTTCTATTATCTCATACTCAAGTACTTAAAATTTACGCGGATGCTTGAAATTTTTCATTCTCACGAAATATACTGACTTTTCTAAAATGTAAAACGATTTTGTAGAAGAAAAATCGCGCAAACTGCTCCCGTTACGAATAATTTACGCTTGTATCGCGACGTTGAGTCTTCATTCAGATATCGATTCATCTGTTTCTGATTATTTTATTCCACGTTAATCAGCAAATTTATGAAGTCCATGTTCTTGGCTTATGATACAAGATATGCGATTATTTTGCGACTTTTTTTGGAGATGAACAATATTTGGAAATGTACAGACCATATACCATGTTAGACTCCAAAATATAATCGTCGATTTTCGCGTTTGCGCATCTCCAGCTGGCTACAAGATCCCTTGAGGATTCTTCGATCCTCGTTGATAATTCTCACTTCTTGACGTTCTCTCATCCGTCATACACGATGATGCGTTCATCTATTTATCCATCTATGTAATTTTATGCATTGGTCCATTGGACATTCGAGCATCTGCATAACTGGGACACGGTTGCTGTGCATAAGAGTTTGAGCGAATTGTCTGCGTAATATATAATGTTCTCTGCTCGATGGTTCGGCCTTTAACGGTCCACGGGTCTGACGTAGCGTGTTGTTGTACGTACATGTACAGCTTCAAGTACGCGTACATATATATTCATATGAATTATAAGTGCGCCGATTTACGCCTCGGTCATGCAGAAAGGACCATTATTTTTGTAACGCAAAATTACAGCAACAGTTCACCAGTTGGACAACGATGATCCAACGAATTTCAATAGAGCATTTTCCTTCATCAATGACGTATCATTAAATTCCCTCGAAGTTCGATTTTTCTTTAACTCGAAATTATTCTTGTCGTAATTACTGAAATAACGACGGCTCAATGAATAATTTCTTGTCCCACATTTACCCGAGGAGAACGAACGTGTCAAACAATGCTTCGCGATGGTGGAATAAATGAAACAAGAAAAAGCCCATAAAACGATCATGAACGTACGATTTCTCTTAGAGTTTTTCTCATTCACAGCCTGCAGAGGCATTCATAAGGTCGTTCGATCTTTTAACTCTCTTTCATACCACGCAGCGATTCAAGAAAGATGTGAGAAAACGAAGGCGAGGATAAAAACAACGAAACTACTGTACGGAGAGTACGGAGCTAAAAGGAGTGGAAAGATCTACGAGAGCTTGGTATAGAGAGAAAATCGCTTCGGGGTATTTTGACTCGCACTATTTTTGGCTCATATAGGGACTTTCCAGCTATACACCTTGCCTCATTCTCGTTCTCTCTCACTTTTCTGCCTCCCGTTTAACTGTAACATGCGCGTATACACAAACGAGAAAGCGCATAAGAGCGATAGTGGGAGAAATAGTGAAAGAGAGAAAAAGAGACAGAAAGAGAGAGAGAGAGAGAGAGAGAGAGAGCAAGAAGCGAAAGAGAGTATGATGGCGTCGCAGCGATAAAGCTGGGCGCATAGCAGTCTGCAGGGCATTTCAGCAAGATTACCACGGTGCATTGACCCCACGCGTAGCACCGACGTCGACGTCGTCGTAGTCATCGTCGTCATCGTCGTCACACACCCTCTCGTCTTCTCTACCCTTGCCCACTCGACTATTATCCCGCGTCCCTTGAAATCACCCCGTCTTCCATCCTCATTTCTCCAACACGACGTTCTCCACACCTTTCTCGCCTTCTACTTCTTTCTTCCTTCCTAAAGCTGTGCATTCGTGTAATCCTGCGTTACAGGTCGCTTTTTCTTCTTTTTTTTTTAATTGTCTTCTGTCACTCCACCGTTCCATCCATCCACGCTTTCCAACCATATACCCTCATCCTTGTGCGCACATGTCTCTTACATTCGTTCACTCTCCGTGTGGTTCTGTTTTTTAAACTCTACTCTCCAATTGCGGTATAGACACACGGACACTTCGCGAGCATGCAGTTGCTCAAAGACGGCGGTTGTGAATACATACATGGGAAAACTTGGATTGGATAGATTTTGACAGGAAAGGTGTTTGTTTTCACACAAGCTCAATTTCTTCTTGCCCTGTTCGCGATGATGGAAAATAGTACGAAAGACGAAGAACAAAGGCGGCGAATCGAGGAACAATTGCACCCCTCGTGTTCAATATGTCGAGTATCATCACATTGAAATTTGTTCGCCTATGCGACTGGAGAGAGAATCGAGTGCACTTACCGCAAAATTAACACTGCGATTATTTTTATTCAAGTACGCGTATATGTATGTATACAGCGCTCAATATGTATATATGTGTGTATATTTATTAAAAATATCGATGTACATTATACTCGCGCAGATTATCGCCGTTTATATATGTTTATCGTTGAGAGAGGAAAAAATATAAATAAAACAGATCCTTATATCTGGAGTTTATAGGTATTCCAACTTATATTTGTGTGTGTGTGTGTGTCCGCATATAATACTCGTTCGTAGATTATGCGGCATTCGAGGGAGCGCGCGCGGCTATTATTTTTCGCTTTTACCTTTTGCTTAGAAAATTTTCTTCGCCAAAGGAGAGATGGTGGCTTCTCTAGCCCGTTTGCTCGTTCGACGAGCGTTCTCGTTCACTTTTCCTCGTCTCGTAGCAGAGCATGCAGGAATATAAAGCGTTTTATGACTCTCCGTGTCTGAGTCCTCTCTGCCTCTCTCTCTCTCTCTCTCTCTCTCTCTCTCTCTGTATCTTTTTCTTTCCGATGGACGAACGAGAGAGGCCTTTAGCCCCTTTTGCGAGCCTTCTCTTCGTTTCTCGGGCGTCCACACTTGCAAACATACACTTCAACACTTGCACACGCATCCGTACATACTTATGCAGCGCGAGGCGCAAAAGCAACGGGCCAAAGAAGAGATGGAACAGCGGAGATGAGACTCGCTCGCCTTGCCTTTTCTCCAGCTTCGAATGCCCGCTCGGGTCTCTTTTTCAAAGCGGAATGAACATTGAGAAAAGGTGTACACACGCGTTGTCGATGTTGAAAATGAAGGGAGGAAAAGGGACATGAGAGACCACCGCGAATCGTCGTCTCCTCCCACGTGTATATGCGCGCTGAGAACGAAACTGTCGGATCACGACACTAACGTCAAACGTCAGTGCAGAGTGGCATCCAGTGTGCAGCATAAAACAAAGTTGATGATCCGAAGGAATTATTTTTATAAGATTCACGGCAAGAATCAGAGCGTCTCGTAAAGGAAGCTTTCAGAAGCTTCATTTTTCTCCCGTATTCGAGTTATTTCGAAAAAAGGCGAATTGAGTGACAATTAACATTGGCGGCAACTTGACCCCAAAAGCATCGGAGGAGCACGGCAACTCGGTTACCAAGAAATTTCACGCGCGTTCCGAGGGTTGACCGCGATTTTAGATCCAATCTACCGATCTGCCGAATGACGGTCCATCGACTCTCATTATCGCCGCAAAATGCTTGTTTTTTTTCATTTTCACCCACAGTAGCGATAGAGAGTACCGTGCGAATGTGGGCAAGAGGATGTATCCAGCGGACAGCGAATGAGGTACACGGGGCAAAGGCCCTCAGGGTTCAACGCCGATTGCAAAAGCGGTTAGCGAGCCGGACCCCGAGAGGACTCGAGAGGGGGGCGGCGGCGGCGGGCACAACACTCGCCTCCGAGTATTCCAATCCCGAGCTTTCCTAGACTGTCATAAATTATTTGCAGACAGGGGAGTACCACCAAGGAGGGACGAGGGGAGCATGAAAAGAACGCAATGACGGCTGAGGCGGGGCGGCGGCTGGAGTACCGTGAGCCGAGTATCGTTCACATATCCTTTTTTCTTTTTCTCTTTCTTTCTTGCTCTTTCACATTGGTGCTTTTCAGTAAAATGTTCCGGTACGAAGAGCCCGTCAGCCCCCGCGAGCGCTCGCACACAAGGGCTATTCCTTCTTTCTTATACTTTTCAATGTTTATGGCTGTACATATGTATATATGTATATATATATATGTATACATATACGCAGCGAACTATCGTACTCTTTTATTCTTTGCGCTCGTATTCTTTCTACTCCCGCAGTCTCGGTACTCGCGTTGTCTTTCTCGTTCAAGGTGGAGGTTGTTGCACCCTGCATTGTGCTGTGCGTGCAAAGGGGTGCCCGTCGACCACCTCACAGGGCGCCGGGGCTCCTCGCCATAAGGGGAAAGGGAAAAGAAGGAAAGAGAGGCAGCAAGAGGAGAGAGAAAAAGAAGCTTAGACCTTCCGCACATCGCCCTCTCTGTAATCCTCCTCTGTACATTCTGATCTGTATGCAACGAGTGGCGACAACCTTCTTCTCTCTTGGGCTCAATGACATTGAAATGAGACGAGATGAGGCTTGGTATACGACGTTATTCGTCACACGCACACACGCACACACACACGCACGATATATGCATATGCACACGAAACAATGAGCGAAAAAAGAATTTAAAAAACTTTGTAGCTGATATCCGAATAACATCCCAAAGATTCGTCTCATCAAAATTTCCTAGTACGTGTCGATTCCTATCGACTTTTACACCTTAGTAGAATCGAGAAAAACACCTTTTTTGGAACGGCCTCTATACTGCGACTAGTTTCTCCAGAACCTTCGTATCTAAGCAGTATCACCTCCGAATCTCAGTGAAAAATAAACAAAATTGAAATGTCATGATTTTTGTAACGAAACGTTCTCCATTAGAATCGACTACGTTCGTTTGTTTTTGTTAATTTGCCGTCGACACCGGATGGATAGTTTTCTCACGATTGTTACTTCATAACTGACCGGACCTAACCAATGGTAGCCAATGATTCTATGGAGCAGAATCCACTCAGCAGTGTCAGCGTGACTGTCGTGAAATTCTTAGTGATTTCGAGTAAATTTTTCGTACCAAAGTACACCATAGAATCATTGGTTAACATGGAATCATAGCATGAACAAATTACAAGATATATTTGATTGAGAAAAAAAGAAAGAGGATCACAGTTCCTTTTTGTATAGTAATATACTGCGACTAGTTTCTCCAGAACCTTCGTATCTATAAGAAGTATCACCTCCGAATCTCAGTGAAAAATAAACAAAATTGAAATGTCATGATTTTTGTAACGAAACGTTCTCCATTAGAATCGACTACGTTCATTTGTTTTTGTTAATTTGCAGTCGACACCGGATGGATAGTTTTCTCACGATTGTTACTTCATAACTGACCGGACCTAACCAATGGTAGCCAATGATTCTATGGAGCAGAATCCACTCAGCAGTGTCAGCGTGACTGTCGTGAAATTCTTAGTGATTTCGAGTAAATTTTTCGTACCAAAGTACACCATAGAATCATTGGTTAACATGGAATCATAGCATGAACAAATTACAAGATATATTTGATTGAGAAAAAAAGAAAGAGGATCACAGTTCCTTTTTGTATAGTAATATACTGCGACTAGTTTCTCCAGAACCTTCGTATCTATAAGAAGTATCACCTCCGAATCTCAGTGAAAAATAAACAAAATTGAAATGTCATGATTTTTGTAACGAAACGTTCTCCATTAGAATCGACTACGTTCATTTGTTTTTGTTAATTTGCAGTCGACACCGGATGGATAGTTTTCTCACGATTGTTACTTCATAACTGACCGGACCTAACCAATGGTAGCCAATGATTCTATGGAGCAGAATCCACTCAGCAGTGTCAGCGTGACTGTCGTGAAATTCTTAGTGATTTCGAGTAAATTTTTCCTACCAAAGTACACCATAGAATCATTGGTTAACATGGAATCATAGCATGAACAAATTACAAGATATATTTGATTGAGAAAAAAAGAAAGAGGATCACAATTCCTTTTTGTATAGTAATATACTGCGACTAGTTTCTACAGAACCTTCGTATCTATAAGAAGTATCACCTCCGAATCTCAGTGAAAAATAAACAAAATTGAAATGTCATGATTTTTGTAACGAAACGTTCTCTATTAGAATCGACTACGTTCATTTGTTTTTGTTAATTTGCCGTCGACACCGGATGGATAGTTTTCTCACGATTGTTACTTCATAACTGACCGGACCTAACCAATGGTAGCCAATGATTCTATGGAGCAGAATCCACTCAGCAGTGTCAGCGTGACTGTCGTGAAATTCTTAGTGATTTCGAGTAAATTTTTCCTACCAAAGTACACCATAGAATCATTGGTTAACATGGAATCATAGCATGAACAAATTACAAGATATATTTGATTGAGAAAAAAAGAAAGAGGATCACAGTTCATCTTTGTACAGTAATATGTAGTGCATAACGTCGCTCGTTTTGTACGACTTTGTGTTTGATACCGAGGCCCGTATAGAACGCCTTAGAAAAGAGTCGCAGTTAGCGAGATACTTATTGAGATTATGTTGATAAAATACATATATATATGGGTATGTGATATTTGCATCGATATATGTACAGACATATTAGTAAGATATAGTTATGCATAGAAGGAAAATGGGCGTAGGAGAGATAGCATCGAGATATGGCAAAGAGTGCATTGCACCTATAACCCAACCCAAGTGACAGTTACCTACGCGTTAGATTTCTCGCCTTTCTCCAAGCTCACTTCCTTTTATTTTAACATACATATGTACACATATCCATACGCAAACGTATATCTTTAACACTTTTTTGTTTATTGTTTTTGCTTCGAGGAAACAACGCGAGTTCTATATTTACCAACGCAGCATGGCTATTCAGGATCGGGGGGGAGTAATAAATATTCTCGATGCTGGAACGTTTCACCGGGACCATAACAGGCGACTTGGTGGGATCATAAAAGTGACCAACATAGAATTTCCAGAGTTATCCTTTTGCAGCAGATGTTACGTTACATTCTTTTCTTTCCTTTGTTTTCTTCCTCAATGGGAGGAGGCACGTGTGACAGGATCAAGTTTCGTTGTGAAAAGATCGATCGTTTTTATCCCGATTTTTAACGTCCGAAGGATGTTACGACGTGCGGATGGAGAGTTACTCTACAAAAACCGCCGTTTTGATGATTATTGTTGTCGTGTCAGCAGCTATTGAAATGCTATGTGAATTATACTTGAAAAAATATCATTTAATTTCGATAATTCATCCTGGCATTTAAAAGTTGACGAGTTTCATAGGATTTTCAATGAAGCATGTGATCGAACGTGAAATATCAAAGTTCAAGGAACTTTGGAACTTTTAGCTAGTCTCGTGGGCTGCCAACAGAGTCGAATGGGCAAATGGATAGGAAAACAAAAAGAGGAAAGAAATGCATAAAAATCAGTGGTTATTTTTACAATCTACACAACATCGAAAGTGGATAGGAAATCACGGTAGCTGACTAATAAATCGTCTTGGTTAGACGTATCGTATCGTAAGACTTCCCACATATCTCGATCGTGGCTCAGCGTACCGTATAGTATATGCGGCGTAGACTAAAACGCACAAGTATGAGAACGCATGAATTTTACTCTCGCAGGCTTATATTCGAGGGTTCGAACTCCTTGACGACGACGTCGACGGAGTAGACAACGACAACACCGAGGAGGCCTTTCTCTTCGAGGGCCGTTTATCCCGAGGTAACATTTGACTGGAAAAGAAGAGAGAGAGAGAGAGAGAGAGAGAGAGAGAAAGGAAGAGAGAAAAAGGTAGCTTGACGCGGACATACACCGTGGTGCACAAGCTGCTTTATAACCTGCTGGGAATAACAGAAAAGTGCAAGTACACGATCATACATTTGCAGTGTGAAATTGCGAGGCGTGCTGCTTTTAAAAACATATTATAAGCGGCGAGGGCGTGACGCGCGTATACATATTTCGGCGGTGCGAAATTGCTAACAGAAAGACGAGAAAAAAAAACGAATGTGAGGTACGTACACGAAGAATATAAGAGAGGAAGTCTGAGCCACGATTTCTGTAAGGATACGCACAAGCGGGAGAAAGGACGTTTCAGGATATTCTTCGTTTGGCGCAGATCGAAAGGTTTTACGAAAGGTCCACGAGCTCGTTGAACTCCGCAGGAGACGCGAAAGACCTTTTCGAACCAAAACGCCACACACGGACACAGACACAAGTTCCAAAAGTATTTTTCATTTCCTGAAAAAAGCGAATCGTCGTAAACATTTGAAAAATGTGAAACGAAATTTCGCACGCGGTGAGCGAAGACTCGATCTCAAAGACGTTGGTAAATCGCGGACCCGAGGTGATGATAAGAGTACGTCATTTCCAGCACTTAACAATGATCACAATTTTTTTAAGATTTCGATATGACTGTTTCTAACGAGATGCTGACCTAGCGCAAGTTTTTGGCACTAAACCTTCGCACGCTCGACACAGCTTGTGGGAAAGTTAATAATACTTTTCGCTGCACTGCTATAGCGTGAAAACGGATCGCGTTATGTACGAAACAGGAAAACATTTGGCATGGATAAATGCTGAGTCTATCACAGGCTGGATGAGAAAAGAGCACACTCTGTACTGGCATCTCTTCTATTCGAGGATCATCAATTTCCGAAACTTGGCCGATCGATCGAACTGACCACCCTTAGCACAGTTCGTCTCAAATGTAAAATAAATTTCCGAGTAAAGGAAGAAGATGGGAAACATATGCGAATGTTAATATCAAAAACGGAAGTAACTCGAAGAGAATTGACGAAGCTTGCCTTTCGAGTGGCGGTACATAGTGCAACCATTCTCGGGAGCTGACGAGATTTCGACGTCAGCGACAATCGTCGGCACGAATATAACGCTGTTGAAGCACGTTAGAAATTATCGCGTCTAAATGATGATGCGAATTTGGCATCGTGTGGCCTGTGGTATTGAGTGAGCCAAAGAAGGAGCATTTCAACCGCCTTGTTGCGTCGGTGGTGGCGCTGTTGTACTCTGGTCCCTGCGGCACCAGCGACGCCAGCAATATGGCGACAGACTGAGAAGGAAGAGAGAGAGAGACGTCGGGACATCGACCTCTCAGTAGGTCACGGCCTTGACCTCCTTATATGCAAGAGGAACAGCCTCTCCCGCGTGTTCTATACCATACAACTATGCCAATATATCTGAATATACATATACATATGTATACATATGCATTTAACGTATATGGTAAAAACATGGTGTCACGTTTTATCCGTCATGCGCATAAATAAATGAAAATAATAATTATGATAACAGTATAAGACACGTGTGTCGTGTAATTCGACACGTTTTATCGCCGTCGGGATAATTAATGTACCACAAAAATTTTATGCATGTATACGCATAAAACATCACGTCCTTAATTAAGTTACTCCGGTCGTTCCCATAGGTGTCAGTAGATATTCGCATTTTGCGATAGTCTTTTTTTGTACTTGAAAAAATTGCCGTTTTCTTATCTTTAAATTGCCAAATGCGTTTCATTGCCGACACGACAATGATTTTTCATCTCTCAACCCCATTAAACATGTAATTCGGGAGACATTTTGCCGTTCTCTAAAGGTGAAGAAGAGAGCGATAGAAACGATGCGATTAAATGGTAATTAATTCAGCAGCCGGCCTGCTGTCACTGTATAGGCATGCTGATGACAGCTGAAAAGTCTCAACCTTCGGTTGTCGCACTGTAATTTAAGACGGTGGAAAAAAGTATTTCGCTCTCGTCACGAGTGACCCACTGCGACCGCCGAGGGTTAAAAATATTCATGAAATCGAAAATTGTTCGAATCTACGTACGAGATGTTCGATTCTCCGAACATGAGAAATGTTCCAACTTTGTATTTTTTTAATGGATATTCCAAAGTAGCCAAAAAGCAAGCCAACAGACTGTAATGAACGAACTTTCGAATTGTTCAATGTGCGTTAAAAAAATTCACAAAAATATTTTTCAAACTCGTTATTATACGTAACCGTGGGACTTTTCAATTGGAATTCTAAAAAAAAAATTCATTCGACGATGAAAGAATCTTTACCAGCTCGAGGAAATAACGAGCGAGAAATACCCAAGTCTCCAATGTAATTATCATCATATATTTCCAATTATACAGTTTTTGCTAAGCTGAGAAGGGCTAGTGTGTTTCCCTCGAAGAATTAAATAAACAAAATATCGCGTGGACGACAGTTTGTTTATTTTCAATTTCATTTCATTCGATGGAACTTTAGAGTGCGGCGCCGCTATGGAGAAAGGCGTTTTCGCTAATTATATACATAAATATACGTATATTATTAGTTTTTTTGCCGATAAGATACAGCGCGGAGAGATGAATACTGAGAAGCCGGAATATATACTAGACGGACTCGTTTATATTACATATGTATCTATGTATATATACATATATATATATCTAAAATTTACACAAACGCGTTTATACATGTTTGGGTTGTGTATGTATATATTGGAATCATAGAAAATGGCGGTAGTGTCAGTGGTGAGAGAAAAGCCACGGCCTTGTATTGGTTTTGCAAGAATAGTTCAATGAACCCGGTATACAGAACGCAACTACGAAAATCCTAGTGTTGGTTCCGACCCCCCTCCGGTTGGCGCACGTGCCGAGTTGAACATTTCCTAGCCGAAAGATTGAATTGCGCCAGGGAAAATAGAGCTCGATGAACTAACGAATCCCTACACTGTCATCTGTGTGAGTATGTATATAGGTTGGATTTTTATATGTATTTTAGGGTGTCGGTTATTTCCCAGCTTGACTTGCAACTTGAAAACAATGCTAGCAAAACAATGTTAGCAAAAAATGTTTGAAACGCCATTAACTGTCGACTTAAAATTTTTCCCATTTATCTAGCACGGGATTTTTTCAGTTTTTAGACTTTATTTTATTTCTCGCTTAGTATTTTCATTAAATTTTCGGTAACTGTTTGAAAAGCGAGAAAGGAATTAAAAACTAAACAGCACGAAAATCCCACGTTAATTAAGTGGGAAAAGAATCGTCATTTGGGCATGTTAAGGTGTTTGAACATCTTTTTGCCTAACATGGAATATTCGAAATATTCCCGAGATATTCTTTCGCTACTTTACCAAGTAAAGAATATAAGCGACCGTGATGTTTTTTTCAAGTTTTTCATGAAACTATAGTTTTTAAGGAGGGTCGTATGGAATAAATAATAAAAAAATTGTCTTCAGGGCGACGTGTGATTGATTTTGGGATTTATTTGAAGCGTGTACTTATGGGGAAAAAAAATTGCTGAAAATTGAAAATTGGCCATTTTCTAAAGCCGAAGTTGATGGCTTTATTGTCTCGAGGGAAATGCTTCAAGTGTGTTAGTTTTTTTGCCACATGTTTATACGTTTTATATCACAATGTTTGATGGCGATTTATGATTAGCATCGACAGCTAGAAAAACTTTGTTATTCCTGCAGTTACTACATTATATCATTGTTTCGCGAATAATAATCACTGAGGCACGTACCATTCGCAGAGCTGCAAAAACATTTGATTGCAATGAATGATTCGATGTTGCCTACCTCGATTTCTCGACGACATTTTTTCCAACTTATTTATCGAATGTATCGAATTCTATCTCGGGGATATTACCTGAAATCATAAATACATTAAATGCGTTAGTCGAGTGAAGCACACTTCTATACTAATCTGTGTAATAATACAAAATCATTTATACATTTTTATCTTTTGATATTTGCTATAATTCGATTAAAGCGATTAATCGCATTGATGACGAGTTCAAAAATTATTTGGCATCTTTTTCCGACGAAATGAAAATTCAAAAGTGTATCCGATTGAAAATATATATTATACAGCCAGTTTCAATCAACAAGAATGATATTTGTTTAAAATAAAATTTCAATTGCATGCGTAGACATAGATAAGGCGGATGAGACATTACTATATGTAATTGCGATTATAGATCATTCGTCGAACGAATTTAATTAATTTATTTGGATAAGCAAGGATAACGACAACAGAAAACTCATTTTCGGCATGTTTCCTGCGATTACGAAAATTCCACGTGTTCCCAAATTATCATTCGTCAAGACAGATACAAACGAATCCTCGGGGATGAACATATATATACAAAAAATAAATGAAAAATAAAAACGAAGCTAGGATGTAACATTAACGAAGAGGCGGAGCACAGGCTCAAAGTTGGATAGACTTTTTCTTCTAAGAATCTCTCCGCAGCAGAGACATCAGCCCCGGAACAGCTTCTCTCATTATTATTATCCTTTTTTTCGGAGCATAAGCCACGTAACTGTACAAGCCGTAGTGACACGTTGTTGAGTCCCCGTTGCGAGTTTTTTTTATATAGTATATATATAATATACTTTTTTTCATTTGCTCGCTCTCTCTCTCTCGCTCTTTGAGGTGTACCCAAAAATCTTCGGTAAGAGAAGACCGGAGGGATGACGAGGTGAATTGAAAGCCAGAGAAATAGGAAGTATGTGTGGTCTGACAATAGAGAGTATGTTACGGTAGTTTCAGGTATGTTTTATCCATGAAGTCTCAGCATAAGAGCCCATCAAAAAGAAGTCTGTGAATTTTTTTGTAGTTCGTGTTCTCGATCGTGCCAACTAGGGACTTGGTTTTTTTGTCCGAAATTGGTCGCCACGTGCCGTTAGATGGCCAACGGCGTTAGATAGGATCGAATGAAAAGGATAGAGCCAGAGAAAGATCGTGCGTGGACTCCAACACCCGCGTGTCAATGTAGTCACTTATATACACATATTACATTACTTACTCATGCATACATACATGCGTACCATTTTTTTTACCCCTTTGATATCATATAACAGTATGTTCTTACGTATACGTGACTGTGGGCACGCTAGCTGTTGAGAGAGATCGAGAGCCACGTCATGAAATTGCTCTCATGTTTACAGCCATGAAAACAATGAAAAGAAAAAACCCTCGTATGTTTAGTTTTTATCGCCTCGAGAGTAAAAATAATGAAATTAATATCAAAGAAGAAAAAACTCTTTCACGTTTTTTTCATTGCCTCGAGAGGTCAAGAACACTGTTTTAATCAATGGAGACCATAAAAAAGGTAACAAAATCGATATTCGAAACGAATTCTTTCCTTTTGGAGTATTGTAACGGGAGAATTCGTCTCGCGGCGAAATATTTGCAATCGATGGTTTTTGTGCGTGTTTTTTTTTTCTCAACTCGTTTCGATACTTCCGACACGTTTTGAAGTGTAATCGAAAGGCATACTCGCTCAATTGTACGAATTCGACGAATTCGTGCCGTTAAATAATTCATTCGATGATTTTATACTTTCAACCTATCGAGCAATATCCGCGGCGTTTCGAGGCTCATTGTATAATGATGTGGCAAACGTATGGTAGCGGAGCTGCCCGCTGAAACGTTAGAATTCGTGTCGGAGCATACTTTGGACGAGAACTCTCGTCTGCTTGATGTATATTTACATGTACGTTACTTTCGAGGTATTTTTCAATTTTTTTCTCAAGATTCATTCTTTGGTACGAGTATGGAGTTGGAAGGCCGTATAATATCGCATGTGCGTAATTTGTGATAATCATGATGGACATGGACAGCTCACTGGACACACGAACGACAGAGATCCACGATTGATTGCTATACGACGATACACACACGTACATACTGTATGTATAAAGGTACATGGTAAATGGACGCTAGGAGAAATGATATTCATTTATGTTAGGGTGGATAAAGAAAAACGGTTTTGTTTTCTCCTTGATAAATTGAAAAATGGATCGCTCCGTACCTCAAGAAAAAAGGTTTTCATGCGAGCTCTCTAAACTCATCACAAATCACAATTTTTCATTTCCAATTTAGATGACACATGAGAAATTCGATCTTTTCTTTCACTTTGGAGTTTCATAAATCGCTATAGAACCGTCGAACTTGGGAAACATTTAATAGCAATTTTTTGTAGGAAATTTGATGCTCTACAAAAAAGATCTCTCGTGTTCAATCGATATGACTGACGTTCAATATTTTTTCAAGTATTATGCTGAAAAATGTAATTGAATTTGAAAACTCCCAAATTGCCCCAAAATGATTTATATCAGAACAATGTTTTAGCTGGAAATAATAATTCTCGATTGATTAGCAATTGAAACAAAATTAACTGTTGAAAGAATTCAATATTTGTTGAGTATTATTTTAATAAAAGAATGTAGAGTTTTGCAGAGCAGAGGTAAATGTCGAGGTTTAACTTGCATCTCTGATACATTGATTTGATACAAATGATATAACAGCATGAGATACAATTACAGTTATAATTTTACCGAAAAAAACACAACACTCTTTTTCCGAACAGCATCGAATTTCCGATAAAAATTGGTTACAAAATATTTCCCAAAATTTAACAGTTAGTGACTTATTGGAATCCGAAGTTAAAAAAAATGTTTCATGTCATTTAAATGAGAAATAAAAAATTGCGATGACGGAGCTCTTCGTATTAATCGATTAAGGGCTTATATTTGCATTGGTGTTTCTTCAAGTGCCGAGTAAGCAATTTTTCAGTACATCAATAAGAAAAGGAAAGTAGTCGTTTTTTTGCCCACCCTAAAATATACATGGAGTACGAGTTGTCTCATGTGCAAGCCCGAGAGAGTACTCGGTGAGTTCAGAGACCCCTAGACACAAACAGAACAAGAGAGAAAGGGAAAGAGAAAGATAGATAGACAAGTTGCGCCACCACAAATCACAACGCAGCAGCCAGGGTTGATAAGGGGCTCTCCTCCTTTTTATCTCTCGCTTTCTCTCCCCCTCTCTCTCTCTTGGTTTTTTTATTTAAGCGCGAAAGAGCAAAAAGAAAAGTTCAACAAATTACCGATGTACGACACATGGGATATCTCATCAAACACCGTGCCTAGAAACAAAACGTCCAGAACCACGAAACCGTTTTAGCAGAGAAAGTTCGCGACTCGCATGTTATATGTACTTGTCTCTAATGGACATTTTATAATATACGTCAAAATAGCATCGATATACGTATATATTTTCGTCTCGGACCAAGTACTGCCATTTTTTTCGACTAGTTTGCGATACGATCAACGAACATATGCACTCTGTCGTGTTTCTCGTAAGCTAACTTTTAATCGA
The DNA here is from genome assembly GCA_959613375.1 of Heteropelma amictum. Taxonomy (NCBI): domain Eukaryota; kingdom Metazoa; phylum Arthropoda; class Insecta; order Hymenoptera; family Ichneumonidae; genus Heteropelma; species Heteropelma amictum. Next base: position 10,644,986 of record OY390726.1, on the reverse strand, counting down.
ATCGATCTTTATCCATGAGATTTTAAATCGAACATGATTATGCCGATTGCTTCATTCCAAGTGATCGTAGTACCGGGTGCGTACGCTATTTGACATCTCACAGTTCAGATATGTTCAAAAACAGGAAGAGCACAATTCAGCGCAACTTTCGTTTTTGAAATGGGAGAAAAAGGCTGGGCTAAATATTTTTTTATTTTTTCGATGGTCCATAACTTTTTTGTTTATCGATATTTTTTAATTTTGTTTGCGGCACAAATCGGTATAAACCTAGCACATAATGGTTGGACACGCCTGATCCGTGCCTGAGCAGTGCCGGAAGGAAATTATTAGTCAGGTACTTTGGCAGTCTGAGTGGGAGGGTTTGAAAGGGGGATCCTATATCCTGGACAAATCTATCTGATGTAAGCCAAGACCAAGCCTAGAAGACAATATTCAATCACTCCGCAAAGGGTTTTTACTTCTACTTGGTGGCCGTCCCGATCAGCGAGTTTTGGCGCACCTGCGGTTTGGCTGGTGTTCGGGGTGCATAGGTCATTTAACTGACTGGACCGAATTTTGGCCTTGGCCAAAACTGGTCGTTGGTGGCAGCCTCCAGGTGACGAGCTCTTCCGGTTTGCACAGCCTTGGCCGTAAGGTCTTGTCTGCTTCTTTTCGGCCGGAGTTTGCAAGGGAAGCGTCACCTTTTATTCTCCTGCCGATGCGGATCTTATCCTTTTTCCCAAGTCGTCACCAAGCAGGAACCCGGCAGTCTTAGGCTCTTCGAGTACAGTCTTGCGCCTATCGTTGAAGTGCTGATACTCGTGGTGTTTCCTTGTTTTGGATAACTGATGTATCACCTCGCAGAATATGCTGTTTGCATCACACAGCCCACTTGAGCAGAACGTCCGTGGCGATTGGCTCGTTGTCGTCATTAAAAATTGCGCACGACGAGTTGCCTAAAGGCACTAAGCCTTGCCCGCCCAAGTTCTGGTTGGCGGTTAAGTATTTATCCCTGCTCTTCACGGTCTTATGGAGCAGTGGAAAGAGCTCAACGTTGAGTTCGGGAGCCTTAAGTGGGCAGTTCCCTTTATTAGGGTACTTTTCCTCCAATTCCCGCTTCGCTCTGGCCTCCAGGCCTGATAGAATAATTTCTTTCCAACAGATTGCCAAATCAGGGTGGAGTTCAAAGGCTTGAGCTTCCATCAGATATTCTCCAACGAGAAGTTCGCGCGCCTTTTCATCGAGAACCGGGGCTACAAGCTCGTCGTCATCCCTCACCTCAGGCTCACCTGATGCCACTTTATTTGCGATATTTACGACATTTTCGCCGACGTTTGTCTCGCTATCCGAGTGTATACTCTGCTCTGAGTCTGCAAGAGCAGTAAAGGGATGATCGCCCGATTTTTTAATTGTCTTCTATTTTCGCTACGCTATGGAGCTAAAAGACAAACTTTATTTTCCACTCATGCAGTATCACCGCGTACAAAAAACGTTATGAAGAAAAACAGCATTCGTTACCAGGATTATCACTTCTGCCTTTCTTTGAATATATCTGAAGTGTGTGTGGTGTGAGATAGCGTACTTGAGCGGTACTACATAGTGATTTCGAGAACGGAGCATTAGGCATATGTCAATCGCTTTGTTAAAGACATTAAAGATCCATGTGTCTCCTATCGGAATTTTTTATTACGAAATTGAGACGTTGTTTATCAACGTTGTTTATAAGATATCAAAATCGATTTTATACGGAGAAATTTGTAGCGAGAAGCTTGACCACAACAGTAGCATATAGGCTGACATGTTATTTTATATACGCACACACATATATTCTGCGTATATGCGTATGCATTAAAGCCCGGTGCAATCTACTATCTCCGGTGCAATGATCTCGTGACTGGCTTGGAGCTTCTCTCAACTTAAATTGCATGATAATGTCGAGTACGCGATCTTGATCTTCATCTCTCGTTACTAGGAGATCATAGGTCGTGCTATATATATACTCAAGGAAAATGGTATACATATTCGCATAAGGCATATAAATATATATACTCGATACAATCGATATGCCTTATCGATCTCCGTCTATCAGCAGCAGCCTTCTTCCCCTTCTTTGATATTCTTCGCATATTTCGTCACTCCGAAGTGTCTTTTTTAAAAAAAAAAAACCAGCGACTGTAAGATCAGCGACTTCAGTTGCCGCACGGATGTGTCAAACTGGAGCCAATCATAGCTAACATAGTTATTCGTTTCTCGAAACCATACGAGCAATAAAATGAAAGATGCCCGCTCGCCCGGAACGAGCCCCTGAGCCAGTAATGAATAAATCCAAAACTGTGAAAAATCTGAAACTTATTATTACGAGGGTCGATTATTCACGCCGTATTTTGGAATTCATATATATGTATTTAATGACGCAAACAAATTCCACAAACGAATTGGCAGTTTGAAAGAGAGAAGATAATATACCTATACACGTGTTGTCATGCACTGTAATGGATCATAAATTTGTCAAGTTAAATTCGCGTTCTACTTTCACACGGAATCGTTCTCGTGGGCGAGAAATCGTTTCCACTCTGATTTTTCCACTCAGCGGCCGACGATTCCGTCCTAGAGGAGAACGACGAATATTCGGCAATAACTGGTGATTATCTATTTTATCGTTTGGGTTAATTTATATTCCAACGAATGTCAAGAGCAAACCTGGTGCTGCCGTCTCGGCAAGATATCAGTTTAATTTATTTTTGAGTACGCGGTAGTTGCTCTCCGCTCCAATTTTACGGACTTTTATATTTCCACGAACTGTATCTAAAATGAATATTAGTATGAGGCAAGTCACGGATTCCGCAGGTAAAAGCAAGTACAGCAAATAAAATCCAAGTTTATTTCACTTGAATCGAAAGTACGTAAACCGTTTTGATATCGTCGGGGAAAATTTCATCCAGGCTTCAATAACCTTTAATCTTCGTCGAAGATTCGTTGAAAGACGTGCCAACGCTTCCTCTAAGAATAGACAACATGATACCTCATCTTCTCATTCACAGACAAGGGTTGGAAGCACACAAAGACTATTTTTTCCTAAACCTATTTATCCTATTTCCTTATGATATTTGGTTAAATTCATTGTTAGTTAAAGATTATATTCTGTATTCGTAAAGTAGAGTTATTGAGTGAAAACCCCCGCAATAGCCGTTTTTCTATAACGTTTCCTCCGGCCATCGTCAGCGACAATTCAATTTTCGAAAAAGAATTTTCATTTTCGTGATGATGAAAAGAAATGAGCTAGCCATCTTCAGCGGATAATCATCAATGGGTTAATGCTCCATAGAGTACGTATATATACATGCATGTAGCAGGATGGGTGGAGAGAGTCTATAGGGTTGAGATGCGAGGTCGTAGATTTGCTACTGGTGAGCTGATCGTTGTTGTAACCATCACTGGGAAGGTGGTGTGACGGTCGTAGTCGTTCGGGTGAGTCCAAGAGAGACGGAGAAGAAGAGAGAGAAAGAGCTCGCGCTCGCGCTTTAACAGCGGGGTTATCGACCCAGAGTTCACCGACCTTTCCAAGAGAGAGCTCGCCCCCGCCACCTTCTACCTCGCAACCCTGCACGTATATACGCGCCTAGTGCCCTCTATGCCGGCGTCGACGCCGCCATTGGCATCCCCCGAGCCGGCAACCAACTCCGTCGCGTAATTCCCTCCCCCTTCCTGCCTTCATCCTCTTCTTCAACAGCGGTATATGTCTAACGTACACACGTATGTATATACGTTCCTTTATATCTACTATTCCTCCGCCTCGCTGTCGTCGTCGTTGTCGTCGTTGTCCCCATCGTCCTTCTATCATTCTTTCCATCACCGTGGAGTTATTCTCTCGTTGCAACCTCGCTGTAGCCTCATCTTCTCATCGTTTTGCCTGTCTCGTCTCGTTCCCTCCAGCTGTACGTGTATTTGTGTGTATAATCATATATATGCAGCAGGCATACTCGTCGTGTAAACATATATATTCATATATTGCTGAAAAAAAATCATTGCACGAGGGACGACAGACGTATGGGCCACATATTTATTTAGATGCAAACACTCGCGTGACATCGGTATCTAACGTATCAAGCCCATATATTGTACCGGCAACTTGGGTAACAGCGGAACTCGTACGAATTGTCAGACATTACGCGTTAAAAAGCAGTGCACAATGCAATTTGGACCGACTTTAAGTATCCTGATCCCATCAATCACCGCGTGTGCTAATTGTCAAGAAAGGGGCGTGGCTTTTTCTTTTCAGGGTATTTTTTTTTTTTTTTATAGAGTTTTATGATTATAATGTCAGTGCCACCATTTTATTCCATTATAAAAGCTATATAGACGTCTGGAAACTTTAATGAATACTCTTATATCATTGGACCTACATAGCAAAGTATGTCATACACGTCGGGTATCCTGAATTTGTGGCGTATTTGCTGAGCTATCGAATGAGAGAAAAGTCTCTCAGCAGCTCAGGTTTCATCGAATATGCGTTTTCTTGTGACTGATGAAATTTTGCGTACTCGATCTCCTCCCTAATTATAACGCTCTGCCAATAATACAGACAGCACTGTCGAAACTAATGGACATACACTCGTTAGCCACTCGATTTCCATGATTCAGCATTAAAGATTGTTGAATCATCAACGCAGGTATGACGGTATTACGAATCGAAGAATTATGCAATGTCGTTTCGAGACTTCCGGTGCCAAGCCAGTAAAAAATAATGCTTCTTTTCGAGCAGGTCAACCACCCCGAATATCGAATTACCGGTAGTAACGTCTCGATATTTCGTTAATCAGGAGACAACTCTGCTTACGATCGATTGGCTTATTTTGTGTTTACGTAACAACGGGAGGGAAAACTGTTTTTTTGAGTGTTGCACCAGGAAAGACAAGAAAATAGCTAGCATTGTGTATGTCCTATTCGGATACAGTCAACGCTATACGTATAACATACGGGAGTACACAAATTTCGTGTTACAGCTATAAAAACGTGCGAAGAAAGCGGAAGTGGAAGAACGATCGAAAAAATTAGCGGGGATATGGATCTTGCATCAACGATTGAAACACTCTCTTTTTCTCTCGTTTGTGCAAACGTAAATTGTCTCGTCAGCGAGATAAATCTTGCGAGAGAGCCTCTGTAGGGTTTCGATCAGCTGTACAAGTATACACACACTTGTCGTAAAGGGTATTTGAGCATATTTGAGCTATTGATGAACTTCTATTGGTTGAGACTAACTAAATATCTCTTATCCTAAATTACTCTTAAAACACTCGATTCCAGGACCAATAGATCCATTACCAGATATGTACTCTGTGAGGACACTTCCTCCAAACAAAAGTGAAACTTTCATCAACACGATTGCGCTAAAGCCAGGTTCATCCCTTCATCAATCTTGCTGGCACGGCAATCAACATCGGCACGGTCTGAAGCTAAAAATATATGACCAAAAGTCGGAGATTGCGTTTCTCGCAGGAACCCTCGGATAGCAGGAGTATTTGATTGAATTAGGAAATTCGCATGCACGTAACAAGAAAGAAATGAATCCATTATGAGGGCTGATGGCCTATCAATCACTTAACGATTCAAAGACGGCGTCACTTGTCTGATCTGCGTCGAAAGATCAATTAGGCGATTAATAATAACTTTCAAATAATAAACGATAAAAGCAACCGGACATTGAAGATCTTAGCAACTGTATGTTACAGAAACTCGTCCAGTCCCTGGCGCATTGTGAGTGCAATATCATTAAATTCAAGTCGTCTCAGCATTTTCATTGTGTAGAAGGGTGATTGCTCAGAAAGGACTGATCAAGCCTCTTCTCTGTTTCTGTTAATTTTATATGAATTCGTGATGCAAACGCAGACAAAATTTCAGTGCGACACGCGGGAATTTACTAGTCGGGAGATGGTGTCTATCAATAAATATCCCTTTTTAGCTTGTCGGATGATCAATTACTGTACGGTCTACCCAATGGGTTGGACAACTGAGTGCGCAATGTCCGAGTCATAGAGGGCGACGGGACGCTGGGTGCGCGATGTTCGCCGGTTGCGGTCGATACAGGGCAGAGAGAGAGAGAGAGAAGGAGAACGCGAGACAGTTCCAGACTAGGAAGTAGTCCCGGGCATCAACCTCCACCCAGCCACCCCTACAACTTCCTCCACCTGTCCGTCCACCTCTTTTTACCCCTGGAATCCTCTGTACCGTTCTGACTGTGCACACTCTGTTCCCACAGACATGCTATAGGTATTATACATATACACGAATAATAGCTCTATATCTCACGATCTTTTATATGGATGCAGTCGTTAAAGTCTGAAACATGCACTAACAGATTCATCTGTGTGTCAAATTTCTATTTAAAATTCTATTTGCAACCATGTACCCACAGGCACGTCTGTGTTCGCGAGCAGCCTCGACCAGGATGAAACTAAAGGCGAAATAAGTGAAAGGTACCCCCTCCCTTTTGTTACAGAAAACCAAATAGTTGTTCCGCATAATATGCTCTATCGTACATACAAATCGGCTTTTCTTTTGGAAAGTTTTTTAACCTTTCAACAAAGAGGCTTTTTAACCTTTCTCAAAGTAAGCATTGGGCTATCGTTGTAACAACGGGTCTTTAAATCCTTGGCTCAGGTTCCATTGTTTGTTATTCTTATTATTGCATCTTTCTTGCTATTGCAGAAATTGAGGTACATTTATAAACAACCTTTATAGAAAAATAATATCATCTGAAATTTTTAATTTTCGTTCTACAATGCAAATTTTCAAAATAAATTGAAAGGTAAGAGTAACTCATTGTATTCTTGAGCATCTCTAGGAACAAACGATATGATTTTTTAAATTCCCCCCCAACAGGCTGAAAAGTGTCGGATACACGAAGAAAAAATACGAATTTTTGTACATTTTGAACTTTAGACTCAAATATCCCTTGAATGGCTACGTTAATCAAAAAAGTGTAAGAGAGCCTTTTTGTAGAGCGTTCGATTCTCTATGAAAACATGTTTTATGCTTGTCTATAGAATATGTCATTGTCGAGATACAAAGTTTCAAAAGTAAACCAAAAATTCCCATGTCATTCTTATGGAAGATAGAAAAGCGCGACGAGGCACCTCTAAATATTAATACTAAGAGCTAAAATTTGTATCGGCTTCTTTCTTTATCTAACTAAAACTTATCAGCCTGTTGGGGGGAAAATTAAAAAAAAATGTCTTTTTTTTTACACACCCTATTATATACGTGTGAAGAGTATTATTCATTCCGTTCCTCGGTTCTGTAGACGCTTTGCAGACGAAATATTAAATAAGAGCGTATATATGTGGGTACTAAATTTCCACCCTATTCAATTATGTCATCCTCCCTGTCTGGGGCTGTCTGGATCGTGTCGTACATCTATGTAAAATACATGATGTCTAGATCTTTACCCCTAAATTTATTCCATGGATATCGAAGCTTATAGCGATGCAACCACGAGGATAGAGAAAGAGAAATAGAGATGTTGAGAGAACATGAGAATGAAGAGTTGTTTATATATACATTCATTCGATCCGCAGCTGTGGTCGTTGCATTCAAAAACGGAACTAAATCGTCTCGGTAGTCGTCTGGGAATTCCCAAGACTGAATTCTATCGCTGAGGCATCGTTGGCGAGCTCGTACGATGCTAATGTAAAGCAAGCTGTTACATCAGTAATACATTTCACACATAGCTAAATAATATCTGTTCCTTTTTTCTAATACACTCGCTCGAATATATGTCTTCATCTCTCAGCGTCGAGAGATGAAGAATCGACGCATATACAAGAAGAAAAAAGCAACAAAGCATCAAGATCTTGTTTCTCATCTTTTATGATTTTTAGCCACAGGGATGAGATCATAGTAAATCGATTTTGTCACTCATTGCGAGTTCCATTTCTACGGTTTTAAGTATGAAATCAGAAACGTTGGTGAACAAGAAAAATTGTTTGATTTTCCTAAAGGAGTAAAATTATCGGTGAGTTCCGGTGAATATTAAAAACAGACGATTTTTAAGGTTGGTTTTTCTTAGGTGTAAAAAGTGTATAGACCGGAATGAGTGAGAGCAGGAGAGAGTTAATGACCTCGGATAGACGTTTAGATCGAGTAATCGTTGCGCTAGTCTCGGGTACAAACTCTCTTGATTTATGCATAGCTGTGCCAAGCTCTCGTCGACGTCGTACACGCGTCAAATTTTAATGCTCCAAACGTTCTTTCTCATCGTAACTCGCGGTTCAAGAAACTCTTCGTCGCTGTAGCGTCATCTCCTCCATCCCGCTGCTTCGAAGCAGCGTCAATTTATGCTATTACGATGTTAATCTTTTTCCGTAATCAATAAATGCCGTACAAATACGCGTTTCTCGGTTGAAGGATCGCCCAACTGTTTCAACTCGCGTATTCATCGCGATCCAACTGCATTCGAGCAAGATATTACACATCAATCACGCGTTTCACACATACCTGATTCTGTTTCTTCACGATGTTCTCGAATATGTCAGCATCCCTTTCCTTTCGAGAGAGAATCGACAACAAATTGATGTAAACATATTTTTCATCTTTTTTTTATTTTCAGTCACAGGATTGAGGTCATACTGAATCGCACGATTCGATCCACCAATGAATCGATTCAGGATGCAACTTCTAGTTCCTAATGCAGGCAAATGTCTGTTGATGTGCTCGTCGTATATTGCATTTAGTTGCAACGTAAATTTATCAATGCCGAATGTGTGTTCAGCGTCTGTAGTAAGAGGAATGAAATTGAGGATAAAGGCATAGCGGTAGGAGAGAGTGCATGCGTGATATGCACATACTTTGCAAAAACCGGATATCGAAGTGCGGGAGAAGGGTCAGCGTCCTCTTAATGTTCCGAGAGATCGAGCACTCGCTCGAACTCTTAAACGTATATAAGAATTATATCTTATAGAATGTATATACTATGTGTGTATATATATGTATATGTGGGCCGTTGCACATGATAAAAAAATACCTCCACATCAAACGACGTTTCCAAGCTCTTCGCAAATCAATTCACGGTGGAGGATAATGACAAACGAACAAATCTGAAAATTAGATATATTTTTGTCACCGGAAATTTCGGCCAGAAATTCATGGGACGTTTAACGTTTAAGCGAAAGGATTTGAAAGCATTTTTCTCGTCGTACCGGATAATCGAGCGAACTTGGTAAAACTGGAGTAAAAATGCACAAAGCATTTAAAAACAAAGATTTTCGAATTACCGAACTCCAGGGATATATTCGATGCAACTCGAAATTGAAATCTCGAAATTAAAAAAAAAAGAACATGAATTTCATCGTACTTGTACAGTTGATGATTTTATACTCGTGGAAGGTGTTTTGAAATATTCTCGAACGTACATTCGCGAGTATACTTTATTTAACGACGATTTCATTATCGCAATTACGAAAAAAAATCAGGCCACAGCAGCGTAAACTTCGCAGCAGTCGGATAAAAAAGTAAAACATTTTACAAATTTGGAATTTCATCAAGAATCTCACTTCGCGATTCGTGTACATGAAATTCTGAAAGATGCTGCGTATCATCAGCAGGGAGTTGGATTCTTTGCAGAAATAGAGAAAAACGTGGAAAAGTTGCAGAGAAAAGGCTGGCTTGGTAGAATAATTTATAATCTAAACAAACTTGAGATTATGAATTATTCTTCCTCGTTGAGCTCTTGCTGTATAACGTCGATAATATGTATCGAAGTGACATTTTAATTCTCGCCTCTTTGACATTTCTCTTTTGTACCGTGAAAAAATGGTCAAATAAAAGTCACGTTTTTTTTTCACTGTAAAAAACGCGTGGGCTTTTCGTTCATCGACACGATAATAATACGCTGACAATTTAATGGGCGTGGGGTTTAACGTTCCGGTGCATATTAAATATTCAAGCTGTAACGGCTGTTTTATGCACTACCTGAGAGTTAATCGGATGGACAACGTAACAGCTTATCGCCATCGCTTGACCCACAGATATAAATCCACATGGACACATGGATATGTCAAACAAGCGGACGTTACTTTTCACTGATACTCTAATTCTTCTCGATATGGATTTCGAAGTGATACCCAATTATCGACCGGATTACGTAACGCATACATTCGGACGAGCATTCGCATATGGTTATTTATTGCACGACGAGCATCAATTTTCACAATTCATCACTGATTGAAGTAAAGACGAACAAAGAATACGAAATATCAATAAACAAAAAATGTTGAAAGTTTAAAATATTCATTTTGGTTTTAGAAAAAAAGGGGGGAGATAATCGTGCAATTTTCCGTGTGAAAGTATTCACGAGCATTTTAATAAAATATTCCATTTTCAATTTTCTTTCAGGCAGGCTTTTAAATTGAAAAAGCTTGAACTTTCACCCACCTTTCTTTCCATCTTGGTTCTCGTAATATCGGTTACGTTACCCGAGCGAAACAAGAGCTATAATCCGCGTATAATACGAAAAATCGGATGATGTTTTTGTTTTCTTATTTTTCACTTTTATCCTGGACTTTCAAGAACATTTATTATATATGATAAAAACGCCGAAAAATGTAAAATCGAATGAAGAAAAATGAGTAGACCGTAAGCAATAAATCAGACGTTACTCGAACAGATTTTCCGCAAATTTGACGGTCCCACCGGGAATGTTTCGTCAAGTTGATTTGCGAGAGAAATCGAAGGAAGAGACCATCAACAACGGGGCGCCCTGTCGAATCACCGACTCAAAAAACTTGACGTAGGAGACAGGATGAATAACAGGTGCCTAATAATCCACGCGGCCTTGTCATCAATTTGATCTTAAAGATCGTTAAAAGTCAACGTACGTCCGAGATAATTCGTGCGTGGACAACGTCAGGTGGAATTAGTATAAATGTCGCAGAAAAGGAGGCTCTTTACCGTCATTTATTCATCTCGCTCCTATATGACACTCGTTAGAGAGATTCTGGGATTTGAGATCAGTGAATGTTGGTAATATGCCACGGGGGATAAACCGAAAGAGTAAAATTGGGAGACGGAGAAAGAGAAGAGGTCCAGATCTTTCGCGTAAGACGAGACAAGAGGGCTTACTTTACCGTTTGGCAGAAGTCGGTAGTAAACGCAGGCGGTAACCCAGTGACATGTGAATTATTCTAGCTATTATTACGTAACACGTCTGAATGTCTTTTAATACGTGTACGAGTATCTTACACCGACATACAGAAAGACAGACATAATTATAAAATGTATGTATAAGTCTCCAAGTACGTTAAAAGGATGCATATACATTTAGCTGCAGCCCCTGTCTGTCTGTCGTTCTGTAATACACATTTTCATGCGATATACATGTTTAAGCGCATATGTAAACAAGTATACACAAGGATACGCCACGGTAAATTGCTGAAAGCAATCGGCCGTTATTTCCAATCGTGTGTGCATGTAACGGGCGAGCTTTGGTATGCCATAAAAACATGGAATTATTGAGCCTCTAATGAGTATAAATTAAATATCAATAAGAATGCTTATACGAATATATTTACATATTCTACGCATGAAAATTGTGAATTATCCTCGTGAATAACAGCAGTATCCTTTGATTAAACGCAACATTATCGCCGATGAATTGATTGCAACTGATACGAGATGAATAAATGTTTATAAATTATAAATTTCTCATAATTTTATCAAGTTTTATAAGAAAAAATGCATTACACAGCTCGTAATTCACAAATAATTGCAAAATATTCGTGCGTTATTTGTTGCGTTTATTCCGCTACAATGTAACCCGTATAAAGTACAAATGTCACGTGTAGCACCGTTGAAATGGAGATTTAAAAAAAATTTACTTCGAATCAATGGAACGCGTTTGAAAATGACGGGTGATTGCTTTTAGCAATGTCCAACCCGACTCACCACGTCGCGTGTGTTACATACACGAAGGTATCGAAGAACGACAGATGCACTCGCTGGTATCACGGTGCAGCCTCAACACGGTAAGTATTTTCTCAGAACCGATCATTTCTTAGTGGCGGACAAAAGAGATGGTGAAAAAGAGAGGAAGCGAGAGTGAGAGAGAAAAAGAGCGATTTGAATTCTCCGATCGCACTGGCGCAACTTTTATTTTCAGAGTGCTATATTTTATATTTTCAAAACGAGATAAATAGAGATTATTATACAGCATGATATTGAGCAAAACGGGCGAAGAAATGAATTTCGTTTGTGGAGATGGAAGAATCGTGAGAATTCAAGCAAAGTTCGATACTCCAATTTACGAAATGTAATTCCATTACGTTTCGTTCTTTCGCTACGAAAGAAAACACGATAGGAAGAAGAAAAAAATAATGTTTGCGTCTTTTGTAACATTTGCTGCATTCACCGAGCTTGTGCGCGCAACGCACTCGGCTAAATTGGCATTTGCACCTGCATCGCTCGTCTCGGCGAGCTTCTCTCGCGACGCGCGTCAATGTCCCCCGTCGTTGCGGCAACACGCCGCGCCGCGAGAACCCCGAGGCGGGAGTGGTCACAGGAGCAAGAGAGCCCCGCGTGCGATAAAAGAGAAAGAGAAAGCGTGCTGCAGTGTGGACAATGCAGGCAAGAAAGAATATGAAATACAGAGTCGAGAAAAATTGCATACTGATAAAAAAAAAATAAGAAAACAAGCGTATTCCGTAAGAGACTTTTTACGGAAGATTTCCATTGAACGAAGACATTTTTATGAAAGTTATACGAAGCTCGGCGTTTTTGAGAATATTGGCACAAAAATGGGAAATTTTGGTACTGCTCGAAGAAAAAATAGTGGCTTTAATTGCATGTAGATTTTTTACGATTGAAAAAAAGACGTATTAATTTAGAAAAAAAAAATAGTTTGACATGGACATCGAAGATTTTGCCCGAACTTTTATGAAACTTTCGTACCATTTTGTCTAGAATCACACCTTTGACGCTGACATTTTTTTGAACTCGTTGCGTCAATTTTCCGACGTTCGACCGCGATGGACACAAAGTCTTCCTAAATGCCATGTGAATAATGTATTTGTGAAGAATTAATCGAGAATCCGATAATGAAAGCCGGTGCACAACTTGGCGAGAATTTTCAATCAATAATTCCGTTTCAGCCGAGCTAATGAGCGCGCAGACTCACCGCCGCTGTCTGATCGTACAGAGAGAACGAGAGAAATATACAGTGCAAGAACTCGGGGAACAAATCCAGAGAGAGAGAGACTCAGGTATGAAAAAAAAGATAGCCGAGGGGAAAGGTGGTGGTGAAACTTCGCCATGGTCTCGAAGCCTCTGTATGTCTGCGTTCTTATCTTCTTCTTTCTTTCCTTCTTCCGTTCCGCTGCGTTCTTTTTCTCTCAAACTTCTTTTTTTGCATTCGCTCTTCGACCCCATCCTCTCCCTACATCCGAGACCGTCTATTGCACACCGTGGGTGTACATTTTATGCAGCGCGAACGAAAGAGAGAGAGAGAGAGAGAGAGAAAGAGAGAAACCTGCAGTGTGTGCGACGCGGTGCAATGGAAGAGCGTTAATTAAAAGTCATCGGAGAAGCATGTTTACCCGCAGATCGTTGGACGATGCGAGCACACATACTCGTGGTCGTCGTCGTCGTCGTCGGCAAACGGTAGAGACGTATTATTGATCGGAATCAACGACACTATAAAGACAAAGGTGTGATTACAATCCGATGAAAATCGTTTCGTTTCGCGTCAAAGTTATTTTGAAAATTTTCGTTTTACAGTCGCCGGTGTAATTATGAGAAACTCAGAGCGTCGTAGCCAATTTTTCTATCCTCTAAAACATTCTCTCCGCGTTTCGCTGTATCTCGAAATGATTCTTCCTCCGTGGCTGAGATTTTCCGTCGTACCAATTGATGTCTCCTCGTTATACAGCGTTAAAAAACGAAAATTCACCGTTTCACGAAAATCACCAGACGTGGCATAACGAAGGAAAGACAGAGGGAACACGATGTTTACGAAACCATCGTGCGAATAAATCGTGAATAACTCGAGACGAGAAACTCTCGCACCTCGATCGTAACACGCGCTTCTCTTTTAACAAAACTCTCCGCGTTTGAGTTTGAAGCGTGGTGAAACGCTCTCGTGTCAAGGATCTCTGATCTTCGAAGTGTCAGCATTGCAGAGAGAAAATTCGCGAATCTCGCGGAGTTTCAACTTTTCACACGAATCTTTTCGAAATTCCGAGATCTGTTCTTCTTAGTTTTTAGGTTCGTTTTTTTTTCGCACGACAATCAAAATTAAAAGCTGTCAAAATAGATTACAGAGATTTTTGATATTCTTCCTAGCACGCTCAAAAGTTTCGGTTGCACAGGGGAAGACGACAATTCAAATTTGAAACGACAATCCGCGTTATGAATTTCATTGTTCAACAACGACGAGTCTCGGAATAAAACGCAAAACATTTTTTTTGTTGGTAATCAACTGCTCTGCAAAAAGGTCCTTCATCACAATGTCGCAAAACTAATGCGGTTATGGAGTTACAACTTGTCAAAGTTCAATTCACATAAAATTTACCTCTCCGAGCAATGCTTCCCGACATTTTTTCACCATGATTAATGCAAAATAATGACCTTCAAAGCGACTATTTCCAGTAGAAAATAACCGAAGCATATCGCTTAATTTTTTGAAAAATTTCAGAATTCCGTCAAACCCATGGTCGTTCATGATGTTCGCAAAGGTTGAAAAAAAAAACAAGAATTTTCAAGCTCCAGTGGAAAATTCGCTGTGACGAGTATAATTTGAAAACACCAGGTAATTACAAATATTGCTGTGCACTATTCGATAAGAATATCGATTTCCTACAAAGAAGTCTAACAAAGTTTTTAAACAATAAGAACAATTGGCTGTAATATCTAAAAAAAAACACCATTTTTGTATGAATTGGACTTTAACCAACCGTACAATTTCACAATAGTGAGTTTTCCGATTTTACGAAAAAGGATCTTTTTCGTAGAGCGTTTAGTCCTTATCGAAAAATTCGTTATGCCAGAATCGTCGTTACTCAATAATAAAATTTCAATTTTCTGTTTAGAAAATTGTTAGGCGAACCTTTTTAAGATCGGGATCCCCACCAGGCTTGTCTGTCTGGACTCTGTGTTATAGGGACAGAACGCACCGGGTCCGATATTAATGTCAATAACTGAAATTTTAATTGGGATCTTCCCCCATCTAATCCAAACTTTCGAGCCTGTTGGGGAGAAAATAAAAAAAAAATTTTTGGCACACCCTGATATACATACATGCGTATAGATATGGAAATAGTTGGCCACCCCTGGCCTGGATACCGGCGCGTGTTGTTCACCTCCGTGTGAAAGTATTCGCTCATACACGAGTGAGACTATCCGACAGCACGAGAGTTCGAGTAAGCCACCGATGCGAAACTCGCAATAAGCGATGTGTGGAGAGATGAGGGGCTTCTTCAAAACCAAGAAGTATATACTTGATAGCCCGTTGAATTACAGACACGGGTATTATGTAAATCCGCAAGTATTCACGCAAATCGAATTGAATTGTGCAAGTAAATACAAGTACAAAAAATGCAGTCGTTGGACCGTTCTCCATTTTCATTCTTCTTTACAGAATTTTTACCATGAATTTCTAACCCATGGGCCTAATAATACTCGTTTCAATGGAGCGTCGTAAGAGTGGTCATGAACTGGGTCGGAAATTCATCTCTCATCTCCCCCATCCGTGCAGCCTCGATTGAAAATAAAGGTTTAAAAAAACAACACGTGATTTTGTGGCTTATGAAAAAAAATATAGATAGTCGTTGCGTGCTTCGAATATGCTTCGGTATGATACAAGAATGAAGTATAGTACGAGCGCTCTCGGCACGACTGGTAAGATGTACCGTTATAACAGAGTTCGTTGAAGCAGAGCGCCTTTCTCTCTCTCTCTCTCTCTCTCTCTCTCCCTCATTTTCTCTCTTACTCTCTCCAATTGTCAGTGTGGCAGTGTGTTAGCCGGGCATTCAGGATCTCACGTAGGTAGGTTGGTAGGTAGATTGGTGGGTAGAGCTTGAAACAGCAACGATGTAGGTGGAAGTCAGCGCCATCATCCAGATAAACAAATGCACGTAGACGAAAGTAGATATGACGTTGTGCCTGTATGTGCAAGTCGGACGCACAGAATTGTACCATATATGACGAAAATATCGGTGAAAATCGCAGAGTCATTTTCAATTTGACGACGATTTGATTTGATTTTTCATTGAGAGTGTAATTGTGTTGGAGAGGCTGAATGTATATCCGACAGTACAGTCATCATCCTAGGCGAGCAGATCAGTTCGGCCGTAGAAGAGATGAGAATAGAAGGGACGATCGGGGCGAAAGGAAGACCAGGTGAGAGCTTCTTCGCGTGTGCCGATGTATAGTCATGTTTCTTGGTCATTCTACCACCGCTGATACTATAACTCCTCTACTTATTCTTCTTCCGCTATACTAGAAGTCCCGGTGCGGCAAAAGATATCCTCTTTCTTCTCTTTTCATATGCAGACGCAAACACGTACGCACAGACAGACGCACACGTACAGACAGTAGCTGAAACCTGTCCCTACAAATCTTTATAACAGCTATGCGACTGCTAACGCCCAGGCATCGTCAAGGCACGCGCTTGGTTATCCCTCTCGAGCCTTGGCTCATTCCAGAGAGAGCATAAATCTACATAGTCCCTGTAATAAAGTATAATATACTATAATGTGTAATAAGCAAAACTCAAAGCTGCCGTTCTAGAAGCACTCGATGTGGCCAATGTATATTTCATGCGTTAGGAAAGTCATTCGGTCTATTTCGTTATGTAATTCCATGAATAATTCTACGATCGAGGATAATTGAATTTAGCGTTTTCGGAATTAAACGGATTTTTTTTTTATTTCTTCGGGTGAACAAGTCGAAGCTCTTGAAAAGCTAGACGTCATTCACGGTGGCAACGTGAGTTTGTCTTCGGTTGTCTCTCTTTGGGATTCGAGAAACGTTGATCCGTCTTGAAACTCGAGATGGAATATTTCCATCAGCGGGCGACGATGAGAAAATTATTCATTGATTTTCTCAGGAAATTACGCCCGCTCATGAAAAGATACGAAAACCATTAAATTTCAATGAAATTCATTTGTTTTTCATCTCTCGATTTGTAAAAAAGTGTGTCGAAAAATGAAAAAAAGGAACAAAGGTGATGGAACTTTTGTTGAAAATTTGTTTTTCACGAAAACGCGAAAGAATAGTCGAGGGAGGCGGGCGGTGAAGGAAACCCGAAAATTTCTGGAATATTTGCGCCTGTTGTGTCATTTCGCCGTGGGTAGTGCGTCGAGCAAAGTGAGTTGAATATATTTTTAAAGCTGTTTTGCGATTACGAACGTTTCAATCTTTTGTGGGACTTGTGAAATCGCCTCAAGCGTCAATTTCTTTACACTTTTCTTTCGAATAGGAAGCACAAGTGAATTCCGTTGCCAAATTATTCATTTCCAAAGAAAAAATAGACCGTGCCCGGACCATTAGACACTCGTGTTTCCATTGTCTAATTTTAGGTCTTGTGAAATGAAGAAAACATGCATATTAAAATTCACGAGCGGATATTATACATATGTGTGTATTATAATACATAACCCACGTACTCTGATCATCAAGGTCGCGAAACGGCCATGAGCGAGGTCTCGCGATTTTCGAGAGCTCTTCAAAAGACCGATATTCGTCGTGCGCGGTGGTGCTCGGTAACTTTCAATTTCGCATAGAGACGATAAGATCTTTTCCTTCGTTTTTCTCCTTCTTTTTCGGCTCCGTTGAAATATGAGCGATAATCCTCGCTTCCATCGAATCGGAAAGTGAGAGAGCGAGTGAAAAAGCGAATCGTAAATTAGCGAGAAAAAAAAATAGAAATGAAATAAATAAAGCCAAGCGTCACATGTGCCACGTGCGAGAGTTACGATCGAGAGAATAAAGTAGTCATTTTTGCAATCTATTGGATTACTCGCGACTATTTCTCTCTTTCTTTTTATTACCAAGAAAACTTCAAACGGTCATCGATATTGCCGTTGATTGTATGGTATACTGTCTCCTGCCTTCTCCGATCTCTTTGGCGTACAGCTTAAGATTACAAAAATATAAAGAATCCGAACAACTGACCAGAGATTACCATGTTACTTTCCAATCCGACTGTTTTTTTAATCAAAGCGTTATAAAAGAGAAAACACCGAACGCTTGATCCAACGAACTTTGTGAGTGATTTTATTGCGGAATTATCGTCATTTTCACGAAAAAGATCTTGCAAAGGAAAGTTGGGATTATCGATGAATCGCTTAAAAATCATATTTCTGTAACAGCATCGTCGAAGGTACAAACGGAAAGATCTCTAAACCTTCTATACCTGACTGATGAGAGATGAGAGCCCGTTGTTGCTTTTAAGACTCTTGTGGTGGAGGGGGGGGGGGGGGGGCGAAACGGCAAGAATGAAGAGGGGTTCCGGCCCCGGTTCGAATTAAAATTCTTGGCGTTTCGGGGCCTACACTCGATACCTCGATCTCGCTCTTCATCGTCGATTGATTGGCTCTCGAGAGTCTTCTCGCTTTTTTCTTGCTTCGACGATGACATCGCGCACTCTTTGCTTCTTCGTTACCCCTGCGGACCATAATAATTCTTACGGTCCGACCACTCTCTGTCCATACCTACTAATGACTCGCCACGTTCCTTCTCATCCGCTCAAACGGTCGACATACGTTAGTCGTGACTTGTTTTTCTTTTCTTCATTAATTTCATACGAATCAAAGGCTCGTTCGAATAAAGTAAGGATGATTTTCATTTTCTCGATGCTACACAATGTTGCAGAAAAAAAAAAGATTGTTCAAAGCCACGAGGACAAATGAAAAAGTTACCCCACGAATATGAACGATAAGTTAAATGAACATCGAATCGCTCTTCAAATTGTGTCACGAATTCAATGTTGATTGCTCGAGTCATTCTCGTTACGGCAATTAAAATATTCAGAGCGTGACAATTAGTCACACTTTTTCAATTCGTTTGAGGAATAATTTCAGACCTGAGGTTATTATCGGCGTTGCACATTGATTATTATTATATCTCGGAACGAATCTTCTACCGTTACTATTATTATTATCATTATTGTGATTCAACCGTCAAATAAATCGTATGTAATATTCATGTCGTAGGCGTCGCTAGAATATTACGAAATGTTCGTTCGTGTCTCAAACACACATGTCGAAGGCTATCGCGCAAAAGAGCCCGGCACGTTGCGAGGTCAGGAATCATCCGACGAGACGGATTCAAGGACGCGATAATCTAGGGCGCGTGGACATCAAACCATCCCTCCAGGGCTTTGAATAATAAAGCGGAGGGCCATGCTAGGAATGTTTTTTTACGCACCCGTGATTGTATTCGACTTTTCAATTCTTACCATTCTTGGGGGTGATTGAGATAAAAAATCAAGAAAAAAAAGCCAATCAGTGGGCGCAAAGTGACGAGATAGGGGGCGGGAAGGAGGACCCAAGGAGGATTTGTATAAAATCTTGGCCCGGGGCAGGGGAATCCTCTCGTCGAAACTTGTTTTTGCTATGTAAAACGAGAAAATCTCTCCAGGGAACATTGATTATTTTTCGAAAGATACGTTTCGCCTTCTCTTACACGTTTACATGGGGCATCCCACGCCGAAACGGCCACTTTTAAACCCGATCATTCGGAAACAAAAATTTTCAAAAAACAAAACGCTCCAATTGGTGCCTATTTCGCGAAGTTATATTTTGAAAAATAAAATCTCAAATTTCGATAAAAATCCTTTCTCAAAAACGCTTGGTCAACGAAATTTGGAAAAAATCATTCTTCTTGAGAGAACATGTAAAATTTTGATAAAGATCGACAGAGGTCGGTTTCCAAAATGGTCGATTTGGCGCGGAACACATCTCGTCTTTTTTTTTTTTGCTATAATATTCTTTATTTTCGACGGTCGTCTCGCATTACTCCGATCGATATTCGTGAAAATTTCAGTATAAATTATTCCATTTAAATGACAATTCCCGTCTTTTGCCCGGAGGGCAGTCGGGATCGAGATAAAATAAAAAGGGACTAATGTCAACATTTTCCGCTACTCATCCGCTTAGTTCTACGTTTATTTTCAAGTTCATTGCAAAGCGAGGAATTCTTCCGTCATACCGCATTAACACGATTCTAAGTCAACTTGATAAGCGAGCGTTATTCTGGGTGGACAGGTTCCGCCAATCCTGTAAAATTAGAATATAAAAGACTAGAATAAGACTAAGAACAAGAACTATAGAATAACAGAAAATCGTTGAAAAGGCTCACATGTAATATATACATATAGTATGTAGTACGTACACAGCAGAATAAGCTCTCAAGCTTAAATGCTTTAAATAAAAAAAATAAAAAAACGTTCATTGCAAATGCAAAACGACATGAAAGTATTCTTTTAATTACTTTCACACGATATATGTGGGTTTAAATACAAAAAAACACGTAAAGGTTTGTGAGTCAATCTTTCAATAATAAATATTGAAAATTTCATTGAGATAAACAGTTTAGAGAAAGAATAGTTCAAATAAATAATGTATGCGAATGTTTACGGACGAGGGCGGCGAAGGAAAGCGCATTCTCTAGACGTAGGCGATAGTAAAATTGATCTGTCTAGCTCGAGAGTAAGCTCAAGCGGGTAAATTAGTCGAGTCTCCTCGTCTTTATGGATCAGAGCCAACTGCCAACTATTTTCTTTCTCGTTCCAAGCTTTATACTCTTCTTTCCACCTTCATAAAGCTTCATTCTACTCACACGTGTTATTATTATTTATTTCGAGAGCTTGGCTGTCGTTACATCTCTGTGGTAACATTGCGGAACGAGAGGGAACACTGACCCATTCGATTGTGGACAGAGAAACGATGTGGAAAGGAAAAAGCCTTGTTCCCACGTTATTTAAATGGGAAATAGATCATTTTGATGCGCGAAATTTTTGATTGAGCTAAACATTTTTTCTCACGTAAAAATGTCCGTTCCAATATGCATTATCAGCTTTTCAATTTCGACAAACGAAACAATATGTTGTCTAAAAATGAAACACCATCATTTATACGCACACATGCGGTGAATTGCACGGTGAATCGGGCAGTGAATTTCCGCGACAACATCGGGGACGCCGCATGCGTAATCAAAGAGCCGGGAATCCTGCTTATCTTCACATACTCGGGATACAAATAATTCATGAAAAGAAATGAAACGACTCCGTTGAGAAAATAACGGTCGAAGATATCTCAGTGACGATTTTATTGATTTCTCACAAGTAAAACGTTTTTTTTTTATTATACCAATAGAGGACGAAACAATACCATCAAACGCAATTGTTAAAGATCGATAGGTTTCGTTGGTTTTTTTATCGTTATTGTTTGTTCCAAGATTCATTGTCAAACTCGATGAGAAATTGTCGTTTTTTGTGTTTTTTAGCCTCTAATACTTTCTGTTCTCCCGTACATCTTACGTTTATACATCCCGATGAGGGTATTTGTAACATTGTTAGATTTAAATAGGAGAAGAGGGAGTCCGAAACATTTGATACCGATAGCTTTCGTTCTTCGTAATCATCTCCCGCAAATGGAGCAAAGGCGACCGAGCAAAAAACAGCAAAGTCATTCTTGATGATTCTCCCTCCTCCCCCTCTCTCTTTTCGCGGTGAATCTCCGTTCATAAGATGTTCCGTTGAAAAGCTATCCCCGCCCGCACCAAAACCGACCGCATGTATGAAAAACAAAATCACCCTCGTTCTGCCCTTCATTTTTCTCTTCTTTCATCCCTTGCTTCCGGCCTGTATAACATCTCTCTTGATCGACCAGCAAAATCTCGAGAAAACCATGATGTGGGCCAGACAAAATAATGAAAAAACATCGCGTACCAAAGACGGAAGTTGTTTTGTTGGGTTCAGTATCAATAAATTCACCTGAAGGCAACCCTGGATTTTTTAGTCTGCTCGAAAGTTTGTGTAACATCATCAGAAACGGAGGATACTCAATAAATTTAATTTAATTAAATTTAAGTTTTTCTTCCATCGCAATACTGGACAAGAGCTAGCTAGGAGACGTTGGTTATTCAAAGTGCACCATAAAAATATACGTGTCTATGTGTGTATCTTACTGAGACTGTCGATCCGTCAGCAGCAACGTATGCTCGTCGCATGATGCACCTGCGCATTGCGGGTGCATCGATATGAGCGTTTGAGCAGCACAGAGAGAAAGAGAGAGAAAGATTGAATTGAAAAGTCAGCGAACGAGAGAAGCATATATATAACTGCATGAAGAAGAACGTTGCTAGCATGCTGATACAGGAAGTCAAGGAAGGGAAGGAACAAAGAGTCGAACAAGACGTTTCAACGATAAAAGCAAAGTTCGAAGGACGAGCTGTACATCATCGATGATTCTCGTGTCATCCGGATGCGCTCTCGCAGGACGAGGAATAGGCGAATGGAGTACATGGCAAATACCGTCAGTTGTCGATGAATTAATGCAAAAACGATTGATGCTGACGGTGATGAAAGGAAAAAAAACGTAAATCGACGAGAAGCGACTGGAAAGGAACGTTTAAATGTGCTGCCAGTAGATTTTGGAGGCTAGAAAATAAATGAGAAGAAATTTCAGGAGTTTAACGAACGAATTTTCCTCCATATACGATCTTATGCAGTTTGATTCTGGCTGTATTATATTTTCGTGGTTAGAGTCTTCAATTACGGAATTAAAGATTTATTAAAGGGAGAAGAAACTCTCAGGATGATGGAATAAATAAACAATGTACTGAAATCTATACGAGTTATGGTAAATGTAATTAGAATATTCTTCATTCTTAATTACTTAATATTCGTAGTAAAATATGTAATGGCATACACAGAGTGATTCGTAACAACGTTTACAATAAATGATAACTATACACACATTCTCGAAGATATTCTGAGCAAATCTACTTACATGGACGTTTTTTCAATTTTCAAAGTAGTTTTTCACAAGAGGTAATATAATTTCTGAATGCTGGAGCAATTAAAACTGCTCTTTCATGCGTGTACAGGGCAGGTTCATTCATTTTTTCATGCACCGTTTTTTAATCGTGTTTAACGTCTGAAAATTCTTATTCGTGAGATAATTCTTATTTGTGATTAGAACCCTTTTATAATGAGGCGTCGGAAGCTTTCGCTGCCGCTATATATACGTCTGCGCCAACCAACTGCGGTGGCCACCAACCGACTGTAGGGAATTAGCGTTGCCCCGAGTATGGGTCCTTCGTTTGGCCACATCAGTTTTGTCTATTCATGAAAATTCAATTTTCCAAAATATTGCAGGAATAGAGTATATAAAATGGAGTAGAATCGATTAACCAACTAAACTGGCTGAGCTTTATTGGCACTGTATTATACAAGAGCCTAATAGCTTCTATACAGTGCCAATGTTCAGCCAACGTTCGCCCAATGTTTAGCCAAAATTCAGCAACTGCCGAGTAAGCTGTCGCTGCTGAGCGTAGATCCAGCGTCTAACAAGACCCAGCGCCGCTCCGCGGTCTCATCGCTCCTACCGTGGCGCACATCTCTACCATTCGCGGTGCCATCGTACAGTAAAGTGTGCCTGACGCGACGCTGAGCGATGCCTGGACCATTCGCGCGACTTTTCATGCCACAAACAACCCTGTATACACACATGATATCTTGGAACGAATAACGAGCTCCAAGTGAAATTCGTACCATTCGCACACAATGGTATCAACTTGGTACTCGATTTTCACGGTTGGAAAACGAGCGTGGAAAAAGGAAATCAAAGCTCTCGCGCTTTGTATTACATTCGTTCAGAGCCAACATGGAGGCTGATAAAAAAAAAGAGCGTTATAATGACGATCCTGAGGAAATAATATATCCGGTCTGACGACTGCAGCTTTGCTCGCGAAAAAAGTGGGTATGCCGATAAAAAGACGGATGAAGAGATGGAGGCTGAGGGGGAGGGGGAAGAAAACAGAGAGAGAAGAGGTAGAGTGGAACAGAGAGAAAGCCTGAATGCAATTGAAAGTGGTACAGAGTTCTTTTCTGGAGAAGAAGCGAAGAATAAGAGATATCCTGCAACGTGAATATGAGCCGTTCGATCTTTCCTCACGTGAGTATAAATACACATACATACGGTATATGTACGTACATAACGTTACACATATGTATACATCGTCTATGTATACATGGAGCATAGAAAATGGCGCAACTTTCATCCCTTCGAGCCGTAACATATCATCTCACGCGTGTCTTACTGTCTCTAATAACACTACATCGGTACTTATATAAAGGTTTTCACGCAAATGTAGCGTGATGTCTCGTGTACACGCACATGATATTAAACGGCTCTGCAAGGTTTATGAAGGTGAAATAAGTGTACTTGTTTCGTCGGTAGACACACGGAATGTGCTCCGATGAAGGAAAGGGGTTGCAAAGAGGAGAGATGGATGGGAGGATATGCAATCATTACTTACCACCGGTAAATACACTCGCGAGACCGAGACGCTGCTGCTGCTGCTGCTGCTATAACTTCGTAGGCTCAATGCCCCATAAACGGAGTCCGCTCGATGTACATCTTTGTTCCCGGCACTTTGCACCCAATCGAATAATCGAAGAACACTCTTTTTAAACGTATTACAGATAAAGCGATGCGAATGTAAAGAGTGTGGTTAATTTTCACGACTTGGACTTTTTTGCCCCCTTCCAAGTTTCGTAGTTTACGCGAGAAAATTATCGCTACTTTTAATGAGAAAATCGCACGTTCTGGCCGTAATGATACCTATGTGCTTTCTGTTTGCAACGTGTATGAGCTTTGAGGAGTAAACGATTGTGAGACCATTTTCGGGATATCTAAGATGGAACGAAAATTATCGGAAAGATTGCACCCAGAAAAAAATCTATTATCTTCAAATAAAACCTATTTAATTTGAATAGATTTTTTGCTTGGCTCCTGGCAGAATAGACTTTTATTCAAATTGAACATATAAATTTATTTGATTCAATTAGTGTTATTAGTGTTATTTAAAAAGTATTGGAATGAGCCTGGAGTTAATATTGGAAGTAGTTGTATAGGATGTGATGACCGGAACGGTCTTGCAGTGGTGGGGACGGTCCAGTGACGATGAGTGAACGGAATGGTGGCCCCGCCGCTGGATGGTCTCGAACCCGGGTCCTCCCGATGAGAGCGATGAGCGCTAACCACTGCGCTACGGCTACTTATGATTTTTTTCACTCGAATCGTCTATACCTCAGTAATGCTGGACCGTCACAAGGAATTGTAGCCACCATCGTAACTACCACCGCCATAGCCTTTCGGTTATTAATAACGATGCTTGATATCAGCATTCATGCACTACACGAAATATATTTCTTATAGTATCATTTATATTCGCGTAATTTAGTGATTAAGTATATCTCAATGTTAAATAAATATATATGTTAGAAGCGAATACATAGGCAAATCAAATCAAATAAAAATTTATTTGATCCAACAAAAAATTTATTTAATTGTAATAAATGAAGATTGAATAGACGAATCTATTCAATCATAATAGATCTTTTCTCTGGGTGTGTAAAGTTTGAGAAAGTTTGCGGAAGGCAGCGAACGAAAAAACTCGATTGGAGAGGATATTCGATGCTGGGAACACAAACTGTCGGTGGTCCAGATTGATTCAGCCCACTAAAGACGATATGGAAAACGAAATATCAATCAATCGATCAACGATGCAAATTTGTGTTATCCATCTCTTATCGTGGCCAGGTCCATACGTGTTTGCTTGGTCCTGATGTTCACAAAACGATGGTTCGTGACTTACCGGAAGTCTCATTCGCGAGACAAAACTGGCAAAATCGTGGAATGCACCAAGTCCCTATAAATAATCCGTAAATTTGGGTATGAAAAACAAATTTTCGATCAGACGCGACTGAAAAAAAGAATAAAATATAAATACCGTCAATTATAAAAAACGAAGAAGCGAGGATAACGAGTTCGTGTGCAGATGTGAGTCTCTTTAGCTCCGAACCGTTATATTACCGATAGAAACATGGACAAATTATACTCAAAAAGAAAAAAAAAGACAAATAAAGCAGAGTTTGCAAAGTGGAACATATTCTTGTCTCGATTAATATCGTTACGATAGTATCTTGCTTCTCACCGAGTATAAGCTCGAGCCGATCATCGCTCGAAGGAACTAGCGATACTTTGTGGAAGAAAAAAAGACGCGAAGCGTTAGACCGAAGTGGTAGTACGCGTACAACGTATAGTCGATAATTCATCTGGAATATGTTTTTAAAAATCGCTTCTCTAACGGGATAATCGCGTGATCGGCCTCGATATGTATCAGTGGATTTCTCAGCCAAGAGTTATTTAATAAAGCTACGATCGTATAGTCATGTAGCGGCAAACGGGTAACGCGACCAACGAGTTTTCTCTACGTTTTCGCATCCAGCAACGAGATAAAACGAGATAAAACGAGACAGAAGCGCCATTCATTAAGATTTGCGAGTACGATTAAGCTAAAACTTGTAAGTAAAATCCAAGAAGATGATAAGCTATGTATATATATTCTTCAGGACTTTGAGGAGAGAAAATTAATAAACATAGGCAATTGAGGACTCCTCCAGCGATCTTTTCCTTTTCTTTTTTTATACTCGGATATTTACAGCTAAAAAGATGGTAAACAAGATTTTTATTCGTCAGAAAATCCGAATCGCATATAACAGCGGTGTAAAATACCGTCTTAATAAACGAACCTTTTCCAGAATTTTTCCCTCTCACCAATGTTTCTCGGTCGATATTTTTTTTGCATCTGTTATCGAGAATAATGCGGCAAATTTGTTTCACCGGACGAATATTTGCGGTTACCGCAAAAGGATCGTATAACGATGCTGAGAAAAAATGAAATTATGAGGAAAAAGGGTATATTTTGATGAAAATTTGAGATTGATTGTTCCGGAGCGATTGGATACAAACGTGCGCATCGAAACGGCAGGAAAATTTCTCATCTTTCACGTCACTATAGTGCCTTTTTCGATCTGAGATCGGGAAAGAGAGAGAAAAGGAAGAGAAGCACCCAGGGAGATGAAAAAGATGAAACAAACAACTTGGAGCGCGGAGTAAAATAAAACTGCCGATTCCCACATGGCCCAAGGTCATATGTGAAAATAAAGGCGCCGAGTGTTGCAACGTCTGCCGAATTTCGGCGTGAATATGCGAAGATGCGTAAGTCTCATCTTCGAATATACTTATATATCGTGTATATGCTGTATATATACATATATGCAAAATATGTTTCGATGTATCGAGAGTCTGGACCACCGCGAAAGAGAGATACGAGAAAAAAAAGGGGAGACCTTGACATTGACGAGAGACGAAGTCACTCGTACCACCCGAGATTTCCGCGCGATTTCACTTTAGTATTTCAAAAATTACGAAATGAAAGATTCGCCTGTAAAAAAAGAAATCAAATCCTTCAGACCTCTGGAAATTAATTCGTGTCACCACGCTGAGTAGGAATTCCATAATAAAAAAGAAGCTTGAGAAAGAAAATTCATTTGTCTTAAATTTCATCACGATTATTTCAATAACAGAATTATGTTTGAGTAATCGTAGTAATTAAATTGGAATATTAGATTACAATACTATTTAAGGATGTTGAGTCCCTCGAATCGAAACAATTAATTTGTTAATATTAATATTTCAATAACGAGCTTCCTAATCGTCGTGAAATTTTTACAGGACCAGTTGATTACTTCGTACAATGATGGAAAAAAATTTCAGAATTTTATCATCATTTTCGATTTTGAATTCAATATTCTTATCAAGGGTGTTGAGTTCAAGATCGAAAATGATGATAAAATTCTGAAATTTTTTTATATCATTGTAGATTCGCCTGTAAAAAAAGAAATCAAATCCTTCAGACCTCTGGAAATTAATTCGTGTCACCACGCCACGTCAAGCCACGCTGAGTAGGAATTCCATAATAAAAGAGAAGCTTGAGAAAGAAAATTCAATTGTCTTAAATTTCGTCACGATTATTTCAATAACAGAATTATGTTTGAGTAATCGGAGTAATCAAATTGGAATATTAGATTATAATACTATTTAAGGATGTTGAGTCCCTCGAATCGAAATAATTAATTTGTTAATATTAATATTTCAATAACGAGCTTCCTAATCGTCGCGAAATTTTTACAGGACCAGTTGATTACTTCGTACAATGATATAAAAAAATTTCAGAATTTTATCATCATTTTCTATTTTGAATTCAATATTCTTATCAAGGGTGTTGAGTTCAAGATCGAAAATGATGATAAAATTCTGAAATTTTTTTATATCATTGTATGAAATGATCAACTGGTCCTGCAAGAAATTTATGTCGATTAGGAAGCTCGGTATTGAAATATTAACATTAACAATCTACATGCAATTTTTTGAAAACTTACACAACTTTTCGGTAATTTTTTTTTCGTACGTGAAAAATAATGCCACAGCCACCACAAAAAAAATCACACTCGAGTGAAAACATGTAAAAAGCATCACGTGAGTGTCTTCGCAAGAATCATGTCGCAAGTTGTGTCAGTTTACATACAAGACTGTATGTAATTCGTTAATGTTTATATTTCAATAACGAGCTTCCTAATCGTCGCCAAATTTTTACAGGACCAGTCGTTGATTACTTCATACAATGATATAAAAAATTTTTCCGAATTTTATCATCATTTTCGATTTTGGACTCAACATCCTTAATAAATAGACGATAAGTATCGCAAAAATCATTTTACCGATATTCCCTCGCGCGATAAATCAATGTACGTTATTTTCGTGAAAACAAAACGACCAAAGTCCGAAGGAAAGCCGAGAAAACCTGTATCATTATTGTCAATTGAATATGAAGTAAAATTGACACTCAACGAAAGAGGATTTACCGTTTGAGCAAACGAGACGATTGCTCTATTGGCTTTTACGAGTATTGTAAGCATCGTCTCGATAACGCAAACGGTCAATAACAATGATAATAACAATAAACACGATAATCAAGTACTATAATGTTGAAGCCATATGCGTAAGAAAATGAAATGCAATTGAACTTGTATTCGAAAGATGACCGCGAAGAGATGGTCTTGAACCAACTTCTTTGGATATTTCCACTCGTACGGGGGTCCTGGAATGACGTTCATTCGTTGCTCTTGTATGTATATCCGCGCGAAGTTCGCGCAATTGAACTTCGTTTGCGCGAGCCGAAGGTCCAGTCGAAGTGGAAGCGGTCGAGTTCGTAACGGCAGCGGCTAACTTCAACAAAGTGTCACACGAATGATTGTGAATGTACGCAGTAAATTTTAATTAATCATCCACTCTCGGGAATAACGCGCATAATGCTTTGAAATAATCATGTTTCTGCAATAATCGCGTTGCGCGTCACAATATAATCATTATTTTTCGTAAATATCAAATTTGTTTGAAAAATTGCTCAATAAAAATGTGTGTACGAGCATCAATCATGGAAACAATGCACGCTTGTTTTTTGGTGTGTGAAAAATTGTGCATCGAAGCAACCTGGAGGAAAATGGGGAACGAGAAAAATGGACCACATGGCCTCAGTTTGATCCGTCCGACCATTTGCGTTTCAAGATGGCGCGTTGCACACCCGGCCAAAGTCACTTGATGGTCGCCGTTGGGTCTCCTTCGAAGAGTGTAAGAAAGCCTCGTCTTTTTTTTCTCCTTTTACCCAAAAGACGATGCGTTTGCCGCCCCCGCGTACGCAAACTGCAGACGAGATAGTATACAAAGCATCCTGCCGTTAGTCCGAGCAAATATATATGTTTGATGGAAGTGGAAAAGAGCGAAGAATTTCGAGGTGTATTTTGAGACCTTTTTTTCACTCAGCTCGAGAAAGAAGAAAAAACCGATATGTTTCTGAGAAACAATTTCGATCTTTACGATGCTTATTCTATAAAACGTGCGCCAAAGCATCGAGTTTGCATTATAATCTGATGGGAAACAAGAGAATCATCGTTGCTGCACCAACGGTCCTCCCTTCATTCTACGCTTCTTTTCTCCGACATGTTTTTTCTTTTTTTTTTTAAACACTCGTCTCGCTCCTCCTTCGCTTTCATCAACAGCGGAAAATTTCCCCGCGTCGTTTAAAAAGAACAAAAAATGCGCAATTTCATGCCGCGAAGTATCAAACGTATACGTTGATATTTCGTTTCTTTGCGAATAATGCGAATGTTTAAAACGAGTTTGTTTTCGCGTGCCATCGATAACGGCAAACCGTCCTTTTGTGTTATAGAAAAAACAAAAAAAACCATGTACTCGTTGCGCGTTTGTGAAGTGGAAAAATTCGAAAAAATACAGTGGCGCAAAAACTTGCGTTATTTGAAAAGATGATTGTTTTTTTTTTGTTTTTTCATTAAAAAAAGAGCACAAGTTCGCGTTTATTCGTCAAACGCACGGGGATATCGAAAAATATTTTGATGAATTGAAAAAGCAAATAAATTTTGAATACGTACGTGCATGTTGTTTTGCTTTTCTCTTTCAACGTTTCGCGGGTAATTTGCGAATTAATGTAAATAACAGGGTTGCCTCTACTCGCCGTATGGAGCACCAAAGTGTATGGGGAAAAAGGAGGAATCAGCGAAACGCGACACGCGAATGTTTGTACAACAATTCGTATTCGGGTAACCTTGAGGAAGTGCGAAAAATCACACTTTCGGTTTTTGGTTCTGATAGCCCTCATGCATGCCACGATGGAGGCGCTTCTTTTCCAAAAAAAATTACGCCATTGCCGACGAGAGTGTCGGACATTCCGACCCGTTTTCCGCGATAAACCGTCGAGGAAGTTCACATACTTTTTATTCTTTTCTTTTTCCGAACGACATTGATTCGCTAAAAACGAAAATGTCATAGTCAAAAATGATGTTGAATTTCGCGTCAACAAAGTATCGCGTGATGTTTATGCAATCATGTCATTAGTTTATGCAGTTTTCAGCATCAAGTGTAAATTAAAAAAACAAAATTGAATGAATGAAAAATGTATTACCGAAAATGGGACGCGATGAAATTTAAAAACGACTCGATATTCTTCTTATAAAAAACAAAGATTGGTACCGTAGTCAAATGCTGGATCGAATCTCCATTAATTAAAATGGAATTACTACATCGAACAATCGATAAATATAAGATTATTCGTCGATAATTAAACGAGCACTGCAATTGAAACAATATGCACTGTCTCTTCACCATATATGTATTTAATGCATAAAATCGCATCCTTTTTCCACTGCACGTTTTCCAGCACTTTATTCGGCAAAAGCACAGCTTATTCGACGATCAAACATTTTTTGCCAACACCCGAATCGAAAAAGCGTTCCATTTTTTCGACACAAGATTCTCAGTGATTTTAATACATTTTTTTTTAAATAATCAACGTCTCAACATTCGAATGCAGGACTCTGATAATTGAAAATTGAGTGACAATCTCGAGACAGCAAAACAGATCGAAAGCAACATTTGCGGAAACATCTTCGTTGCGATGTGACTTCGATCTTATTAAAAAATTCTTCAAAAGAGTCCTTGGAAAGCGATTATACACGCGATGATGAGCGTTTAACGAAATATGCTTTACGACCAATTTGCGCAACGAGGGATGAAAATCTTGGCTGGCACTGCTGACGCTCCGACAATTATCAATTTCCTAAATGCGACTGCTGGCAACAGAAAAAAAACCTACATCCTCCGAGAGGAGTCACGAGAACCGCACACCTTATTCTCGGATTATAATACGCCTGCGGATGCATCCAAGGTTGCGTTCTCCATGTGGCTATATCTCTTGCTTTTCTCAGTCGTATGCGCACACAAAATGTTTGTATATGTATGTACATATACTTGTATATATATAATAAAATTATGTATGTATTCTAAAAGCCCGCGAGGGCGCACACGAAACACTCCGGGTCGTATATATGCAAAGCGCAAGGTCGTTTTTACGCGTTTCTCGCGGTCCTCTTCTACTTCTTCGCGGGGACTTATCTACTCGAATAATATACATATATACACCCATACATGC
This sequence comes from Heteropelma amictum, assembly GCA_959613375.1. Lineage (NCBI taxonomy): Eukaryota > Metazoa > Arthropoda > Insecta > Hymenoptera > Ichneumonidae > Heteropelma > Heteropelma amictum. The sequence goes on along the minus strand of OY390726.1, from coordinate 10,612,883 downwards.
ACCCATGTATATAGGTTTGTATTACCATTTTCCAGAATATATTCCACATAGAGCTTCTCGGTCTCCGAGTTGTTCGTGAACCCACGCAGCGCGCGTCTCTCGGGAATCCGATCGTCTAACAGAGAGAGAGAGAGAGAGAGAGAGAGATGGAGAGAATTGCATAGGATAGAAAAAGACGAGGCCTTTGGTATTCACGGGGTGAAAAAAAGCCATCAAACGAAAAAAACGAGTAAAAAACGAAAAAACAAATTCAAAACGTTGACACGCAAAATCATTCCCGTCAGATAAAAAGCTCCGGTGCGCGAAATCTCCGACTGTTCCCGAACTTTCCATCCGGTTTGACTGCGTTAGCGGAGGAGAAAAAAAAAATCAATTTACACAGCTTCGAACTGTTTTGCATATAAAAAATTCGAGTGAGCGCGAATAAAATGCCGTTCTCCAATTTCCGAGATGGTGTCTCGAAAAGCTCGTACGAAAAAATCAAACACTCTGCCTTCGTACGTCTGCTAGAAGCTGCTGTAGAAGCAGTAACGCGAACGTCAGTTTACAAAAACGTGCTATTGATGAAAAAAATTTTCGAAAGTTTTCTAATCAACCGAGTACGATGACCGTTGCGTGAATCCTAACTCAACGATACATTATGAGTGTTCTGTATATTTTAATGAATCGACTAATGGTACGAAAACGATAAAAATGGCTTCGTAGAAAGGGCAAACATGCATGTGATGACTCGTCGTAAGCAAAACGACGAATTTCGAGAAACTCGATTAACGTTGCGCGGGATCGATCATCTTTGCAACGTTTTTTTTTTTTTTTTTTTTTTTTTGACAACCAAGTTTTTCCCATTAAGCTAGGAAGAGAGTAAAAGTGATGTGCAACTGTCGAGCCATTCTCCACGGGACACTCGGTATGCATTTATAAAAATTGCGTGAGGCTCGTATGTTCATATACTATATTACAAGCAAGCGAGATACGTGTATCGTTAATGATCGATCATCACCCGTCGAGAATTGAACATCAACGATTAATTATGCTTATCTTTGAACTCGAAACGAGAGAGGCAGAAAAGAACGAGCATAAGGAATATCGTTTTTAGTACTACGGAATATGTATTTGTTGTTTACGTGTGTGTATATATTTATACATAAATATATGTACCACACGTTGACGGTGGAAGGAGCTGCTGTGTCCTGTGCGGTGATGATCTCCCTCTCACGCTTTCGAGCTTTTCATTGCGTATGTTTCATATTTTTAACGACAATCTTGGATGAGCGAATTTAATTACAAGCACAAAATACGGAATCTCCAACGAGATTCACATATTTTAATTGCCCTTACAGCTATTGTAAGGAACAAGCAGGTTCGTTCGAACCAGATGTATAATTCCATCATATATATTAAACGAAGGCTGAATTTCCAATGAGTTTCCATTTTTTTTTTATGATTTATGGATGAGCATTCCAAATTTCTCGAACAAAAAAGGATCGTATCGATCGGCAAGTATATGGATATCACCTAAATGGGATAATTGAATTTTAGTTGACATTTGCATCGTTTTATCCCAAAAAATATGAAATCTCATTATTTTGCCGCAATGTTCCTTCATATTTAATTTCGCATCGGAGATGCTGGGATCTTCTCGTATCAAATTACAGCGTGATAATATTGCGATCTCGGTGAAATATTGAACGAAAAAGAAAAAAGTTACGAGATGGTTTCTCGATACCGAGCCACTCTCCTTGACTGCGTGTGTGTAACGCTCGGTGTTATCGCACACAGTGCGCGGAATAAGTAAAAGTTGATTCAAAAAGGGACGATAAAGGGAGAAGAAATTACAGATGGCGGTATAACGAAACAGGAATATAATCGCACTGAAAAAACGCTATTGTAGTATATTGCCAACTACGCGATGGAGTTGGGCGATTTTTATTACGCGAATGATGATACTGCCTTTGTTAGTTAACCACGTGGCGGTTGATTCATCGAAGCCTTTGGCACCAAATTTTGATTTTACGGCAATTTTATGGCAAAGCAACGACGCGTCCTGACACGCGTTTGGGGTCACCTATTCCTCGATATATCAGCGCTGGAGACGATATACTCCAGTTCTGTTACAGAAGCAGTAATTCGATCCTAAAAATTCCAATAACTCTTACAATATTGGCCATTTCACAATTACAATTGTTTGAATCAAGGGTATGCTGCGTTTCGAATGCACGGTACAATTTGAATAAACAAAACTGGATCGATGGTTAATTGGAATTCTTTTTCCCATCTGCCTAGACATCGTTTCCAATATGTACAAAATTCGACTGAAAAAATGTCTTAGTTTCGGTACGTACTTTTCCCAAAATGCGTTGCCCAACAGTTGCCTCAACGAAATATCGTCAACTACGCGTCCGTTGTCAATAAGACTGTGCCTCTTTTCAGTGCAGCAAATTTAAAAAAGAAACTTTTATCAAATTGGAGAGGGAGAGAGAGAGAGGGCGAGACAAGAGGAAAAAATACCGAGATCTCGAGACACGCACGAGCACGTGTATATAATTTCATATCTGTAATTCGCTCTTGATAATTTATCACGGATGACTAAACTCAATGATATTAATTTGATATTAATCGACGATATCCGCTGCGATAATTGTACACCCAAATTGTCAATAATCAGTTCGCATACGAGGTTTTTGTTATTTAATGGAAAAGTTTTCATGTCCATATGATGAAAAATTTCAATCAGGACGTCAACGGTAGAAATTTTCAGCGAATCGTTAAGGAGGGAAGACTATGATTAATATTTCCTAATTTTTCCACTTTATCAAGAAGAATTTTCAATGGATATGTAACACTAGGTTTTTCTCGTTGCGTAACCCGCCACGCCACGACGCCAGACGGAGCTTTTTTGAGTAGCTTCAAAGAAAAAACCGTTAAACAGGCCACTATTGATGTTTCAATTTTTCCCAAAGCTTGAACAAACATCAAGAGGCCTAACTTTCTTGCGATTTCCTCAGAGTTTGTGAAAATTAAAAACACGTCATCAATCTCGAGTGTGACTAAACTTTTTCTTGATTTAATGACAAATTTTGAAAATATTAATGATGATTTGCTGTCCTCAGCAATGATTCGGTAAAAACTCCTGGTGTTGCAGACCGATCGAATCTGAGCTTTTCTCAAAGAATTTTCCGAAATTCGCAAAAAAAAGTTCGCACGTGTAAAAATGAAATTCTTTAGAAATATCTCAGACCCCGCGAAATCGCACGACTTTTGAAATTATCGAAGTAACGTGCGGAAATTTTTGTTGACCCACTGTATATATTAATATATCGCTGATAGTATGCATATTCATGTGCAAACACACATCGAGGAGTGTGATTACAAATGCAAGACGAACAGTGAGAAAGTTGGCTGCAAGAGTTTCATGAACGAGAGAGGATGCGAGAGAAAGAGATAAGTAAACGGAACGAGGTTCACCGGTTCGGGATTAAGGTCGCCGAGACGCAAAAGTGAGAGAAAAGGTACGCAATTTGTACGTATATATGCATATACACGGATACCACTACATATGTAGACGAAAGAGAACTGCTTCGACTCGGATGAATCCGCAATTTTGCTGGACCATCGGACAAGCGGAAAAAGCAAAGAGGAAGAAGAAAGGGAAAAGGAGGATAAAGGAGATAAAGAAGGGAGAAGAATGAAGGGGGAAAGGAGAAAGATTGGACCAAAGCACACGGGCGGTGTGGCCGAAGCTCGTCTTCCTACCTGAGAAGGTGAGGAGTCTTCGTCGACTCCCGATACTCCGCATTCCAAAAGTCAAGGACTCGAGAGCTCTTGTCCTTTCTTCCTTTCTTTCTCGTTTTTTACCTCTCTTTCTCTCTCTTGTACGTTTTATCTCTGACCGTTGTGCTAATCCACGATCCGGCAACCAAAGAGAGCAACCGAGAAGAGCACAGAATGAGAAAAAGGAAAAAAAAATAGAGAGAGATATATATATATATATATATATATAATTAGGGGTGAAAAGACGAAGAGAAGCGCGAAGGGAATCTGTAGGAGTCAGGGCAGTGCGAATAATAATCGAAATGGCGCACTCGCGCCAGAGAATGCACTCGTGGCGATGATCACTTAGAGAGCCGAGGAGGAAAGAGGCGAGAGGAAGGATTCTCAGCGTGAGGAAAGACCACCGGATCGTATATTTTCGTCTATTCTCAACGTTTACCGGCACATTATTGAAGAAAAAAAAGTCGGAATCGAAATACATTACAATGAAAGCAATAATGCATCGGGTATAACATTGTCTATTGACCGAATAAATGAATAAATTTCTCACAATTTTTCATCGCGGTCAAATATTGACGATCTTAATCCTTTCTCCGGACTTTTCTCTGATTTTTGCAATGTTAAAAAAAACAGAACTTGTTTTTCACAGTGTATTTTATTAAACACGCAATTTTAAAGAATTTCCAAATAACTTTTGCGCGTATACCGAAAGATGGAATGGTCGATTATGTCTAGGCAGAGAGAGAGAGAGAGAGAGAGAGAGAGAGAGAGAGAGAGAGAGAAACAGCGAGAGGAGACATTAACCCTCGGTGAAAGTAAGCAGGTTCGGGATTGCTCGATGTCTTATGTACATAGGGACATATATTCACGTGTACAGCGCTTACGCATACACAAATATCAATTTTTCTAATATATACTGTAATTGAAGTGTGTACATGTATATCTCCAGTATAAAAGATTTCTCAACTCTTGCTTTCACGTTATGCCCTGGTCCATCTTTACCTCAAAATTCTCCTTCGCCCCGTAGCACGCGTCTCTGCGATGTATATACACAATATATACGTATATACCTGATGTTTATCCATTGAGGTCTATCCCATCGAGTAATTATGCGTTGTCAGAGAGGAGGATGACCGTACAGAGAGGGGCCAAAAGAGTCGTTAAAGTTACAAAATATGTTAAATTGACGCGGCCTGGTTGGTAAAAAACATGAGGTTTTTAGCTCGCGACGAGATGGAGCGAGAGAGAGAGAGAGGCCTCTCTCCATTCGTCTCATCATTAAACGTAACTCATCTATACCGCAATATCCCCTTTACCCATCCTTGCGGTAGAGACATATATTTTTCGCTGCTAAAACGCAGACGAGAATCGGAACCTTTTTGTCATGAAGAATCGCACCTGATATAAGCTGTACCATTTTTGTCTTATCGAATAAAGAATTTTAAAGAATAAAGAATCGTGTTTTTTCACAAAATTTGAACCCTCGCCTCATTCTGTTCTTTAACTCGTCCCTCTGCTACGGTAAATTTGTTTTAGCCGAAGTTTGTCAAGTACACGTAGTTTATCGATTGGATCAACAATCGGAAATGAAAAAAAAAAAAAACAAAACGCCTCCCAGAGTCGCGCAGACTCGTAAAATCGATCTATAAAAGTATATTCAATAATCACCGTCGTGTCCATTATACTTTTTGCGTATAACCGTATCGGCTGGCGATGGCCGTCACACACGCGTACAAAGATATGACAATAGAAGGAAATGTAAAGAATGTGAACGATTCGTTACACACATAAGCGGATACATCGTAAACTTTGTGACGTCACGAGCCCCCTCATTTATTTATGTAAATATATTCAAAGTACACGCATACGAAAATCCTTTTAAAGTTTGAGCGTACATGTACATCACGTAAACTCTTTTGTTCGTATATTACGTTGAAGTCTTGCACGTCTAGAAGGCAACGAAAGTTTATTATCGTAAATAAAATGTTTATTTCTTAATTTTTTGTTGCTGCGGGAGAAAATATCGCGAGCTCTCTCTCTCCTGCTGCGATTTAATTTAATATTCGTGAATTTACACTCCGAGCAAGCCCTCGAACACGGTCAGGTCTAGGCTTTTAGGTGTGGCCTTCCCCCCCCCCCCACTCTTGACTCTGGTTTTATTCAACAAATGGCTAATTAACGAGGCATCGGGCCAAAAAATGCGTCTCAACACAGACGTCTTTCGTCACGTGTGCTCATCCTGAAATTGTCGATTGGACAACATTTTTCGGACACCCCGAATGTAGATCGTCATAATTTACCGTGCGTGTATACCGTCGCGCAATCGGTGGAAACGTGCAACGCCGTCTGGTTCGCTTCTCTAACTCATATATAAATAATGTATGCACGGAGAAGGGACACATTTATATTCAAAAGTCAACGACCCAAGACTCGGCTTGTTTCTTTTTTTTAAAATCCATTTCACGATGAAAAGACGACTAAACGTTGAGAACGAACGAATCGCGGAACGCGCTGTCGGAAAGTGAGAATACTTTGAAACTCGTACAAGTAAAGATCTCAGCCGCGTTTACCGATCATTAAAAGGACGTATAAACGGATGTTGACGAAAAAAAAAATCAGTCGCGAAATCGGCTTACCTCGGCTCGCTCATAAAGCTCTTAAAACTTGTCCAACGCCAATGACGATTTTCCGACTTACCTGAAAGCACAAATAAAGGGAAACTCGGTTTGAAGTGAAATTCATTAACGATATTGGTTGCAACGAATGCGTACGAGAGCCGTAGAGGCTGCTTCGCGAATATATCATACATGGAATGTCTCATATACGAGATGCATACAAATCGTACAAAGGCATTCGTCGTCGTATAGTCTCGCTCGTATAAATATATGTATTTATATAGTATACGTATATGTACAGACAAAAACATACGCATACATGTACGTATATATATTTATGGTCATATGTGTTTGTATAAACTATATATAGCTTTCATTCCATGGGCTCTCGAGAGCTGGATTCTGCAGCTTCGTTGCGCCGTGTGTTGCACAACGAGCGCGGCGAGTGCAACGCCGAGCTCGTTCTATCGTTCGTGCGAATCGTGCGTTCACGCGAGCATTGTATATAGTAAAATATATATAAATACATGTTTTTTTTTGTCACGCTTATATATTACTGTAAAAATACTGTAGAAATAAACGTAAATTTTTCCGTCGAAAATTCCCGCCTTGCTGGTGTGTATCCTCTCTTTATGTTTTTTTTCTCTAAATCCTGTGGAGTTGCAATTTGTGGGAAAAATGAGTTTCTTTTTCGACAGCGGGCATTATTTGGAATAAAATTGTTCAACCAATTAATTTCACCTCTAGAATCGAATGACACTAATTGGCGGTATATTATTTCGTCGAGGAGCTAAACCTTCCGTGATTTAGCAATAGCGAAAACTAAACTTACGAGAATCGGTGTCACCTGATAGTCAATATTTTCTCGCTAAAAGTATTGCAAAGTAAACATTGATTTCGCGTATGTCCAGAGAGCAAAAGTTCTCTTGGTGTTTTTTTGCCACGACACGACGTGCGATAAACCTCGTACTCTTTCTTCTTTATGCTCTCTCTCTCTGTCTCTCTCTCTCGCTCTCTCTGTTTGAATGTCGAAGAGCCGAAGAGCGCACACTCGTTGCACCGAGCGAGCGAGAAACAGAACGCGAGACGTCATTCGCACGAGTCGTTGACCGTGCTCTGTGGTCTCGTCGTCGCCTCTCGCTCCTTCCAGCTCTGCACTGGTTGCTCCCGTGCAGAACGCGTATATACGAGCCTTCCAATGCCATTCAAAGATTTCAACGAGGTGGTTTTTTTTCGAGTCTGACACAATACACGCGCACATACCTATTCAAAAAGCTGGAGTTGGGTGAAAGATGAAGTTAGGTAACGGCAAGAAATGCATGTATAATTGTGATGAAATGTCGTGGGGGATGATGGAACGATCGGGAAATTATAAAAACTTTACAGTACGGGAGAAAAAAAGACTTTGACAGGGAGAGAGAGAGAGAGAGAACGAGGCAAAGAAACGAGAAGAGACGTTTGGTTTAAATGCGAGGATGGTTTATAAGGTCGCCGGGTCGTGAAATGCCGGTGTCCCGCGGAGAGTGCGCGCGCGCGTGTCGCTCGCAAGAGTTTTTTGGCTGTTGAACATTGCCAAGTGTCTATCAGCGATTGACCGAGTTGACGACGGAACGGTTCGTATGTTAGAGCCTGTCGCGTTGTACTACCTCCTGGCTCGCAAGACCGAAGCTCGCTGAGGCGCGGGATAGCGATAAGTTGCCGTTTTAACAATGATATATGCGTCTGACAATTGTGACGAGATTTTCCACGGTTCGTCGTCCATCAAAAGCCATGGGACTGTGCTGGGCATGCGGTTCTTTGTCCTAGATGAAATATGAAGCAAACGCCGAGTGCTAATAACACGCGGGTCATTAAAGCTCTTCGCTTTTGATCGCAGGGTTTCAATGTACGAAATTGAGTTTCCTAACGATGGCGACTTTGGCGATGGGCATCAAAGATCATTTAAACGATAGGAAAACGCGGATTCGTAAAAAAAGTCAAATTTCGTTGATGCAAAATTTTGTCGGCTTTGTAACGAGAGACACAGCGAAATTTAAAAATCATAAAGTTCGTATATTATTGACCGTTAACTCAAATTTGAGTACGAAAAGCGACGAAAAGTACACTTTATAGATCTCCATTATCACAATCGCGCGGTTTTCGTGGCATTAAATTTCGGAATACAACAATTTTCGAAATTTCAACGCATCACTGAGCAATTACGTTTATTTGTGTAATAAATTATTGCCACTGACTTTGTAAAATTGATCTTCCGTATAATCACACGATATATATACCTTCTATTCGGTAAAATTATTGATGCCGAGGTTATGATTTTACCAATTTATATTTTCATGAATTTTTCAACAAGTTTGTCTCGTTCGTCATTTCTGGAGTGAAATGCACGAGCGAGACTGCGCGAGCGATGTTAAAATAGGTAAGTTTTGTGAAAAGCGACGAAAAGTACACTTTATAGATCTCCATTATCACAATCGCGCGGTTTTCGTGGCATTAACTTTCGGAATACAACAATTTTCGAAATTTCAACGCATCACTGAGCAATCACGTTTATTTGTGTAATAAATTATTGCCACTGACTTTGTAAAATTGATCTTCCGTATAATCACACGATATATATTATTGATGGCGAGGTTATGATTTTACCAATTTATATTTTCATGAATTTTTCAACAAGTTTGTCTCGTTCGTCATTTCTGGAGTGAAATGCACGAGCGAGACTGCGCGAGCGATGTTAAAATAGGTAAGTTTTGTGAAAAGGCGGAGAAAACGAACGAAACAACCGATGGAACGAAAGGTAGGGTGTCAATATTTGCTGCAGCCTTATACTCCGTCGCTCGCACACTCGGGCAACCCACTTTACGTAAAGCAAAGTTCATCGAGCTCTTATACGCGCAAATTTCCGGCTCGATGAAGATTCGATCGATGGGCCATCGGGTCAAACTCCGTTCTCCGCGATCGACTAACCGTTACAGTGTATTTCCTCTCGAAGAAAACCTTCGCACGGCTCTCGAGCGCATATGTGCGAGTGCGATCGTACGCGGACAAACTTCTTCCCTCTTTGGGATTTTTCCAAGCTTGTTATCCAAGAAAATTTGCCGAGTAAATACCAGAGTTGCGTCACTGAGATTTACAATGCGAAAGATTGCAAAGAAAAATACAGAAAGAGAAACGTCAAATATTGCACGACGGTCTCCGGAATTCTAAAAAAAGCATACATTTTCTCCAAAAAAGTGTTTTTCAAAGAAGAAAAAGACTTTTTTTCAAAAGTCGTTGACAAGAATAACGAGATATTCCAATGAGATCGAGACGGTAACAGAGACAAAGTGCTGCGTTATTATTCCCCTGCCGATCGATTTTAAAAAAGTCTTGCAATCTTCTTTTTCGTTTAAAAATCACCATTTATGCGTTGCCGAGTTTTAGTTCGTGTTTTTCTTCGTACATTTCGCTTATTGGCGTAATCGCGATGAATTCCGCATGCGCAGCGGCAATTTCAGGAATTCGAGCTTTCAATGAACAAGCTCACGAGAGCAACGGGTTCGCATCGTGTGGATTAATGTAAAAACAAAAGCTCCCGAGTTCTTGGCATTGCGCAAACATATTTAGAGTATGTACCGCGTTGTATACGTTTTTTACCCGCGTTATCGTTTCGCGTGACAACTGTCCAGCCCCAACGCGAAGTATTCGTACAATCGGCGCGCGCGTAACCGTAAATGTGCGCGGCGTCTATTTTTAAGCCGCACGAGTTTGCGCGAAAATCAGTGGCGCGCACGCGATATGTTTCACGCAAAGTGAAAAAGAAATGAGAGCCCGAAGGAAAACGAAAAAAAGAAGAATCTCGCGGAGAGTTCTACGGGGAGAAAGAAATTGGCGTCGAGGGTTAATTCGAGGCGTTACTTTGGGCCACCGGGGACGAGAAGATAAAAATCTCGCATCTTTCACTCGGCACTTTATATCGCGCGTTCTTAATTCGCGCTGCAAATTTGTCCAACTTGTTTGCTTGGGTGTGTACTTTCGTTTCACTCGTAATAATCGTGCGTTTATCGTATTATTAAAGCGCCGTTGACGCTTGAAAAACATATCGGATGGAAGATTGTTGTTTTACACTCTCAGGTCTCTCGAGTGATTAAATTTATTTCCAGTAAAAAAAAGAGGCGCCATATAAATATCAAAAAATTTGTGAACGCAGAAGCGATCTAGAAACCGTATTTTCTTCGTGCTCCAACGATGCAAAATTCAACGGAACGTTCTTTTCTATCCAAAAAGTCTATCAAAAAGTACCTATCAAAATAGTTACTTCTTGGACCAATTAGTTTGAAAAATTTTACGCACGAGTCGAAATATCGCTTATCGGTACACCCAGAGAAAAGATCTATTATGATTGAATAGATTCGTCTATTCAATCTTCATTTATTACAATTAAATACATTTTTTGTTGGATCAAATAAATTTTTATTTGATTTGATTTGCCTGTGTATTCGCTTCTAACATATATATTTATTTAACATTGAGATATACTTAATCACTAAATTACGCGAATATAAATGATACTATAAGAAATATTTTTCGTATAGTGCATGAATACTGATATCAAGCATCGTTATTAATAACCGAAAGGCTATGGCGGTGGTAGTTACGATGGTGGCTACAATTCCTTGTGACGGTCCAGCATTACTGAGGTATAGACGATTCGAGTGAAAAAAAATCATAAGTAGCCGTAGCGCAGTGGTTAGCGCTCATCGCTCTCATCGGGAGGACCCGGGTTCGAGACCATCCAGCGGCGGGGCCACCATTCCGTTCACTCATCGTCACTGGACCGTCCCCACCACTGCAAGACCGTTCGGGTCATCACATCCTATACAACTACTTCCAATACTAACTCCAGGCTCATTCCAATACTTTTTAAATAACACTAATAAGACTAGTTGAATCAAATAAATTTATATGTTGAATTTGAATAAAAGTCTATTCTGCCAGGAGCCAAGCAAAAAATCTATTCAAATTAAATAGGTTTTATTCGAAGATAATAGATTTTTTTCTGGGTGTAATCGCGAGTGCATCCTGTGATTGTTAAACTGCAAAATTGTCCATTTGCCCTAGAGTATAGTCGATAGATCGGCCTCTCGAGCTCTCCAGCTCGCACGAGCAGTTTTTGATCTCCGCAGTAGTAACGGACGTTGCAAGAACGCTGCGTATAAGGTACGGAAAATCAGGCGGCGTCTCAAGGGTTCTCCCGAGAGCTCGTCCGGTTCCTAGACAGTAGTAACGGATTGCATAGCGGATAAGTAGTCGGCCTACGAGCCCGGCGTCTTCACTCTCAACCACCGAGCGCGCGACCTCTCGCCAGTAGTAACGGACAATGTTGGACGAACGGCGCATAGAGCGCGCAGGAGAGACGAGCGCGTAGAGGCGCTGCTGTGCTGTGAGAGATCAGACCGCGACTGACGACTGACTACGACTACGAGAGCCTACCTACGACGCGAGTCTAGCCTGTAAGTAGTCACGGACAACTTTCGCCCGGCGTGCGCGTGACCCAATCGCGCTTCGTGATATATACATGTCTACTATGTACATGGCACATGTGTGTTTGTGTGTATATACATATATGTGTATATTATTCCAAAGGCTAAACCTCGCGATGCGTGAAAAGCGTGCAAGTGACACTCGATGATTATTCATGCTGCAAGATTGAGATCACTTTGAGCAAATGTTTGAAGAAAAATGATAACGGAAATTTCGTGTGAGGATACGCCAGGCATTTCCACACGCTTGAGGGACATTGTTAAGGCGATTGCAAATAATTTCGGTCTTCATAGCTTCCGTGACAATATTTAAGCTTTATCTCCAGATTGCTGATCACTGTCGCTGGTTCGTTCGGTTTTTAGCTGACTCGGAATTACTTTCGAATCTGGATCGATGATGCAAATTGTGACGTCAAGCGTAATCCATTTTCGATGACGATTTTGAGATCGATGCGGACGCGACTTTTGCGTTAAACGTATGATAACGTGCGGGAAAGTTTGAACTTTGCGCCGAGCGACACAAAGTTGTTGTTCACAGCGCCGAAAAGTTCGTTCTAATCAGAAGCGACTGGTACTGTGTGAGTTTGTGATTGAAAAGCCGATTGGAAATATAAGTACGTCGTCACATTTTGTCGCACGTTTGTCACATGACACTTGACGTCACAAAGCGCTGATTCATCTTCCGACCTATTGAAATTTGAGTACACGAGTTTCGTGTTATTTCGAAAGAAGACAAATTTTATCAGTCGAATTAACTTTCGAATTCGAAGCGGCCATTTCAGGATCCTGGCTTACACCAGATCGAGCACGATCGTCAGTGTGTTCTCTCTCTCTCTCTCTCTCTCTCTCTGTTTCTTCTCTCTCTATATGCTCGACTCCAGGGCCGGTAAGTAATGACGTGGCGCGTACCCTCTGGTAGATGCGGCAGAGGCAGGTACGCGGCCCCTTTCGACAGCCCTGGGACATCGACGACCAGCCCGTAAAAACCGAGCGCGGACCATAGACGGCAGAGAGTAAAAGAAGAAGATGAAGAAGAAGAAGAAGAAGAAGAAGAAGAGGAGGAAGAAGAAATTGCGAAGAGGATGAGAGAAGAAGAGAGAAAAGAATGGCCGGTGGTACTCGGATGGAGGAGAAGAAAACGAGAGAGTTCTCCGATGCTGCGATGTTTGCTGCGAAACAGCGTGCAGTTGTTGACTCGCTGACTGACTAAACTAATGACATCGTTACTGACTGGCCTGGCCTTATACTCTCCCTGCGGTTATCTACGTCCCTCTTGCTCCTCTATACTTTTCCAATCTGCTTCTCGTTCTTCCCTTCTCTCGCCCCTCTCCCTCTCTCCCTCGTTCTTTCCATATGTTCTTTTTACTTCTTTCCTTTATTCCTCTTCTCTTCTTTACTCTCGCCACTTTATTCTCATCTTTCTCTTCACCCCTCGCTTATATTACCGAGACGCTGGTGCTGCTGTTGCACCGCTTTGCAACGGGCCGTTTGCTCACTTATACCGAGAGTTCAATGATCTCTCTCTCGCTCTCTCTTTTACTCTTTTTTTCTACCCCCTTCCTTCCCTTCTCTCGTCTCATCGCGCCTTGCGATGAGAAAACCAACCGCGAATCTCGTTCTCTGACCCTCTCGGTCATTCTATATATACGTATACGTGTTTCCGTGTGTATGCGCGTACGTGCACACGTGCATAAACACACATGCACATACGAGCTTGCAAATGTTCCCTCATCCAAGGCAGCAGCCGCACGTCTATACCCATCTCCTTCCATACTCACTCTCTCTCTCTCTCTCTCTCTCGCGCGCTTTTAATTTTCCTAGCCCGTACGAATCTCACACAAATCCACCGATTCTGATTTTTCCCTTTATTTTTCACACGTCCCTGTCTCTAGTGCGCGCGTCAAAGCTGATATATGCCACGTGCTAAAAATCGACATTTCGCACTTGTCTTCCTCCCCTTTGTCCCACTGATACGAGTCTTTTTCTCTTATTTTATCTCGCTCTCTCCCTCTCTCTCTCTCCCCTCGATGCAGCCACCGCAAGGCACCACTGTGAGGAGACTGTATATGCATTTTATTCTTTGGGTATACTTGCACAATGGGCAGAAAGCGCGGACCCATATACAGTTGCATCTGAGACAAAATACACACGTATATATTCGCTATTCATTCCGATAAACCGCGTTTTGACGAGTTTCAATCTTGAATTCTTAGCTGTTGGATGATATAGTATTTACTTTATCGTAATTTTATTCGTAAAACCCTGTCCTGCCAGTTGTGTTTTCACTTTTTCAGCTGGCATTTCACGGGTGAAACTGTGTAGCATAATGTACGTTTGTACGGATGCATCGAGCACTCAGGTTATACCTGTGGAATTGCGTCGAAAAAGAACGTCGTATGGGGATAATACACGTGTGTGTGTGTGTGTGAGCTTCGATGTACGATTATACGTGAGCTTCGATGATGACGACAATAACACTGCAAGCGCATAACTGCTGGGTCTCTATTCACCACGCTTCTCGGGGTAAATATTCCGAGTGTCACGATTCTCGGGGATGATTTAAAAAAGCTAATTCTGTGCACTGTTTGTCAAAAAAAATTGTAGCAGTTTTTACCGGGAAATTATAGGTGTTGCGGCAAAAAAGTGATCATTTTGTGTGAAAAACAGCAACAATGCAGGGGAAAGTGAGGCGGAAAATAAAAATTATTTAATCAAGACAAAAGTTAAAGAAGTGAAACGATCGTATCGAACGAACGGACGATTTCAGTGGGTTTTGTCGCCATCTTTTTTTTCACGATGTTACGTTTCGCGAATAACCTTTTGATAAGGGCGGGACTGTTGACTAATATCGTATAAGCTTTGTAAAAAAAACTTTAATTAAAGTTTGCGAATAATACTTTATAGAAGGGCAGGAAGGAAACATTAACGATTCGAGAAAACCCTGTGTTTCCAAGAGTTTTCATTATTTATTCAATATGCGCTCACTTTTTCGCTGCAACACCTGTTATACTCCGATAAACGAATTTTTCATTACGGAGTTTATTAAATCCCGTGCAAAAGCACCCCCGAAAGTTGACTTGCCATCTGAGCATTATCACCCCCTGCATATTCTCTCTATGTACGCGGAGAAGAAACTCGCAAGTTTTTTTCTCATCCGGTTTCGTCTATCGGGCCTTATTTTTTCACCCTCCCTCCTCCCTCCCCGTGACTCTCCCTTTATCTCTCTTTTTGTCTTTTTTTCTGTATTTTCGATTAACAGTGCCGAGACTTTGTGCAGGGACGCGAGACTCAAAGGGCTTCTGAACTCCAGCTTAACGGGTATAAGGGGACGTACCGGAAAAATTTTATGACCCTCTCAGAGACGCGCATACATAGTCTGCATTTATCGTCGTACACGAGGTCAAAACACTCGTAGATGACCACAACTTTTGCGCGAGGAAACTATGCATGTAAAACTTACTCGTCTGCCGGTGAATTGAGAAACGGCTATTCGTCGTGTACCAATAAAATCATAGAGGCATCGTTAGCTTGAATTTCAAAAAATCAGATCACCCGAGGGACATTGAATTATTTTATTGGTATACACCTATATTGCCCAAAAGCAGTCAAAATGACTGCGTTGTGAAAGAATAACTAGTGTGCAAAGAAATTTATTTAAAATCGATTTTTAATATTTTTTATATTATTTACAGTTAACAAGTTATTAGTAAATATTTAAAATAAAAAAAATGTACTAAGAAATTGTGTCATTATATACACAATTGTTTTTCTAACTGAAATTAAAAAGCAGTCAAAATGACTTCCTTGGGCAATCTAGTGTCAAGTGTATTATTTATTTTTCATCGATTTTTTCGTCGTCCTTTTTCCAAATTTTTTCTATTCCATTTTTCCATTTTCCATTCCTCGTAACCCCTCTCCGATGGTCCGCCATGCACTCCCTACTTTCCGTAAGAACCACCAGGCTCGTCAGCAATATCGGGGGAAGAATGTGCGAATACGATCGGGGGTGAACGAGAAATACAATCTTAAAGCTTTTTTGAAAAGCCTCGGGATGAAAAATGATTGGGCGATAAAAATAATTTGTACTTATTCGTTCGAGAAGGAGAAAGCCAAGTGAATGAAGTAGTTGAAGATCGTGAGAAATATTGCTTTTTTCACACGGATATCATCAAGGATAAGTTTTTATAGACGCGTGTATACACATACGATAATTCAAGGAGCGTACGAGGGTAGAAGTGCATACGCGTATAAACATACAGGGTTGCAGTATATATATTTTTCGTCTGTATCTATACCGCAAATCACAATATTGAAAGCCAGAACTCCCGTCGTTTTAATGGAGAGGGGAGGTCGCAAGGAAAATTTTTACGACCTATGAATATATGTCTATACACCGATGGAAGAAGAAAAGGAGAATGAGAAGGCCGCGATAATCTTCGTACAGGATGTTCCATGAATGAACCTCCGCAAGTATTAATTAGCTATAATTATTTCATTATTTATGATGCTCGAGAAACATTAGAAAAAGTAAAGTTTCGCAGTTAACGTAATCGTCACGATTCTTCATACCAATGGTGTAATATCATTAGAAAAAGAGCTTTCGTATCGGAGGTGAGATATACTTTTTTCCATTTGTGTACAATTTGAAATATCATAAAACACTGAAACAGAAAAAATGACATGACAATTTCGTGTTTTCCATTTGCTCCAACGACTCAAAGTCCAACATCGTTATATCGTGAGGTAATGTGGAGGAATTCAATGGGATTCGGATGCATACGTGCTGAATATATATGGAATTTTGGGTTCGATGTCAAGGCATTTCCAAGTGATAACGTTTCCCATTATTATATTTCGAAATGACCGTGAATCGTACCTGCTTTCGTTTTTCAAATATTCTGTATACTTTTATGAAAATCCTGATCGTGTATTATCTCAGTACCGATTGGAATCCCTCCTCTCTCAAAGCGTGCAGAGTTTTCTCATTAACTCTGTGCATTTAAAAATAATGGGCGATTACTTTAAGCAACTTTCTATGGAACACCCTGTAACTGTATGCGGCTTATTGCAGCCTGTACTGCTGTATGTACGTGTACTTATACACACGTGGATGAGAATTAACCTGCTGGTACATAATAAGCCGCGAAACGAAAAGTAACTCTGCCGGCTCGACTTCCCCAAGAAGAAGAAGAAGAAGAAGAAGCGAGACACTCTCGTTATGTTTCAAGGCTCGCGACGATAATAATCCATAAAACGCGAGCTTCCGAGGTGAAATGTTACGATCAATGGAAAATAATTTGCCATTGAAAAAGTATCGTATATTATAGCAACGAAAGTCTTTCCTACAATTTACGCATATTGTACACCGCCATATGTATGTGCACACGCATTTGAGTCTCCGAGTGTACAACAAACGGCTGCGTCTTGTTGGTTATTTTGACTCCCTTATTATTCGATAGCACGAGCGAAAAAAGCTCTTATTGCGAAATAATATATACTAAACAATATATATACATCTACACATGTTTCTGCGAGTACATATCGATGTATATTCGTGCATGTATCTGTTTATATATATATATACAAAAACGATATATATATATATATATATATATATATATCGATGTGTGTAAATAATGTGTCGAGCTTGAGGGGTTCGTTGCACGAGGTGAATTACGAGATCGTTTAATTGGCCTCGATAATGGAATTCCGAAGCTGTTTGCCCCGAGAGCGTGATATCATCAAGATGCTATTTTCATCTTTGTTTTTTCCCATCGTCTCTTTTTCTCTTTCGCTAGAGAAATTTGCTTTTTTTCGTTTCTCGTTGATCTTCGTTTTGGTTCCGCAATAATGAGATAGAGAGCTTCATTTCAGGACGCAGACTCCTCAATGAAATTAATCTTGAAATTCCTGTGTTATTATCTTATTTTATCGATGTGCAATTTCATCGCTGCTACGCGCAGTCAGCATATTGTGCTTTCCTCGTGCTTTTCACGGTATATCGTAGAAACTAGAAACGAAATAAGACGATTTCGGAAGAGTGTGAAGGTGCCCGAGGCGAAGGCGAGTCTGAAATCGCGTTTCGTTTCGAGCCACGCGCCATATTTTCCATATCATCTGTATTAAAACTGAGAGTTTCAGTGGCTAGAGCCTGTCGAAACGAGACAATTCTCGCGCGATAGCGCAACGAAAAATCGGATATGTTTCGAACGGAACGAATATTGCGAACCTTATAATAAACAAACGCAATTCAGGCCGGGATTAAACAAAGTCAGAATCTAAATATTTTCTGCGCTGGGGCAGAAAACGCGGGCAGAAACTGGGTGCTTTCTGCCCTACTTCGCGTCGGTCTGAAATTCGCTCGTTTCAGCTGGCTAAACAGGCATTGAAAGCCGCAGTTTCGATGCAGGTGATGATATAAAAATGATATTATATGTGTGCGATATATTTGTGTATTCCTTCACGTTTTTTTTGAGCATCCAACGCAATCGTCGTAGTTATTAAGAGTCGTTAGTGTATAACCGCATTCCGATGGCTTTAGAATTGTCGCCACTTGACAAATCCATCCTTTAATGTGAGCTCGGAACACGACGTTATTTCGAAATTTTTTTCGCATCAGATTGAGAGATCGCTACCCTCGATCTTCCACACTTCTCCAACCCTCTCATGAAAACATTGAAACTTTTACGAAAAAGGAGCATTTGCAGATTCTGCTGAAAAAAACGATGAAAAAATGAGAGGTGTCAGGTCTGTATAATATACATCCGATTTATCACGAAAATACAATCGATAAAGAATTATTTTAGCACCACGAAAATTTACAAATTCTCCATTTTCCAAAAGCTATCTTTCGCGACAAAGACTATCGTTGTTCCCAATAAAAACGGATTTTTCCTCTACTTTGCTTTGTCACGACGACGACTTATCGTCATTTTGCAGTCGATATATGTACTTTCGACTATCGCGACGTTTGTATATGAACGGAAAAACATATATATAGTTTTCATATAATCCCGATCAGTATGGGTCTTACACTCCGATCGGGCAAACGCTCGTAACGATAACAGCAGCGTAATCAAATTATGAAGCGTTTATAAATAGCCGCGAAACGTGTTGAGTTAAGAAACAAAAAGCTTGAATTTCTCGTTGTTTCCGATAGTCGAGTGTAATGTTATAGGTCGAGGGGATATCTGTGTATGTGCGTAACTCTCCGAGAGGATACGAAACCCAACGGGGAGGATGAAAAAGTAGAATAAGAAGAAGACCGCCTGGTTACTTCGTGTCGCGCGCCGTTTACTATCCTCCACAGAAATAGACGTAGCTGGGATGCCGCGAGAGACGAGTTTCGTGCCTTCCGATGATGCTGCTTCGTACTGGCGGGATTCTGACGATATACGACGAGCAAGAAAGGAAAAGAAATGCCACGAAAGGGAGAGATGGAGGGTAGAAAAAATGATGAAAATAGTGATGTTGCCGCATTAGGGGTGTTATCGCTTACGATGGTCCAGCGCCACCCTGCATGCAAGATTACTCTCACCACGCAAAACGACATTGACTAAAATGTTTTTTTACCATGATATATAAGTTTCCATTGTCGATAAAATGATGCCAATTAAATCGCAAAATCATTCAAGAATTTAAGTAACCCTCAAAATCCCTCCACGTACCTATCTATGTATTAAGGGTGAAAGAACAGATTGACTCGAAAAACGTCAAGATACAGCGAAATGAAAATCTATATAATTCTGATTAAAAGACATTTTCGTGTGAAAAGCATGTGGATTATACCGTTTTCGTTTGTCAACGGTTGATATACATGTGGATGCACGAGTGACGAGAAAAAATGGAGAAAGAGAGCGAGCAGAGGGAGAGAAGGAGACACCGCCTGTACTCCCACGCCATGAGTGAAACAACGTGCATTATGGTGTAGATTGGAGCGAGCGTGTGTGTCGAAGCGAAGAAACTGGGACGGCAACAAGAGCGATAACAAAGGAGCCACTGTAACGCAGTTTGCGCCCATTGTACACTGCTGTGCATAGGACATACTCTCGCGGGAAAAGTATACGAGCATTTGCCTTGGTCATGTACACACCGCGATGGCCTGGCATCAAAAGATCGTCAAGTGTATATAATTGTGCGCAATCCACGCGAGCCGTCTTTTCTCTCGAGAGCCAAGGAACAGTCTGCGTTCGGGGTGTTTTAGCAATCGCGAAATGAAAATTGTCATCATTACGATCCCCGTTACCCCACGACCCTTGTCCACGAGAGACTTTCGTTGAATGTTTATGCTCCTCGATGTTTAAATTAATTCAATTTATCGCTGGTCAAAAAGGTATAATAATGTTTTTAGATTAGCTTGGTTGGCTACGAAAGGATTTCCTAATTAAGATTTCCACTTAACGAGGCGCGACGATCGCCGGGTACGATCGTTTTTATGATACTTTGGGACGAGATCCCTATATTTATGCACGGTTAATAACGTCATAGATTGCAAACGAGGGTAAACTACCCTTGTAGCTGCGGCGGACGCTCTTCCGCTCTTCTGTCAGGCGCGCGGAATTAGCCGCGAATGCGGCAACTGTGGGCTACATTTTTCAAATGCAATTCTGATTTATCAGAGGTCGATGCTAATGACTTTTCGAATACGAGAATGGCTGGGTGAAGAAATGATTATCGTTGCGCTCTGTAGGATGTACGAGATTCAAATGAGAGAATTTTCTGTCGCGAGAATGTCAGATGTATTGATGTAACGCGATAATTATTCAACTAAAATAATAACTCGTTAGAAAGCCAGAGTTTGTAAATATACCGTCGTAAGATGCGAGGATAGCCAATGAAGCATCAGCAGAGGAAGAAGAAAGTCAACATCGTCGCCGAGGCAAAAAACACTGTACACGAGAGTGTACACGCTAATTACGTTAACGCGCGATGTGACGCCTCGGTGAGATGACGAAAATTACACTGAAAAGTTGCACAGGCTGGGCGCAAAGCACTGTAACTTCGTATCAACGTCCAAGTAGCGAGCATCATGTTGGAGACAGTTGCTATTAAATTTAATTGGCAGCAGCGTAGCGAATTATACGAAACGCACACTGATTCGAACATGTGCTGAAGATGGACGTTTCGTTAATGTCAAATTAA
This sequence comes from Heteropelma amictum, assembly GCA_959613375.1. Lineage (NCBI taxonomy): Eukaryota > Metazoa > Arthropoda > Insecta > Hymenoptera > Ichneumonidae > Heteropelma > Heteropelma amictum. The sequence goes on along the minus strand of OY390726.1, from coordinate 10,591,837 downwards.
AAAAAAGGTACGTATACCTAACGTTTTCGACAATGACATATCTTCCATAAAATTGATGTGGAATATGATAATGACATCGTGTTGTCTCAACTACCCTCCTAAAGTTGCCACAGGGTACGATAATCGAATTAGGGCGTTGACGAGGCCCCGATGAATTTTCCCCAACGATATTGGGGCCATTGTTTCAAGGATGTTCCAAGGTCACTCACACTTTGCTACCAAGGGCCTCCTCGAGGGGCTAGATGGCCAGGGCTTTTTTCTTTGTCCAACGTGTGCCTCGTCATTAAATCTCTCTTATAAAAAGTTGATGAGGAGATATAGATCGAAATTATCGAAATATCGCATGCTTTGTTGTCGTTTTATCCGTTTCATGATTGGTCGGTGATGAGCGTAGCCGCGAAATTCATGCGAGACTGTATTCGCGTGGTTTTTTATGCTGTTTTTGACAGTTGTCGACTTGTGACATTGATCGCGGTTAGCAAAGGTTATAGTTCTACATTTCACAGTTGAATTTATATTTTACTGAGAGAAAATAAGAGATAGTCCGGGAGAATGAGAGTGACTAAACTAAACTAGCATTTCTTGCACATTTTTTCAAGCGAACATTTTTCTCCCTTTCTCTCTTGCACATTAATGTTTCATAAAATTTACAAGACATGACTCTTCGATCGGACGATCTCGCGAGAAGCGTTTTCCTTCAAAGTAATGGCAAATGAAAAGAACGATCGACAACTCCATCAAAATTGAACCATGCATAGAGAAAACGACTCTAAACAAGTTGCTCCATGTCCGGTTTTCGGAAAGTTTTGTTTCGTTTTTTCATAGAATTTATAAGAAATGACTCTTCGATCGGACGATCTCGCTTCATGTTGCTTCATTTCCGGTTTTCGGAAATTTAGTTTCAGATTTTTGCGCGGATTCTGTGGTCCAGCGTTCGATCGGCGGATGAGAGGAACGATCGACAACTTCATGAAAATTTAACCACGCCCAGAGGAAGGGACTCTGAGCAAGTTGCTTCAATTCCGGTTTTCGGAAATTTAGTTTCAGATTTTTGCGCAGATTCTGTGGTCCAGCGTTCCATCGGTGGATGAGAGGAACGATCGACAACTCTATGAAAATTTAACCACGCCCAGAGGAAGCGACTCTGAGAAAGTTGCTTCATGTCCGGTTTTCGGAAATTTAGTTTCAGATTTTTGCGCGGATTCTGTGGTCCAGCGTTCCATCGGCGGATGAGAGGAACGATCGACAACTCCATGAAAATTTAACGACGCCCAGAGGAAGGGACTCTGAGCAAGTTGCTTCAATTCTGGTTTTCGGAAATTTAGTTTCAGATTTTTGCGCGGATTCTGTGGTCCAGCGTTCCATCGGTGGATGAGAGGAACGATCGACAACTCCATGAAAATTTAACCACGCCCAGAGGAAGCGACTCTGAGAAAGTTGCTTCATGTCCGGTTTTTGGAAATTTAGTTTCAGATTTTTGCGTGGATTCTGTGGTCCAGCGTTCGATCGGCGGATGAGAGAAACGATCGACAACTCCATGAAAATTTAACCACGCCCAGAGGAAGCGACTCTGAGAAAGTTGCTACACGTCCGGTTTTCGGAAATTTAGTTTCAGATTTTTGCGCGGATTCTGTGGTCCAGCGTTCCATCGGCGGATGAGAGGAACGATCGACAACTCCATGAAAATTTAACGATGCCCAGAGGAAGCGACTCTGAGCAAGTTGCTTCAATTCCGGTTTTCGGAAATTTAGTTTCAGATTTTTGCGCGGTTTCTGTGGTCCAGCGTTCGATCGGCGGATGAGAGGAACGATCGACAACTCCATGAAAATTTAACCATGCCCAGAGGAAGCGACTCTGAGAAAGTTGCTTCATGTCCGGTTTTCGGAAATTTAGTTTCAGATTTTTGCGCGGATTCTGTGGTCCAGCGTTCCATCGGCGGATGAGAGGAACGATCGACAACTCCATGAAAATTTAACGACGCCCAGAGGAAGGGACTCTGAGCAAGTTGCTTCAATTCCGGTTTTTGGAAATTTAGTTTCAGATTTTTTAGCACAGCTTCCGGTCCAGCGTTCGATCGGCGGATGAGAGGAACGATCGACAACTGCATGGAAATTTAACCACGCGCAGAGGAAGCGACTCTGAGCAAGTTGCTACTTTTCCGGTTTTCGGAAATTTTTGTTCAGTTTTTTAATAAAATTTACAAGAAATGACTCTTCGATCGAACGATCTCGCGAGATGCGTTTTCCTTCAAAGTAGTGGTAGATGAAAAGAACGATCGACAACTCCATTAAAATTTAACCACGCATAGAGAAAACAACTGTAAACAAGTTGCTCCATGAAATGAATGAAATGAAACCCTCCGAATAGAAGATTTTGGTACCTAAAACATCCGAGTGCATCCCTCCAAAACAGAGAGTGATATTATTTTTTCGTACTCATATTACGTATGAATAATTTGATTTCTCACAGGTCTTGCCCACAGACAAGGTATCCCGCAGGAGTGAATGTCAATTTCGTAATCGTAGATTCCTGACGTTATTTCGATTCGATAAGTCCTCTGACATTTTTTCATATTTTCAACCCCTGAATAGTTATTAATGTTTGAAAATGGCCAATCAGAGGCGTGCGCTGAGCCAGCGATCGGCGGTCAGGGATGCGTGTAAATATGAGATGTAAAGTAGTATGTGCGTCTGCCTCAAAGTCGACCACTCCCGCAATCGATAAAAAGGGATTCGAAAATCAAAGCTCGAATCCCCAAAACGAAATTTTACAAACGTCCGAAAATTCTCTCAGTACATAATTATGAATATTCACCCCGAATAAAGTCGGTAAAAATTCATCTTTTTTATTTCTCGACAATTTATGCACGCGGTTTATATTGAAATCCCGAGGCTTTCGAGATGGCGATCTTTTATGGATGCGCGTACAAGACAAGACGATTCAAAGTCGAAACGTGGGGCCACGTCGTCGTTGGAAAAGCCGTCCCGAAGGTTGTTCGAAGCAAAGTGAAAGAATCGAGTTTTATGGGACACACACGTCCCGGCCGGCCAAAGCGGCGTACGAAGGACACAACCGGCAAGTTCTTTGTACATCTTTTGTTGGATACTCCGCGTCTGTTCGGCTGACACCCTTGTGCCATGTGTTCGTAAAAAATCCCTGAGCCCCCTTTGATTTGATGCAACACACTCTGCTCGGTAAGATGAAATTCTCTCAATTGTTTTTATCGTCATCGACAACTGTTCAGCCTCCCGAGTGGGAATAAAATTTCATGCAAAAACTCCCAAAAAAACGTGAAATCTTTCGATCGTCATAGCGACAGTGAAACAAGAAGCTACGACAATTGGAATAACCGACAAGTATGAAAAACACTTTAACCGGAAATGCCATTTTTTGAGCCCTTTGCTGAGCTATTTCGTTGCTCTATTGTCTCAACTTTAATGGAATGCTGCGAAATATGTCGACAAGAAAGTTTTGCGCTCTATAGCGGTATTTATATCAATTTCTCTAGACTTTGATCCTCGATCATTTGCCAGAGTCTTGAAAATTCAAGATACCGTGCGCGCGAGAAGAGCTATACTCGTTCATCGTTGCTATCAGCATTATTATTACTATTATCGTTATTAATTGCAACATTATTCTCATGTTGCGTCATAATAACCACAATACAGTTTACAAAACAAACCTTTTGTCGAAACGTCAAATGAATCTATCGGAGAAATAAGAGAGAGTAAGACAGGATTAAGGAAAAGCTGAGTCTACATATAGTTGGCAGGTTGTCTGATATACCCTCTACCGTCGCGGTGGTCTCTCGGGCAAATCAGACGTCACTGACCTGCCTCCCAGCAGGCCGATGCACCATCGACCAGCCTCTTGCTCTCTCTCTTTCTCTGTGGCAGCCTCACCCTTTCTCTCTATTCGTCTCTCGTTTTCTACCGCTCTTTTCGAGCTTTTCCTCTCTCTTTCCCTCTGTGTGCTAAGAAGCGGCACGTCCTTGACGGGTGCGTGCAGATCCGGAGCATCGAAGAGCCATACCGCAAGTAGAAGAACACACACCTTTCCATGTCGCACCGCGCCACAGCTTGCCGCACGCTGTGCGATCGTCAGGTTGCCAATCATTTTTCTCTCTCTCTCTCTCTCTCTCTCTCTCTCTGCCGCTCTCTTACCGATAGACAAAGCTGCAAACCGTATTTTTCGTCCACAAAAAATTGTCCGCGGACGAAAAAAAGAACTTAGTAATCCGATTTTGAAAAAAAAAAATCTTTACATCACCGTTCTTGAATCAAAGAACTTTCGAATTTTACAATCATCGGAGTTACATTTAGCGAGAAACAGCGGAATGGTTGGTATATTACGATATTGACGGAAACTTTTTCTCCTTTAAAAGTGGAATACAAAAATCGAGATTTATTAAAAATCAAATTCTGTCGTTAATGCGGAGATTAAATCGGGATTAATTTCCCCATAACGAAACAGCCAAAATTAAAGCACGATTTACAAGGATTGTTTTCTACGTGAGAGCAAAAAAAAGGAAAGTAGCGGTCCATTGATATTTTCTTCTCGCCGGAATGTTTTTAATCGATCAAAATTTATCGGAAATGTTAGGTTCAATGACCCCAAAGTGGAGAGCCGAGTTGGGAGACGCAACTCCATAGTTATGAGGGTGAGTGCGTGTACGTAAATGGTATATACATATATGTGTTTTGTCACACGTTTCTTAAGGACGTTAATATAACAACGAGAATGGTCATTGAGCTGGGAAATGATCGGAAGACGCACATAGCAAACACGAGGATCGCGATGGCGCGGGTTGCAAATTATACACGCGTGGCATCACGCGAAGGTAAAGGAGACGTCCGCGAACGACAGCTACCCTTTTCAGGCCGCGATATATATACCCATATACGTGGCGGCTCCTTTTCATTTATCCCGAGAAAAATGAAAGAGAGAGAGAGAGAGAGAGAGAGAGAGAGAGAGAGAAGGGGAACAAGCTTATTTATTCCTATCTGTCGTGTTTCACAGATGAGAAAAAGAAAAACACACAAAAAAAAAAAACGGGGGCAGAAATGGAGCAGACTTGCGCCGTCTGAGGCTCCGACCTACCTCAAACGAGAGCCGAGATGCATGTAAAACGTTGGAAAGCGTATTTTTATCATGTACATCGTGAATAAACGACATTTTACAATTATTTGAAAATTTCATTTCAATTATTATTTTTCTTACTCAAATATTACTATAACAAAGTAATAATAATAATAATAATAATAACGATTACAAACATCTTTGTTCATCCGATACTTTTATTATTCCCAATGACGTCACGTAGATATCGCGAACTATACGCCAATTGTAAAGATAAGAATAAGAAGAAAAAGACGAAAAAGAAAGCTGTTACTTGCGAAATTACCTGCTCCATACAAAAGCCAATTAAAGAGTCGGATTGCTAGGTCAGTGCCTCGATCCGTTGGATGGTACTAATAATAATGATAATGATAATGATAATGATAATAACAATAATAATAATAGCGATGGTGATAACCGACAGTTACGCAGGGTGAATAGACACGAAAACCTGAGAGGGAACATTGGGAGAACGGAATAAACGGACTGAGAACGCGTGGAAGTCTCGATGACACTAACCTACCTCAAGCTAGTCGCTCGACAGCCCAGTCAGGATCATTAAACTCTGAGCTTCTCCCTTTCTCTCTCATTGTTTCGTTGACTATTCGCCTCTGCTGTCTGTCGTCTCTTTAAGGACAATTTTATTGTTGTTGGTCCCGGAAACGATCAATCCAGGCTAGACTAGCTAATCTTTGAGTCAGTCACGTGCCTTCGGCTATCCCCCTCGTAATCTCTTTCACTCGCTTTCATTCTCAGCGACGAGAGAAATGACTCAGCTGTCTGAAGAAAGAACGTTTTATTCTCTCTCTCTCTGTCTTTTCCTCTTTCTCTTTCGCCCCACGCACACTTGAGCGATAATGCTCGTAATTGTCCGAGCACATTCTTTTTCCTCGTCTATTGGTATAACGTGTAGCTGCGCGGTGGTGCTCGTAGTTACGAACAGCGAACCACGCAATTTTGCTCTTGAGTAATGAACATTTTTTAAGTAAACACTCTGTGAATATACTTATCCTAAATGACGAATTATCCACGATAATAAGGTAATAGTCGCGAATGTTTTCGACCATTCATTATTTCCGTTATAGAAGAAGCAAAGAATCTAGCAAGTCTCTAAAAATTATACCTTTTCGTTCTTTATTTTACGTTATAAAATCGATGAAAATCTCGTGTCGAAATTCATCGTCGCGTTCGAGTTTCAACAACGAAGGACATGTTTCAACGATGAATCAAGTACGTTTATACACACGTGCGTGCATGTGCGTGTGTGTATTGTCTACTCGGGAAATTGAATTTCCGCTCTGCACGTACCCGCGCTTCGTCTTCATCTTTTCTTCCTCCTTCCTTCTCCGCGTTTCAACAGATGTACAATATGACGACGCGAGGATGCTGGACGTCACGGCGAAAAGTGGATAAACATATCCCCCCCCCCCTACGTCTCTCGGTAAATCGATAAAATTTTGCGCGTATATATGTACACGCGTAAAATGTGAAAAAAGAAACGGAAAATAATCCTCGATTTATCGAGAGATCACGATCGTTCATTTATCTAAAGATAATCAAAACTTTCTCGCTGATAAAACATTTAAAAGCCAGCGGAACGATACGACTCGATCGAAATCTTCGAGCCGAATAGAGAGACACATTGGAGAAACGAAAATCGTGCGCGAATCGTAGAAATAAATAAACAAGGAGTTCTCCTTTAAAAGCGAGCGGACGTGCAAATTCCGTACACCGTATTGCATATAAATAGAGGGAATAATTCAGTAAAATTACAATGGTATTATTCCGTAGACGAAGGAAACGGACTTCCCGGTTTCGAGGTGGGAAAAAAGTAAGGAAAAAACCTAAAAACCTGATTCGTCACCTCGAAACTTACTCGTTTTGCCGCTTGGAAAGTGGCCAAAAAATGTTCGCGCTGACCACAGCAGAAGGTAGTCGAGGATCTCGAGCAATACGCGCGCCGGCAATTTTCCAGTCGTCTTTGAAGGCTCTTGAAACTCTTTGACAACTCGAAATGAATTTTAACGCGACATACATTGCGTCTCGATGCTTTTTGAGGCGTCGTATTATCCGAGCGAATACAATCAAGGAAGAAGCAAGAGAGGTTTTCGAAAAAACAACAAAAATATTTGTCATTTTTGGGTTTCTTATATACACGAAATATTCAACGCTTTTTGTACAAATCTTAATCGCATAAACTCCGGAAAAATAATCGTTATCTCATTTCCCAGTTTTCCTGTAATTCACGTACACCGACGACAATTTTTTTTGCCAACAGCCAAATGCGGCTCCAGCGTAGCCTACAGGTTTAACAAAAGTTCGTAATATCTCGTTACCTCTTTGAATTTCAACATTTCTTCGTGCTTTTGCCTTCCATAAATTCAGCTATTGTAAAACATCTCTCCGTGTACGGATAATGAAAAAATCAAATCGTACTCTCGTATCGTACGGTCATAAAGACGACTTTTAATCGTACAGAGATTTCAACTTTACGAGATCAAGACAAGAAACTCGAGGACGCAAAGAGCTTCAACAAGTATACCGGCCAATTAAAATTTCGTCCCATGAAATACGCGATGCACGTTATTTTCCTTCCCCTTCGCCTTCGTCTCTCTGATTATTATTTATTCGCACTCATTCTAATTATTTCTCACACTCATTATTTTCCCTGCTGCTGAGGAAGGAAAAAGAAACATTTCTGCTGTCGTTTTCCTTCGCTCGTGTTTTACCTTTGTTTTTTATTATTTCTTCTCCTTCTTTTAAGGTATATTGATTGCGTCCCAGGGAATATAGGGTAATATTCAATCTAGTTAATGGGCGACCTCTCCGTACTACTATAAAACGCATATATACGTGCGCTCTCGTGTATGCACAAGTGACATTGCGTTGGAAACTGCATACATGGACGGAAAGTGCCGTAATACACCGAGTCGCGTCCTCAATTTTACGTCTTCCTCTCTGTCCCCTGCAACATCGACCATTTCAAACGAGCTCGCCTTCGTAATATCGAAACGTGCTTGCAAATATATGTATATATATTTGTACAAATGTATGTATATATCAGCATCGGGAATAATGAACTCAAATATGCGATCGTTTGTTCTCCTTTTTTTTTCTCGCACTCCTTTGTTCTCTATTATTTCCGACGATGGCATGATAATTATTAGCATATCCATACAACGCGTGTACGGCAGCCGCGCGGCGCGAATATCGTTAATTCCACATCATTTTCCGTTCTGAGGCAATTTTAGACGCTACCAACAGAGTGCGAACCTCGATGGAGATTTTTCTTATTTTCTTCAATGACGGCGCTGACACAACGGTGCGAGGGTATACTTGACACGACGGATTAAAATAAGAAACGAAAATAAAATAGGCGGCCGAGGGAGATTTTTCGGAAAACTCGTTTTAGAAAAGCTCGATGGATGTAAATGATCGCGACATTTTTTTTTTCAGGAATTTTTTTACGATTTTCCGAAATTTCCCGGAGGATGTCGCTTCAAAGTGTTGTTGAACGTTTCTATCGTATGGAAATTATATCGCTCAGCAGCGCAGCATCCTGCTCTGTCGATTTATTTTGGCACACTGTCTCTCGCGGGAATAATCAATTTAATATCGCTGTTATCACGAATAACGCGTCCAACGGGGTGTTTCTGGAGGGGACAACGTAATTTTGTCAATATTGAAAAAAAAATCAGTTCAATAAATAAATAATAAGTCACGAGAGCAGCTTTGGTTCAAAACTTATTATGATGATCGTCGTACCCATTTTTAAAAAATATTTCTTTTACTTTATGGCGCCATAAAATTTACCAGAGGCCACGGAGGCTTTTTCACTTCAGACATATTCGGCACGTCCTTCCCTCACATCTGGGATATATCGCGCGTTGACTGGTGTATGGACGATATCTCGATCTCCCGACATTTTCTGCATATCCTCGGGGCCATCGCCATGCACGACGAATAAACCGGCGATATATTTTAACGGACAGCAATCCACGTTTACTCGCGAGGACGGGGCCGGTATGGATTTCTAACGAAGAAAAGGGCGTAACTTGGAACAAGCAAAAACTATCCTGCAATGGTCCGAGACCTTTTCATCACAAAAAGTCGATATTGCGTACACCGTGTACGTGCATATACACCGCCGTTCAAAAGTTTGGATAAACCCCACGAAATTCCGAAGCCCACTGAAAATTTGATAGTTCGGTGGAAAAAAAAGATATTCAAATTTCCAAAGCGGCTTTTTAAAAACGACCAATCAGGCTTCGTTCTGCTTTTTTTTTTAATTTTTGCGATTTTTTGCGAGCCCTTTTTTCGCTGTTTTCGATTGGTTGCGGAACTTGAAAAAGAAATCATTGTTTCGCCAATTTTTTTTGGAATACATTCGAAACGGTAGCCTATAGCTTAAAAATTCCGAAGCGGACGGAAAATTTGATAATTCGGTGGAAAAAAAAGATATTCAAATTTCCAAAGCGGCTTTTTAAAAACGATCAATCAGGCTTCGTTCTGCTTTTTTTTTTAATTTCTGCGATTTTTTGCGAGCCCGTTTTTTCGCTGTTTTCGATTGGTTGCGGAACTTGAAAAAAGAAATCATTGTTTCGCCAATTTTTTTTGGAATACATTCGAAACGGTAGCCTATAGCTTAAAAATTCCGAAGCGGACGGAAAATTTGATAATTCGGTGGAAAAAAAAGATATTCAAATTTCCAAAGCGGCTTTTTAAAAACGATCAATCAGGCTTCGTTCTGCTTTTTTTTTTAATTTTTGCGATTTTTTGCGAGCCCTTTTTTTCGCTGTTTTCGATTGGTTGCGGAACTTGAAAAAAGAAATCATTGTTTCGCCAATTTTTTTTGGAATACATTCGAAACGGTAGCCTATAGCTTAAAAATTCATTTTTCAATAAGTTTCGTACAAATTTTCGAATGATTTGACATCAATATGTTGCATCAATCTTTCGTTATTATTATTTTATTGTATTTATGTTGCAATATTCGGTTTTTTTACTACTTTCGAGCTTCAACCATTCCGTTTATGCGTATATCCAAAAAAAAATGTCGCGCGACGATAAATTTGTATTTCGTTTCGTTTGTATTTCAAGCACGCTCGTTGATCGTTATTGTCACCGACACAACGCAAAAACATACACGCTTGGAGCAATTACAGTACAGTTGTACTTATCTCGCGGTCCTGGTTCGTACGGTACATTTCGTTGACTCTTTCTCGTGTCCCTGAACGTGATTATCGGAAGCTATTTGCTTTTCCTTTCGATACAGAGATGAAATATTCCTATTCTCGCTGGTCAGGCGAGAAACGTATAGATAAGTCGTCGCTCCTTCTAGGAGCACATGAGACGGACAGCGCGTCAGCAGAATAAGCTCTCGGGCTTGAATGCTTTAAATAACAAAATTTTTTTAAAACCCACAGCGCGTACTAAACTTGATAACGATAATGGTAACTTTACGACAGTCCAGGGACGAAGGAGAACAACGATTTTGGATCAGAGGTGATGGCTTTCCCCACTCTCAATCACCCGTACCTAACCTCTCCTGTTCTTCAGATTTTACATCGCGCTCAAATTTTAAGGCGATGTGTTGTACCCGTCCATCGAAATTTAGAAAAATTCTCAGGCGAAATCTGTTGATCGAATCGGTTTGAAATTTGTTGTCAGTATTTACTGACATAGCCTGGAGGGACTGACGATTTTAGAACTCCGAAATTTTGACATTTTTTTCACTCTACAAAAATTTTGCGATATTTCGAAATTTAAAAATCGTCGGATTGATAGTTTTGGCGCGAGAGATTTTTTTTTCAGTTTTCGAGGGTTCCGGGGTGTAACACATCGCCTTAATTGCTCGCTACAGACTTGTCATTAGATTAATGGATCATTGATGAACAAATCGATGCTCGTTTTCCAAGAAGAAGAAAATGATAAAAACGATTTGATTTATTTTCGATTTAATTACTATTTTTTTTCTCTCTGTTTACTCGAGAATTTATATACATCGCTCTTCGAGTTCTCATCGAAGAGGTCGGTCTCCGCGGGGAATCTGTACACGATTGGTCGACTGGTTTCTTTTTTTTCACCATTCTTCAGGAAAACAGGAATAAAAAGGATGTATATATATTTTTTCGTATCCTCGCTTTTGTATGCGCGAATGCGAACTCCCGACCGAACAAACTTTATCGAGACATTTTCGGAAAGTCCGAAAAGTGTCGCGATTCGAAGACGGGGAGTGGGAAAAAGTTGTCGATATAAGAAATGGGAGGGACGAGTGATCCGCGAGTGTGAGTGTGAGCGATGCGCGAGGGCGGGCCGGGCATCTCAGAACCGCCGTTATCTTTTATTCGAATTCGATAAGTTTTCATTGTCCCATTTCAACGATCGTCGTTTTACGGTTGTGGTTTTCGGAACGGTAAATACACATGTATTGCAGTGAGAAAAAAGATTTTTCGGTGAAACAAAACGTATGTACAGTATGTACCGTTTATTCAACAATTTATTTTGTTGAAACGAGCGCATAATTTGTTGACGAATGCGATTCGGTAAAATAAGTTATCACGCCAACAAAAATATTCGATGTAAGCAATTATACGTGCCGTTGACGGTATCGAACTGCACGTTTTGTTGCATAAATAAATGTTTTTTTTTCAGAGTACATATACATGTATATATGGAACGTTTTACTGTATTATATCGACAGTTAAAAATATTATCGATTTTTTCGTTTTTTTTATAGAAATTTCTGACCGAGCGGTAATTGATACGATGAGGCTTATTAAAATTATGAACTCGGCAGCAATATTCGATAATTCATCGGCTGCCATTTGGAAAGTGTCAATCGCGAGAATTAGAGATGAAAAAAACTAAACCTCATTTGCTTCGATGTCTTCATACACCAAGGACATTTTTGTTCAATCAAAGTTTGAGAGAAAAAAAAACGTGAATTCATTATTCAAAACTAAATAGAAATTTAATCAGTAGTGCCAATTTTGGGCTTATGTTGCATTTTTTAAAGACAAACATCGTATGTGATATGAAATTCTGGCAAAAGGGATTTAAAGTATGAAAGAAAAAATCGATATTCGTATGGCAATCAATTTTCAGAAATTCTTTCCGCAGATCTCAAAATTATATCAAAATAAATCGCGAGAATTAGAGATGAAAAAAACTAAACCTCATTTGCTTCGATGTCTTCATACACCAAGGGCATTTTTGTTCCCTCAAAGTTTGAGGGAAAAAAAAACGTGAATTCATTATTCAAAACTAAATAGAAATTTAATCAGTAGTGCCAATTTTGGGCTTATGTTGCATTTTTTAAAGACAAACATCGTATGTGATATGAAATTCTGGCAAAAGGGATTTAAAGTATGAAAGAAAAAATCGATATTCGTATGGCAATCAATTTTCAGAAATTCTTTCCGCAGATCTCAAAATTATATCAAAATAAATCGCGAGAATTAGAGATGAAAAAAACTAAACCTCATGTGCTTCGATGTCTTCATACACCAAGGACATTTTTGTTCCCTCAAAGTTTGAGAGAAAAAAAAACGTGAATTCATTATTCAAAACTAAATAGAAATTTAATCAGTAGTGCCAATTTTGGGCTTATGTTGCATTTTTTAAAGACAAACATCGTATGTGATATGAAATTCTGGCAAAAGGGATTTAAAGTATGAAAGAAAAAATCGATATTCGTATGGCAATCAATTTTCAAAAATTCCTTCCGCAGATCTCAAAATTATATCAAAATAAATGGTTTTTAACATGGCATATTCATCGCGCAACAGCAACACGAGATTTAAATACACTGATGCCCAAAAAAAGAGAAAAAATTGAATTTTTTTAACGCTTAAATAATGATAACCCGATACAGAGTCAAGCGCAAAAATCGCGAATGGTTAATCGCTCGATAGTTGCTTTTAATGAGGCATAAAATTGAGAAATAAATGAATAACTGCGGAAAATGAGTGTAATTGAAAAATCCGTTGCTTTCTCTCGAATGGTCACTTTTAAAGCCATATTATATATCGTGAGGTCCATCCAGTTTCGAGATGGGACCAAACACAACGGGCCAGCCGCTGTGTGACGGACTCGTCGTAATCTCAATTGTTATATTTGCAAACCAAGTGTGCATGCGTACAATAATGTAGAGAAAACGAATGTGAAAGAGGCGTTGCAAGTTTTAAAAAAAGTACACATTAGCTTTGTGCAGAAATACGAGCGGTAAACTTTTTGCGTTCCCTTTGCACGAGATAATAAGTGCATAAATGATCTATTTGTGTAGTTACGTTCGCCAAATATGTGTATAAGGCGATGAAACCACGAAGCGCCGAAAAAAAGCAAAAGACCTGACCGTGGATTCCCTATATGTGTCGCTGATAATTTCTCTCCTTCTTTCTTCAATTTTCATTCTTATTTTATTTATTATTATTATTTTTTTTTATTGCACGATACGAAAGAGAGTCGTGAGGAGAAAGATGGAAAATGTAGAGTGCCAAAGACAACCGAGAAAGCAGTCAGGGAGACCGGAGGGCAACGTCATATTATCTCGGTGACTTTGGTGGGATCGGTCGTTAAACGATGGGGACTGTACGTTATGCTTCTCTTCTCGCCCATCCATTCTTTGCAGCGAACGTCGATTCCCCTCGGATTTAACTCTCGTCTTTACGAAAATTCAAAAATCAAATGAAATTTTGAAACAAAGGAACAAATGTTCGTATTTCGTTTAAAGATTTTTCTTTTACTTCGAATTAAAAACATGACATTTTTTTAACTGTATGAATAACTGAAATATGCGTTCAAAGGTTTCATACGTGAATACGCGTGTTATTTTAATGAAAAAATTGAGGGTATAAAACGTTTGAAACGGTGAAAAAGACATATTTAAAAAAATTAATCATTCGTTTAACTATTCTTTCCCCATTTTTTTAAGTTTTATCTCAACTTGAGCCTGCACATGTAGGAATAAGTAGCGGATTGGGAATACACAAAGTTGTGACGAAGAAGCAAACTCTTTGCGATCAGAAAACACGTTTTCGATAGCGCACAGGAAGGTCTTTCGCTGTTTCGTTCCCGCCGCGGCTTTGGCGCATGTACCAAAGCGGTCGATTCTCTCGAAGAATCGACGCGCGGATTCCGCGCTCGGGAATGACCCAACGAGAGTGCACACACGCGCCTTTATAAGAGCGCAAAGAGATGCAAATTTTACTAATCAGTTTTTCAATGTGTTTATAAATAAATTCTTCCCTTGTTGCTCTAGTGCATAGAAAAAGGAGACAAAAACAAACGATTTTTTCTCATCAATTAACTTTCAAGCCCAAACAACTTTCGAATCGTGTTTAATGTCGTCGATCGAATAAATGAAAAAAGGAGAACAGAATCAATCAGTGTTAGCTAAAATTGCAAATTTATGCCAATCTCTGGTTTCCAGTTCGATAAACGTTCCGCCGAATGAATCAGAGATTTCTGGTCTAATTTATATCACACACTTCGTATCGAAATTACAAGTCACAATCGTTGCTACGATTTTTTTTTTTCGAATCCGTTGCGAAACGTTGCTCTTGGATATTGTTAATTTCTTCCAAGATCGAGCAACAAAAGAGTAACTATTTCGTCCTCTTTCATCTCAGCATGCACCGGGCATGAAAACTGCGTCGAATCCGTCCAAGAGCTATAAGAGCAGCGGAAAAAAAATTGAGTTTTCGAAATTTCAACATCGTCGTTGAAACTTTCGCTTCTTATAGGATTCAATAATTCCTGTTTTTCCGTCCCTAACACGAGCTTACGTAGCAAAAACCTCAAGGTCGATAACTGCAATTACGATAAACCAAGAGAAAGAGAAATAAAATCGTGTGAAATAAAATTGCAACTGCATAAATTTTAGACATTCAAGTTTCGTCAAAATCGACTACTTGTCCTGTCAATCATATCGAGGTCTGGATATCCCAAGGTCTGAGCGAGATAAAATGCAAAAAACAAAAATGTAAAATTCATGACGTTAAAACAGGGTTAGTGTCAGAGTCGAATGAGTGACTGCTCGTCGCAATAACACTGACAATTTTTTTTAGTACGATGAAAAGGAAACTTTGAAAGCTTCATCTGCGTCGATTGCCTCGAATGCTCTGTTCGCCACGTTTTCAGGCAAAGAAAAGGAGAGCAGAAAGTGAATGAAAAATATTGAAACACTTTATCAGGTCACGTGCAACAGCTGCAACGTTTTTTTTCGTAAGATTTATGTTTCACCTTTTTGGGGTGTTTTTTTTTATTAATAGCTTCTTGAAAAAATCGGTAATAAATGTATGCAAGACGAACTAACCTGGGAGCATTGATGATCGGCCGTCCCATTGCCCGCTGCTGGCGCTTTTCGTTGTTTGGCAGGCGAAGATAGTCTTGATCGCCGAGGAGGAACAGATCCTTTGAAATAATCATGTCCACCGCCTTGTAGCAGCTGCTCTCGCTTTTTTCGCCTCCACTTTGATCGGTTTTATCCTCAAAACCGGTCAACTCACTTTTGTTTTGCGATTTGTTGTTAATTTAGTATTAATCGCGAACCAAAAAAAAAAATAAGAAAACGAAAATCGGTACACTTTCTTTGAGAACGAAACGTTTAGCGATTAAACGTGTATAGAATAATTGAACACAGCACGTTTATGATCGAGAGGATTAAGAGAACGGAAGAGTTTGATTCTCGTCAATCAATTTTTCGTCGATTTTTCATGGACAGCGTTGAAACGAGAAAGTTACGAGCATCATCGAGAGCATTTATGTATTTATGTACATGCGGATGTTTTTCGAAATTATACGTGGAATTTTATTTTGAAGGTGGAAAAAAAATGTAAAAACAAGAAACGCGAAAACTTCATGGATCACTAATTTCCCGCACTGTTTCCCACGTCCGAGGGACGATATATCTTCTTTCCTCCCTTCTTTGCGTTTATTTCGATTATTCTTGTGGATCTACGAGTACTATTTTAGTTTGTTTTTTTTTTTCGAACAAAAAATTACGAGACGATATCTGTCTTGTTTTTGGCAGTGAGTAAGTTTATATCCAACGAAACGTGTATCCGGTTTCCGACGATTTTCAGTGACCTCTGAGGACTGGTTATCCTTGCGATTCCTTTAATCAATAAAATAATATCGTTGATTACGATACGTAAACGAATCTTCGACGAAAAACGACGTAATCAATTTGCGATATAAACGTGAAACGTCGACAGACGTAACTCGCGTTTTTTTGAAAACAGAAATTCTTGAACAAAGGGATGCAAATATAAATCATAATTATGGCCTTAATTGCGAGATTAGTCGAATATTCGTTGGAATTTTTTTTGGCAAAAATGAAAACACTCGAAGAAAGTTAGATGTAGATAATTTACGATTTTGAAGTTTGCATCGTTGGGACCCAACGAGATATACGAGAAACTTTTTTTTTATCGTCGATATTCCACGATTTGCTGAATGTTTTCGAGCAACTTTTCGCAATTACGTCACTTGAGAAAAAAGGAAGGATATATAATGAGAATTCCGGAAAGTTGAATGTTAAAAATCGAGAAAATTCGGATTCTCGTTGAGGTCCAACGATGCAAACTTCAGGATCATGATAATTTCGTATAATCGATTTCGAGACACGAAGAAGACTCTCGGTTCTATTGGAAAGCGAATGATAACCGCCCAGCTGACAAGCGATAAAGTCAACGTTTTTATTAGTGTCTTTTTCTTTCAACAACGAAATATATTGTTCGACCGCTGTCGAGCTGACGGGAAGAAATCGAAAAAATATTTCAATTATCTACTAATCAATTTTTAAATTATCAATAAAAAATTTTGATTCAATTCACCATGAAATCTTGGCTACCAAGTATTATTATCAGATTTCAACCGCAACTATTTGATTTTTCTTCGTTGCACTCCGGATGTGCTATAAATATTCCTGCAATCAAACATGTATGAAAATACGCGGGATATTGACTCGATTGTAAAAACACACGAAAGGTATGAAAATTGAATTCAACACTGTCGTCAAACGCTTTAGAAACGTTTATGCGTTATCTGGGAGACGCGGCGTCGAGTGATTTCAAAGAGGTTTTTCAAAAGTAAGCCGCCTTTACTCTGTATATTTCAAAGTGAAATAGACTTTCTGAGATAATATTACAAACATTAGATAAAGCGATCAAATTGATTCAAATCAGCGATACCGTTATCGTAGCCATTGAACATGAAGTTTAATTCAATTCACTGTTTTGACAAAGCATTATGATAATATTTTTTATCGCAAGCGAACAGGAAACTTGAGCGAAAATAATCGTTCTTATGAACACTGTTTGTCCAAATGTTTTTCTTTCTTCTCTCCCATGTATACTTCAGTGTTTTAAATTGTACAAATGAAAAAAAATCACCGGACACCGAACAATCGAGACGATTCAAGGAAGCCTGTATTCCGACGATGGAAATTTCAACATCGTCGATGAAGACGTGAATTGAAAAACGTCAACGTTGAAAAACGTGAATGAAGAATCAATGGATCATGCCTTAAGGTAGTTCTATCGTTTTATCGTTTTCTTAAGATTTTGTTGAAAATTTGAATACGTATTCTTTGATGTCATATATACGTGTGTAATAAATTTTGGAAGGTTTTACCACGTGGAAGTTGAGATATTTATTGGTAAAAATCACAATTTTCGGTAGTCTCTCGTAATAGCGCGTGTTAAAAGTTGCATTTTCATCAATGAATATCTTGGCTTCTACGTGGTGAAGCCTTCTAAAACTTTGCATACATTTTTATGCAACATCAAAGAAGATTTCTTGAGTTTTCCAAAAAAATCTTAAGAACATTTTTTTCGCAATTTTTGTAATTATAGAGCAAGCACATATCGCCTGGGATGACCGTGAATTTGGAGTATGCTGTTCTTTAGTCGATTTGCAACAACTTTTCTTATTTAACTGGAGCCCGCGAACCATTTTGTATGTGAGAAAAACTGCAAAACAATTTCTCGATTTGAATCTAACGATAGAACTACCTTAATGAACAAAATGAGGAATTCGATCGAGAATCGCCAGGATGACGAATAATGAAAATTGCGCAAGTCTTTCTTCGAACTTGATGGAATTAGAAATCGTTTGGTGCGCGCAAATTAGCTGCGTACAAAGAGGTATAAAGTCGTTGCAGCAGAGCTTAGGCAAGAAGAAATACGCAATCACCACTCGCTGCTTTCCCAGCATGTGAAGAGAGAATCATCTCTCCTCTCCCTGTCTCTTTTTCTCCCGTTTGAATTAAGGATCACCCCGTCTCTTTTGCAAAATTTCGAAGGGGGAGAAGTAGGAAGCGGATGAAGAAGGACGCCGACGGATGAGGGGAATAAAGAAACGCGAGAAGCAGGGTAAAAAGGTGAAACGGCGACGGAGAGTAAGGCGCGCGCGAGTCGCGAGCGAGAAACGAGATTGCACCATACAGCCCGACGTATATACAGTGAAAAGCGTTGGTCAAAGAGGAACCGTGAAAGAGAAAAAGAGGAAGAAAGCGGAAGGGAGAGAAAAAGTGGAATAAAAGGAGGAGAATGAGAACGAGAGGAATGGAGAAACATTCGAGAGAAATGAGATATATGTATATGCGTATGTGTAACTGAGTGGAACCAAGAAGACACGGTATACGGCACTACGGCACAGGGCGATATCGCGAGGGAGTAATTTTTAGCGCCGCGCGTGCCTCCTCCCTCTCTCGCGCCGCTCGATCGCTCGCTCTCTCTCTCACTCTTAGGTTCAACAATCTGTGTCAAACAGGAGCAAGAAAAGTGTCGTCGGAATAAAGATACCGCGGAGGGATGCTGGAGAGTAAGTTACCGGGTTTGCGACGTTGCACCACACGCACCATCCTTTTCTTCTGCTTTAAATACCCCCTCCCCCTCTCACCACGCCCTTTACCTCTCTGGCTTCATCATCAATTGGGCAAAATTATTTGCATCATTTTTTTCTCGCAGAGAAGATGTTGGATCGCACAGGCCTGCATACATTTTTTTTTCAGCTCCATGGGATATTTTTGCTGAATTATGTTTTCACAGTCACAGATTAGCAAAATGACTCGGACAACATCCCGACGCGTGTAGGTTTTTTGCAAAATAATAACAAATTTTTGATGAACAAACTTATTTCTCGCAATGATTTTTATAATAAAGAGAATTGTGAGATGGACTTTTTTGGTATTTTTTTCGTTTTTGCCAAATTGATATCTGTAAGAAAATGTATAAAATTCCTATGCAGTGTTCACGGCATATGTTCACGGCAATGCATACGATTGTGACAAAAAATCGCTAAAATTCAACATGTAATATGTTTGCGAATGTCGAACATTTTCGAGAGAATATAAATTTTGCATTTTTCAACTTTTTCTTCAGCTTTAGTGAATGTGCTTTGCAAACGACAGACTTTATTTAATGATCGTGACTATTTTCGGCGATGCCGAATAGAATATGTACTACACGATCAGCGAGCCATTTTCAATCAAGATTTTCATTCTCCCGTTCCAAGCAAATATTTATCTTAATTTTGACGATAGTTTTTCGTCACCAAAAAAATATTCGAATATTTTTTTCCCACAAATGTCAAACAAGAAAAATACGTTTTAAATGACCTCGGAATGAATCGTGACTTTGCTTTGTCCAACCTCGAGATACACAATATTGTAAACTTGAGAGTGAAAATTCATCGACCCGTTGAAGTTACATATTTATTTCTCCCTATATTTATTTATTTCCAACCTCGAGATACACAATATTGTAAATTTGGGAGTGAAAATTCATCGACCCGTTGAAGTTACATATTTATTTCGTTATAAATGAGAAATATATTATTTGAAAAGCGCGTTTTCAAAGAAATCTTCCAAAATCTTTCGATTGTCAAAGAATCCAAATGAAGCGGAAGGTATTTACAAAAAAAAAAAACTTTAAAGAGTCAATGAAAAACAGGTTCTGAAATTTCGAAAATTTCACAAGGGAAAACGACCAAACTTGCGAAAAACGCATTTCGTTGACTCCGGCAATGTCCTCGTACTTAATTTCATATTAAAACCGCGTGGATATTACGATCTCTGTGGCCCCCAATTCTGATGATGGATTATTCGCATAGAACTTGGAGCGAGAATTCAGAAAAGGAGTATAACATTTCGTATACGCTATATACCCTCCGTTTTTTCTAATAAAAAGTTGACGGGGTCCGGAAGATGATCCTTAATTAATCGGAAAAATATCGCGCGATTCTCGTCGTTTTATTCGTCCCCTGATTGGTCGGTAAAGAAGGAATGGATTTCGTGGCAATATTCGTTCGCTCTCTGATGCGCGCGTATTATTTTCCCTTGGATTTGACAGTTACCGGATTCGGACGGATCAAATTACATAAAGAATCAAGGCGCTGCAGCGCAACAGGGCGATCGCGAGTACCCATCCATAAAATGCATAAATTTTGTAGCGCGCATCGTCTTTTTACACCTCAGCCGCCTCTCCTTCCTGACCGACCGTTCACGCCTATTAGCGCACGCAGCAACAACAGTGGCGCTCCCGCTTTTTCAAAGTCCCGGTCTTCACGTCTAAACACGACTGTCTGTGCTTAACGCTGCGCTGCTGCACTGTACGGCTGCGCAACACACACACACACACACACACAGCTACCGCATGCGTGCAATCAGAGTGTGCAAGCACCGAAGAAAGTACCGCGATGAATATCCGTCGAGTAAAAATGGAAACGACTATCCGGCAATCATAAAATAATGCACAAGTGTGCTTTCCCATCTATCGCGAGCTTTTGCGATCGCGAAGGAAGAAAGTTCTCGCGAAAATATCTCAAGAATGAAGCGATGAAATTTTTCTATAATTCGTCCAACCGATAAGAGAATTCGTTCGTCGGCGAAATGTGCACCACGGTATTTTTGCACTCGACGTAACGTTTTACGATCGTACGGGAAGAAAATGAGAAAGCAACTCGAGGAACATTATTCAATAATGACATTTTTTCATAAATTCATTTTTCCAAACCGTCAGAGCATGTTTTCGATAAAAATATATCTGAAAATCGTCAGATTTCCCGACTCTAATAAATGCCTCAAAAATTGCGTCGCTGATCGATCAACATAGCGGAGAGAAATATGCAGCTCAACGAAAGTATCGATTAACAACGAAAAATAATGAAACGCGTGTGAAATAATTCACCGTCTGGAAATTGCGATGCTTTCGTAATACATTATTATTCAAAAATGTAAATGATCATTCTCGTATCCTCTTTGTGTCAAAGCCAATGACGTTTCATTCGAGATTCGCGGAGCCCTATGAGCGGCACAGCGTCGATGCACAGGCTTGAATACTTTTTTGAAATTCATCATATTTTCTCGCGGAATATTCGAAACGACGCGGCGTGACACGAATATGCGAAGTGACAGGCGCGATATCGTCGGCGATGCTTAAAATTTTGTAAATTGGGTCATGTTCGTGCAATATTTCGTTTCTAAGGATAAATTTAGCTAAATATCAAAGTTAAACGCCCTGCACAGCGTCCTCTGCGTTGTTTCACCCGCAACATTTTTTTCAATAACCGAGAGTTCACACGCGAGTATTATTTTCTTCAAAGATGGAGAGAAGCTGATACAACGTTGTTGCGATTCATTGTTCTTTAGCATTTATAACTATACATGTATGTATGTAAAAATAATGCATAATAATCGTTCACTGACCCGGCTTTCTTGTCTCGGAAGATCCAATGCTGATTTGACCGAATGGACGGAAATCCACCAGCTATACTCTGGCCGTATGACGTTTATGATATAACGAGAATAAAGCAGCGATTGTTGACACAACGACGTCGAGAATCCGTGACCGCTATCTCGTCAATTCGAACGTTAGATGATCCCTGTTGATAGTCATCTCTTCTTCTCGCTTTTTATCTATCTTTTTCCACTTTTTCCCTCGAATCAAAGCGACTTCCTTGCCTGCTTGCTCTCTGTGCCTTCCTATCGCTGAATTTCTCTCTTGCACACGTTCGAGACTGCTTTTTTTCCGCGTTGAAACTTTAGAATCGTAAAGCTCCGATGTGAACCCCGACTTCGTTACGAGTAGCACAATTTTCACGATTATTATTTTTATATTGAATATATTAATGTATATATATATATTTTTATATAATATATATAAATTTCTATAATATTAATTTATCTATGCATTAATTTATTATAACTATTTTGGACGTGTCACGAACGATGATTTATCATTTTTTTTAAAGCTTTTGCCCCCTTATGCTCAATTATTTCCTCCTTATATTTTTCTGCTTTTTTTTCAAATGATTTATTTCAATGAATTATTTGTTGTGCGCACCAATTGTGAACATCGGGCACAATCAACGTACACCGCTGTCGATTTCTCATAAATATTATGTTAATAAATCGGTTATTGTTGGTAATTGAATTTACAAACACTTTTGTAATACCGATGTAATTTCGGGTGATGTAAACTCGCATTTATCAAAGAGAAGACTCGAGAGTGAGAAAATGCATTTGATGACAATACAAAACAAAACAAAAACCCCCCAAATTTTCCCGCACAAGATCGCTGCGTACGACGCTATACGACAACGACGCGACACTCGCGACGTTCGAATGCAGACTGAATCGCTCGTTCGTCGACTCTCTCGAGTCTACGGGCGAAGTAACGTAACTCGCGCGTTGCACGCCTAGCCGCTATAACCAACAAACGCGACGCGCGCGCCACTCCGCTGGCGGCAGTCGCTGTTAGCTTCTGTACGCTGTTACCCTGCCAGACTGCATAAGCACACCCCGCCATCCGCGCCCTTTCGCCGTATCTCTTATCAGCTGTGTAGGTACTATTCGTTCGGCCGTTCTCTGTACAGTACCATAGGGGCAACTCTCACTTTGTCAATCATTTTTTTTTTGCAATTGTCTGATATTGCCAGTAGATCATGACACATCATGATCATGACATGACGTATGTGCACGATGCACTACACGAGCGTTGGATATACAAAATATCGTCCATCTGTTGGACTGGATTGTTCTTAACCAATACGAATTACCAACGTATAATTACCAAGCGTATATTCCTCACATGCCCTTTGAAGTCAGACAAGACAAAGAAGGGTTGGGATGTTACGCGCTAATCGGAAGGACGCATCCCAACTTTTTATCTTAAAAAAAAGTGCCGGGAATACGCTTCGATTAAAATCGAAGCGTATTCTCGTTAAAAATACGCATATGTATGTATCTATCGGAAAAAAAAGCCTATAGGTAAAGGTCTATATTTATGATTTGGTCATATAAGTGACCTAACCTAACATATTCGTTATTTATTAAAAGAAACACGTATATACTCTTATATATTTATGAAAAAATCTATTTTATGTCTCGGATATGTGAAAGACATGCCCAACTTCTCGAAATGTGACGCGAGCTGTTATATTTAAAAAACAAATGAAACCTTCAATAATATATTCGGTCAAAGCAAGGGTGCTTTCTGTTAGGAGCCCACGATGCCGACAACGACGGTGAATTAGTGACAGATATACCATTCGATGCCCCCGAGAGGCTATTCGAACCAATTGGAACAAAGATGTCGCGCTCGTCGCGACCATTGTGGGTATTTCCCAAAAATCCGCGAGTTTTTAAATCGTTCAGCACATCACACAGAGATTCAATGTTTATATAATCAAAAGGATAACAGAGTTATCATTGCAACATCCTAATGCCTTTGCGCGTCACCAATTGCCCCCGTGTTTTTCACTGGGACTCGCAAAAAAAGTGTGTTTTATTTACCTTTTGTGGCAATGACTCCTGAAACTACTCATCTTTGTCTGCTGCAATAAGACTGTAAACCCTCATCTCGGTAATAAACGTACCGATCTTGGTTAACCAACGGGCGTTTCTGCAAGCGCTTATTCAACTTAATTTACCTGCAGAGTCAAGCATTTTTGCACCGCGTTTCACGAAGCGATCATTTATCAAATATTTCAACCGCGTGAGTTGTATATCTTTCGCACAGGTGGCGCTAACATCTATGCGATGCAAAAAAATATTCGCGATACTCTAACGTTGCAAGCGCTATTGGGGTTTTCCTGCAAGAGATTCAGAGCGCTACGGTATCACACAGCAACTCAAAGGCACAAGTTGCTTCGTGTCGCCTTGCTGGAAGAACCAATTGTTAAAAAAAAAGGTTATCAAATGATTGATTATAAAGACTAGAAGGAAATCGACATCGCTGCTATTGAAATCAAATTAAACAGTTTCCCATAATGAAAAAGCCCAAAATAACGCGTTAAATAACCGAAACTTTCTCTATGGAGTAACATTTTATAAGACCAGTGAAATTACAAACCACGAAAACCTTCGCTATACAACCTTCCAACGTCGTACGGAGTTATCGATATATATTAAATGATGAAAAATATTGAAAGGAATACCGGACAGGCATAATTTTTAAAGTATATCATTTTCAGTCGACTTTTTTGTCCCCATTGCTGGATCGTCGTCGCTCGTCGTGATGCCCAAGGTTTGTGCGAGTCAAAATAACGAGATCAGAGTATCATACATACATATATGAATGTATATACTCTGAACCGGATGATATGTAGCAATGGTACCGCGTACACGATCGTATAATACCCTTTTCGCATCACTCGTTCGATCGCAGTCCCGTAATTTTCGTGAAAGTTTTTTTCATCCCCCTTGCCCCGCTGACCGTGTCGCCCGGTATTAACCGAAGTGTGTAAAATAAACGGTAGAGCGCAGAGTGCAACGAATACAACGCCTTCAAGTTTCTCACAGAGAAGCACAAAGGACCTTCGTGTTCTCAATAAGAGCATTTTTTTTCCCTTCTTTTTTCTCATGTTTTATAGTTCAAGACCCAGAGAGCCGAGGAAACCGCATCATTACATCTTTCCTCTTTTATATACATATACTATATTGATATATATGTATAGAGATACAAAGGCCGATCTCTATTACGCACTTTTCTCGGTAAGTATAATATTTAAACGAGAAGAAAGAAAGGCGAATCTTTCTCTTTTTTCTTTTCTCCATTAACCCCGTTAACGTTCTCTGCCATTGTAACGGGCCGACCGTTGTGTTCCACGCTTCTCTCATTCAGTAGTCTTCTCTCGACGACCATCGTAATAATTCACCATCGGTAGTGCGTACCGGGCAAATACAAACTGAGCGCTGAGCGCTCCCCTCGATGTATCTCCGCGGCAGCACTGTAATAGCGGTAATACACACGCGCTGAGAGGTAACTGATTATTAAGGAGGCCCCGCGATGGTACAGTCAACCCAATTCATCGTCAGAGCTAAGGAAAAATCATTCGGATCGATTTTTTTCAAACGATGCATCGTGAGCGAAGAACGCGCCTCGTTCGTGTTTTACGAAGAACATTCCGGTGTACAGTTGAAGAATTTTTTCCTGCATAAATCGTTTTGTAAAGCGAGAGACCCTTCTTTCTACTTTAGTTTCCAATTGGTCGATTTATACTTGCAGCGCCGCGATAGCTACCGATACTGCCAAGTCATCGATAATTACGACGATCAACGCCATCTCGCGGGTTCCTCCGTCACTACCGTTTTAGCCTCCAATGAACATACTTTCTACACGACATTTCCGTCTAATGGGAGTACTTTTTTTCAGACACTGGCATGAATGTCTGCGTCTATGATGCAAATACGACGCGCATTTCTAATGTTTCGTAGTGTTTTTCTTTATTCAATCCGTGAACTTTTTTCGTGAATAAAATTCATCGCATACACAAAAAACAGAAAAAGCTACAGAAAATAATAAGAATTTTTAGGTTATGCGAAACGCACTTCAATGGATGTCACAACATTCGAATCTCGTCGAGTGTTTTTTTTTTTATTTATTCCGAATGGGGCAGTCTTAAGGTCAGATTAATTATAAATGAAAGCGGTTCTCCATAAAAGAACACTTCTGCTGAGTAAAAGAGAACACTTTTTGACAGGAAAAATCGCATTGACTGAATAAAAGTACACAGACTATTTCATTGTAAAAACGTACGAAAGAAACATTTAAAGATCGCAAAGTTTGATTCGACCGACTGTACCACCGAAATACGTGTGGCTCGCTTTTTTCTCCCTCTCGGAATATTCTGTTGCAATCTTTTGAAGGCGGAGAGGTGAACCGTTTTCGCTTGGGCGCAGTCTCCAAATGAGACGAACGGGACCCGAAAAACGCATCCGCGTAACATTAAAAAGTTCCGTTGTCGGTTACTTTCTTTTGCCAATACGATGGAATTAATCATTTTGGCGTAAGTAATTGGTTTCCTGAATTACCGACGGCTTCTTAAGTGCAAATCAGACGGTGCTACACGAATTGAAAAAAAAAGGTAATAATTGGAAATAACGTTACGCGTCGAGGTGTTTTTTATCATCGATATATTTGTTGACACGTGCGTAAATTAAAACTCCAGGTTTGAATTTTTGAGCGAAATTGAACGTCTAGTAATAATCTTTGAACCTAGTTTTTGTTAATTACTCTCTTCTTTGACGCGTTCCTCCAGCACTTTCTCGATCGTCGTTACTTTGGATATGAGCCTGAAAGATGGCGCTGCAAGCCCAGGAGACGACTGACATAATCGAGGTTAACTACTTTCGAAAACGTTATCATAATCTAGAGATTCCTCAAAGCTTTATCATCTCGTAGCATATGCAGTCCCGCCTCTAGTCTCCCCAAAGATTTCTCCAGTTACATATACATGTGCATGTTTATCTCGTTCGCCTAGGATCGGCGAGTATGTAGTAGAATATTCAACGTTATTCGCACCTTGCACGTCTACAGATTCATACGAGGTGAACGTGATTTTCCATCACCAGAATATGTATACAGCAAGCGAGAGTGCGGAAACACCAACAAAATGTAATTGCTTACAATGAAGTCATTGATGAAAATGGAAGTATCCGTGGCATGCTTTCCGTTTTGCAATACGACGACGTTGAAAAAATATGCATTCGTCCAATTAACCCGTGAAAATATTCTTGTTTGACGAATCTATTCGTGCGGATCTCTCATGAGTATATTTAGCTGACATGACGCAATATTTGGAAAATATCCGCAAAATCGTGAAATTAGATTCAACGTACAACCGGAAGTTATGAATTTTTGTAACCTATTTATTTATTTACGGTTGCGCGGCTTTGGTAGTGAACGCTGCGCGCTGTACTTTCGCGACATCTGTCGTTCAACCACGAAACTGTGTGGCGATTTTCTTGATTTTGACGAAAATCGCTTAGTATAAATATTTTCGTAGCTATTACCACTTTTCATGAAACGAGAGCGTATGTAACTTGAATGAAAAAGCGTTGATATTTGAAGATCTTAATAATTTCGACGAAATGCGTAGTGCATCGTTTGAACTTGTACCTTCTTCGAATTCATCTTTCCTGTATTGTACCCCTTTCCTCTCCTTCGTTCTCAGCGGCTTTCTGGACATCGCGCACGACAAGAGAGTCAATATAAATTGTTACGAAGCTGCGGCGTAATGCACGTACAATTAAATAATTGTACCCCTTGAGCTACTTCTTCACGTTGCAACGCTGAGAGCACAAAGAGATAGTACATGCTCCAATTGGGACACGAACGTTGAGAATGGCTTGAAGTGCACCTAACCTATATAGAGCATATGTGGTTCGCGTTGGCGTGCCTGTTTCGTATTTTGCTTTGTCACATGTGCCGAATTTCAGGCCGCAATGAGAAACGTATTCTTTTTTACTCCAACGTACTTTGAAAACGGGAAAATACCGATGACAACCGAACTTTACACTCGCAGTAAGAAGTTAGTTTCATACATTTTTTGGGAAGTTTCAGTAACCGGCAACGTCACGAATAACGATCGTAGGGATATAATGAAAAAAGCATTTTGGAGGTTAAACTCTGCGGTTTTGTATATCGGCATTCAACATTTTTGTAATGAGCCGCTGCTGAGAAATCACGAGAAAAGAAGCGAGAGAATTTTTTTCGATATTTTTGCTTGACTTTTACAAGTTCGATGGTCACGTGGGCAAATTTTTTGTACAACTCTGTGCCCGAAGAACCTTTAGAACGATTCCTCTTCTTTAATTTGCACCGCTGTTGTTATGCGCGATGATTTTTCGGTGATTTGTCAGCTGTCAGCGCAAAGATGACACTTTTGACTTTGACCTTCAATTACTCGCGATCGTACAGAAAATAAGAGAATGGTTCTGGAAACTTCAAAACATCCTCTGTGTGATGTAATTTCGCAAACAAATCGCTGTTGATACGAGAAACTCATTCCAAAATGAGGTAGAAAAACTTGCCTCATTTGATTCTCTTTGAGGCGAAATTTTGTTTCTCATCAATGTCCAGCATTGTGGCAATCAATTAATGTTGATGCGAATGTCAAAGTAGAAAGTTACATTTTTACATGGTACAGAGCTCAACAGCGGCTTTTAAATGTTACCCAAGCCCGTGGAACTTTGGCAAATCAAGCAAAAATAAAAAAAAAACTCACTGTTTTTCTTGTTATTCCTCAGCGGCAGTTGATTATAAAGATGTTCAATTGCAGAGATTTCAAGTTTTTAAAATGCTTTTTTTCATTATTGTACAATTTTTTTGACGTGACGTTAAAGCCTGCTGAAAGTCAGTAAAAAAGGTCGAAAATGTTGTTGGTCCCTTAATTATGCGTAGTTTATATCTTTGTTAAATAATTACTTTTCTTTTTTAGATCATTACTATTTTGCAATAATGTATTCTAGCGACATTTCCTTTTTCAACGTGCGCATCGTTATCGTGAAATTCACCTGCCTCTGATGGGAGCACGCGAAAATACGACTTTCGCCAGAAGCATAATAGAACAAAAAAGACCTAAATCGCTACGAGTGATGACTGAATTTTTTTAGCGATGAATCTTTGTTTTAGGCTCCGCGCGTTTATAATCTTTGTCAATATACAGCAAATACAAGTGTTGCGGTCATTATGACGCTCAGTGCTTTGCTTGTAAAAGGTCGGTCTTTGAACCTCGAGTGAAAATGAGCGCATCTGTCGTGCCGCGTACGCGCATAACGTTGCCTGCGATAGGAAATGGTAATGCATCGTGACTGTAACGCAGCTTCTCTCCACTACTTACTACACGCATACATATAATCTTATAAAAGTTTTATGAAAGTGTGCATAACTAAAACATCGGTGTGCATACAGACATACGCGATCTCTTTAGCACAAGCTTTTTTTTCTTTCCGCTAGGTTCGCAGCAGCGTGTCACTGCATCACGCGCCTGTAACGCGAGATACGAGTACACAGGTTAGGTCCGTGCTGATTTCCAACGCGCTTCTCGATTGCAAATTTCTCTCCAATGTGTATAGGACAAATAAACGGGTGAAATTGAATTTCGAGTCTTCTCTTTGGCAATTATAACCGTATATGCACAAGAGAAATTCATATCGAGAAAGGATTTTTGCTAGCTGTTTTTTTTTCCATTTCTCATTCCGTTCGTTTCCTCTCAGTCAGTTGTACTACCACTTTGCAACTACGCGATATAAATATAATCTTCTGTACTGTATGTCTGAACGTCGCATCTCTCTGTCGTCAGAGTGCACTGCTTAACTCGTGAAACAAACAATATATATCTCCCCGCGCGCAAAAGCTACACCACATACGAAATACGGGCACGAAGCTTCAACGCTCAAAACAGCTTAAATCATTCTCGTTCATTCAATTCGCGATGCATGCAAAAATATACGATGCTCCTCGTTTATTGCGGTATAAACGTACAACACGTTCGAATTTTTCCTAAAACTGTCTCTTGTAAGTTTATCCCTGTATGCACAAAGCTACTCAAAAATGGCGGTGATTAATTAATATTTTTCTCTGACGTCCTCATGAATCTAAAATGCTCATGTGAATTTTGACGAGCTTTGTAGATGTCTCATAAAATGACCTTTAAGGCAAGTTTATTTCGTTACGATATTTCGCAAAAACTTTTCTTTTTACTTTTTCGCAAGTTATTCATTTATTTTCACCATTTACGAAGGTACACATTTTCAAATAATTGGTGCATTATTTATATACGTTGTGAACTCAATTTAACCAAAAAAAACAACTTTTTTTCCTGAAGATCGTTATGAAAAAGTGGATATACGGCTGCGTTTGGTAATTCAGGCGATACCTTCGTTAATTCAGCCTTACTGTTTACACCTCGGCTTTATAGTGCCGCCTCTCCGATGCATTTTTTTATCCGTTTATTCCCTGACTCGCGAGCGACATATATATACTAGCTTAGGATACGCATTTTGTTGTCACACTATTTTGAGTGAAACATTCGATATAACCTCAATCGATACAAAAATATACTTTCAGTTTTTCGTTTAATTCCCGTTAATCAAAGTATTGATTATTATTATTATTGTTATCACATTATTCAAATTCTTTGCTGTGTTCAATGAAAAACGAGATAATGGACCATTCTGAATACTTGAAATCTGCATCGAATGTGTAGACAATGGTACGGAAAAGGCTGAATTTCCGAACGCAGCCCACTTAACGTTCTTTTCTTTGCCAAGTCCCTGCGGTTTGTTGTTGTTCAAAAAAGTCATCTGGAAAAAAATTCCCTTCAATGTTTTCGGGCTTCTAACAGACATTTCGCGATAAGCGAAATCTCCGTCTGTGACTACGGTAGTTTGTTCTTTTGAGTCTCCCCCATGTATCGATGTATGTCTATATTTTATACAGATGTATATAGTCATATTGGAAGTAGCACTTATAACATGGATGCGGTTAAATCGCGGCGTACAGGCCACCAGGGGCAAGTTTATGGGCCAGTCGGAATGCTCCGATGCCTTTACCGGAAACGCGATTATCGTCTTTTTCCCTCCGCGCTTTACAACTTTTCTCCCCTCGCGATGAAAAATGCATAGCATCTTAAAAATGATGATTCACTTTTGTGTATAAAGAAATTGTCAACTATCTGAACGTAGGAATTTCTCATAAATAATACACGAACGTTATTCAAACGAATCCATCTCGTTTTGGATTTTCGATGAAATTGTACACGGAAAAAATTCC
This sequence comes from Heteropelma amictum, assembly GCA_959613375.1. NCBI lineage: Eukaryota > Metazoa > Arthropoda > Insecta > Hymenoptera > Ichneumonidae > Heteropelma > Heteropelma amictum. Next base: position 10,560,653 of record OY390726.1, on the reverse strand, counting down.
AGCAAACAACTTTGGAAAAAATCTCGTGAAATTAACGTAATTTACAAAAAAGAAATTCGCACCGGATGAATTTTCATCGTGTTATTCAGCAATATTTATGAGGCGAACGTCTCTGATCCTTTGATCGACATAAACGAGAATTCAAAGTCTTATTTCTTTTACAAAGGGTCAATGTTTCACGTCATTGAAGAGTATGACCCTAATTTTCTGAGCTGACAGGATTGTGATTGATAGTTAGCAGTGACCCCGGAGTACGTTGGTCCTTAATTGAAGCTTTTAGAACGGAATGCACCGTTTGTGTATGCGTCACGCGGACCGTTTCTAATGGGGCAAATTTGCAATTTTTATTTATCTCTCTTCATCTTGCTCTCTCTTACTCTCCCTCGTTTCACGTTGCTCTCTGAAACGTTTTTGTCCATCTTCATTGCTAAGAGTTTACGCCACTCCAGTGGCAAACGTTTATTGATAAATCTTCACGAAAACCGGATGCGTAACTTTTCATCGTGCTACGTGCTTCCAAGTTGATGCAGTTACATCTTTTGCAACAGTGAAAAATCTTGAGGATCGAACATACCAACGTGATTGGATTGTCGAGACTCGCTTCAGCTACTCTGCAGTTGAACGTTACATGGAAGAACCGGTGTAACTGGTCCTTATAGCCTGGTAACCTCCCTAATCCTTGGGCTCGTATATGTTCGTACATGTCTCACTCATGTGTGTATTTGTGTGTGTGTGAGAGAGAGTGTGTGCGTGTGAAATCCTATAGTTTTTAAATGAAAATTATTGTCTGGCTGTAGAGTCTAAAAAAGGACAATTTTTATACGAATTGAACTTGGACAAGCTGTAACTCCACATCGGTTAGTTTCACGACATTATGATTAAGGACCTTTCTTGTAGAGCAGTTCATTCCCATCGGAATTCAAACACGCTCGGACAGTTTTTCCTGTGTTATTCTCGTGGAAAATAGAAAAGTGCGATGGGCACTTTTAAATATAGATGTTAAGAGCTTTATTCGCGGCTTCCTTCATGTAGACGACACTTTTAAGTCTGTCAGGGAAAAAGTTGAAGAATCTAAAAACAAGCAGAGATTCCAAAATTCATGCGACAAGTAGCTACGTATGTACGATAAAAAGTGTATAAAAGTACGTTAGCTGTAACACGACGTGGTAAGTTCATCGAGGTAAACTTTGAAAAATTCATACCTAAAAATTGTCCTGACTGATCAAAGTGAGATTGCGATAACACCGTTCTTTCTATCTCTCGCGATTAGCGTTCATCGGTCGCAAGGGAATATCCATTTTCGGTGATTAAGAACAGTACTCAATCTGAATTTTTACTGCAAAGAAATGCGAATGGGAAATTAGTTATGAAAAACAAGGCACAAAAAAAAGTAATTCCATCAGAAAACGAACGAACCCTTTCACTTTCAAGCATAGGATTGTTTCTTCCTTCGTTGGATCATTGCGAATAATTAAGCGTTCCGATCATTCGACTTCTTTGTTTTCCTCAAAGTGGAAAGGAATTCAAAGACCTCGTTTGAATATTCGCAATCGTGATTGTGCGGTAATTATGGATCGAGGAATTATCATTTACGGACGACGAGCCTGTACAGACTCTCTCTTTCTTCTATGCATTTTCTATAATCTCGTGTCAACGACCTCTGCGAACCGATACGAAATACCATTATTGTTATTATGATATTTCTTTTTTTTTTGCATTCCTCATCGCGTTTAATGACGCGGATGTTGCTTCGTTCAGGCCACCTGTAAAGTATAATAGAAGGAAACATTAGACAGGATTATCGATCATTATCGTATTTGCCACGGCTCATTAAGATGCGTGAGAGAACAAATGTGCGAAGAAAAAAAGCGACCGTGTCTTTTAATTCTTCTTTTCTTCTTAGCTAATCCGCCATTCCCGGTCATCCTGTACCGGTATGGTCTCTGCCACCGGTCGTTGTCGATATTGCGGTTGCTTCGGTAATGGTATAGTTCACGGCTGTTCAACTTTCCTCGGAGCAAGTGTAAACTATCAAGATTCACATGCCACCACGTATGACTCACGTCAACGCAATGAAAACAAGCCCAGTCTTGCCTCACTCTCTCGCTCTCTCTCTGTTTTTCCCTTCCTTGATCCTCTCGTTCTAGAATCATGCGGCAATGTTACTCTCGGTACAATAATAGACGTACGTTAATGTACTACATTCATTTGAATCGCAGTCTTGCACGAAATTAAATAACTTTCCGTGCCAAAGTACGCAGTCGCTCCAAGTGCGGAATAATGTTATATTCCATGTTTTTGCACATGGAATGACCGAGTGAGTTTTCGCAAATTGGATCATTTTTCACTGAACGAGACCAACGAAATCCGAAATTGTCCTCGAATTTTCGAACTTTGCGCAACACTTTGACCTGTACGATATTTGAGAGAGAAAAAAACAAATGCGTCATTACTTTTTATTCAAGGTTTGAGGTTTTGAAAATTTTTTTGGAAATTTCAGTGCAGAATCGAACTTTTTGCGTGTTTGTGTTTTTATATTTTATAGTTTCGCAGGATTCAAGATGCATAAATATGGAACACAGTCGCGACACATCGTTAAAACAAGCTGTCGATCGAATTATTGATAAATTATAGATTCGGTATGGATGCTGGAGTGAAAAATTTTCGTGTCTAATAAATCAAAAGTAATTAATAGTAAGCATCGCAATGGCCGTCGGAATTGTCGAGTGATCTGTATGTGCCCTCCTTCGATTCGGGATAACCCTGGGATACGATTTCCGATATAGCCCTGAAAAGAATAATAACAATGAAGACGTCGAGTGATTCGCGAGTCCGATTAATGACGAAGAATGCGGTACAAATAAAAACTGTACTTTATCAACTGTCCCTCGGAAGAATCCCATTTCACCGTGCCAGGGTGCGATATTTTGTATTCCAGCAACGTTTCCATCTCCTGTCGAAGTCGCTTCAAAGATAAGAACGTTCAAATGGTCATTTACTTTCACAAATAGTTTTGAATATATTCGTCAGACGTTATTCACGATTTTCGGGATAAAAAGCCCTGATACCTGAATCAGACCGGCGGTTTTAGTTTCGCAACGAATCGAGATGGCGTTGTTCAGCACAATTTGGCAGTATCTCTCTCGACTTTCTGTTGGAACGAGAACATAAAAATATATCCTTTTTTCACGATACTGGGAATGAAAATTCATAAATTATGACGAGTGTAAAGTTCAGGAATCGGCAGCGAATGATTTGCATGCCATTTTGCCGAAACAAAACAAAAGAAACATCGAATCGTAAAGGGAGAAAATGAATTTGTTGACGAGGTTGTCGATTCTTTCAACCGCCATTGATCGTGAAAAGAGAGAATAATAATAAAAAATGGCGTGAAACAATGTTTGCTTTCTGGAAAATGGCACTTTTCCCATGAAGAAAAACGTTATCGCAAAATCGAGGCAAGATTTTCATACAGGCTTTCCTCTTTTCGACAAAAAAGCGACGTTTTACCTATAGTGCATTTCGGTGCCGCGAATAACAATGCGACCCAACTGACGCTCGTTGTATCATGGAGATAAATCGCTGTTGATCGTTGCTTGAGAAAAAATGTGAGATAGGGCGTGGGCATATCGTCCGCGTTTGCGTTTATACTGCTTGGATGAATTTTCACTGTTTCATCAGCGACTGTTTTTATTTTTGGGTGTCGTCTCTGCCCGGTCGATTTTCCAAAGTTTCTGCGTACGCAATTCATCAAAATGTTATTCATACACTCGTCCCAAGAGAGCTTGAAATTAATTTTTCAATTTTGAAGGAAGAATCTTCAAAAAGTTCAAAGGACGCAACACATCGCGAGAAATTTTGTTATTCATTCATACTCACGTGATCGTGGCGACGTTCGGATACAATCCGGCACAAACAATGGCTTTGATCACTGCTAAATTCGTCGAATTACGATTGGCGGAGTGATCGGAGGGATTTTCGCTGTCCAAGAACTTCATTTCGCAAAGATGACGAGCAAATTGACGTTTCATGTCCGACAAGAGTTTCAGCGTGTTCCAGGAGAGGAAATAATCGTAGCAGAATCTTCGTGAACTGCCATTCGTGTAAAGAGATTCGTATCTTTTCAGAGCTTCCGCGAGAGCAATGTGATCGCTGTGATGACCCAAGCCGAGTTCCAATTTTTTTCTGTTCGCATTGTCCTCTTTGCCAAACGGACAGTAAAAAGCATCCTTGAACGTGAGACTCGCAGCGATCGAAAAAACGGGATCAACGCACGAGAAAAGTGATGCCCAAATTATCATTTTTCCTGGAAATAGAGATGAAATTGCGATGAGTAACTTTGGTCACAACGTTGCTGTATCACATCTCGATTCGCTAGTGATAAAGCGAGAAAGAAATGCTTGTCGTACCTGTTCTTGGATCGAGTGGTAATTTCGCTAAATGATAACCCAATGGAGTTAGATTTTCGTTATTGTCGAGAGCATTGAGAGTCCTCAACAATTCGAGAGACAATTCAATCGCTCTTGGTTCCGGTGGATCCATGAGACTCGAGAGAAACGTCCCGACTTTGCCGAGCTGCAATATCTTTGCCTGTAATATTACTTGCTCCAGAGGAGTTCTCAGCATCTCCGGTGCCGGATATTGTTCCAAGATACTTTCCCTCGCTTTCGTGAAAAGATGATAACATTCGCCAGGCTGAACTCTGCGAAAAGCAAGAATCGATGAAAACCGTGTACTCGTTTTCGAAACCAGTTTTTTTCGTCTTTTCTCTTGTTTTTCTAAACTTTTCTACCTGCCGGAACGACCACGTCTCTGTTTGGCGTTGGCCAACGATATCCATTCGGGCTCGAGAGTCTCAATGTTTTTTATTATATCGAATCTCGTTAATTTCGTGCGACCGCAATCGATAACGTAAACGACGTCCTCGATCGTTATCGAAGTTTCAGCGATCGACGTTGCTATTATTATTTTACGTATTCCATTCGGCGGCGGTTTGAAAATGAGCTTTTGTTCGACCGTGGGCAGACGAGAGTGCAGCGGATAAATTACGCAGGTATCTACGTTTGAAAAAATATATTCAAAGAATAAAGAAACATTTGAACTTTACTTTTGTGGAAAACTTTCCACAGATATTCGAATTGGTGGTTGAGTTAGATATTTGTCTTACGCGGTGGAAACTCTCCGCTTTCGAGCAACAGCTGCGTCAATTTCGTTATGTCCAACATCCCTGGAAGAAATACCAGTATAGCGCCTGGAGGCTTTCTCGCGCAGATGTACTCGAGCAACGATTGTATGAGCTCGAGCGACAGCATCTCGCTGCACGGATTTCTAAGTTCGTTCGTAACGCTTTTCGAATATTTTTTCTGCAATGTGAAATACCCATTATTTCATAATATCTACAGAGATAGGAATATTAACTGATGAAAAAAGAAACGAAATAAACACATACTTCCATTTCTAACAATCGTACCGCCGGCCTAATGTATCTGTCGAAATCTCCGAGAACGAGATTCGATTTTTTGTAAGTTTTTCGCTCTTGAATTGGAAAGCGAAAGCTGCAACGAAAAGAGAAATTATTACGAAAGAATATTAAAGCTAAGGAGCTTCCTCTCATCCTGATTCAAGTTCATCTTACCGAGTAACTTCAAGAATGTCTTCGAGAAAATAATCCTGAACCGGATATGTGAATCCAGGTATATGAATGTTTGGACATTTGTTGTAATACGATGAAAATCTGTCAGAGTTGAGTGTCGCACTCATCAATATCACTTTCAGATTCGGCCTCTACAAAATTCAAGTAAATGAATACACTTGAGTTTCTGAATCAGTTTATCAATGTTATTCCGTGCATGTTGAGGGTATTAATACAAATAAATGTATGATCAGCATTTGAGAAAAGTGGCGAATTAAATTATTCCTTCACCTTTGGGATTACTTGTTTTAAGAGCGTTATTATGAAATCGCTCTCGGTATTTCTCTCATGAATTTCATCCAAAATCACGTGAGAAAAATCACGCAATGCGGGATCGCCTTGCATATACTGAAGCAAAAGTCCCGTAGTACAGAAAAGTATGCTGCCGTAATCTCTGGATGGAACTCTGAAAAGCAGCAATTAATGTTGCGTCTCAATGAAATATTAATGTATTATACGACGAAGTGAGAGTTGAGAAAAAATTACAATCTCACGAATAATATGGATTATTAAACATTACATTTTTTATTTTTTTTTATAATCGAATTTTTTTCATTGTAAAAAGCACAAATTTACGTACTTTTCCAATCTAATCTGATAACCGACGGATTTTCCGAGCGATTCGACCCTTTCAGCGGCGACCCTTTCGGCGACGGAAACTGCTGAGATTCTGCGCGGCTGAGTGCAAATAATCTTGGTTATGCTTCCATCACCTCGCTCCAGAGCATCATCAAGAATGAATTGCGCGACCTGAGTCGTTTTACCGCAACCTAGAAAAAAAAACGCAAAAGGAAAAATGAAGTTTCGTTCATTGCTCCAAGTTTGTTGAAAGTTTCTCGTCCAACAAGCATACCGGTCTCTCCGCTTATAACGACTACTTGATTCTCCGTGACGAGTTTGAGTATTTCATCTTTCATGTTAAAAGAAGGCAATTTCGAGCGGAAATTAAACATTCTTGCATAGCCACTCGAATTTTGTCTCTCCTTGTGTTCTTCCAACAGTTTCTCATCCAATTGCGGATTTCTTTTCAATTTTGACTCCAGCAGGATCGCTTTTGAGAGATTTTGTTGAATGTCTCCCGATATGATTTCTAAGAACTTTCTCTTGAACTGGGAATCTCCGATGTGAGTGTATCTTGCTCCCAAACTGTCGTCTTTGTCAAAATCTTCGTTGCTGCCCAACCGTGGAGCGTAAGGTGGTTTCGTCTTTTCCAGCATACGTTCTATGGTTTCTTGCACCTGGGGATCCAGCCTCAGGCCACAAGATTGTTCCTCTTTTTTAAGTTGTATTGCTTTTTTTTTCAAGCCTTGATCTCTGTAATATAGCCCAATGGCTTTGCCCACAAGATGGGGCGGATGACCTCCTCTGCCTCTTCCCCTCCCTCTCGGTGAACCCGGCCCATTGGCGGAACCGTGATTCCTTCTACCGCCGCTGTTTTGTCCATGTCCCGAATGACCTGAACAGAAATGTACAAACATGTGCCGTTTCATGGTGCTTAAGATCAATGCACAATATCGACCTTTTGTTCGACAAAAGGTCCGTGTTGAAATATTTTACTTTCTATCTAATCTTCTTTTCATATTTTTAAATATCGCGAATTTACAAGTACGGTAATATTAACAAATTTTCCTCATTTGTTTATTTTCTTTTGTTTTACAAAATGTATTTAAGGCATAGTCCATAAACGGGCTAAACTCATGTAGAGTCAATTTTTTGCTTTTGAATTTGTTGGAAGGTTTGATTTTTGAAAATAGCACTCTAGTACATAACGCATTTTACAGATCGATTTTGAAATAATCGTAAAAAGATCGGAAAGACAGACAGTTCCGAAAAAGTTGACATTTTGCTAAAACAAATTTGTAAATGATGAAAATAACAATCTCCGAAAGCGGATAAATTGCACGATAATTGAAATGGTATTGCAAATTTCCATAGAATTTACGTCTGAAGTTACATACAGCACATCACCGCAGAATCAATGAAACGGATGTGATATGAAATATTAACGAAATTACGAAACATCTAAACAATTAGGTTAGCCGGTATAATATCATTGAGTTTTTACCCTGACGATCACGCGCGGGGTAACAATCACTTTCAAACATCGTGTATTTGGACATAATACTGTTGTGACGTCAAAAACTGCAACTACTGGTTAATTCCGTTTAAATTAAATTTAATTATTGTTACAATGTCGAGAAAGATTCAGCGCTGTCAAAACTATGGTCAAAACAAATGAAAACCTCTACACTTGAATCGACAACGCGAACTGATCACCTTAATCAATGATGATTCTTTGGCTGCAGGGTCGCAGGTTACTCTCATGGAAAACTGTAGCTGTAGTGTACGTTGGTGTACGTGCTCCAAGTGTTGCGCGCAAGCGTACTACGGCGACGGCCGAACTCGCGCTTGGCTCGTGTGACGACTCATGTGGACTGGTGTGGACTCGTGTGTGTATCTGCAAACACCCCCTCTTTCTCTGCATTCCTCTATGCTCTGTCGATAATTAAGGATTTTCTTTTCCGGAACACAGAGATATATTTTATAACTTTGCTCTATAGAAAAAAGCAAAAACAAAAGTTATATGCGAATGTTTAGTTTGATTACATACATTAACATAAAAAATTTCAACTGTATTTTCGATTCTCGTTTGATTACGGAAGTCAACAATTCTTGGACATTCCGTTGAGGGCGCTACGAGACCAACTAGTCTTTTCCTACTCGTTTGTTGGGTGTACGAGAACGAAACCAAAATGGTAAGATCGGTTATCGTGATTAATAATTCCAATCAGTATTTAAAATGTGACAATTTCCATTTAAAACGACAACCCGGCTGATTGTGCATCGTTTGATGATCATATTTTCGGGAAGGAATGAAAATTACTGCGATTTGTGCAACCTGATGATAACGCGTTAGGTTATGTTTGTTCAAGACTTTCCGAGCATTGTTTGGATGCTAAAACTTTTCTTAATAAGAGTCGTTGTTACATAAAGCCATTCAAATTTCAAGGCGTAGTATTCACAGAGAATACAATTATTTGCACGAGTGATAGATCTCATAATTCAATGTGGTTAATTTTTTAGGTTATGCGACGATCCAAACATACTTTGAAACCCATTTTTACTTTGCAGTACAAGTTTTGAATAGTCTTTTGAAATCTTCCTTGTAATCCGCATTATTGTTCTTTTTACAATCGCGTGCTCCTACCGTTAACATAAAGTTACCAGTGATCATCGAAATATTATGAAATCGACAGGCCAAGCGTACCAAAAAGGTTGGAATTACCGGGAAGTATGGGACCCGTTATGGTGCTTCCCTCAGGAAAATGGTCAAAAAAATGGAAATCACCCAACACAGCAAATACACTTGCACATTTTGCGGCAAGGTAAATATCCCATTTTTTTAAACTTTTAAATATTCGAAACATACTTTGGAAAAACATAATATCTTTGATTATCGCTTGCTTGTTTTCTAAGGATGCCATGAAACGCAGTGTAGTCGGCATCTGGTCGTGCAAACGATGCAAAAGAACTGTTGCCGGCGGTGCTTGGGTTTATTCTACCACAGCTGCTGCGTCAGTAAGATCCGCCGTCCGTCGATTGCGTGAAGTTAAGGAACAGTAAAATTATCGAATAAACTTGTTTTTCAAGTATATCAACTGTGTCAAACTTATTGAAAAAAAGAAACCAAAATCCTGGCGGCCCAAGATGAACCGACAAACATTCGGTGGATAAAATTGCTCAGCTGTTCAATGAAAAGCATTTAAACCACTCGCGATCCAAGTTTTTTGTAGTATTTACTGAAAATATATGAGTTTCTCAACGGTAATAAACAAATAGCGACAAATGAATCGTCGCTTAGTCGATTTTTTCAGAATGAATCATCGTGATTTGTTCGATATTCAAGTATATTCGACAAAATTATGGAAAACAATTGACATGAAAAATAACAGCATCAGAAGAAAGTGGATATCAAACTTTCATGTGGAATATTCGGATTTTGTTTACTGAAAATTAATAAAAAACGAAAAATGTGAGGGAAAGAGGGGAAAAACAGTTTTCATACAAATTCGTAACAAATACCTGTATTGTTGGATTTATAATATTTCTACAAGCAAGATGGAATAATTTTCAATATTGTATCGACGAATTGTACCGCAAAATATTTCGGAATGAAGGAAGATATTGCATTTTACAATGGAACGTATGTTGCCTTCATTATCTTTGTTCGAACAAAGTTAAAACTAAAAACAATGAGGATAATACTGTCTTGAAGTATTGATCCGGTATGCGATACACAGAACCTTGTGGGATAGAAATATCTGTATTGAATAACAATTGAAAAATCATGGAAGAACCATATAAATCGATTATACGCAAAATAACTCTGTTCCCAAATGGTCATTGCTTTTTTCTTCTTTATACGTGCTTCTGCTGATTTTTCTTACCAACTATCATGATACTTAAAATTTACATGATATTTTTCGTGATTACTATACAACTCTCGTAACGCGAGACGATCTCTTTTTCTTCCGTTACTGCGCAAATCGTCGGTGATTCTTTTTCAACTTTATTTCATTTTCATTATGTACTTGGCGCGATTTGAGGTCACCAACGGGTCGTGAAACTGCGAGAGCGTGATCCTTATTATCTGTAATAGTTCGTCTGTACATTTATTGTAGTTTCGACCGACTACTCGCAGAGTTTTCGCGCTATTAAGATTAAGTGGAAATTACCGTACAGCGCACGACACTCAGAGGCACGTCCGGGTTGTTAATATTACCTAGAGAGTTTCTTTTGTCTTTCATACGTCGATTTTTTCGGACAATCTCTTTCTTTGTCATTGACAAGTCCATCTGTCAAACTACACGTATAATCAGGTGATTGAAACCAAAAAATCTTTTTGCATAGATTCTTTCATCTTGACGTACGACATTCGAAATTCTCAATAAATTCGGTTATTCGATAAACCAGATTTTTTATCGCCAAATATCAACAATATTGTATACTCACAGGGCAGGGATATCGTTACTTTTCGCTTTGAACATTCTCATTTCCTTGCGCAAAATGAGTATCCATGAACATTGTATTCTGAAGAAAGAACTTTTTTTTCATACCACCTTAATATACGCGTAACGACAGTACGAACGAGAAGATTCGAGCCTGACAAAAATCCATTAATGTACCATTTCATTCGATAACTTTTTTGGGGATAGTGCTGGCGATACTTTCCATTTTATAAGAGTGCAGTTTTTTTACATTTCATTCGAGTATAAGAGCCGCAAATTTTGTCATTCGCCAACAACGTTGGTTCCGAGTAGAAAATAGAGTTACTCTGAAGGACTATAGCTTCTTTCGTATATAATTCATAACACGCCGCAAGCAGTTTTGTAACAAAGAAATTACGTACCGATCGTATATAATTCAACGCCGTTGAATTATTCTCACGATTCCATTGACTTTTCGTTTCTTTTCGAAATCACGAACCATGCTTTACACTCGTAATTCAATTCAAGGGCTGTACAAAAATAAATACTTCAAATTCAAATGAAATAGAAACTATTCAACAGTTCTACCATCATCGTGACTACGAGGTTTTCCGTTATTGTTCAATTATCGGAGCTGTCGAACGTATTCGCCCCACGCTATATTTTCGTCGCGGTACAAAAAACGAAAAAAAAAAAACAAGACACTGGATAACAGTACGAAAAATAGATTCGTTAGATTTCATTGATTATTGTAATTATAAAGACACGTTTATCGACGATAGTGACGGAACAATCCACGATTCAATTTTTTTTGTTTTACGGTGAAAAACAAGCGTCAGGAAGCAATTCACTGATTGGAAAACGGAAGAAATTCATATCGCCCGCAATTCTTCGTTCGACCCTTCGAGAACACACGGGGTCAAAAACTGACCCTCACCTCAATTTCTCTTACATTCGTTCCATTCAGAGATATTACAAAATAAAAAATGCGATTTTCTTCGGAAATGAGGTTTTTTTTCAGGAAAAAAGTTTTTCTTTTAAAATTTCAACAACTCCTCCAGCGCTCTTCAATCATATTAATAGATTTTCAAGATTTCAAGTATATCTCAGCATTTTTTTACACCGATCTCGCTCACCAATTTGAAATGATAAACGACTCGACAAATGTGCGAGTACCGATGGGCCCAGGGTGTTTTTCGACATTGGACATTTTCCCGCCGATAAATCGCAACTTCCGTGTAACAATATCGGTGAATGGAGATATATAAGTACAGTCTTAAAGAAATGAGGTAAGACGCCCTGTCGCATTTGATCAATGATGGTTTTCGTTAAATTTTTTTTTCAATTTGTCGAAGCGAGGAACTATTTAGAGTTAAACAGTATAAAAAGATTCAGTGTTCTCCCGATTAACGTTCACGGATTGTACAGTACAAATTGTTTATACATATGTATCAATGTATATATAGTTTTATATACATGCACACATATACATATATATATGGGTGTGTTATTTATCCTATTTAAGTAGAATTCTCCCCTCTCCGAGTTTTAAAATCATTGAAACGTCGATTTCGCGCGGGCCATTGGAGGAGGACGCACATCACGTTCGAGTATCACGAGTCAATGAATTCGTGAAGATCGAAGCACCAGCGCAGAACGTTTAAAATTGGTCATGTCCATTGCACAAATTTCCCAATGACGACGACAAACTTCACGTGTTGCTCTCCAATTTTTGCTCCGTGTCAACAATTATACATTTCTATATAACATTAGTTTACCGTTTGTTCTTCTGATATGCTTTCGTCTACCATTCACCAGCAAATATTCACTCTTTGTATCAACGCGATCGCGCGTCTCTTCATTCGGTTTGTTCAAATCTCTCACGCTCGCTTGATCAAATGCTCATCGGCCCAATTCTTTTCTCACATGCGCACAAAACGTTTTTCTTTCTCGTTATTCTTCAGGTGCAATTGTCAAGGCCATGTCATTCTTTTCGGAATACATGTTTGAAAAAAATAACAGCATATATTCGACACTCGAAAAGCCTGAAGGTAATTGCAGGATTAAAGAAAAACAGAGTCAACCATGGCCTGATCTGAGATGGCCGAAACGACTCTCGAGGGTCACTTGATCGCCAAACACACGTGTTGAATTGCTAGTATTATTATTATTATTATTATTATTATTAAGATTATTATTGTTGTTATTATTTTAGTCCCATATAGCTAATCTCATCCTTGTATTCAAACTCCTTCCTTGCTCTTGGGATAGAACGCACGTGGACGATGTTTCTTTTCATCAAAAATCCGTGCTTTTGTCGAAATTCGATAAATACATCATCAACAAGTATTGCGAGCAATTATCATCGCGATATTCCGCCCGATATTAGCTAGCTTGCCATTTAAATTTACTCTTCATTATCCATTTTTGGCCGATATTGCGAGGATCACACTTTGCCAATACCGGCTGCGCTGGATCACCCGGGCGTGGTACCGAAAGACAATGGCCCGTGTTCATGTGTCGTATCATCTTTGTCTGCAATGAAAGGATACAATCTGTTTAATAGAGAGACCTTTTTTGAAAATTCTTTTATCGATGTTTGCAAAATTTGGAATCTCTTGAACATCTTTGTATCACCAAGGTCTCGCGAATTCGAACGAATCACGGATACCACTTGCAGGTATGAAAAAAAATGAGATTTTCAATTTTTTTTCGCGCGTAATTGGACAAGTCGAACAAAAATCCAACATGAAACGGAAATAAATGTCGGATGTTTGAAAATTAGGCTAAATGCAATTTTTCTTTGAATCGATTCGGACGAAGACCGCGTCCATATTTTGTTGACCCTGCAAAATTGGAGTAAAAAGCTCACCTCTTTATTGTAAGACCACGCTTGATTGCCTCCCATTCCGTGACAACGGACTATTTTGACGGGACCTTGCGGACTCGTCGCGTCCAGACACATATCGTCAGACATTATTTGATCGCGTTTCGTATAAGCGAACACCTTTAAAGTCATTGAGTGAAATAAATTTTGTTTGAAATTGATAAATTTGCCATCTGCATCTACATGTTGATTAATTAAAACCGTCTGACGAACAATGACACACCTGATTGCCACCCAAACCGTGGCAGTAACTTAGACCAACGTTTTCGCCGGTTCTTCTGCCCATCGTGTCCAAGCAATTTCGCGCCTCGATGTTTTTGACGTCGCCCAAATAATAATAATCCAGAGGCATCGGTGATTCCGGATAAACGTTTTCCAGATACCATCTGAAGCTTTTGCACTTGAGCTTCTCGCGAAGCTTCACTCGGTCGGAAACGTTGCCCAACGGTACACTACGAGCACCTGGAATACCACCAAGAGTAAACACCTGCAATCTCAATGCAACGAACAAATAGAGAATTACGTGTGGAGGCGTTCGTATGAACGATAAATTCCAATTCTACGATTGAGTGCTCACGTGTGCTGCGAGTGTAAAAAATGAAATATTATGTGATGAGAACATGTGCGTGCTAAATGAGTGAAGGAAAAACACACAAAAGGAAAAGAAAAAAATATGATAGATATCGTCAAGTTTTTTTCTGCCTCAAGCTCTCGTTTTTATGAAACCTAAAAACAATAACGAGTTTAATACGTTTAAGAGTTCATTACGATTGTAATTGTCGTAAGTGGCACGTCATTCATATTATATTGTCTTCACGGGATCAGAGTTGCACAGGAATATTCATGCTAATGCGTAATCGATTGAGATCAATCAATAATCGCAATTTCAAATTACCGCTCGTTGTAGCTATTCTGCAAGTTCATCAAAAATCCAATTTTCACGTCCATCTCCGTTTCTTCAAATAATCACATGCACTTCATTCTCGGGCATTTTTCTTTCTCTTGCGCGAGTAAAATAAATTGACGAAGCTTGGGATCAACACGAAATTCGGAAGTTTGTGATTTCGTTGAATTTTATTAACGGGTATCTGATAAAGAGATGTCGCAAAATAGTGACCCATAGCTAATAGAATCATGCTTATATCTATATACATATATTATATGTAATATATACGTACTAATCAATTAAATATTATAGCGAAAATGAGAATTCGTTTGTTTCAAATTAAAAGATAGTGTCTGTGAAGAAAAGTATGTTTGAATGATACTTGAGCATCGTCGTTCTTAGTGAAACAATAATTTTTCGACGTATTGATTCAATAAATTGATACAAGGACATTCTTCGATGTCAAGCATTTGAGAATAATTGCGAATATTTATTGTGAAGTATTGAGAAATACGCAGTTAATGTTTTATTGCTAATTATGTTATTGAGGACGTATGGCACGTACAGCCTGAACAAAACCAAATTGGAATGAGAATTTCGTGTAGTTGGCAATACCACAAAAATCTCAAAAAAATCACTCGTATGTGATACACCAAGCGCAGTAATTTTCAATAATAACAATATTAAAAAGTTATCAACAAATTGTTAACAAAAAACTTTTGAAAGTAAACTGTGAACTTCTCGTCTTTTCATACTGAATTAATTCGATCATGTTTTTGAACGCACTTGAATTTTTTCAAAATGCAGTCGGTATATTGAAATTTGTTTTTTTTATTATTTTTCTTAAGACTGTATAAACGAAACTGCTCGTTCAATGGATCGGAAATTTCTCACAAGTAATGAGAAACGTTGATATATGAGAAATGACGAATCATTCTCGAGTTTTTTTACATTTTTTCAAAATTAAAAAGACATTCAAAATACCGACTAAATTTTGAAATGATTCAAGTGCATTGAAAAAAATGAACAAATTAATTTAGTATGAAAAGAAGAGATATTCACAGTTTACTTTTGCGTTTTTAACAATATGTTAACAACTCTTTAATATTGTTACTAACGAAAATGACTGTGTTGGGTATATTACAGAAGATTGATTTTTTTTACAGATTTTTATAAATTCTCAGATTTAGAAATTCTCATCCTACTTCGGATTTTGTTTAGACCATACGCGCTATACATCCTCAAGAGTTAGTATTTTTTGCAATTGATAGCAACTGTAAAAGACTTTTGATTCCTACGAATGGAATGATGCTTCTTTTTTCCCCGCATAATCGCAATTACTTCGTTATTAAATCGTTTTTACTTTATCCCATTGTCGTTTTTCCCATAATCCGCCATAAAACCAGAAAAACTATCATCTGTACATTAGTCATTATCACAACATTGTTAAACGTTTCGTATATACACTATGCATTTTTTTTACCCAAACTGCACGATTTTTCGGTTGAAATTTCGCGAAATTGTTATGGTATTTCTTCAATGTACGAAAACACGAATAATTTTCCAACGATTCTTGCCAATGTTTTTTCATCAGTTTTTGTTTTACCATGTACATGGGGATTCAATTATTCCAAGCAACGCCGACGCTTTATTACACTATATGTGTATATATGTACAATATGTCGGAGTCTCGATGATAATCATGCTTGCTCATGCAATTTTTGCGCTGCGCGCCTCGGTCGTGTCGATGCTCGGCCATCGATTATTCACTTGTTATTCATTTACTCCATGTTTTTTTTTTCTATTTTTCGTTATCTTTTTGCATTGCTTTGCTTTGTTTCTTTCGTTTTCTCGTGTTAGTGCTACCTGGATTAATGTTGTAATAGAAGTACTTCCACTGGTCCAACCAGACTTCAGCGAGCCTCGCATTGTTGTGGTTGACTATCTTGCTCGTACCACCGGGGAAAGTGTACGGCGTTGACTTACGGAATACATGTCCAACGTGAGAGCAAGTTGCTATTTCCAACGTCCCACCACACATCCATATCTAACCAACTCATTTCTGTTAGTATGTTAGCGATTCGGAAGGAAAAAAAAACATGTAAATGTACGAATCGTGAAACTCAATAATGACAATCTGGACGCTACAAGCGAAGAAACGAACACGCATTATTTGGCCTCCTAAAAAAACAATCTCTCAAGAGAACACTCTCGTCTCCGACGTCGCCACGGTTCGTCAACCTATAAAAGCCTATTTGTCATCATCTTCTCGTGGAAAACAAACGTAAATGGCATTCGACATGTAATGAAAGCGCAAAAAATGTCTCGTGTTAGTCGAGTTGGATGGATGAGTGGTTAAGACTGTTTCGGGTTATCGACTCATGAAATATTAAGTAATCACGTTTTTAATCCTGAAAAACAAGAATATCGCGGTTCCAAATGAAACAAGCTTTCGAACACAAGTATCAAAAAACAGAATAGCTTCGTATATCAGATACCCGTTTTTTTTTGTGGAAATTGAGGATGTAATTAATCGCACCTCTTCAACTTCCTGAAAATCGTGCCGTACATAATATATTCGTGAAAAAAACAAATATTCGCAGAACGAAAATTCTAGTGACATGTGCTCTCCGTCTATCGTATCGAATGACAATGAACCAACAGGCGACAAAACTGTTTTATACAAAGTTCATTTTCTTTGCTAATACTATCTTTTTTCCAACAGACGTTTGCTCTCGGAAGGAATTCAAGTTTCACTCTGAAAACAGCTCACCAGGCGTGATTCATTTTTACGTTCATCTTAGACGGAAACAAAAGTGATAATAAAGTTGTGAAAAAATTCGCGATGTTTCGATATTGCGGTTGTAAAATTTGCCATCGCCGTGCGACACATTTTTTTGATTACTCCGTGTGATATTCAGTTTTGTTGAATATCGTAGTTGAAAAAATATTTTTTTTTTACCTCACGTTGAGGTAAAATCGTCTGTAACTTTCTTCGGCAAGACATACCAATCGTTTATAATTTGAACAATGAATGTTTAAGCTAACCTGGGTTCATGGCATAGTAAAAGTCTCTCCACTCATCCATCCAGACCTCGGCAACCCTGGCCGCGTTGTGAAGTACAATCTTGCTGACACCACCGGGAAATGTGTACGGGCTCTTGTCGCGAAAGACATGTCCAACGTGCGAACACGGGCTGATTTCTAAAATTCCACCACACTGCCATACCTACGAAATCAACTCGAAAATTTTACAAATTGCATTCGCCCTCTCGTGTTGATTCTTTGCAGAATTCGTTTTCAGCTGCAACGTTTTCTGAAAATTTCTAACAAAAACATGCTAAAAATGGTCGATTCTTCTATTTCTTATTACGTACGTTTGCCAAAGAAAAAAAATGCATTTCGATAATTGTACACTAATTTTTGACTAATTTTCCAAAATTCAGTGACTATGCGTTTAAACTTTCATGGTTTTTGCTTTGTTTGAGTGAAATGTAGCGAGGCAGCACGGTGAGATCGTATGAGATAACATTTAAACTTAATTCGTGTAAATTTTCTGAAAGGAAAAATCATTACTTTGGCGTATGAAAATTGCGAGAGGAATTGAAGAATGAAACTCACCCTGAAGCTCATTTCGAGATTTTCGCCGCCCCAGATATCCATACCTTCGTCGTAAGCTCCCAATTCGTAAAAGTATTCCTTGTCGATGGAGAATAACCCACCGGCCATGGTGGGAGTTCGGAGCGGTGCGGTACGATCTCCGTTTCTCCGGTCCATTTCCCTCTGGGCTACTCTGTACCTGAGGATTCATGAAAAATTACAGCGATCAATGGACATTTTTATCGACGATAAATTGATCACGAAATAACGGGTTAAGCATCAATTTATTTCACTATTCTACATAATTTTTTTTCTCCATTCAAAAAACAAGGACAAGCATAATACGTGCGAGAATACACGTGAAAACCGAATTCAATAATTTGTCATTGAAATTGTTGCAGCTTTCGAAAAAAAAGGAAGAAAATACCAAAGTGGTTGTTTGACTTACCACCTAAAATTGAGTTTCCAATTGAATCCACCCCAGGTCATGTCGCTGGCTCTTACATATTCGAAAGTCTCGTCACTTATGACATCAATTATGGGACAAACAACCGTCGTTCTGTCTTCGGCTATTCTCGCGAGAAGAGGCTCCAGCCATCCTTCCGTGCATTCGCAGTGGGCGTCAAGAAATGTTATGACTTGTCCTTTAACGTGCTTTGCTCCCAACAAGCGAGCTCTTATCAGACCGGAACGTTTTTCTGTGCGAAACACTCGTGTGGAGACTGGTAACGTTTTCACGTAGTCCTCAAGATCCTTTTTCAAATGCTCTGCGAGAAGAAAGGAAAATAATTCACTATTGAAATTTATGCAGCTCGCTGAATTTCGTTTTATTCCAATTGACTTTACACAAAAACGAAGATTTTCATTGCTTCCGATTCAGCCTATTCCTTTTCCATCCGATATAACGGGAGCAACTTTTTTCATTATTAAGATACTCAAATACCCTTTCTAACGTCTCAGTTGAATAAATGAAAATTGAATCTTCCATGACGAAAAACAGAAAATAATAATAACTTCTACACTTGATTATGAATACCGTGTATTGGTATTGAACACCGTGATTATTATTGTTCAGCCATCTTTGCCCTTTGGCGCGAGTATGAGGAATAATATCGTATTTGAATATTAATTACATCAAACGACACATACTCCGCCAGTTTAATAAGACCGTTCCAATAACTTTTGGTCGATTGTAATATTTATAAACTGAATAATATTTTACAGAATAAAATAGAACAGTATGAAATTCGAGTAATATTAAAATAAAATCTACAAGGCTCGAGCTGTTTGCCGATTGCTCGTAAAGAGAACAGAGCAATTCCTTTCGTAATAATAAATAGCTAAAATAAAAAGAAATCAATGTATATCAAAATACGAATTAAATTAAAGCCAAGACGTACCTTGTTCACTGGCGTCATCAACAAGTATTATCTCTTTGAGAAGACTCTTCGGTGATCGATTGATGACGGACCAAACGGTTCTCAATAAAGTACTCCATGCTTCATTGTGAAATACAATAACGATGGTCGTGTCTGGAAGATACTTTGGCAATTCTTTTTTCTTGCAGCCCTCGTATCTGACGTCGTTCAACGAACGATTCAGTGATATCATATCGCTGGCCATTAAATTGAATTGATTGAGCTTGAACAGTTCCTTCTGCTTTGATTCGCTTTCCGGTGGTATTCGAACTGCCGTTCCCAATTCACCTGGACTACCCTTGTTTTCTCTCACGGGTTTAGCCAGTGTCCAAAGATGCAATTGGCTTGGCTTGTAACGTTTTTGTTTGCTCTCTGACAATAAAGTTCCTTCGAAAACGTCGACATGTGGCTGCGGGCTTTCGTCCGTCATTTGCTTATTTTCCCCGCAACCCCAGCCTGTACCGCCCATACAGTCCGAGTAGAACATCAGCACCATCACATCGACGAGAAACCATACTAACGACGTCAACAATATAACTTGACAGGTGTGAATGCGAATTTTCGAACGAAACATGTTTGCCGTTTGTGAAAAACTAAAAATCGTATTATCGTATAAAATAAATGATCTTCAAACGATACTGCATTGATCATCACCCAATCTTGTCCCTTATTTTTTTCAGTCTTTTTTGTAACTTTGAAAAAAACAAACAATTGCGACAATTTCCTTCTCTCTCTCCGCGTTTTCGTTTTATCGCCTTTTTTTCTTGCTCTCCTTTTTCAAATCTTGCTTTCTTTCACGCTGATGGGATTACACTCCCACGGTCGGGTTCGCCGGTGTCTCAAGACTCCGGTGAAAGAATCAAAGTCCTGAAACATGGAATAATCAGTGACAACTACGTTATTAACGTCGATTAACGAATGGAAAACCAAAATTACGATGACTCCAAATCGGAATTATTCCGCAGAGTCTTTACGGATAAACTCATCAACGAAATTGAAAAAAAATGTATAATACGTAATTATTGTTTCAAGCGACTCACTACTAGTAGCGTACTTGCTTTTTTTTTCAATTATCGAAATCTTGACGCGTAAAAATATGAAAGATGGAATGAATCCGGCGATGCAAATTGCAACATGATCGTTTTATGGAAAAATTCTGAATTCGATCGTTGAATTTCGAAATGACCAATTATCAAAATTGATTCGATTCTTGATAGAACATTATGACAATTTATCTTCCTTTCCCTCTTCCTCTCGCGCAACTACAAAAAAAATTTCTGCTCCGCGCGAAATGTATTATAATATACCGCTTTACGTAGGTAGCAAAAACGCGTACGAGGCATGAAAAAACCTTGCCATGACTGAGAATGTCCGCGTAAGCGCAAATAACGCATTCGAGACAAAATAAATTAATCAAATGTCTCATGTTCAGCAGATGGAACGCGTCGAACAATAGTAATGGGAAACGCGTTATGGAGTATTTGTTTAAGGACATGAGAATGCACGAGGGGCTATAAAATACTCGATATATACAATTACAAACATGTACCGAGTGGCGGAAAAAAAAAATTCCTTCCAATTACTGTTGTTACCGATTTTATTCGTTGCCCTCATTGCTTACCTGATTTATACGTTTTTGAGTAAACAGTTATCGTCATTTACCGATTGGTTCAATTTTTTTTATCTTCATTGTTATTATTTTGTCGTATGGCTATTTTTGAATCTTCCACGTGAATTTTAAAGTAACAGCTTGAGAGCAAACACGTGTGCTTCGTTTTACACTTATTCAGGTGTCACGAATAATCGATTTGAGAATACATATTCATTCCAGCCTTCACACACTCTCGCGTTGTTTCATTTCTCGCTTCAGCAAGCAACCATAGTACCCACAACCGAGTAATCGAAGGGAAATCGAAGGAAAATCCCCCATCACGGACTCTTCAAAGACCGAAATTGCTCGTAAAGTTCCAGCGGAAAAATCTCGTCGCAAACGCAGAAAAAAATAACGTCGCGTTAAAATCTACATCGTCCGAACGCAGATACAATTGGAGCGTATTCATTTCCGAAATTTCCAGCAATTTCCGCAATCGCAAAAGTTTCATGCGATCCAAAAAATGAATGAAAAAAGTCATCCCAAAAATTCGGCTTTTTTCCTCTTGCTCCAAAGGCATTATTAACGTTAATTTCTGAAGTGAACTGAAGTGACGAGAAATGTGAATCTTCGCAGAGTCGTGCGTGACGGCAAATGAAATTGCGGAGAATAAACGACGGTATACGGTGACGTTGACGATTTAGGTCAATTTCTAGAGGTAAATTGAATTCTTCGCGTGGGAGGATTTATATACTGCACGCCAACTGATTCGTACAGCTCGTGAGTGCGGAAATCACACGATTGTTTTGTATCCTGGTGCATTTAAACGGTTTAAGAATGAGAAAAGGAGAGGGAGAAGGACAGAGAGAGAGAGAGAGAGAGAGAAAAGTCTTACGCACTGTAACTCTACTATTAGCGAAACGGAGTTCGTTGGACGATATGGCGATGGACCGCGCTCTCAGAATCTTATGCCGCGAGACATTCCCCTATATTCTCTCACAACTTATTTAACCAACTGTACACTCGAAACAGGATCCAGCTCGGCGTCGAGCTTTGCTAAAACACGTTGTAAACCGAGTATCTCGTTCGTACAAATGTCCGTAGGAGGAAAGCATCGTGTATCTAAATTTATAACTCCCTCGAGAAATTATATTAAAAAAAAAAAAAACGAAGCTGCTTGCAAGAAATTTTTTAGCGACGGTTAAAACCGAAAGTGAACAGTTTTATCAACCTGCGACGTTGAAGGTCTCATGAAAATCCGCATTGTGGTAAGAATTTTTGAAAAATATATAATCGTCCGATGAAAATTCATTTTTCCTCTCGAGACCTTCCGTTCGGCACGTACGACATTCTCTCAACATCGTTAATCACCCATTTCATTCTTCTTTGTATTTCGTTCAAAGTCAAAGAAAAACAAAGTGAGGATTCTAGCAAAATTTTGGTTTGAATCATATTATTCCCTGTCGAATTTAAACGATATGATTTCAAAGAAATACTTCAAAGTATTTTTTACTACATTTTCGAGTAAATTGGAAAAAGAAAAAATTGTGAAAATGAACACTATATTTATGCTCCAAACACCTCCCCATTATTCCCTGTCGATTTTAAACGATACGATTTCAAAGAAATACTTCAAAGTATTTTTTACTACATTTTCGAGTAAATTGGAAAAAGAAGAAAGTGTGAAAATGAATACTATATTTATGCTCCAAACGATGCGAGATTCAACAAGATCATTTATTTCTTCAGAGCTCTTCCCACTTGTTTTCTATTTTAAACTCGTATTTCACGCCTGTATCCTATGATAAATCGTCTCCAAAGATAATCCACATAGCGTGACGTAAATTGCAATATCCAAGGGAGAGAAAAACGAAGATGTGTGCCGAATATCCGTGAACTCAGCATGGAGTGCGATCCCAGTCGCGACGCTTCCTATGTTCCAATTAAATACATACTAAATTTCACGTTATACGTTCGTTCGCATTATATCATTATTCAAAAGCTTCATCCGTGAATTTTACAACTAGTCAGTGATACAGGCCAAGCTACTAACTTTTATCGGTCTACATTCAATCTCGAAAGTACGTTGAAATAACATCTCGTGTATCTCGTGGCAAAATACAAACGTTGCAAAAGTTCCGCCAGAGCGACTATAGCATAGGTGATACGAGGACATGAATACGGATACGAACGTACACAGCGCGATAAGCAGCTCTCAAGCCATTGCTAATCGTATCAGCAAAGCAGCCAAAACAGGGCGTATGGGTGTATGTAATAATACGACAGTTACCACATGAAACTTTTAATGTAGACAAAAGTGTATAACATTTTTTTTATTCCTCCAAAAAAAATCGCGATTGTCGATTTTTACAAAAATCCAATAATTCCTTCATCTTGGTTATTCATTCAAAATTAGTGAGCTCAAGAAAGCTTCACATCGGATATCGATGAAAGCTGTTTAATTTTCTGGCAAACATCCCGATTTCACCATTTCCGGTTTTGAGTGGTATTAAAGATTAATTTCGTATCCGCCATCGAGAATTTTAGGACCTTTAATGATAATACGTCATCTTCAATTGGAGATATTTATCAATTTTACATGACGGTAAAACGATATATGAAGCCGGAAGATGGAGCCGGAAGTAGAAAATGGAGCACGCGAAAATTGTTCATACCAGCAAGCAGGATGCTGTTGAGTGGCTCGAGTGTCGCTAAAGTTGTTAAATTCTGCCGAGACCGGAATAAATTACCAAAGACGGAATATTGATCAGATTAAATCAGGACAGAGCGAGGAATACATTTAGCCGAGATGGAAATTATCCCAGCGAAACAGAGTGGACGAAACCATCGTGAAAAAATCGCCTGAGATTTTCGTACGTTTGATTACTCGCGAACCCGTAAAATTTCCAGTTACGCGCATCGAAGAGGTACGTTTTTATCTCGCTGTGCACCATTACACATTTTATGTCTATGGGGAATTCGGATTAAAAAAATGACAAAGTTAATTGTCAACGAAAAAAAAAAAAATGTCATGTAAAAAAAAACAAAGTGCTCTCGAACTAAACACGAAATCTCGTGCTGCAATCAGAATCGATGGAAAGAGCCGAGCCTCGAAAATATTGATTTCTCATAAAAGCAATATATTTATTCCCTTTCAGTTCTATAAATATAATAAAATAAAATTACTGAAAAAAATCCCCAATATCGCGAAGCTCAACATCCGACGAATGACCGCAGAGGCAACATTTACCATTCGAAATGCTACCCCGAAGCATACAGACATCGCGCTCTCGAAAATTCGACTCATCCTCGTGAATTTTGAATACAATTTCCGTTATTGAACATCGCCAACGAGGAAACACATCAGCTATCCATATAATAGACTTTGTATATACTTTGTACACACACACACACACACACGTATATATACAGGGTGATTCAAATCAAGTTTCAAACCCAGAAACAGAGTTTTTTTTTCTTTCGATATTTTTCAAATTTGAAGCAACAGAATTGCAACATTCTAATATTTTTGAGTATTCTAGACGAATTAGAAGACCTAATTTGACCAAATGAAAGACCTTCCAGTTTCGGGTTAAATGGGACTATCGTCCTCAAGCCAGCTTTATTTTATGCTTATTTTTTTCAATAAAAATAAAAAAGAACCTTATAGTTCCCTAATATGCCGCAGTTCAGAAGCGCACCATCGTCTACAAAAACGAATGTCCAAGTAGCTTCACTCGCAAAACTATCATCCGCAATTTCCGGATTGAATATTTAAAGTGAATCACCCTGTACATAGAGTGATTCACAAGAAGTTTGGAACCCAGAGGGTTTGGATTCTGGGTAATATATCCTGATATCTGGATGACATCGTTTATCAACCGGCAATCGGCTTTTCTCGCTTGTACGGCAAATAGAATTTCCGATTTGGTTGCAAATTTTCTAGTATAATCTAAAAAAAATCTCGGACAACAAAATGATGAAACAAAACTATCATCCTGAAGTTTGCATCGTTGGACCTCAAGGAAAATCCGAATTTAGTCGATTTTCAACATTGAATTTGCCGGAATTCTCATTATATTTTCTTTCTTATTTCTCAAGTGTCGTAATTGCGAAAAATTGCTTGAAAATATGTAGCAAATCACGGAATATCGACGATAAAAAAAGTGTCTCGTATATTTCGGTGGATTCCAACGATGCAAACTTCAAAATCGTACAAAATTTACGGTTGGAATTTTAATGCTTCTTATTTAAAAACTATCCAAAATGAAATTAAGGTAGCCTGGGTGGATTTGCCCACGGTATTGTACCCAGAATCCGCCATTTCTGGTTTCCGATACTTAATTTGAATCACCCTGTATGTATACGTCCACGCGTGTAACGAAAACTTTATTGAAGCGAGGGCAACGACAGTCATTCGCGACTAGACGCACAAGAGCATTTTCACCAGTCAGAGTCACGATCTCTCACGATACCGTGATCGGTGAGAGATCCGGTTAGCCGTTGTGTGTCCAGGGACTCGAGTTGACCGACTGCTGTACACTATTGGGATGCGTACGAGTGTTGTGCTACGAACACTATGCGAGAGCATGCTTCTATGTACGTTGATAGACGTCGTATCGCGTCGTAAAACGGTAAAATACGATGGGCTACCGCGCGTGTGTAAAGCACACGTATATATACATATAATACGCCATACAGTTGCTGGTCGGAGCTGACGTGATGTGCAGTTGGGTATATCGATAGGTACCGATCGTTATACGAGGCTGCAATAAAATAGTAGCCCGAGGAAGATACTGAATGTATATATAACACTGAGTTTTATGTCATCACACAGCGGTGTATCACACTTTTCTTGGACCACTTTGAAAACGCGATTTGCATTTTCTCCTAGACCCTGCCATCAAATGGCACAAAATTTAGGTCGAATGGAGCAGAATTGCGGCAAAAAGTGGCCGACTATTTTTTTTCGTTCAAAGAATTCAACCCCGCGTGTATTTTCCGTCTTTAATTAACCCGTTGCTGAACACACTTTTGTAATTAACGAATTCTCATGAAAATCAGTACAAAGGGGTCTTTGTGATCGCTGATGGCGAATTGATCGTCAGAGTACGAAAATTTAAAATGGGGGATCCAATATGGCACCCCTGTATACCCCCTGGAAATCAGCGACCTCGAAGCTCTCTGTATACCAGTTTTCAGAGGAATTCAACAATTTTCCGAAGTTTCGTACGCCATATTGGATCTGCCACTTTGAATTTTGGAAATCCGACGATGAATTCGTAATCAGCGAGCCTGAAAACGTTTTTGTACCAAAGATCATGAGGATACTCTTAAAACTCTCTTGAATAATGAATTTTTTCTAAAAAAATTACTGTTTTTCAGAATTTTGTTATTTGTATATTGAATATTAAGATTAAATCGGTTAAATCGGATAAAAACTCTGCTAAAATCGTGTTTCAAAAAACGTGGCATTGTGGAATGCCGCTGTGTTGTGAAGGGTACAGTCGAAACACGAAAAAACCCCATTTTTTCGCTCTTTCGAATTTCCTGCAATGTTTATTAATAACGGTTTCGAACTCTTGACTTTAGCAACCTCTGAGCCACGTAGTACAGACATTTCAAAAAGAAACTCGGAATTTTTTCAAATTTTTCGAAAGCTCGGAAAACTGTGAAAACCCGACTGTTGTCTAAAAGACCCAGAGTACGTACAGTGCCTCGAGAAATATAGTGTGCAAACGCAGAATTGTAATTTCATTGATAGTTCTCGTTGTTTCCATAACGGAAATAGATATAATTGTCATTTTATATTTTGTTCGATAATGAAACGAAATAATCGTTATTCGCACATTGTGCAGAAAAGATTTTTCATTTGTAATCTGAGTCACGGTGTCTAATTTTTTATTAGAATCATTCATACAATAGACCAAACTTAAATGTCGATCGACGGGACACTTTTTTCAAAAGTATTACATTCATTGCAATTTTCGAAATTTTTGTATGTAATTGTGAACGCAAATATGACGTCCATGGCGGCTCCATTAGCGTCTTCGGTACACGTGTACCGAAGCCAGAGGCAGCCAGAGGTCCTTAGACTCGAAGAGGAACCGCGGCGCCACTCGCATCGCAAGCGACCTTCTCGTTCCACTGATCGGACTTACAATCGCGATTAGCGTAGAGCTTCACCAACGTCTTCGTTGCGTCTTGTGATTTCTTAATAAACGTTGAGTTTGGCAAAAATATACCTATCCGACGTTTGGTCATATTGCCAGTCATACGTGAATCAACAACTTCGTAAAACGAGGAGCAGGACGAGTCATTCACGAACATAAACCACGACGAATGATTTTCCGGAAAGCGTGAATGGCGAATATACACTATACGAGTAAGTATTTAATCCGAGGAGCAAAATAATGGAGAGACAGACCGAGCCTGTGCTCGTTGTTGAACCCGTTAGACCGGCGGATTGTTAGAAGCCACCGGCGAGCGCGTGAACGCAACTCACGTGTATACAGTCTGCTTGCACAATAAAATCGCGAGTATGAGGTTTGTATATGCATCACCTTTATTCTTTTTTTTTTAGATCATAATGTACCACAAAAGAATCCTGTATAATCGAATACTTTTTTGCACAGCATTCTTTTGTATTTCGGGAAAATCTAACAAGCTACTTTTATGCGCCATGGATGTTCTGGTCATTTTCCTATCGCAACAAACTTTCAGCTAATTTACAAAAGCGTTGAATTGGACAGCGAGACACGTCCGTATAATATGGTAATGTTTTGTGTATTAATAAAATATATTATGCATCGCGTCACTCGTTACCTCAACCTTGTATTACTTCACGGTCAATCGACGAACGATATAAAGTTTTTTTTTGTCGAAAAGTGCCATATTACTGTACAGTGGAGAGGTATGTAATTGACGTACTTTGCAATTTCTTTAAATTACGTGGCGCAGATTCGGGGACTGTATCAGCGATTGGAAAAATGGTACCCATGCGGACTACCTGTCTGAACAGTTTCAGTTGGGCAGTCGCTCGTTTGACTCCAATACCTAGTCTGTTTTTCACGCCATGTGGAACACACATCCGGAATAACCCTCTGCAAAGATCAATAACGGTCCATTGTTTTTTCTTTTTCACGTGGCCCGAAGCATTTCATTTCGTTCGATAAAAATGTCGATTGCAAATGAACGACGTGACGAATATACTTCGAACTTTGCGCGTATTTGAAAATCCATTTCTGACGATGTATTCAGCGTACTCCACGTGGTTATTTTTTGTGCAAGAGTAACATTTTCTCGTTTTATCGCGATACTGAATTCCTCGATCATCTCCAAATTTTCAATGACATTTTCAAGGATTAATACGGTTTCTATGAGGATAGTGTTCGTGTGGGTTCGTTAAAAAATTGCAGCGGTGAAACGAGTTTTCTGGCTTTGCGCGAGTAGATCTCCTTGAGGCGGTATAAATAGTTAAAATGTGAATTTTCATTGTTTCGCATTTTCAATAAAAGCATCTGGAATTCATGGAGGAGGCAACGCAGGAATGGATTGTAAAGCGCATCGTTATATGTAGCTGTGTGGCATTTTTCAATCTGCCCAACAGTGCAGCGAAGCAACAATGAGGTGACACGTTGACCTTACGCGCATGCATGCACCTTTCCATTCTCTCTTCTTCTCCCTCTTCCTCTCTTTTTCGTGTCCTATTTCTCTCGCTATCTCCACGATCATTTCTTCCTTCGTTTATCGTCCTTTCTGAGGTTTTCCATTTTACGAGCATCGAACGAGGATAAACGTGTTATCTGGTACGATACGTGCATCACGCAACCACCTGCGCTCGAAGGATTTTTCATCACTTGTCTCGATGAAACAACTCTTCAGCGTCAATAAGCGATATTATTAAATTCATTTTCATTTCAATTTACATTCTCATGTTGTGGCTACACTCAGCGATCACTTCGAAAATGATAAACACAAGTACACGCGAAATTTTGTTAATAGTCTGATAAATAAAAATTGCGACTCGATCGCCATTTCGCAATTTCTTTTCAAACATTTTTTTTTTCGTTTTAAGAAACAGAAACCATGAAAAGTCCCACTTATTTCCGACGATTTCCCACGTGCCACTTGTGTCTTCTTTCGTCTCGAACTCGTTAGACCCTGAACGGGTCTTTAGAAAATTCGCCGGATGAAGGATCGAGGACGAGATCTCGGATTATAAGAGAGAGAGTGATTCACCGGACGTGTACGATCATCCTTGGATAATCCTTTGCGAAAGTAAGTAAATTACGTTCAAAGAGAGGATTTTGGATTATATCCTTTGCATACTCTGGTGCATTTTCGCGGATTAATCCGGCAGGCAATCGAGTACTTATTCGAGATCGTGAGTGTGATTATCGCGCTTGAAGAAGAAAATAAGGAAATTACACAATTTTGTATTATCGTCGTTGTGAATTTTTCATACAGAAATACTTGATTTATCTCGTCATGATTACTCGCCAGAAAATTCAAAGTGCAATCCTTAAATTGGTGGGAATTCAAATAAAAATTCAACGTTGCACTTTGATGGAGTCTATTTAGGGGCGAATATTACATTTTTTTTTATCTCGCATTCAAAATACGCCCGACAACGCTTCACAACACTTTACGGGTAATTGTGACTCGATAATCATTTAAAAAATGTACGCGCATTTTACCGCGATAGCGTAAAGACACGATTTTACTCGTCAATTTAATGTACATGCGTGTTGCGAGACAGGCGTTTGAAAATTGTACATTCGGTGCTGTGCCTTGACTGCGACTGTACAGTAGACACGGTCTACTGTAAGTCTGCTACCGTCTCATGCTTTTCCCAACAGACATCGTCAACCCTTTTTAATTTTGTCGAAAATTCGAAGCGCCCAATTGTTTTAATTTTCTTCCAACACGTCCGTGCAACAATTCCCCCGGAATCCTACGGTTTTTAAACAAAATCGGCCGAGCCGTTTGGACACAAAAAATAGAAGAAATATCCCGAAAGATTCTCGGCATAACGAATACACATAAATTTGTTCAACCCCCATGGCCACTGTATCTAGTTTGAGATGGTCGATCTTCTCGAAATTTCGCAAGCTGTTAGATACCGTCGTCTTCGTAAGTCGTATAAATTCAAAAAAATCTTTCAAAAAAAGCTTTTATCACGACATAACGCGACATCTATCTCAATATGAAACAATTTTTTTTCCCTTCCGTTCCAACGGTGCGCACTTCTCGTATACGATTTTTCGTTTGTTTTTCATTCAATTTTCGTATTGTTTTGTAATTTTGACGACAAGAAAATGTCGATACACTCCTCGGTTCTCATATGCGTCCCAGGACGAGCAGAGGTAATTAGGAGAAACTGCAACATCATTTTGCCGTTAAGGCGCTTGTTTATAGTTGGAAAAAAAATGTACCTCACTTATTTCTATTTCCCGTTACTACACGCGCTTATTACAGTACATTAACGCTTTCGGCTTTGTCTCTGTGTATATTATATGTTTACAGGTACATGCAATATATATATATATGTCATATACGTACAATTCCGGCCTCGTCTGTGAATGTCCGCGTGAGAGTCACCTATTTTGACGGGTTTGCCACGCGCGATGTATCACGTGATAAGAGAAAAGGCGACGTGGAACGAAAAAAAAAAAAAAAAAGTTACGACAGAGACAATAGTGTTATCAAAAGAATCATTCCGTTAAAATAATTCGGACTCCTGTATCGGGCCTGACGAAAATCGTTGGGACATCTGGTGTGAAATATCGAAACTACCGAAGGTGTATTTTCATTGTGAATGACAAAAAAAAAACGTCGCTGCAAGTGTTTCTTTCACCCTCATTTTCGTCAATGAATTAACCCTCCGTCGGTATCGTGGGTCTTTTACAGCACGAGCCAAATGTTCGAATCGAATATTTTTCTCGATTTTCTTTTACATCGACCGTTGTAACATTTTTTTTTACTGTAAATGGCTGAATAAATGATTCGATCATAAGGAAGGATATTATAAAAGTATTTCGGAATTTTTCTAGATTTTTTTGTCTCGTTTGTTTCGCAGAAAAAATATTAGCAGGACTTTGAGGGCCCACGATACAGACGATGGACCAACGTTTCAGAGGGTTGGGCTACGCCTCGATGTCAGATGTAGATATTCTGCTCAGATAAAAAAATGTAAAACTAGCGATGAATCATTCAGAAAAACGAGGTCCGGTTCAATCGATTGGATCTTCAATTTATTTATATTTATCTAGAGACGCGGCAGCGTGTCGACACAGAGTCGTTCAAAAGAAAATTGTTTCAATTTTGAATCGATCGCGGATGCAACAACAGGAGATTCACTGGTCATATTTGACCTTGAGATGTGCATCGCCGAAACGTAGAGCTCTATCGACAATTTTGAAATCGTCAACAGGTGTCAAACAACACAGAGACATTAAATGAGAAAAAAAACAGAATTGCAGATACTTTCGAGTCTTGTTGAGAGTTTCGATTTTTTCATAGGAACGAATTAATAAAAAAAAACGATATATCGATGGTGTTTGAAGATCGCTCGATAATTTGGAAATAACGTTGATTTCCGGTCGTGAAGTTTACGATGTATAACGGCAACGGAATAAGATCAATCATAATTTTGTGAAAGCGTGGCAGCGAGATGTCTGTCACGCTTTCTGCAATAAAATTTTGCTATAAAGCAAAATACAAAACTCATGCAGGTGTTTTTTTTTTTCTTGAATAACGGATATCTGTCCTCGTTGAGTGTCGACTATGCAGACTTCAACAAAAAGAATTTGAAGAAATTCGATGAACGATTTCGTATTTTCATCGCGCGATCAATCGGTGAATTTTTCACAATCGATATCGATTTATTTACATTTTCTAACAATTTTTTGTCGTTCGACATTTGAGCCTGTGCGACACAGTTAGCCCATGAACGAACTTTCCCAACCGGTTATCATCGTTCGGAATATTCGAGGATTGTCGCGAAGGCGACGTCTCATTATGTCGATCAGGCATTTGTATCAGTGAAAACTTTCACTAAAGGATGAATAATTAATTATTTGCAATTGTTATGCTAGTGTTTACAATTTACGAGGTAAATTAAGTATTTGAAAATTCATCTCGATTTGTAGGACAGATAATGAGTAAAAATCTGTTTTTTTTTTCAATCATATCTATTGGAAATTTAGTAGAATCGACGACGTCTCATTAGGTCATGATCAGGGATATGTATCAGTAAAAACTGTCGTTAAAAGATGAATAATTAATTATTTGCCATTGTCATGCTAGTGTTTACAATTCACAAGGTAAATTAAGTATTTGAAAATGCATCTCGACTTGGAAATTTAGTAGAATCGAAATGATTAAAAAAAATTGTTCCATCGGGGATTCTTTAGACGATGCTTATTGATAATTAATACCGAGAGCGTGTGCACGACTAAAAAATAATAATATACGAGACACCAACTTGACGTAGCACTCATACTTGTACCTTCTAGTAATTTCCTCTTACAATGTTGAGACTTTGAGTGCCTTTGAATCAGGCGCTATACACAGGGCATTAGAGGGCGGAGTTTCGAGAGAAAAAGAAAGAAGAAAGATACAGAGATGAAAAGAAAGCGAGGACGAGCCCGGATTTGTGGTGAAAATTTCAACTACGGGCCATTAAGGTAGTTTCGTCGCTAAAAGTGTTTTCATAGGAATTGTATAAATCATAAATGAATATGTCATCGAATTTTTCAGGATATCTCTATAATTTTGACCGCCTAGCTGCGGAAATATTATACAGATAAAGTACCCAGTATAGTCGGACTTTCAACGCGATTTTTAACTTTGGAATGTTGTCCAAACAAAAATCGTGATAACGACATAAGATAAGCATTATACGAAATGTTATTTATTAAACGTCAGCCTCAAATTCTTGGAAACGTCAAGATTAAAAAGATTTAAAAAATATTATTTTCCTCGGTTTAACAATAAATTGTAACAATAATTAAACACACTGAGTTAACTCATTTCCGGCGACGATTTTTTTATTTTCAAGTCTCGTACAAAAATATGTTATTTTTTGTATTTGATGAGCCCTCCAAAAAGATTTAGGGATTAAAGATATTTCAGGGGCCGCTGGAGAATTTTGAAAAAATGGTCGTCAAAATGACACACACACACAAATGTATATTATTCTATGCTTATACGATTCGAATGTCCTGCGAGTTATACAATCAGCTGTAAACAAGGTTTTTGCCAAGTCGGTCGCGAGCCAACTACCTTAAGACGCAACAACTTTTTTACTCTGAAAATAAAAAAATATATAGTCTGGATGAGAACAAAAAACTTGACGCAAAAACCTTCCTTTTTTTATTTCGTGTTCAAATATGACGGTATGTTCCAGTTCGATATGTTTTCGCGAAGGTTATTCCGCGCCTCCTTCGCGCGCAAAACTCGTCACGAAGATCAAATAGATTGCGATATTGACACAAGTGTTTACATAGATACGCATACATATGTCGTTCTTTTTTAATGAAAAAGGGGAAAGTCGTTTAGGAGAGATTGAAGAAATGGGGCTGGAAGCGAAAAGAAATTGGATATTCTCGGCAGAGGTCGCGAGGTCTAATGATTTCATGCCTTAGACCGAACAAGTGAAAGATCGTTAGACGAACAAAACTCCTATGGACGATTATTTTCGAGTAATCTCCGAAATACCGCTGAATTTTTTCAAAACTCTCAACGACGTGAAATTCAACAAAATGACTTATTTGTCAACGAAATAAATGATAATGAATGCAATTTCAAACAAACGAACGAATAAACGATAATAAATGAAGATTTGTTATCCTTTTTCTCTTAGTGAATGTAAGTGGAGTACAAACGTATTTAAATTGAACGACGAAGAGAGAGACTGATCCGTTATTATTCTCAGACTACGTAATTTCAAACATTCATCGACAAGTTCCTTCGAGTTGGGATGAAATGAAAAAAAGTATCTTTTGAGTAAAGTAGAGTAAAAACGTATTTAAATTGAACGGCGAAAATAGAGACTGAACCGATATTATTCTCAGCCTACGTAATTTCAAACATTCATCGACAAGTTCCTTCGATTTGGGGTAGAAAGAAAAAAAGTATCTTTTAAGTAAATTTAACCGCGAGAAAATTCGGTGAATAATTTCATTCCGCGGAGTTGGCTGGATGGATTTTAATCGGAATATGCTCAATCGAAAAAAATAACATTAAATCGATACAATATCGTTAGATTTTCGACTGGGTCGAGGGTTCGGACGTGGGAGCGGTTCAAAGTTTATTTTTGTCGAAAAGTGCCGCTTTACCGTGAGAGCGCGCTACGTAATGTAAATACTGTAATATTTGTTGAAATTACTCGGCGTTTCTAGATATCAGGGATTTTGTGATATCACAAAATTCGATACAGCACGTTTTAATTAATCGAATTTTATTTTGATATCTGAATATTATTATTCGCGTCAATATTATTCTGCACATAACCTCAAAACGGGTCTCGATGTCCTCGCGCGTTTGCGAATGTTCCCGTCCAGCGAGAGTAGTGATGAGACATTTGCCCAAAAAAATCTTTGCATTTCCGACCAACGATCAATTTATGCTGAAGAATTGAGAATAAATTCTTTTTTTTGACATATTACCGATCTGGTTGATTTATCGAGCCTTTTGATACGCATTGACCTTTCCCCCTCCGCCGTTAATTCTATACAACGAGCCTCGCGGACACGAAATAAGAGTCATGAAAGAATATCCTGACTGATTATCGGACTGGACTCGCTATTACAAATTAAATTGTCCGCCAAAAATCCGATAACCAATTCGAAGGTTAGTCGGATTATTATTACTGTTTTTTGGACGCAGTTCATTGAATATCGTGTACGATTTTTCATGATTTTCATAAATATGAAATTTCAATCTGCATTTATCGTTAAAATAAGACGACTCGTAAAACTCACGCCGTGCTGTTGTTGCGTTCTCTGTTGATTCTTCCAAAATGTACGCAATTGTGATTCGTGCACACTCTTCTGACTGCTTCGATAGTCCACAACTGCATATTTCGTTATTTCACACGGTAACAAATTCAATGTAAATAGAGAAAGATGCGCGTTCACGACATGCGAGACGAATATCGACGAAGATTCAATACGATAAAGAAAAAAAAAGACCGACGTATGGTTCCATCGATGCACACACCAACACACCTTTTGACCTAGTGACGTGTGGCCGAGAAACACTGACTGCAAGATCGTATATTTCGAGAATATGGTGTTTCGTTCGAGCAGGTGCACATATCCGCTAGTTAATTCCCCGTACGCACTTACGGTTCGTTTAACTCCCGAAGCTTGGTAAATAACGACTTTACCGTACACACTACTTTTTCATCTCACTTCATTTTTTCCAGTAATATCTGCACTGCTTTTTTTTGCAGCGTTTTTAGCTATGCCACATATGAATCAGAATTTTTTATATCAACACCTGTTCGACCGTTGTATACTTTCACACCGTAATCTCGCTCGATTATAATGCCGGCAATTTTACGATTCTGTCATTGTCATCCTTTGGAGTAAACATCGCAAATTTTCGTTCTTCAATCATAAAGTCTAGTAGTTGGGGTGAGTAATGTTTTTTTTCTTAGTGTAACGCAGCACGCTGTTTATGAACCTTATTGTTGAATCGTAGAAAGAAAAATTACTCAGATTCATTTGTGAATCGTTTGACGAGACAACATCCTCGCCGTCATCCCGCAGACTGTCGATAACATATACGAGCTTGGGATCCAGGGAACTAGGCGCTTGTTGAGAGCCACGGCAGATCATGAAGTAGCAGAAGAAAGGCATGTATCGCTTGCCGAGAACGTCGTTGAGCGGTCGGGCACTAGATGGCGAATGCTACTGTCGTATGGCGGGTAA
This sequence comes from Heteropelma amictum, assembly GCA_959613375.1. NCBI lineage: Eukaryota > Metazoa > Arthropoda > Insecta > Hymenoptera > Ichneumonidae > Heteropelma > Heteropelma amictum. The sequence goes on along the minus strand of OY390726.1, from coordinate 10,524,649 downwards.
TTCAAACGTCGCGGTGATTTTTTCTCTGTTTCCTACGTGATTATCGTACGTCATTAGTCGTCTATTGATTATAGTAAAGGAAACGCTCGGATTCTTGATTATTTGATAAATTTCTTTATTTAGAAAGTTTCATTTTCGTCATGAACTTGCGGAGAGGTTTGAATTTCCCGCGGTAAACGTATGACGCTTTCGCGCGCTGGTGTCGCATTCCATCGCGCTGTGGCGCCACTTGGACGGTTTTCTTTGCTCCACGCGACTCTGTCGAACCTCCAACTCAGCTTTTATGAATGAAAAAGTATGCGTCAACGTCATATGAGCATCACGATGGAGATGGAGACACTGGTTGGAGATTCCAAAGGAAAGGCTCAAATCAAATATAATTCGGAAGCCCGCACAGAAGCGCCAGGGATTTCTCGAATTCCTCGAATAACCAAAATTATCATTTGCTTTCCAATCTATTTGCGGATGATTTACGCGTTACATATGCGTTTGTCATTATGACAAAGATTCCGGAACTAAGTTTCTATTTTAACCACGAAGAATATTGAAGGATCCACGGCTTTCCAAATGATATTTTATTGCAAAATCGTACAACAACGTATAGTCATTTATTATCGTTTCAAGCCGAATGTAAATAAGGTTATCCGTCCAATTAAAAAATCGTACAGGCTGTAATTGAATCTACCAATGAATCAAAAAAAAAATTGTACACGATTTCGACGAAAAAATATCACATCCGTTGAGAAAATAGGACGAATCTCAAAACCGCACGGAAATAAAAAAAAGGAACAATCGTATGCGTACACAACACTATGGAATTTGAGAGCGCCCCACTGTACAATCCCTTTCCTTCGAATGATTTGCTATTCATCACGTGCGAGCAATGGCAATGTCGGGTCAGAGGGGGCGCTGGGGAAGAAATCCAATCCGGGCTGAGCGATCTGCACGTTTCGATGGCTTAATTTTGAAAGGACGTATGCTATATCCTGTACACGATAAACATACCTCTTTTGGAGAACTCATAGATGGCATCGATATACACGGTCGTAGTTTTACTTTTTCGGTGACTGGCGCGCTCTTCGGATACTGCGCAGCATTTCTTGCGACGATTCTCGTACATGGAGGATCATATAATTACACGCATGTTTTTTTGTGCTATACAATTATAGTTTTCGTAGACTCGCAATTCCGGGTTTCAGGAGACATCCTTAGAAATTTTTTAAAGCCTACTCTCTTTGTCCATTATACTCATTAGAGTGTACGTTCGAAAATATCGCAGTATTCAGACGCTGTGGGTTATACATTTTTTCTTACCGTATAAAAAAATGTTTTAAAAATTTTTATGATTATGATTATGAGATACGAGTAAAAAAAATTAAGGAAGCATTATCTTATTATTGTATATTCATTATTTTTATTGAACGCCTGAAAAGTCGTCGATATTTCAGAACGAGATCGATATCAGTATGAGTGATAAAATGAGTACTTTCGCTAGAAAAAGCTTCATTGATTTATTTTTTCTTTCGACGTGAAGCGTCATTTGCTCGAAGTTTGCGGCGTCTGGAAAAATTATTTTTTTCATCCAATCCGGAGTAATTTAAATTCTTGTTATTTTTGCAATATTTAGGGTGTCTCGCGTAAAAAATTGCCTTGAGCAATCATGCAACCCTGAAAGATGTTCCTAAATACGCGCAACGTCAATCGGAAAAACTTTTAATAGCTCAATTTGGAGCAAATGTTCAATGCAATTTTTTTTTTCATGAATATCGGATTCAAGGGTTCGATGCTTGAGTAGATAGTAATTTAGGCTGAATTTTGTCTAAAGTAACCCGAAAGTCCGGAAATTGTGACATCGAAAAACCCAATTGGTTTATTCAGTTGTCGAAAAAAAAAAAATTTTTAGAACAATCATTTGGAACGTAGAAGAGACTTTACAGCTGACTCTCTAAAAGCGAGATTTTTATACTTTCCTGTTTACAGCTTTATTATTTAATAAAGAATTATGGGAGAAACAAGCTACGTGCATAAATATTCGAAACGATCGATTTTCGTTGGCGACACTTCAAATCGTTTTTAAACGATAACCATCAGATTTAATGAAAATGGGGTCATGCATTTTTTTATACTCGTTGCAGAGTGCGATATTCAGCCTCTTGCGAATTTCACGAATATGCGGCTAATGAATTTTCGTAAAGTTTCACAGGTCAAATGTGTATAAAATTTGAATGGGCACATTGTTTTACCGCAGTAGGTTTTAAATATTCACGCTCGCTCGGAACTTTTTGTTATTTTGTTAGACACATTGTGCGTGTCTTGGGCAGAGGACTGCTGTGAAGAATAAATTTGAATGTGTAAGGTAAATTAGTTGGCTTATTATTTCAACCGTTGATCTCGCACATCCGCAGTCAAAATATTAAGCGACAAGTGTGTTCTTGTACAAAACAAAGGATACGCGAGGATTGTTTTCACTTTACTCTGAAAACATTGCAACTTCGTTTGTTTCACAATTTCAGTGACGAATAATGCAGTCGCGAAAATCTCATGCTACTTCGTGAATCGTTTTTTTTCTCTCACTTTTCTTCTCTGCATGTAAAATATTGATGAATTTCGAAAAATGAAAATTATTCTAACGAAAAGTGCGAGGATTGATAAAAAATATTTCCTTCCGTTATTTCCATTCGTGGGAACTTATTTTACATTTATTTACAGATTAATTGAAGATTGTACAAAAACAGAATTAAAAAATTATATGTATATATATGTTTATATAAATATTTTATTCCAACGTGTCGATGAAATCGCAGTTTGTAGTTGTAATATCGATGTGAACTTGTTTATGAAAGAAATTTTAAAAAATTGCAATTTATCGCTGTTTGTGTGTGTGTGTGTGCGACCTGAAGCAACGTTCGCGGAATCTCGTTTAGAATTTAGGATTCCATTGATCGAATATAATTAACTGACGAAAAAAAATATCGATTTTATTTTCAAATATGATATGTGATGTCTAGACGGTAAATAGCACAAACGCATCTGACACTCTTACGAATAAGAAAAATCGATCGATATAGGGTTGGAAAGAAAAAAATTATTCGCCAGCAGAAATCGTTCGTGCGTAGAACAAATTTGGTAATAAAACGAATAATGTATCGAATTTTCCTTTAAAAATCATTACTCGGTGTTATTTTCTTGAAAAATAATTTTTCATGATTTTTCCTACGAACGCAATAAACCATCACCGCGAAAAACACGTTATGTCAAAACAAAAAAATTCTAATTATGGTATTTTTTCGGTTATCCATTTTCCAATGTCACTCACACACGATTGTAACATCAATGCACGATACTTTCAAAAGATATACAAAAAAACGTATTTCTATCGCACATCCCCGATTGACACGTACGAACGCATAAAACGGCGTATAAAAATTGGGAATTTCGCGCGTCGTACATTTCAGTGTTATTATGCTATTTTTATTTTTTTCGGTGTATATGTATGTATATATTTTTTTGTACACAACATGTTATTTCGTCCAAATACGCTTACATCGGCTTGTGGTTACGCTATAATGTGGTACAATTAATAAATAAACATTTCAGTCACGCACGTTTGATCCCTCGACTCGTTATTTAGTTTCGTCGCAATGTTTTTGCTGAAATTCTTCTCTTTAATTTTCATTCAATTCAGTATGAAACTTTGAACGATTAAAAAATTATTTGGTCGAAAACCACCAAGTTTTTTTTTGGTTTATTGACGATTCGTCGTTCAGCGGGTTTAGAAAAATTCATCGCCTTCTAATTTCTTTTTAAATCTAATCTATTCTTACGAACTGCTCTCCTAATTAATCGTTATGCTTTTTTTTTCTCAATTCTCTTAATTTGTCCACTTTATACTCATTGTACTTGGAAAATTCGGTACTGTATGACGTGTTTATTCAAAAACGCTGTACTGAATTCCTGGTGGAATTTCAATGAGTCCCGAGAGTTGATATCGCTCCGGGAAGGCTGTAAAATCGATACTCACTCGTGTATATTTCGCCAGCGGAGGTAGAGGTGAACAATGAAATTTCTAAAATTCATTTATAATATCGCGTAAATTTAAAAATTTATAATACACCGTGAGCGTGAAGAATTTGATAATAATATATTTTTACGATGCTTTACACGATTCTGGTTTGTTGTTTACGCAGTTTTGTATATCCTAGTCACTCGAGCGTTCATGCGCGCACATGGGTGGCTCGTTAATTGGAAAAACGTTTGTTCAATAAAACGTTTACGGTTTTCATTTTAAATAAATGAAAAACAAACAACGTCATGTTTTTCGGAATTTTTGCTTCGAGAGGCGATGCGAGAGGCTGCGACGAGTGCCAGAGATATAATGTGAAAACAGAGTTTTGATATTTTATTTTTTCAAAACAATCAATGTGGAAAAAAGGATTTTTGAAGACGTCGAGAGTTCGTGACGAAAAAATTGACGTTGCCGGGAAAGAAGCGAATAAAAATGATGATTTTATGCTTCTTATAACACTCTGGGTATTATTATTATCGATTGGTCAAATTAACGTAAATTATCTCATGAAAACTTTAAAATAATAAAAAGAAATCTTTTTTTTTCAATTTAATTTTACGTCGTGGCGTTTTAAATTGATGGCACTCGATAGTCATTCTCAAAATTGATTTCGAACGAGAGCTTTTGGCAAACAACTGAAGAACCTTTCTCTCCCCAAAGTTCAGTGTCTCGTCGATGATGTGAACGATTAATCGTACCGCTAAAGATGCAAAACAACGTGCAGTCGTACGTGGTCTCGATCTTTGCCCGTGGATAAGGCATGTCGTTTCTGAATTCATCTACGACGTTTCTCGTATACGAGGGAATACATATTCATCGTCAAACTTTGAATATCTTACGATGAGCATAACAGCGAAAGAATATTCTTCTGTACCTACATTTTTTTCTCACTCGTCACACACAAAAGCTTGCGGAAATGATAAACCTTTGAAAAAAAAAATTCAAAGAAGAATAATCATGGAGAATCATGTTTATTATGATTTCATTGTGAATTTTTTTTCGCAACTTCCTCATTCGAGATACCTAAAAAAACCACGCAATTATTTCGCGAAAATTGATGAATTAATTGCTCATCAAAATCATTGACTAAATTGAAAATCGTCAAGAAAATATTAAATTCGACCAAATTGAGTAATGCACGGCGTTTTTTATAGAACACTCTTGTCCCACCGTAGAGTACCTCTTATAAAATTCTGTTTGACACAGTATCGTTTCATCTCCACGGTTTTAATGAATATTCAATTCTCAGCTGATCCAACGACGATATGAAAAATTCTTTTAAAAGAGAAACGATTCAATGACATAACGATTATTATCTCGAATTACATTAAGAATATGGAGATCGTTATTACTACATGTAACGAGAACCAGTTTTTTCCACCGGAAGTTTCTGTTGTTTTTTCGGCTACGCGAAACTTGATGATAAATCTAGCTAATATACGGTTTTTTTTTTCGCTAACAATGGTGTTTCGCATAAAATCTGAACACGTAGGTATACACTCGAAGACTTGAATATTTGAAACGGATCTAATTGTGAATAATTCTTTCGTATTTTCGGATCTATGTGCTTAATTTATAAATAAGTAAAACGTGTGAAACGACGTAGTTAATATATGTTATATATACATTAAATATATACACATTTATAGCATATATATACATATTTATGTACATACTTGAATTCAAGAAGAACGATAAATGTTCACACGTTTTACTTTCTTCCTTATTGTTCCCCGTTGGAAGCGAACCAACTCTGTAATCCTTCTCATTATCTCTTTTATCCCTTTCTCTGTCTCTCAATTTTTTTAGTCTACCTCGAGTGGAAGCGATGTTCTCGGGTTCAATTTGTATCATAATCACTTTCATTCGGGTCTTAATTACATTGATTGCCTCTCTACACCTCTCGGACTGAATTTATTCTAATTAAGACATGTTCTCTTCGACCCAATTCCGTTCATTCGTGAATATACGCGAAAATTTCAAGAGTTCAGTTGGCGTTGGAGGATCTCGGAAGCTGTCCAGTCTCAAATTAGACATATTTTTTCTTCATCTACAAACAATCTCTCCTCGAATCGTAATTGAATTTTTTGAGCTGAGCAAGTCTACTACGCGTTCGTCAATCAGGCAACTCGATGAGTGTCGTAACAGAGGCATTGTCCGAGGCTACATTACTGGAATAACTTGAAAGAAAAAACTTTTTTATGACGGAAAACCAAAAAAACCAAAAAATCGAGAACCCTCCATATATCGTGTTTATCGTTATCACATTTTGTCTGCTCCGAAATCATAGAGGGTTTTATCGTAAAGAATGAAAGAGTCAGCATATTTAATGGCAAAAATGGCCAGTTCATCGTAATAATGAATTACATCAAGATTTCCAGCAATAACCAATTTGTTTCTCTCATAATATCATTGAGGTTCACTAATCGGGTGTAAAATTATCTTTTCAAACATTCGTTACATGTGTACGTCGTGTATATAATAATAATTTACATGCTTAAACATTTCTTTAAATTACTCGGCGTCGAGAGGTTACCGCGTTTCTAGATCCTGCGACAGACTCATTGCGCATGGAGTCGCACTTAATTACATTTTTCGATGATCTTTCTGTACACGATCCACAACGTTAAAACGCTACAAATGCTCAGATAATCACGATTATCGAAGTCCAGCTTCGTTACTTCATATATTTTTCATTTACCATTACATCATGTAACGCTGTACGCAATAATAAGTCGATCTAAAATTCAATATCGACATAACGAAGTTATTTTCTGACTCGTATATGCTATGTACATGTTGACAGTTTCAAAGTAAAAATCTATTCCAGAGTGATATAATTTTTAGGGTCTTTTTACTTCGTGCGCGTTGCACGGCACGTCGAGTCGCGTGTTGCTACTTTCTTCAGGCGCCACGAGAGACGCTGCAGTCGCAACCCATCATAATAGGTTATGACTGCAACAGGAAAAAGCACCTACACTTGAGTAATAATTATACACCGCGTTTTTCAGTTTTTTAAGGGATTTGGAATTTTATCCAATCCATTTGGTCGCTTATATCCTTGTAACGACACGTTTTTTTACGATCACCGCATATTTTTCTTAATTGTTTGCGCAAGGGAGAACGACAAAGTGGAATTTCACAGTTATACGAAGATATTCGTGGTCCTCGACGGTCGTAAATTAAATGTCGATCGGAAATAAATAAGAATAATAATATTCCGCCGAATAATTGAAGATGTGCCATGGAGAACACCTCGCATACCGGTTTTCGGCTAAATTCAACGATCTTCAGAATTTTCATGCGCCACATTGAACCCGCCATTTTGAATTCTGCAAAAGCTGATGATAAATTCGTAATCGGTGACCCCGGAAACCTCTGTATACCAAAATCGTAAACTTTCTGCAATAACGATTTTTTTCTAAAAAGAAGCGCTGTTTTTCCGAATTTTTTCGTTTGTATAAACAAATTTGAAAAACATAAAAACAATTTGAGCATAAGCTTTGATTCTCTGACGTATTAGGATCATAAAATGACAAAAAAAATCCGGTCAAGTCTAATGAAAACGACTTTGAAATCGCAAAATCGATTTTTGCGATTGATTCGATTGATTGCATTGCGAAAAATGATTTTTTTCACATATCGTATCGGTTGCTGGAACAATACCTGCAATGTATCCTGAACAAACGTCATTATAGCGTCGTGGATTCCAAAGATTGAATGATTATACCGAACTTGCAACAAAATTTAAAATCCTTATGGCTTAATTCCCAAAAGCCTCCATGTATTCGCCATATCCTCGGACAGAAACTAACGTTGTTGCTCCTATCGTCAAAGTTCCGACGCACTTATCAGTCTTCTCGATTACCCGCGCGGTTTGATTCATTCCGGTTGCTAAAACTCCCTATAGTTCACACTCACCTCAGCATACAGCCACCTTTGTGTACAGCCTCGAGCCTCAAACGGACGATCACCCTCTGAGGCAAGGCACCCTAAGGTTCCAAGGCACCTCATCATGATACATCACGTTTCCAATGACAGCGTCGCGATACTGCACGTTCCAGCTCGCGTAATCTCGATTTAACACGAACGACGTATTCATCATGCGGGACATACGCGTTGCGGGGATTCGAGACGACGTCATTAGAAACTTGATATACAATCTTGGAGATCGTTCGGAGGGTTGCATCCCTTAGCGTTTCTGCCGTAATCGTGGAGGGTCGCGTATTACAGTCATCCGGTTCGGTAATTTCTCCTCGAAACGTTTTTCAAAGAAACAAAATTCACGCACTCCGACTCTATAAGAATCTCGTATCAGGTGATCACCATTCTTCTACCATGGAAGAAACGGACGAAATAAGAATACACCGCGTATCAATCTACCCTCGTGCAAACATCGTTCTCTCTCTCTCTTACCCTCGATCCTCGTTGATCACTCCCGCAGTCGCCGATAAGATACTCGGTTCATACAGAGATCGTCGTGAAAATTATCCAAGGTTTGTACCTTACAGCGGAGAATGGAGACAAATTTTTTGTTTTTTCGTTCGTTTTTTTTTTACATATACATATTTAAACGCTAGTAGTGATTTGCTCGATGACCGTGACGTCCCTGTATCTTCGTGGTCTACCGGTGTTTGATCCGAAGGTTGATTCGGGATGGCCGAGACCCTCGGGCACGCTTTTGCTCGGCCTCAAGGTCGTATGTTGATAATAATGATTGTTCGGTTGATAATAATGCTCGGTCGAGCGCAAATGACGCTCGGCTTCCTGTTCCCGAATTTCTTGATCAACGTCCAGAGACACGTGCAACGATTGGGACTTTGGCAATCTTGGCCTCGGCGGGGGTGGACAAGCGCAAGGCGGTGGTAATGGACCGATGTGCGATAATCTCGAGCCAGCGAGTATCGGCGAGGAAGGCTGACGTCCCCAACCAACCAGAAAGAGGAGAGCAGCACCGCACAAGGAACTCAGTGTACAAGCGTAATAGCCAACACGTGGGCTACTGGCGTTCATGTAACCTGCGTCGGGTTCGATCGTAGACATACAACAAAAGGAAGGCGCTCGTTAGTTCTTTGGCACATTTTTTTTTCGCTAATAAAAATCAACGACGATACACCCAGAAAAAAATCTATTATCTTCAAACAAAACCTATTTAATTTGAATAGATTTTTTGCTTGGCTCCTGGCAGAATAGACTTTTATCCAAATTCAACATATAAATTTATTTGATTCAACCAGTGTTATTAGTGTTATTTAAAAAGTATTGGAATGAGCCTGGAGTTAGTATCGGAAGTAGTTGTATAGGACGTGATGACCCGAACGGTCTTGCAGTGGTGGGGACGGTCCAGTGACGATGAGTGAACGGAATGGTGGCCGCGCCACTGGACGGTCTCGAACCGGGGTCCTCCCGATGAGAGCGATGAGCGCTAACCACTGCGCTACGGCTACTTATGATTTTTTTCACTCGAATCGTCTATACCTCAGTAATGCTGGACCGTCACAAGGAATTGTAGCCACCATCGTAACTACCACCGCCATAGCCTTTCGGTTATTAATAACGATGCTTGATATCAGCATTCATGCGCTATACGAAAAATATTTCTTATAGTATCATTTATATTCGTGTAATTTAGTGATTAAGTATATCTCAATGTTAAATAAATATATATGTTAGAAGCGAATACACAGGCAAATCAAATCAAATAAAAATTTATTTGATCCAACAAAAAATTTATTTAATTGTAATAAATGAAGATTGAATAGACGAATCTATTCAATCATAATAGATCTTTTCTCTGGGTGTATGGCTTGACTTTTTTTTCAATTCTCCACCAGCGATTACTAATTTTTCAATCCCGCTCGAATCGCTCGTCCTCTTTTGGTTTATGCAACTTAGCCGAAAATAAGTCGTCCGGTGTGTAAAAACGGATCGCGAAACTTGCCCGCGCGGTGCCTCGTTCGGCCGATCGAACGACCTCGTGCACGAGCTACCTGCGCATCGATGAAAGCGATAAAAAAAAATAGCGCCATCATTTTTACCTACCCCCGAGTGATATTTTTAAGCTTTCTAAATAGACACAATGTCAGCAATAACGACGTTCGTTCATTGATTTGCGCGTATATAAATTTTCTAGCTCATTATCGAGGCCATCGTGTGACGAGCGTCCCCGACGAAGAATGTGTTCCTCGTCATCTCTTCACTTCCGCTCTGCGTTTATTCGATAATTGTTTGAGGATGCAGAAGTCTGGCCGGCCTGCACGACTCGCCTGGCTTGAATGGGAGCTTTATACGCTAATATTCGATGTCTCTCGCTCTCTTTCTCTCGCCTGTTCTATCTTTTGCTGTCTAGAGATTTTCACGCGATATACGACGCTGTTACTAATGAGAGATTACTTCGCGATATATCTATAGAACCTGTTTGAACGTCTATCGCGAGTGATTCATTAAAATTGTTTATTACGATAGCAGAGTGCGACGATTGCGCTAGATATACGCGTATGTGTTCTCTCGATCTCTCGCCGCGGAATAATTGACTGTGGGAGCTATACGGATATCCATCCGTGTGCTCTCTTTTCTCTATATCGTTCCCAGCATATACGTACACACACAGGTAGAGGCATTTATAAAGATGGCATATATACCTTCGTCGAGGTTACTATTTCAGGCTGAGAAATGCTCGGCGTTTCATGCCACTTTCACGCGCGCGCTTTCATCCGTTTTAATATGTCCCACGAGACGATTCTCTCACCTCATAGTGATGACGCGGTGAATTAATTTTTTCTTCAAACGTACTTCCGCAATACCGGAATTTCATCAAATATTATTTCTCGAGAGAAGACGGCGCCGGAAGTGCTGTCGAAATATTTCTCGACAGCGGTGTTTTATGCTGGTCGAGGAAATAACTCGAAGCGAAGGTACTTGAGATATTCTACGTATGCGCGTCCTTCCTTTTCTTTGAGTGATTTATTTTTGAGGAAAAAGCAGCGAAAAACTCGAAGGTCTCTACGTTCCGGACTCTTCGTTCGAAGTTGGACCGCACGAGGAAGTTGAATGCAAAAAATCGAATATCGGCGTTGATTTCGCGGTTTGACAATGTTTTTTTTGAGATTGGTGAAGGATCGTGTATGATGAGGGAATGTTGAGTGTGTTATTTTTTGAATATACAACCGATGCTCATACAAACCGGTAAGAGGAACGCCGAGCAGTATCGGCAGTGCCTCCGCTGCCTGAACGAGAGCCCAGGACCTTGCAAAATGTCTGGCTCTCAGTCTCTCGAGGGCAAGCATCTTCAGGGAATAGAGAGCGCCACCCAGAGACGCGCCGTAAAGACCGGAAGCTAGCACGAGGCCCTGATATCCCTGAACGCTGCCGAGGGCTATCTGAGCTACAGCTGCAAAGAAAGATGACGAAAAACGGAATTACGTCCTCAAATTAAAATACGCCTGAAAACCTTCGTTCATTCGACAAGAGTACACCGACTTCATACAACGTCTCGTTAACGTGTAAGATCAAGCACTGGAATGCTCTTTTCCAAAAATTGTCACTTACAGTCATCGGTATAGTAATGATAATGTCATCTAAACTTTTCAACGAAGGGGTAGGATAATAGAGATTTTTCAAAGATCGTATAAACAGGAAACGAATATTTTTTATAAATATCACGTGAATTCGTGAAATTATTCGATATCGCCACTTCGATTAATTATTATTTTCCAATGTACCTGCGGAGCGTATCGAAACAAATATTGAAACGTTGCACCGAATACACAGCGTCGACATAAAATTAACAGAAGGTTGCTTTCTACGTAATTGAATGACGTATCAAACAGATAAACATTTGCACGGAATATTGCGTTACAATATTTATCCCCCACGATGGTTTTATTTACTCCGTTCGATCTCAGCCCGAGACACTCTCCGGATGTGAAAATCAATTACGCCAGATTCATAAATATCATGTTGAGAAAATTGCTGATCCGTGCGCCTTCGCTTCTTTCCCACGCGATTGTTTACATACGGAGGTAAATCACCCTCCGCGTCTGACGAATCCCCGGTCAGCGACTGGGGAAAGAGAAAAGCATCCCCGAGGCAATGCCCTTTCCACACGGCATATGTGGTCGTGTCCGTGTTCTCGATGAATTAATTATTTGAAAGTACGTGGCGACTGTTTTACGGTTAAACGCCGCGGGGTATGTCATCTTCAGGGTCGTTGTCATCACATGATCGTTGAGTACCAGATTATGCGAACCTTTTCTTTCTTACGTCCCTTTTATCTCGCTCTCTCTCTCTTTCTCTCTTCGCGCTCTGCAGCCAGACGCGAGTCTGCAGCAGCAGAGGTCCAGCATGGTAACTCGCAAAACCTCAACGAAGAGTCTCCTCTGTGTGAATAACCCCTCAAACTCTCCTTTACAATTTCTCCATCTTTCTCTCATTTTCTCTCACTCCCTTTTTGTCTCTTCCTCTCAAACTTTTGCTTCGACTCTGTGCCACTCTGGCATTTTTAAACGCTACGGGCATTCAACCGAGACACCCTTAACTTCGGTCCTCTGGAATCCGCCGGGGCCCTTTTTCTCGCACACGCTTTTCAAGTTACGTGCACCGCACACGACCGACATCAAGCTCTGGTTCGCGTACACATGTCTCCAGGCTGTAGCCTGCTCTCGCGTGTGCTTCTTATTGTTATTTCATCTCTCTTTATTTTTCGCTTCTTTTCGCCTCTGTACGCTGTGGTTTCTGTGACTTATTTTCGTGAAATCGTCTTTTTCTCTTTTACGGTGCCTCATCTGTGTTCACGCAAGTTCTGCACTATAACCTTGCCTCTTCTACTTTCCGGACTGTTCCATGCTGTACCTCGATCTTTTTTTCATTCCAGCTTGCCAACCGCCACATTCTGATAATTCGACAGCAAGATGGCGGCCCTCTACATCGGCACATGCATTTCAGATTCGCGAGGATAACTTCGATGAAATACATTTTTTTACTGCGGAAAATAAGAGCTTTGGGATTTTTCCTTTTCCTTGGTCCTCGAAAAAAACATTGATTGAAAGTATTGTAGAGTTTTTTGTTCATTCCTAAAATCATTTTGCGTGTTGAACATTTTTCATGTTGTCAAGATGCGATGCTTTTTTCTTTAGTAAAGCTTACACAGGCAGGAAGTTAATTGCTCATTTGATACTCAAAGGCGGTAGATAAATTTTTGAAAAAAATGGCGAAAGTCTCTCTGGTGATTTACGTTGCCGAGAACTTGTACCTTTAACTCTTCAGGAAAGGGAATAGTGAGCCAAAAGTGATACGAATCCCTAGGTGGATAATATCAGAGGTGTATGGGGAATTTGTAAACACCATATACGGTTTTAACACTACGCTATATGCTTCCGAACTAATAATTCACGTGCACTTTACCCCGTTCCCCATTGAGTTTTGCCAGCAAATACAGTCCTGTCGAAGAGCTTCTAAAGTTTGACTTTGAAAAATGTTGCTCGTAGTCGTCGCTTCAGGCGAAACCGATGATTATTGCAAAGCATTTTGGCCAGGCAATATAATAAAAAAGCACGAACAACGATATCAAATTTTCAGAAATTTTTTCACACCAATGATGCAATTCCTATTGTACGTTCGCGGACGATGAACGATAATAACAAACGAAGAGGCAGCATTTTTTTTTGCAAATTTAACCTCCATAAGATACATTCGATATTTTAAGGACCATTCGTTCAACGCGGAATGAACTTTAAAAAAATGTAAGCATCGGGTGCACGAAGCTGAACACCTAATTTGTAGCACAGACTGTACCAGATTATCCCTGATTCGAGCGAATCTCTGCCATCTTTATACAGTGCAAATTTTCCACTTTATACATGTAGATAAGCATATGGTTTAAATCGCGTACTTACGAACACACATCATACATGTATACATCACGTGACGAAGTTTGACGCCCAGGGCGTCAATTCCCTCGTAAATGTGACTTCATCTCCGTCATGTTTCAAAGTTTGCAAAGTCGTTACGCCATAGACTAAGTAAGAAATTTTGCGGAAAGTATGCTCGAAAATTTTAGTCGTCACTGCACAATTCGAGTGACGATTATATCTTTAATATTTTGCGACAAGATCAATATTGACCCGCGCAATTATTGGACAAGTTCATTGGACGAAATACGAGCGCGGTTTATTTCGTTCGATGCGACAATTTTTTTACTGCATTGTAAACATTTCCCGGTATACATGCCGTGAGATTTTTTCGCCTCCGGTCTTCCTTCATTCTACTGTAAATTACAAGAGCCCTCTAGGAATTTTAGATCATCATGAGCATTAAATTCCTACATGAAGACGTACGAATTCGTTACCCCATACGTCATCGGAGTTCACGTTAATGCATGAACAGAGGGTAGCGGAGTTAGTTAGGGGTATTGCACAGAGGATTAAACAGGATTTGAGCTCATTGCCAAAGCTTGCGCTTTGTGTACTGACCAACTCCGAGGAGAGCTGCTTGACAGAGATATTGTCTGGACACGAGGCACTGCGCCGATGGTCTCGCTGTAACCAAGCCCCAAGCTGCGCACCCCAGAGCCGCAGCAAGACCCAGGCATGTTTGCAGGAGGACCAATGCACTTGCTTTCAATCCATCCTGATATCCTTGAAGTGCCTGCGCAGCGTTTAAACCAAAAATCGAAAACGTTGAAAGATATGCGGCAAGGTCCGAAGAATCGGGAATCAAGAGTCTGTTTTTTATTTTAGGTAACTCGTACCGCTATTTGTTTTACGTTAGAAAAACGACAATATCCTTTTTATTGTATAGTATTATATAGGATTTTTATATCCTTCCTTTCACGATATGTTGGTTAATAATTTTATCAATTATTCCATCAAGCGTAAATCTTCGACGAGTCGGAGTTTGGCTAAACCGCGGTGGAACGAATGCATGTAGAGCGTAACATTATCGTTAACGTAACACGTGAGGGTGACTCTAACGATTCAACGATAGTTTTAACGTTAATTGTCGTAGCAGGGGCAATATTCGTGGGGGTATTATCGCGTTCATGCCCAATATTACGAAAGCCTGAAATAATTGTACATGAAAATAATCAGACATCTCGATCGCATGGAGGAATTTCAATGTTGCCCTCGGATAAAATCGGAATTTCGGTGTGCTAACCTGACGGATTCGTCGAAATATATGTAAATGTTCCTGTGATATATTTACTATATTATATACGTGAGGGAGATGCTCCAAGTGTGAGAAGCATCGCCAAGCTCCCAATTACTATCGTTCAATGATACCGGAACCCCACCGGATATGGCCTACAATTAATACGAGATAGCGGATGAGGAGGGAATATATGCAATTTACATGTACGCGCATGGGCCATTTCGGGCTGAATGAGTCCGCGTGCGACTTTCAACCCTTTGAAGCATACACTTTTCTGTTCGATATTTTGAGTTGAAAATTGTTACTCGGGGGTTTTTCGGGTCGCCGATTACGAATCTGAAGGGAGGGTATTGAAATTTTCACATTCAAGATGGCGCATTCAAAATGGCGGATTCAAATTTACCAGAAATAGACGCAGAGTATTAAAAACTTGTACTCGAGGGTTTCAATATTCAGTCAGAATATTGAATTTCGATATTCAGAGTTCAGATTCGTAATCAGCGACCGCGAAAACCCCCGGTAACCAATTTTTTAGAATGATTGGATGAAAAGCTAAACAAAAAATTATTAACCATTTTTATACACCGATAAATAACATTTATAATAGCCATTATGCCGCAAAGGGTTGAAACCCTTATCACATTTTCAGTAACATGTAGCACAGCTTGACAACTTTGAAATTTGATGATTATTTATATGCTGAAAAAGGGAATTATCGTTACGATAAGAAATATATGAATCGAGTTCCTAAAAGTTCTTATCGTTTTTCAAAAAAACGAATGTTTCGAAATTCGTTGAGCATTGTGCAATTAAATAAACATCAGAAAATCCTCGCCTGCGAATTAATGATTTTTTTGAGAAAAGTACTTTTGTCATTTTGAAAGCGGTTAATGACGGAGCGACCATAATCACAAAGTATTTTTATCCAATTGAGTCACGATGTAATTTAATAAAAAAAAGTATCGGTCATGAAATCTAATTTATCCGTCGTGAATTGCCCCGTACAAGTACGACCAAACTAACGAGAACCAATCACCATTTTCCTATTATTAACACGCGTGTATATCGCAGTTAGGGTATCTCGGAAATTTTCCTCGGTACACCCGTACATCATAGAATCAAAGTGCGAAATAATCGCGTGTTGCGTTCGAAAACAAAAAACACGCCCTTTTGCCTTGTTCGCGGGGCGCATCCATGCGTTTTATTTCATCATATCGAATCCTCCATTGATTTCTACATCAACACGATCAACTTCTTGCGTTCCCAAACGATATTAAACACTTGGAGTTGCAGCGATTGAATACTCTTTAAATTTCGGAAGTTCCACGCATCGAAAGTCAATTGGGAAATAAAGTAAGCTTTTCGATGGTCAAATGCGACGAAAAGTGTTTGATTCATAAAAGAGGATAAGTTTTATTTTGTTACTCACGATGTAAAACGCCGGGGTGTACAGGCCAAAGCCAGCTGCGCCAGCAGAGAGCATGAGCATTCTAACAGGTCGACAGCTCAGTGGACTAAGATCGACGAGAGGTTGACGCGGTGGCTTTGACGTTGATCTTTTCTCTTTGACTTTGTTTCGTTGATTTTTCAAATGAAGGATGGCATGGCGCTGAGGATGATAAAGAGCAGCACTGCGATATATAAGACCAAGAAAGAAGGCCAATGATAAGGCTCCCGTCACCGACTGTAGACCCAATTTCCAGCCAAGTTTTCTGTAAACAATATCGTACGAGTTTCCATTACTCATGGAATATATCGGTACATTGTATCACTTATTATCGTGAGATTAACTTAATTTTTCCACCGCATTTGTTTTTTTTTCATTCAAATTCAAATTTGAAAGTCAATGTCTTTGTTCTTTGGAAAATGATGCCTGGAGTTGTCAAGTATTATTTTCGCCCATTTCCCAACTCTTCTCGTGTATAATAGGGCAATATTGTTGCGAGGAAACCGAACTACCGGAAGTTCCTATGTTTGCCACTCACGCAGCTCTAACACTACAATGCGATGCCGGAGGGTGAATTTTCTCGACATCGAATTTGATGCTATTTTCCCACAGGATATGTATGTGCATCAACATGTATTTAGTTACACGTTGAAACGAAACCCCGAAATATATAATATACGCACATGTTGTATGGAATTATACATGTACTATATAGTATGCTGAAAACCCTATTCATCGTGGAAAAAGCTTTTTCGTTGAGAATATCACACAGGGGCGGTGAAACCGCTCCGCGGAATTCCGTTTCTCGCTGTTGAACCGTCGGTAAGAGAAGGCAAATATAGGTAAAAATACAGAGGGTGAAGCTGTCAATAAGACGATGGAGACAAGCTGACTTTCAAGCAGGTGATTTCTGGGAAAACGTTATTGATTTTCTTATAGCTGGAAGGCAGTCTCGTCTACACTGTGTGTGTTATTATTTCATTAATTAATTAAACTGTATCCACTTTTTTTGTAATATTGTCGTCGAACCTTTCCCATCGAACGATCCTTAACCTAAATCTCTCATCTTAGCTTTAATTATTGCGAACATTTCAATTGACAGAACGCAATCTAAAGGAACTTTTTC
This sequence comes from Heteropelma amictum, assembly GCA_959613375.1. Classification (NCBI taxonomy): domain Eukaryota; kingdom Metazoa; phylum Arthropoda; class Insecta; order Hymenoptera; family Ichneumonidae; genus Heteropelma; species Heteropelma amictum. Next base: position 10,506,862 of record OY390726.1, on the reverse strand, counting down.
ATATTAATTCGAAAATGCACGCATTTCTTTTATTTCCATTTTGCCATCAACTTTTTTCGCAGGAATGTCGATGGCAATTATTATATCTTATTCAGCGAATATTCCATGCGTACACTCTCTGTGCTCGTAGGAAGATCCTTGTTTCTCGTTTTTGGAATGTCGCAAGTAGATGGAAACTCAGAGACTGTCGGTAGGTGATTCCGAAGAACTTTGATTCACAGTTGACATAACTGAGTTTGTATTGTACCGAGCGATCGATATTCCAATTATCATCTCTCATTGGTGGTACTCTTATTATTTTGAGAATCGTAAAAAAAGAATGGCAAAAAATTTGAAAGGTACAGTTTTCGTGAAATTTTAAAAATCACAAATTTCGTTTTTTCAGTCTTTCATCAGCCTCATTCAGGAACGATTTTGGACGAATTTTTCGTTCTCGATAATTATACGATATTCAGTGAATTTTCCATGTACATTTAGATTGCTCGATCCTCTGTGCCCGGAGGAAGCACTTTATACAGAGTTTTAATACCTTGACCCGTATTCACAGTGGTATTAGCGAAGAATCGGCGCTTTCTTCTTTCGACGTCTGCTGTGGATTTTCTTTCGATACATGCATACATTTTGCCACAACGAATTTTCACCAAAATTACAGCGCACTAAAGGTTGTTTCAGAAGTTGGCGAAGTTCGTATAATTTCCACTCGAATTCATACATTGCCAGGGAATACACTCAAAATATCAATTTTTTGAAAAATCTAATTAATTTTCCGGCCAAATAAGCTTTTTTCCGACTTTTCGTACGAATTATTCAACGAAATATCGCACAGTGCACTATGATTTTTAATGCTCTTCGTACAATGTGTGTAGAGTGATTTAAAAAATATATGCTCACAAATTATGAAATATGCCTGTTGCATATGCCTGACATGACGTGAAGAATTTTGCATTCGACTCAGAGAGCATTTTATTATACAATAAATATTATTTCTGATTAATAATGACAACACACTGAAATCGTACAAAATCGTACGAGTCTACAAGTATTTTTCGTAATTACTAAAATTGCTTAAATACATGGGCCTTTTCGCACTTAGGCCATTATTTATTTAAACAAGATGCACTGAAGCTCGCACGGATTCACGACAAGAAGATCCTTTCACGAAAGAACCGCAATAAGTATTTCCGGCAGGAAGGAACTTTTTTACTTTGGTCCTCCAAGCGCCGAGAAGAGAAGATTAAAATTAAAGGAAAGCTGACCTGTTTGGAACTGAGACTGACGGCGTCTGACCATTAATGGGTTTAACTACTCAAGCCAAAGAGAAACTGGCGTGGATCTAACATTTGCAGTTTATTAGGTTCAATGCCAGATTTTCATTTTTGTAAATAAGATTATCTTGTCAATAAAATTTCGTCCACTATTTTCGGAATGATTTCTTTTCACTCGTGAATTTAATTCTGATAGGAGTTGTTCCATTTGTCCTTTTTTTCACCGTTATATACACGTTCTGTGTTAAGCTCACGAGGACGTCCAAGCCCATTTAGCATTTTGGACACTTTGCTCATGCCGCATTTGCGAACTCTCAGTACTCACAAAAATCGCAATTCGTAAGTTTATTATGATCGTAAGGTGTGTATTTAATCTTTCATGCACGTAAGATGGATAATTAGCCATAGTGAACTAGATGGACATTAGCTCTTGTATTATGTAGTAAGAGAGATTGACACAGCTATAGAGAGAGAAAGAGATTGAATACCTTCTGGTCTTCTGTACCTTTAACGATGTTGTAAAAGCTCTGTACTCTCGTCACGAAAATACACACGCAAAGGAAATACAAAATCTCGTTACACATTTGTTCACCCACAGCAAACAAAGGGACCAAGCCTAAACGCGTTAAAACTTCAACGTGTGTATGTAAAACTAATTAGATCGAGTTTCCTTTCAAATCTTGTTTCTCCATCATGGAAAAAAGTGTTCCGTGGAATTTACAGAAAAAAGTCTGTAAAATTTACAGAGTCCATTTCCTGTGAAATTTACAACTAAAATATGTATTTTTTACAGATGGGATTGTGTAGAAAGTACATATTATTTCTGTACATTTTACGTAATTTTATGAAATACTTGCTGATAAATTGTGTGAATCGAAATGAGATTATTTTCCAGAAATGTTTGTTACTTGACGTTGTTGTCTTCGAAAGTCGGAGGGAAAAAAAGACTCGTATCTTGGCGCGGACGACTTTTACGATGATTCTAGAATTGCCAACCGCAATTAATCGCCACTTCGATGTGATATATGAAGGCGGAGCTGCCGAACGATTTGAACAAATAACTCAAAATGCGGGTGATACGTTGAGCCGGATCAAGCTGAAAAGGTAACGGCAGTAACCGCGCTCGTATCTATCGATGAAATATACGAGAATAAAAAGAGAAGGTAAAAACTATGTAGATGAGAACCGAGGTATCGTGACTCTCATCGTTTATTCAAAGCTGCGGGACGTTTTTCACTCTCCCACGATCGTATAAAACTCTGCTCCGACTGCCTTTGCACACGTATCGACAAAACAAATTACACATACGCGTATGCATAATTGAGAAAACCGAGAGTCATTCTCTATTCAAATTTTTCACAAAATTCATCGCACAATTCGTATAAAACAAAACAAAACGAATACAATATACTTTTTTTAAGCACGCCGAACAGATAGGGCGAAAAAAGTTATTAAAGATCAGAAATTTAAGATTATCTCGCCGGAAAATCGTTGTATTAATCTCGCGAGATTATCCCGCCAGCTGGCGCTCTCACCCTTTACACATTGATGAATATATATATCCATGTATATGCCCACGCTTTTGCATACACAGAGAACCCCTGTAATGACGAATAATTCTGGTATAAACAGAGGGTTGAAAACTAATCCAAGGGGAGAGTTCTCCTCATACCGGTGAGGAGATTCCTCCTCGTTATTCAGGATGGAGTGTGTGGGGAGGATACGGAATGTATTGCATGTGTGTGTGTTTCTCTCTCTCTCTCTCTCTCTCTCTCTTATGGTCTTTGCTCCTTCGATAATGGAATAACTTTCGTTCCTCGCGCTGCGGAACTCTCGTCAGAACTGAGACATTCGGCGATAGAACGCGCGGCACGTTCAATTTTGAATTTGAAAAAAAAAACATGTACACGAGACGGGAAACCTCCCGCCAATGGTGATATTGATCGCGTTGAATGTTCTCGAGAAAATTGTACATGCAGCGAATATTGCGAGAGGAGGGTGGTGGTAATAACGCACGTCTGACGTGAGAAGTGCTCGCACTAGAGGATTATCAGAGGCGAAACGGAGTATCGGAAACCCAACACACATTACCTTGTGCATAGATCTATTTAACTCTTGAATATTTCGAATTGGTAAAAAGTCATTATTAAACATAGCGCTCTTCTATTTCCACCCTTGGAAACAAAAGTGTCGAACGCTTTCTCCAACTTGGACATTTCCTCGGTTAAGAAACATCGTGATTCATGGAGAAAAACATGTATATTTTACGAAATGAAATTAGCTGTTTTTTATACACATTAGTAGATTAAATAACGACTCATGAAATACATACATATGTATATATATTATATGTAATAATTCATTTAAAATAAAACACGGATGTGTAAAAATAATAATTTTATTTTTCTCGTCTCTTGAAAATCATAGATTAAACAGCCACCATGTACTCTTTTATGAGACTCCGTTTTACGCAGCTCTTTCCTTTCAGTTCCCAAAAACGCAATACAATTCGCTAAATGTATAAACAAACATTACGTAAATATCTGGAATAACGCAGATTTTCAATTTTGAGAACTGTTCCATGGGATAATTCCTTTGTGCGTGTGTATATGTTTGTACAAACACTAATCTTTCTTATAAAAAGTTCATGAGGAGATATAGATCGAAATTATCGAAATATCGAAATATCGCATGCTTTGTTGTCGTTTTATTCGTTTCGTGATTGGTCGTGATGAGCGTAGCCGCGAAATTCATGCGAGACTGTATTCGCGCGGTTTTTTATGCTGTTTTTGACAGTTGTCGACTCGTGACATTAATCGTGGTTAGCAAAGGTTATAGTTCTAGGATAATTTATTCTGTGAAAAAGAAATCATCCATATCGAGTAAGTAAGAGTACTATATTTCACAATTGAATTTATATTGTACTGAGAGAAAATGAGAGATAGTCCGGGAGAAGGAGAGTGAATAAACGAAACTAGCTTCTCTTGCACATTTTTTCAAGCGAACATTTTTCTCCCTTCTTTCTCCCTTGCACATTAATGTTTTATAAAATTTACAAGAAATGATTCTTCGATCAGACGATCTCGCGAGAAGCGTTTTCCTTTAAAGTAGTGGCAGATAAAAAGAACGATCGACAACTCCATCAAAATTTAACCACGCATAGAGGAAACAACTCTAAACAAGATGCTTCATGTCCGGTTTCCGGAAATTTTTGATCTACAGCAATGTCGGGTGGGTAAACAGTCTCGCAGGCGCAGTACTACCGCTCGACGCTGGCCCGGAGAGGCTAACTTTCCGCTCTACAGCAATGTCGGGCGGGTAAACAATCTCGCAGGCGCAGTATTACCGCTCGACGCTGGCCCGGAGAGGCTATCTTTCTGCTCTACAGCAATGTCGGGCGGGTAGCAGTCTCGCAGGCGCAGTACTACCGATCGACGCTGTAGTACTCGACAGTAGTGGCAGATGAAAAGAACGATCGACAACTCTATCAAAATTTAACCACGCATAGAGGAAACAACTCTAAACAAGTTGCTCCATGTCCAGTTTCCGGAAATTTTGTTTCAGATATTTGAGCACAGCTTCCGGTCCAGCGTTCGATCGGCGGATGAGAGGAACGATCGACAACTCCATGAAAATTTAACCACGCGCAGAGGAAGCGACTCTAAGCAAGTTGCTTCATTTCCGGTTGTCGGAAATTTAGTTTCAGTTTTTCCCCTTAAGAGTAGCGGCAGACGGAAAGAACGATCGACAACTCGATCAAAATTTAACCACGCATAGAGGAAACGACTCTGAACCAGATGCTTCATTTCCGGTTATCGGAAATTTAGTTTCAGTTTTTCCCCTTAAGGGTTGCGGCCGATGGAAAGAACGATCGACAACTCGATCAAAATTTAACCATGCATAGAGGAAACGACTCGGAACAAGATGCTTCATTTCCAGTTGTCGGAAATTTAGTTTCAGTTTTTCCCCTTAAGGGTGGCGGCAGATGGAAAGAACGATCGACAACTCGATCAAAATTTAACCACGCATAGAGAAAATGACTCTGAACAAGATGCTTCATTTCCGGTTGTCGGAAATTTAGTTTCAGTTTTACCCCTTAAGGGTTGCGGCCGATGGAAAGAACGATCGACAACTCGCTCAAAATTTAACCACGCATAGAGGAAACGACTCTGAACAAGATGCTTCATTTCCGGTTGTCGGAAATTTAGTTTCAGTTTTTCCCCTTAAGGGTGGCGGCAGATGGAAAGAACGATCGACAACTCCATCAAAATTTAACCACGCATAGAGGAAACGACTCTGAACAAGATGCTTCATTTCCGGTTGTCGGAAATTTAGTTTCAGTTTTTCCCCTTAAGGGTGGCGGCAGATGGAAAGAACGATCGACAACTCGATCAAAATTTAACCACGCATAGAGGAAACGACTCTGAACAAGATGCTTCATTACCGGTTGTCGGAAATTTAGTTTCAGTTTTTCCCCTTAAGGATAGCGGCGGACGGAAAGAACGATCGACAACTCGATCAAAATTTAACCACGCATAGAGGAAACGACTCTGAACAAGATGCTTCATGTCCGGTTTCCGGAAATTTTTGTTCTACAGCCATGTCGGCACAGTACTACCGCTCGACGCTGGCCCGGAGAGGCTATCTTTCCGCTCTACTGCAATGTCGGGCGGGTAAACAGTCTCGCAGGCGCAGTACTAACGCTCGACGCTGTAGTACTGGAAAGTAGTGGCAGATGAAAAGAACGATCGACAACTCCATCAAAATTGAACCACGCATAGAGGAAACAACTCTGAACAAGTTGCTCCATGTCCGGTTTTCGGAAATTTTTGTTCAGTTTTTTAAAAATTCCTTGCTTTCGACAATTTGCTACTTATGCCGAATTATAATGTGTTCTCTAGGGGTCTATACTTAATTCAAGACGGAGCGCCGTAGCGCGAAAACGCAGCCGGTCGCGTCTCTTGTCCCTAGTATAATATATACGAAGGTGTGGTGACACTTACCCGACAGCCTCCTCGTAGAATACGCTGAAGAGAGCTATTCCCACGCCAGTGCCAGCTTGCACGACCATTTCAACAAACTCCCTGCGTTTTTTGAAGTAATGACCCAGAACTAGACCCGCTGATTCACGAACGAGACCAGCTCCTGCGCCGAGTACCAGGCCATAACTGTGTTGCAATTAAAAAAATATATGTATACATAAAGCGTATTATAAGTAACACCAGTAGATGAGAACCAGGCAAGTGCTCTGTTATGTCAGAACACACACGTATGAAGTGGCAAAGTCAGGGAAAAAAATCAGTAAAAAGTAAAAGAAACGAAGGTAAAGAAGTTTGCAGTTGAAGAAGTATATGCTCGTGTAAGAAGTTGTTCTTCCTCGCTCTCATTATTCGCGTTCTACGTTTCTTTGAGAAGATAATGTTGCTAATAACGTCGTTGCGATAAGCTGCTAACGTCGTGTAGTCTTTGAAAAAACAGATCGGTATTGTTTTACTGTAAAGGACGGAAAATGCATACAATTTTTTGTTGTCCATGTTTATTTACTTCCAAATAAACATTATTGTTCTTTTTTGTTCACCGTGCGAAACAAATGTTTTCGCACATGAGATTTGCAATAAATATCAATTTTTTTTACCTCGAGATGGACACCAACTGGCATTAAAAGTCAAATAAAGAAACATGAAAGAGGGAGAAGAAGAACAAGAAAGTAGTAAAGTTTCTAACTCCTTAGCTGGCTAAAACGTTTTCTCAAGAGTACAAATTGTTCGTTTTTTCCTCTCGTGCCGCGTAACCATTATTTTCCCGAACCCCTCTCTCTCTTTTTCTCTTCACGGACTTTGCGGATCGAGAAAAGCTGCTATCGCTCTTTTATTTCCGTTTTCTCAATGTTCTTCCCTTTTCAATCCTCTTTACCAAGTTGCGAGGGGCTGAGACTTGGAATCAACTGCGCAGCTTCGCTATGAAGCTGATCTTGTTCTCTGTCGAATCTTTTTCAACCCTCGCTATATACCCTCGCACAGATTCCGATTGAACATGAATCTTCCTGATATCTTTTTTTCATACCATTGGCATCGATGCAAGCTTCCCTTTCACCAATTGTAATTGTATGAATTTTTGTGAGAATAAGCAGTGTTTACTTCGAGTAACGAAATTTTTCGAAATGTTACGAACTGGAAATATTCGCCAACTTTTTATTTGGAGAGATTTAAGTTTCAGGGTCAGTCTCACTAATAAAAAACAATGTTAATAAAAAAGTAGACTACCTGAGTAACACTTGATGCATTTGGAGGGCGAACGATGTAAATAGAGATGCCAGGGCTAAAACGAGACCACCAATCACAGCCGTGACTCTCGTGCTACCTCGGCGACATGCACCAACCACCAGAGGGGCTGATCCGCGCGAAACGGCCGCACTCAGTGCTCCCACCCATGCTGAAATAAATATATACGCAAACATATTAGTCATATCGGTTTATTTGTATATTCATTCACGTGTCGCATGCACGTGTGAAGAGCTAAAAAGCTGAAGAGCAAAAAACAACGGGTTGACAATCAACGCCCTTGCACCTGGCGCGTAATAAAACGCGCTTGTGCAGGAAAATAATGGCAATAAAGTAGTTTTATACCCGTCATTGAGTTTTTTATGTCGTTGCGAGAATAACCATCCGTACAAGAGACTCTTGCATCAGAAAATATTGAAAAAAAAAACAAATATACTTGGTCGTTGAATAGCTGCCCTAATTGAACACCTTGAATTTATTGCCAGTGTTTAGCGCCAATTCTTTTCGACAGGTACAGCCCCATAAATCGAAACATCAATTCTCAGGAAAACAAACTATAATTTTGAAAAAATTGCTGATCCAATTACCGTATGAACGCACATCATTAGCACTCATGTTTTTTAAATTTCACTCATCCAATGGTGGATACATTGCATTCATTAGCAATGACCGTGACATTTTTCGTGCGAATCGGATTATAGGGAAATTATTCGAAAAATAAGTGTATTGCTGCATAAAGAGTCGCCGGAGCGACTCGATGCGAGTACATTTATTGCCCTGCTGCGTACCGGCAGGACCTGTACCTCTAGCGGGACTCTCTGTATGCCAAGGCACTCGTTTTCACCTGCTTTTTTTGACGTCTCAAGCATCGGCTCTTAGCCTATCAGCCCTTGATAATAATATCTCGAGGTCCCTCATCGCGAGTTTTGATTTCCCATTTAAATAACATAAGAAATATTTTGTTTCAACTTTGAAATTTTGTAAGGTCATAACCGATAAACTTGATGGGAAACATTCTATAATGCATTTTTACAGGAAATTCGGTGCTTTGCAAAAAAGATCTCTTGCCCTGAATCGATGACAAAGCTCAAAAGTTATAATTGATTTCATGTAAATAATTTATGTATAAAGTGCAATGAAATTTTTCAGCGTCATAATATTCGAAAGTAATAAAATCGACATGATTTAAGATTCATCATCGATTATCTCGTGAACCCAGCACTAAACGCATGAGACCGCTTTTGTAGAGCATCAAATTTCCTATGAAAGTATGTTATAAGATTTTTCTCAAGTTTATCGGCTAGGCACTCATAAGATTCCAAAGTTAAATCAAAGCTTTACCCAAGTTCTTTAAATGAGAAATCAAAACTTCTGATGAGAAAATATTTGAATTGATGTTTGTTTAGGTACCAAGTAATCCATTTTTCGTTATAATCGTAAGGAAAAAAAATAGTCCTTTTTTGACCCACCCTGATGGATATATGTGTTGTAAGGAAGATAACTGACGTCGGGAAACTGACTCGCACGGAATGAAGAAGAAAGGAGAGATCTGTGAAAAAGAATCCAGTTCTAATGGAATTCCTGCGGGATATCGAATTCTTGGGTTAACACCTCTACGATCTGCGGTTAGGGATGAAGAAAAATAGCCGTATCAACACCATTTGACCTAGCTCGATTATTTGCAGCGTCGTTTCATTCCTTTCAGCGTTCTTCAGGCTTGACTAACGCGCGAATGTCATTAGCGAGTTATCGTTTTTCCACGGCGGTCTGAATACACTTGTTCGCTGAAAAAGTCATGACGACGCACTCGGCGTGCCACGACGTTGAGTGCGGAAAAGTTTGAGTACAATCGGTAAGAACCTCGAGAGTGAATTTTAAGCTGCTATCGAGAAAAAACCCTTAGTTTCCGGCCAGTCGATCGTAATTCCCAATTTTAACGTTAATCAACGTTGCAAAGCGATAAATAGTGCGGAAAAAGTATCAGTGTCTCAAGGCCGTTGCGTATATGTGTAGATACGCAGTGAAAACAAAGACTCCGGAGACATGTGGCAAGAAACACGTGACGATCGGGTCGATGTGGTTTTCCCTACTAAATGTCGCATGACCACGGATGAGAGTCAACGAATTCCTGAGGGATAACCACATGCATCAGGACCGAGTGAAAATGTTACTTGAAACGGTTGGCCCTCTGTGCAACGAAAAATCGGCACTTTCCGCATTCCCTTTGTTCTCGCTCTCGACATGTAGCCTACGGTATTCACAATCGAAAAATGCATTTTTGCCTCGCTAACTCCGCAGTACGAGGGGTTGTGAATTCTCCTATACCACATCGAAAACATATTCGTCACCGACGTCAGCTTGTAAAACATTGTCACGTACGGTGCAACGAGTTTGCAGAATATTTAGCGGCTTTCGGCATACCGGGACTCGATCCATTGTCATTTCGGAACGAAGATATATTCGCTATTGAAACGTGCGGGATCATCGGACGTACGTAAAATTCGAGAAAATTGCATGTACGTGTTTAATGCACATTATTCAAGAATTTGCGGTAGCAAGGAGTTAACTGGGACTCGATGGTTTACCAAATATACGATAACGCTCGTATATACTTGTATTGTACGTTTATACACCCATGTATGTGTACATAGTTCCATTAGCTCTCACGTACAGCTTTGGAAAAATAAAGCTTTACTATTCCCGGCTCGTTGATCGAGATGCTGATGTTGTTCCAGGCCTCGTGGACCGCATGCATATGCGCTGCTGTTGCTGTAACGATCGATGAGATAGTGGAAATTCTGCGTTCCTACCGGTCGTATGAATATGCATTGTCCTGCATTCATAATGAGTACGAACGTTGGGACATTTCTGACTGGAGTGCGCTCGGCAAGGGCGATTGTTCCAATGGACATGTGCACACATATAACAGCAGACCCTCTCGTTTTTCACCGGAAATGTTTCAACAGGTAGTACATACCCTTATACCGTGCATTCAGCATGGTGGAATGTTCTTTCCGATAAAATGAGGACGGAGAGCGGTGAACCGGAAAAACAACGACAGAGATGAAAATTCAAGTATTGATGAAATTTTACTAGATCTCTCGCATATAATTTTCAGTCTTCCATTTTTTCGTCCAAAACCGCTTTCGTCCACTGTTTTTCCATCTTATGTCCAACTTTCTTTCACGATGAGTCCACATGCGATGGGCATGAAGGATTTCGATGAATCACGTAATCCTGAAGATTTTTGAGATCTTGTCAAGTTCGTGAAAGTTGGCGTACTTATTACCTATTTAAAAACCTGACAAAGCGAATTTCCGAATTCTGTGAACTTTCGAAATATTTCCTATTTTGTGTAGGTTTCATCTCAAACGAGGGACACTTGTTGCCCGCTCGTTCCTGCCAATCAACAAATTATTGTTCAATGCATCGAAATGATAGGACGACGTGATTGGTGCAGAATCAGGAGACGAAAAGCACAGCATGTGCATCAAAAAATCTAGTTCCAATAAATCTGGAAATCTGGTAATCAAGTAATAATTAAAATGCGACTTATGTAAAAAATGTAAAAATCATTGAGAGTAATATAAGCGTTTAATTTAATAATAACTCTGCTTATTTTTGAAACAAAACATATTTCTCGAAAGAATGTTTGAATAAAAGGATTGTTAGCCAGAGTATTCGAAACATCGCTTATTACAATCTTGTTTATTTGCCAAAAATCTTTCCAATCATTTTGGAAAAAAAAACGATAATACGAAAAAGAATATTATATCGTATATGGAACATTTTCCGTTCTGCATTTTGGCGTACGTATTATGCATGATGTGGAATTTTTTTTGCGATAAAGGGATGAGTGAAAAAATACCGTTTTTCTCGTACGTTCTATGAAAAAATTTACTCGTGAATGTTGAAAAAGGTGCGTTCTTTTGTTCGCGTAAAACCACTGAAAGCTACTGATAATGAATTAGTCGTTGGTCCACTCTGAAAGAGTCTATAAAGGGCCATTTGTTCGAAACTAAATGCATTACAGGATTACAGCCGGTAACACGCGATTTCCCCTTTAGTCTGTATGAATCGATGTTCCTCAATGGTCATCCTATCGCTCGAGCTGCACTACTGCAGTGTATTTTAGCTCGCACATCACCATTAACGCTTTTATGACATTATGTTTTTCGCCATAAAGGTATATCCCTCGCCATCAACGAAAAAAAGACGTAACTCGTATGTTTTATAATTCACAGTTTCGATATCGACGCCTTTATGTTTTTCAGAATTAAATATAGTAGATGCTGGTTTTGCCTTTTAACGGCTCGTCTTGTCAGCTTTATCCTCGCTAATGCACGATCTTCTTTACAACACTCGCCTTTCTGGCGGCGTCTGTCATCTCTCGCCTTCTCTCTTCCATGATATTTTAATGGACTTTTGCTTCGCTAGTACCATGCACGTTACACTTTGGGGATTTTCTTTCCTTCAACCACAGCTTTGCATGAAACTCGCGACGCAAAGTACACTTATGCCATTGTGCGTTTATTTCAAATAGTATTATTTATAAAAGAACAAAATTACAAATCGTTCGGCCGCGAACTTTTCCTGGTTGAAAAAACATTGCAATTTCATATGGGATTCGGGCTAATTTATTATTCGACGTGTTGCACTGCATTTCGTGCAAAACATATACATTTTTCTACCCCTAAAAAAAGTTTTGAAACGTTTTACGATTTTTCGGGTGAATAGAGAAATATTCTATTTTCACCATCAAGATTTATCAATGAAACAATTTTTATACGAACAAATAATTACGAAGGAGTAAAGGGAATGATGTAATAAAAGAATTCAATTCTCACCGACTATAGTACGAGCCTTGAATAAATAAAAATCATAATCATAAAAAAATTCTCATGGTTTCTAGAATATTATGCGCTCAACAGGCTTCTAATTTTAGGAAAACGTCAACCTTGTCAACGCCATAACCCTTCATTTGTCGTTTATTACTTTTCATATCGTATGATACAGCGTACATCAATTTGCGGTACTTCGAGTTATCCTTTACGATTACAATAAGGGAAAGCAATATTCCCTCTTGAATATTCCCCTGCAAGTATACACTTTAAGTAAGGACGCCCGTATAAATAAGCTACCTCTCAGACTTCACTACTTACCGCAGGATCTTACTTTTACGATTCGTGTACAAGCTGCTAAAAAAGCTGCTAAAACGGGGCATCTGGACGGCTGTGGAAAACCCGACGCAGGTACGCAAGAAAAAGTTGCCCGTTGAATACCGTGCTGGTAGGGAAACGCTCGAAAATAATAATAAATATGTAACAATAATACATTACCGTCGAAAAATGTTGAAACACTCGCCCCGATACCGAGCGACACAAAAAGTTTCCTCAGTCTTTTAAAAATGACTATATCTTAATTTGCCAAGCGGCGTCTTAAAAGGGACATATTTAACCTCATTTACCATTTTCCAAAAAATTTTTAGAATTTTTTTTGAACCCAGCACGCACTTTGAAAAATCGTCGTCTTTTGACTTCTTTTGGGGGGTTGAAATTTCAGCGCACGGCTCGTGGAAAATTTTGTTCACTCTTTTTTCCATGAAAATCTTAAGGCAGGGAGTAAAAGCTTCAATATTGGCTCGAGTGTTTCCAAACTTTTGGACGGTAGTGTATACAAAAATCACGAGAATAATATACATACGTATACATTTCTTTCAGCCGGTGATGGATTTAATTGTCTCCGAACTATATGCCGACTTGTTCGATCGATCGAATTTCGCCTCTAGGTAAATCGAAGCTCCCTAATCTCTCCTTACAAAACCGTAGGAGTATTCGTTGTTGAAACATAAAACCTGCACCCTCCGGCTATACTGCCAGAGTGAACGCTAATGAAGCTTGTTCAACCTTCTCAGCTGTATCGATGTTACCACTGGAGGGTACTAGATGAGTTTATTTTAAGACACCGTTCGGATTGGCCGTAGACATCCAGCCGATGCAGAATCCAGACGAAACTCGCGTTGCAAGTTTTCCAAGCACTCTGTATGAGTTTTCAGCGAGTTTAACTCATCTTGCCGATGTCCATCGCAACTCTGAGTCGCTGTCCTTACCCTAATGTATATACGAGCTATCGCAAACCTTCAAAGTTCTTGCAACAGGTCGCAGGATGAACTGGCAAGAGGCAATACACCGTGTCTGTTATAGTATATATGTATATCACCGAACGGGATGAAATGAAGTTTGAAACGTGCTGTCGAAGGTTTTGGCGATTTCTCGTTCGCTTGGTTTCTCAGCCGGGCGCATCACAGCAATCATCCATGTTTGTACAGAAAACGCACTCGAGTCGAAACCACTCAATCACACTCCGCGGAACAATTTATTAGCCATGCTCGAAAAGTTATGGGAGAATCGCGAGGGAGGGAGCGTGGAGAAAAAAAAAGAAACGACGATGCATCACGGGGTCGGATACCACGAGCTACATCCGCATGTAGAATGAATCTCCTCGCCCACCTCGTGTTACAGATCCATCCGGCGTTCCAACGTTCGCACACAGGGACGCAAACGCAATACATATGTGCGTGGCTCGGAGTATGTTTCGGGTTTCATGCATGTATATATGTCTAATTGGAGAAGACAGCCCTTAAATCTTTTCGAATACCATCGCAGGTACCTCGAGGAAACAGTAGGATAATTAGCAGGAGAAGATTTGTTGCCAAACAAATTCTCCTTGGTCCATCGATCGAAGCTGTGAAGAAGAGACCATACGTAGCTGTTGAGTTTTTTTTTTAATCGGGGATGTTTCAGGGTCGTTAATATACACGCAGGGTAAATTGACATCGTTCTCATTACACGGGCCTCATTAGTGATGGGAATCTTCCGTTCTCCAATCAAGCGCTAGTCTTTTTTCACCCCTTGTTGTGGGCCATTATCCATCTCAAGTCGACGATATCGTCTGTGTGAAGATTGGCGTTCAATATTGCATTTGATTAAATTCGTTCCAGCGCTGCCAAATATAGTAGAAGCTGCGACGGATGCGATGAAGTATGGTAAGATTTTCGAAAAGCTTTATAAAACGTACACCAACTTTTGCACGTGTCACATGTATGTACGTATCTTGATAGTCGGATCGCGACTAGGTACATATGTATATATGGTGTATATATCCCAAAAGAAATCCAAAAAGCTTCGGCCTCTCCGGACTTTGTGTTACCGTTCGTCATACTTACACTCTTGGCCTTTTTCTCTTACCGCACGGTCCAGCGTGTCGCCTTCTACATATATGGGTTGTTTATTCGGATTTCAGAACACCGTAAGAAAGCCCATACCGCAGGGAATACAGTAGAGATTTCGCGAGGTTACACACGTACATTTATAGACGGTGCACTGCGAAGCAACATGGCAAGAGCAAAATATATTGGGAAAGCTGGTGACGCGAAAGAAACACCGAATTCTGGGTCAACCACGTCTTTTCGAACTCGTACAGTGTATCCTAATAAATTGCTGCAGTGAAGAGAGAAATCCACGTGGACAGGCTGATTTCGGGAAGTAAAGAATATCATTCGTCCTTTCGTATTTTCTGAAACTGCCTTCTTGATCGTATAAGTTTCGGGGAGGAGTAAAAGTGCGATGTATAGAGTACAAGCTTGGGGAATAAACAATGTTATCAAAATTGCGAATTGCGTGTTTTACAGGATATTCGAATCGCGAATTATGAGAATCGTGTTCGCCCGCCTTTCAATGTATTATTTGAGTTGTCGGTGAAGTCAAGTCTTGTCTTTTTCCATATCATTTCACCGATGTTCATAACGTTTGCTGATAGTATTTTCATGTCAAAGATTTCATAATTTTGAAAAAATCTAACGAAGGTTTTTCCCAAAAATACAATTAGTTATTCTTATCCTTCTAATTGTCACTCAATATTAATTGTAATAAATATACATTTGCCGTGTTTTTTCACAGCATGAATATTCATCCATCGGTGCATCCCTCGAGATTCCAAGTTTTTAAACTTTTTTAAAATTGCCATTACATGGAATAATAATGAAGATCGCGCCCCAGTTTATCCCTTACCAAAATAATAATATTAATCGTGCACCGCGTAAAGTGCGAAACTCTCGCATCTGCGCCAAGTGCACAGCGTATACACGTACACGTGTGTTCGTGTGAGAGAAGGCATAAGGAACACGTTGCGGTAGAAAAAAAGAAGGAAAATATGACCAACGGAAATGTAACCGATGTTGGAAAAAGTTGAGTCAATAAAAGAGGCGCCAGAGTTGAAAGAAGAGCACTGTTGAGTTTGTAAGTCTGCTCGAGAGAAAGTTACTTGGAAAAAAATAATTTGTTTTTCAACAAAAACAATTCCTATTTCCTAGTAGAGGAGGTAAAAGAACATGCCGTTGCAGCAAAAAAAAGTCATTAAATTCGTTCTTCGTTAATTGCTTTTCTTAAATTCCTACAGAACTTATTACTAACAAATTCGTCTTGATAAAATCTCGTAAAAGTTTCATCAATTTTGAGAACTTTTATTCAGGTTCAGGCATCTATCTGCGCAATGGACGTAACAGATTGGTTTAAGAATCGCTGATTGCATAATTTACGAATTGATGACATTAAATTAAAGCCAAGGTCATCCGAGTACTCATTAAGAAAAATCTTGATTGTGTTGAATGTTAAACTCTTGTATATCCTGGGACATTTCTCGACGGCACATCCGCGTCAGCGTTTCTCCGGGTGGAGAGCTCGCCAAATCGGAATATTATATAATCCAACACCGGGATGAATATTATCTCCCCGTTAGTTCTTTCATTTTCTCTTCAACGAAGCGTTGATCGTTTTTCTACCTGCATTTATCACTTCTTGCGTATCCAGCGTACTTTCATGGCTTTTTCGAAGCGGTGAAAATTTGGAGAGAAATTAAAGCCGAACGTACAGGACCAATTTAAAGTAACCCATTCTTAGTTCTATTTCAATCGATCATCGATAATCGGCTGAGAGTTGCTTATTTTTTTTTAACGTTAGCTGTCGATGGTTCGAAGCGTTGCTTATTTTTATTAATACATTTTCCGATTTTCCGAGGTGAACAATGGTGGGGTGAAAAAAAAAATGAGACCGCACTTTGTGCAGTGGGCAGAAAACTTTGAAAAACCTCCTGTTTAAGTCTGCAGCTGTGAAGAATGAATAATTTTCAGTTTTTTTTCTTAGCCACCAATTTTTTCTGAATATTGATCTCTTGCACGTGGTTTTTTTTCATGCATTTCTAGACCAATATAGTTGGAGCGGTAAGTGTGATGCTCAACATGGATAAGAAAGACGCGAAGATGGCCTGAATGTTTTCGGGGCTGCAGGAATATAGTCGAAATAAACTAGCCGAAGAACTAGAAAGTAGTATTTCTATCACCAATTCTCAAAGTGATCGATTCATGCATATTTACCTCTTTTCATATTATAATCTTTCGGAGATTACACATTTGAATATTTATCTGCAGATTTACGAAAAAAAGCAAAGAACAATGTATGGTTGAATGTTTTCGAAAATTTGGATTTAGACTTTAATTACTTTATTTATGAATTGTGTTAATTCTTAATAAACAAAGTCATGAATTATACCTGTTAGGAAAAATATATATTTCCATAAATTTCGTAAATTTCGCTCATGAGACGTTCTATGAGATCCGAATAATTGAAGCGAGCATTTAATTTATTCTCGAAAGAAAATCGACTTCTTAATTCATGGTGATGGAGATACAAAAGTATCCAAAACTACCCATTGACAATTTTCTACAGTTTCGCTGTTAAAAGACATCCAAACTCTCATGATGACATGAACAATGTTTTGTGGACCACATTTTGTCGTAAAATCTCGACGAATAAAAGTGCCCAGCATCTGTGCTGTTCACTGGGATTACAAAGTTGGTATACAAATGGCGCGAAGCCGATGCTGAGGGACTCTGGACGAATTCGATCGCGAGCCCCACTTCGTGAGGATATTGAAAATGCCATTAAGCCGATTTTCCAGGAGCTGTCATCCGGAAACTTGCTAGAAAGGTGTGTTTGGGCGGTATTACCCAAAACAGCAGTGAATTCTACTGTATTGCGATTTATACTTGCAATCTCACACCGTAGCTCAGGAATGAGCGAAATTGCTGCTTACATAGCAACAGGCGCGTTCAGTGAAGGATTTAATGCCATTCTATTTATAATGACAACGGTAGGAATCGTCAATGGAAGACAGGTATCGATATTCGTCGGCGGACGGGACACACAGCATCCGCCAGTGATTCGCGAAACGCAGCCTCGAGGCAACCAAAGAGGCTAGCACAAGAAACAAAGCAATATTTCTGAAAGAGTTCTTCGAGGCAGAAGAAGGTACTGTGGTACGCGAGAGGTATAGATCTGCTCTCTGCCATAGCAGTTTAGAAAAAAATACTTTGAGTACTCGATATGCCTCCGGCGCCTGTACTTGAGACTTTAAACGCGCTTTTCTCGAAACAACGCTTTTCCGCCTGGCCGTCATGATAATGAGAATACTATTGAACGGATCGTCTTAAAATTTGGACAGCGTGTCGAGAGCACAAAGCATGAGTCAACAAACCAAAAAACCCGATGCGTTAAATAGTTTTTTCAAGCAAAAAGATAGGCCATATTTTTTCTTAAAAAGTCGGTGTTAGCTGTATCAAACTTTCGAGCGAGGAAAATCCCAAAAAAGTGGTCGTATATTAGCAAAAAAAAAAAAATTAAATACTCGCCTTCCGTCGAGAATAAGCGCGCGAAAAATATCGAAATTAGTGTTTTTTCCCAGACTTGTTTCTTTACCTTAGAATAGGAAGGAAAAGCGGTGGTAAATTATGATAAAAAGTTTCGGACTTTGAATATTAACCAAGTGGACCCTGTATTTCGAATTATCTTTGAGAGCGCAAGAGCAGTTCGCGCGTGTGACTGAAAGTACCACAAGTATTCTGTCTCGACAGAGCTCGTGAGAGAAGCTACCAAACGTGTATTTCCGTGCGATATATACAACGATAAAAGAGACGAGGGATGAAAAAGAGCTCGTGGGTCGTATTAACTCGTCTAGTTTTACTGTATTGCATTTTCCTAATTTCTTTTTCTCTTTTTTCCTTACCTCGAGCGTAAAAAGCATAATTAAAGTAATTAAGTTGCATACTGCCTTGCGAAACTCTACGAGCAAACCATTTCTCCGTTTCGCTCTGCTTCGTTTTTTCACTCCCCTTAACGTATTTTCATCCACCAGAACATTTTCATGTTGCTTATTTTTGTAGATTGCACAAAAGATACACCGGCACTAACAGAATTTTCATAACCGACAAAGGGTTTCGTATCCACTGGAAAAGCTTAAAAATTGCACGGTCTTTATGGACGATCGTGTCCTCACCCCGTCACTATTTTCTTGCGGAAGTAATCGTCTGATGGAACTTTTTTTCATCCGGAAAACTGACGTTCTCGTTGCTCTTTTTTTGTGTACTCGAATGTCCGTTATTTCTCAATAAGTTGTCTTCTTTCACTCGGGTATAGTCCAAAAAATCATTACTTTATATATAAAAAATATTGATGGAAAAAATTTCAAACGCCTTCCAGTACACCGGAAGTACGTCATACAGTCAATTGATGTAACATAATCATTGCAGAATCAAAGGAAAAATCAGGAGACAAAAATTAGCCGAATTAATTTGGCCTTTTCGTGGACCCTGTGCGGCGATTTGTCGCTGGAATATTGGCTGCTGAATAAAAAGTCATCCGTTTGTCGTCTCTGATTATTCACGTCTCGTTAACCAATGGTTGCACAGCAAAACAGAAAAAGGGCTTCGAGCGTCGGACTTTATTCTTGAAAAGTGCCCTTTACTGTTTTACGAAACGCTTTTATTCTATTGTCAATATTAATTTGAAAAGAAGTGCCAAAACTGACTTTTCGGCTGCGTTAGAAAATCTACTGCTACTCTACAAATATTGCAAACGGTGTCGAATCTCATAGGTTTTTTAGCTCACTATATGTAATAAAAACCCTAAAAAATTTCGATTGCATCGAATGAGCCGTTTCCCCATTCGGAATTGTCAAAGTTTGAAAAAACAAACTGAAGGAGCACGTTTATTGTTTCTTAAACTTCAAGTAATGATTATTGGCATGCAGAAATACAATTCAAATTTTTTCTTTTTTTCAGCGACAAACCGTCGTGCAGAGTCCATGAAAACTCCAAATTAAAGCTAAATCAAGCTAAATACCTATAATGTTTGTTTAGCAAAAAAAAAAAACACTTCCGGTCCCATAGAAAACTTTGAAAAAACAAGAAAATTTGAAAAATGTTCATTTGCTGAATTTAGCTCAGATTCTACAATGCGTCATGCAGAAAAGAATTTTTCATCGAAATCTCTCAAAAATCGAAATCTTAAGCTTGAAGAACCACCATAACTTCCACCGATCCGTGAAATGGAAGTGAAGAAAGAGACTCTGTCTTCACTCGCAGTCTCAATTTTCTGGACCGTCATAGAGAAATTTCCCGTCCGATTAATCACCGAGTCAAGAAATAGTCGTCGATTATCGTGAAATCTAATTTTTCTTCCACAATTTCTTCCTCCGCGTATCCCATCACATTCGCAAACTCGTTTTCATTCCAAATTATACGATATTTTCCCCCATTCGAGCCCTCTGGTTTTCTTCCATATTATCCCATCGTACTATACGCGGCCCGAGGCGGATCGAAAGGGATATGGTCCAGCGGATAAGATAGACGAAGAATTTTAATGCCTCAATAGCAATGACGCCGTTAAATAGCCCGCCGATCGCATTTGTCCTTTCGTTCTATCGTGCGGTAAAATAGGCATGTAGAATGAGTGAATCACCAGCACGAAAAGCGAGAAATGACAGAGAGACAAAGTACTCCGAGCGGAACTTCACTAATTGGATGTCGTAAGCTCTTTTCGCTCGCTGGATCACCACTGTCTATCCTTTCCCTCTCTCTCTCTCTGTCTCTCTCTTTTTCATCTTTATCCTTTTCCCTTTCTACTACGTTCAAAGATCGAAAGGTACCTTCGAGAGTATCATTCGAGAGGCTGCAGTTAATTCCTGCAGCCTCACGCTATTTTAACTTAATCTTCATTTGGCTTTGCGCTGTATGAAAAAGTAAATATCCGTCAGCAACTCTGTCTCGTCTAGTTGCCTTGACGGGCGCACGGCTTGACACTTTTCGTCTGAAATTTTGTGACCCAACTGGCGTAAATTGAATTCCGTGACGACCTACTGCCAATTTTCGTAGGATTCGATGAGTCGCAATGTGTAATAATAAGTTTTGTCAAGTGCTCTTCGAAAACTGTCGATCTATTTTTCTGTGCTGTATTTAATTCGCACATTTATATACACATGGTATAAAATAATCTAAACTGGAAAAAGAAAACATAAAATGCGAGTAGAAAATAATTGCCAGACATTATGAGAATTCTGTCAAGATTGAGCGAAAGTTTCGCTCCGCACATCAAACACCTCCTCTGTTCTACAGTTACTCAAAGACCCCAAAGTGGAAATGTTCACGAGATTCTCTCTCTTTCCATCTCTCTGTCCCTTCTCTCCCAATTCTTTCCCCTTACACATAATTCCTTCGCAATATTACCGACGGTAATTTCGCTTCCGCTTCACAGACTTGAAATTTGCAAATTTGTAACTATAAAATTACCCCGAGAGTGGCGAATGTGAAACGAGTTTCGTTATGAAATCGTTTCTTTTTATTATCGTCATTTTCCGTCTCGAGGCTTATTGAATTCCATTACGTTCATGAATTTTCCGTAAAACGCAGCAGCCATTCGAGTGAAAGTCCACTTGAGGCTTTCTCAACGTTGTGGAAATAAAAATTCCGATTAAAATTTAAGGAAAATCGAACAGAAACGTAAATGGCAAGGTTTCGCCGATTATAAAATCATCAGTGTATCTGTGAAGAAAATCCAGCGTCTCTTAAACATCTCTGCTATTCGCGCGCATGTTACGTGCAAAGACACACGTTGATACCTCAGGAAATTTTCCGGTGAGAAAGTATATCAGCCTCAAGGCTTTTCTAAGTAAATGTAGAACAGGTCGAATGTAAAGCACATCCGAATCCATCAGCCCTGGGCACTTCTAGCTTTTATCGAAGCCCTTTTTCATTTTTCTCTCTTTCTGTCGTCAGCGCAAGTTTGAAACGAGAAGAGAGCAGGAAGTAACGCTCCCCGGTTTTCCTTCCACCTTGTCCGCGGCTCGAATATCGTACTGTCGCAAGTCTCTCGTAGCCCGTAGGGATGCGCAGGCAGAAGGAAGGGTAAAAATGGATGAGAGAGATTTTAAATATGAGAAATCCCTCGCCCGGTAAAATATATGCCCCTAGGACACGTTCGCAGATGTAGCACATAGCGAGGTAAGAGAAGGAGAATGGTGAAAGAATGAGATTCGCGTAAGTTGGAAAGTGGTAGTGCCGCCAGCTTCTCTCATCTTCGCGCGTTTCGTGAATTTACGATGGGAAATCGGTGGAGTGGCCTATCTCTATTTAAAATTCCCCGATAATCACGTATTTTGCGACAAGATAGTTATAAAAACTCAACGAACGAACGAAAACGAGAACCGTGAGGGATTCTTTCATTCCTCTTCAGTTTTTCCCTCTTTTTTCGAACCTCTCGTTCAACGCTTCTTCTCCTGCTCATGTTATCTCTCTCTCTCTCTCTTTAACTCGGCATATTTTTATCTCTTTGCGACTGGTCTCGTTGATGCGCAACACATAGATGGGGTACACACGCTTCAGCTGCACATTATACTGTATTTCACGAGCAGGAAAAAAAAATCGTTGGAAAAGAGGCAAGAAAAATATAAATTGCAGACGCTTCCGGTTCTGGCGTCGTATTGCCAGCTGAAAATGGCTGAGAGAGAGCCCTTTTTATGGAGCCGCGTTTGCTTTAGACACATATGGAACATTCGCGCACACACTATAGCTCACCAATGTCCATTAAGTGACGCTCGCCGAGATGAAGAACTGCGTACCGATGTAAAAGACCGAAGGCAAGCTGCATTCCAGTAGTGAGCAACAGGGCGAGAAAACCCGCAGCACACACGAGCCAACCCCAACCACCATCGGGATAGAAATGTGTTCGCATGCCAGCTACGTCTATCCCTAAAAAAAAGAAACATTATTCATTACAACAGATATCTTACAGACATGCGAGGATTACATTTTATCGGGGCATCATGGTTATTTATGAATATATACAGTAGGGCGTCCGTTATTTCCCAAGTTGACTTTTTCCACTTGGGTATGCGCCAAATCATTAGCTCATAGCCTGAAAACAAAGTTGAAAATGTTTTCAAAATTTTCGAACGCCATTAACCCCTGCCAAAATGACGATACTTTTCCCATTCGAATAACATAGGATTTTTGCACTTTTCAAATTTTTATTATTTTCTTGCTTGTTATATTCACTAAATTTTAAAAAATTGTCGATACAATATTGTTATAATTGAAAATTACTGTGCTCAGGATACGACTGATTTTTTACAGATTTTAATATCATCGGTAAGTACAAATTCTCATTCTACTTCGGTTTAGTTATGGGTGCCATACGTCATGAAGGCAATTTACGTGATGGGTGCGATGATTTCATTTTCCATTGTCGCTCTTGAATATTATGAATTACCTACGTAAATTGCATAAACCTAAATCGCATTAGAAAAAATTCATCGAAATGTAACACGCAAAGAATTATTGCGATAAAAATTAATATGAGGCACGGTTACATAAACACAAACACACATGAATGTATAGAATTTGATACACAATTATACACACAGGATTCTTTACACGAATGAGGGAAGAGACGAACAATGAAACATTCTCTGAAAAGCTAGGGCGAAAAAAAAATTATAATGAAGCATATGGGCACGTTTTGATGGGGCAGAAAAACTATTGTAAATGCAAATAAAAATAAAAACTTTTTACACCCTTTTATTATTCCCGGAACCTGTAGAACTCAGTGGATATATGTGTATGATTACAGCAGAAAATTTCATTACCAGGCGGACAAAATGTACGGCAAGCGTCTCTCTTTTTCTGTTTCAACGATTGAGATACACGTCCATCACAATTTCGCAACGTAATCATTAAAAACGTGAATTTCAAGGGATCGCCAGGTTGCTCTTGGAGGAGAAAGAACGGGAGAAAAAATGGTTCATTTATTATTCACGCTGGCGTATAAAGGATTTATGCTAAGCCCCACGGCCTTTTAAAATACCGCTAAATACAACTTACGAGCGGGGTCGTAATCAGTGACCCCAAAAACTCCCGACCAAGAATTTTCACGATTAAACGATCATTTAAAAAATTTACGCTTCAACGGAATAACGTCTACGTCAAGCTATGATTTCTAACATAAGTAAGTACGAAATTTAAATACATAATTACTGTGTTTTCAATAACAAATATAGTACACGCAGTATAGACGTTGATCCATTCTCAAAAATCAGTGAACGCACTTTGGTTTTTTAAAAATACCTTTCGACGAGCTCAATTTGAGGAACCTGAAGAAATGACAAAAGAAAAAGCAACGAAGAGAATGATTTTTTTATAATATTCATTCTCGTAATAAAACATAATAATAAACTTGGGAAAATATTGCGTAATGATACAAGCGAATTTAATGAGCCTTCATCAATTTTTTATTTTATTTTCCGGTCTATACGTTGCATGTACCACATGTGTATATATATCTGCCTATTTTCAGAGATGCAGTTTTCGTGCTCTCGCTATCTTTCTCAATGTAATACTTTGGGTAAAGTAGCACAATGAACAGAACTTTTGATGATTAATACTCGGTCGATTTCTTGTTCCAAGGGAAAAGGAGAGAACGCCTCGCAAAGGACAAAGAAGCAACGAGGCTCTGTGGAAGTCTTAAATGAGAACTTTGCTCCATAAATTCGATGAATGAAATTCAGTTGCGATTCGAAACCGTTGGTTCGCCCTGTCCGCTACTATGTGCATCGTATATTACGGTCGCCGTCGTTACGAAAGTATTATCCCTTCTAATACCCACACACGCACACACACACACATACACACACGTAAATGTAGATTAATATATTTTTACAGTAATTGAAAAGAAATGCTCAATTGACCGAGTCGCAAATCCCGACACTCGATCGTTTTCCGTAGAAGTTCAAATTGAATTCACAAGTCTAAAATATTCCATTTTTTTTCCATTATTGAGTGGAGCTTTTAATGTTTGGTCTAAAAATTGATGAGATTTTCAATCATCGAACAATTTACTCTTATTGAAAAACGCCAGCTTCCTTTGTCACATTTTTCCCTTAACCAATACCATACTTGTGCACAGGGCCTTGAGAAAACAATTTAAATTGGAAATTCGAGCGCAAAGAGGGTTGAATATTCATTTTTTAACCTGATCGGCGAAGAGCAGGCACACATCGATGGAGACTTCGCAAATCACCTAACACCCAGTTTGCATTACCCGGCAAGCTCTCGTCCATGTCCATGCATCGTACTCTAGGATCTGAAAGAAAAAAATGCAAAATAGTGTAATTAATACAAAAGAGAAATTCAAAATTGCACTCGAAAATTCATCCATTATTTTTCTCGTATTTATGATGAACTCTATGTGACGGTTACATTTCTTAAATTTACAAGGCTGCTGGGCTACCGCGGAAAAATAAACAAGAGCTCAGCTTGTTTTTAAACTTTAAGAAAGTAGATATAAGTCACGAGACGCCTTCAAACTTCAAGAAGCGAATTTTCCGTTCACTTAAAGCGCGGCTGAGCTAATTACCGGCGGTACTCCGAGGCAATCATTTTAGAGGTTTTGCACGATAAATAAAACACCAACGAACAAAAAACCGAATTGCTCAAACGCCATTGAGCATTAGGGGAAATTCTTTTCTGTTGCGTCTTAATGAGTCTCCGACATTCAGCTTTTGATCAGCTCGAGTTTCTGCAAATACCAATATAAGTCCGCGTGTTTTAGAGCATGCCGAGCCACTAGTTAACCCTTCGGCCGCATTTTGCGCATGTAGTTGGACGAATACTTCGAGGCCGGAGGGAATTTAAAAACGCTTGAACTCGTGAAAGGCAAGCAGAAAACATTGGAAAGAAGAGATGAAAAAAAAAGAGGAAAAGAGACAAGAAGAATGTAGAACCGTTTGAAAAACTCTAGTCCTGGCACCGAAATTCGTTGCTCCACGATCTCGTATTCTCGAGAGGAGGAAAAAATAAAAACGAAAAAAAGCCTTCGCGAACGCAGCATTGTCCGTGTAACGTATAGATAGCCAAATATTTTATTCCATTCACTTCTTTTCATGCTATATGTGTAGGTTGCAATTTTTTATTTTTAGCTCTGATATATATATAATTCCTTTCGAATTGAAATCGTATGATGGCCCAAGAAAAAAAATGCCACACCTATCGTTATGATTATTATTAACGATTCGAATTGACCGTGTTATGCAAATTGTTTATTTATAGATTTGCACTTTGTAGAGAAATATATATTTAATCTCCTGTTACATCACCTTTTGACTTTTTTTGAAGATGGACAATATTTGAGAATACGTTGCATGTCAATGTACTTGTCTGGAATTTTTGTACACCATTTTTGTAATAATATGCGAATAAAAAAAATGTCCACCAGAAATCATCGTTGGCGTAAATGTGCTAGTGAGGAATTTCATTAAGGTTTCAACACCCCAAGCGTCGAGATTTATGGGCAGCCAAGAAATTTGGCAGTCAGTTTATCCCTAGCATTTGAAAATTATATTGGAAGTTATATAGGAATTTTTTAATTGAAAAAAAACGAATGAAATATTTTTTTAATAATCAAAAGACTATGAAAATGTCAATGAATTTTGGAAGAAAATGGCATTACACGAAAAGTTATTCATTGCCCGAATTTCTACAAGTTCAATGCCACTAAATAAATGTTTTATTTTGTACGATGCGAATACATGAAAAATTTTCAAGGGATAAATTATAAGGATAAAACTTAATAGCCTTTTCTCTCCAGGAAGAAACCTAATATTCATAATTACCATCGAGGAAGCAAAAAGCCGGAAGTGAATGAGAAAACTCTACCGAGAAATGACGAGTACACAAGAAAAGGCAAGGAGGTAAAAGGAAAGAAAACCCAAGAAAATAATAAAAGTCTGCAGCGAGTACGACGACTAGAGACGAAAAGAGTTGACGCTCGGTGTTCTCCCTTATTCAGGGAGGGCGATGACTGTTTCGGAAAGCACATGAGAGCGCAGAACGATGTCCTGAAGTTTTGAGAGTGTAAGAGAGGGGTAAGAAAAGGGGGAGAAAAAAAAATACTAACGAGTTATCACCTCCAGCATCGTGGACCCTTACCGTGGTTTGTACTCGCGCGTTTTTTCAAGATTGTCCAGGGACACCCGAAGGAAAAATCAGGCAACAGGGAGATACTCATTTTCACTATTTCTAATTTTGCTACCGGAGGAAACTGCGATGACCATCCTACCTCTGGGGGGTTGTTTTGTACGATGGAAAATATGAGAAACAAACCAACGAAGAAAAAAAATCATAATCAAATGAATGATTTATTTCAGGAACGAAATAAAAATAAGACACACATACCAATATTTTAAAAATCTAGCTTTTCTTTAATACTATAGCTTAATCCAGGCGAAGTGTGATACTCGCCCATCGAAATGTAGAAAAATTCTCAGGGAAAATCTGTGAATCGGATCAGATCGACATTTTGTGTGAGTATTTAGTGGGATGGCATGGAGGGACTGACGATTTTAGAATTTCCAAAATTTGAAATGGTTTTTGACTCTGCAAATATATTTTTTTGCTACATTTCGGAATTCTAAAATTTCTAAATACTACGTTACAGCGCAGTCAAGACGTTCACGCGCGTGAGCGCAAGTATCTTATGACTATACCCTTAGTCATTTCTGAAAAGATTCTTGTGGACAATTTCAAATTTTCGATATATTTATTGTTGTCGATTTACTCGTTTTGTGACAGAAGGATTATTATTTCGCTGTATTTCATCTGAACGGCATTCCTTGATTGTTTTTTTACAAAAATATCAGACATTTTCCCATTGTGCGTACAGTGACATCGCTTTTTCCGCAATTTAAAAATAATGTGATACGAGAATGGAAATCTTTAACGTGTTCGAATTATCATAACGCCACGTGTTTCTGCTCTTGAATTCTTTACTGGCTAGAAAATTGTTTTTACGGTCTGTAGGTACGGAGTCTGATGTAAGATCGTTACACACTCATTTCGTCCGTTGCATTTTCGCCATTTTCCGTTTCTCCCAGTAGAAGCGATTTGTACAGAAATAAGTAGAAAAGTCAGTATCTGACCAGACGCAAAGAGGACTTTGATAAATGTCGCCTCAAATAATTGACTTCTTGACTTCATGTTTTTTCTATGCTCCGAAATACATGTTTAATTTCAATTCTATTATTATTTTATTTTCGCAAAAAAAAATTTAGGCATTTTTCAAAATGTTCCACGATCGATAAGTTTATTCGAAAATGGTTGAGACAACAGCGTCAATCATAAAACTGTCATAGCTTCGTCAGAAATCGATAGATGAACGGAAAAATAATCGTTTAGCTTTAAAATCTTTTTGTTCAACCACACGAAAGCCCGGATGATGAATTTTGAATAATTCAACAAAATTATACGTAGATGATAATAAAAGTTACCAGTTTTTTTTTCAAAATTGCTGTTTCATTAACAGTATTAATGAAACATATTAAATTTCGATTAGCACGAACAAAACGTCTCTTTAAAGGAACTCCTTAACGAATCCATGAAATATATTATGCGAGTTAATTTTCGTCACTAGTATTATATATTATATTTTCGTCCATAGATTAATCTTGGCAAGAAAATTGTCTTAAAGAACGAAGCAATTACTTATCGCTTGCGGTTCTTTTTACATTCACCAATTTTCTCGAATAGGCTAGGAGAATCTTTTCTTCGAGTTTTCCGTCTCCGTCGTAATGCAGATTCATGTCTCTCGACAAAAATGTTTTGTGGCATGAATCATGCGGGATGGAACAACGTAGAAAACTGTATAGGTACTAAAAAGTCCAAGTTCTGTAGCAACAGGAACAAACCTTGAGTTTCAATGGATCGTGTTGGTCGGAAATACCCTTCAGGCGACGTCTTCATCTTAATATCAAGAGTCGCGGCAGCAACTAGAGACAAGTACATGCACCTACTGTAGGTTCTCGACGGTACGGCGAGAACTCTTTATACGCCAAACCACTGCTTTTCGACATTTTCAAAAATTCATTTTATAACATTTTTAAATATATCTCTTTTGCATTAATACCGGAAGTACAGTCATAGATTTTTTTCTATCGATTGGTAAAGGCGAAACATTTTTAGGCAATAGTCATGGTCGCTTAATGAGAATTTGTCAATGATTGTTAATATGTTTTTGTCTCCATCACACACTTCTGACGGCATCGACGTATTCCCCGACGACAACGAGTTATATGTTGTATTTTAATTGAACATTTCGATTTCATTCTGCAATCGACTTTCGATTCTATAAAGCAACAAAATAAAGCTCAATATACGTGACGATACATAACTTGAAAGCCCTTTATTTGACAACTTCTCACGAACAGGCTACGTAGATGTACTCGTCTCGCGTATCGTTACGTCATTTTTGGTCTTTTTTTATGTACACTTGATAACTTTTTGGTCAGTAGTGTACTGGCATTTTAGTTGAGAACGTTGACGACGTATTTACAAAATTTATTATGAACGTACTAAAAATTTTGGAATTATTTATATTATTGCGAAATTTTCATTATGTACATATCAGTAATTCATGAATTTTTATTATATACATGATAAAGAATATTCATAAGTAAGTAAATAAATATTCAATCACTGCATTATAGAGAAAATCGTCGTGTCAAAAGTCGCGATATACCGACTCGAGACCAGTGCATTCACCCCTCTACTATGGGTGCCATCCACTTGTCGCTGCAAGTGCTTTTAATGCTTCATTTTTATATGCTTCACCATTCGAATTCATTTTCGGTGAAGCATTTGCTGCATGGTACGTGACCTATTCGACAGGTCATAACGCTACTGGGAGTCTTCATTCGCCAAGCAACTCGTTTCGGCTGTTTTTTTGCATGCTAAGAATTTAATTAATTGATTATTTATAATTAAGAATATATTTTAAGATAATACCAGATGCTCGGATATTTTTCATTTTTTTCTTTCGCTCAGAATAAGCAGAAATCTTCTAGCTACTGGCACATTATCCATGCAATCTCATTTCACATTTATGATACGAGCACGTTAAATGCTAAATCTGACGTTACGCACGATCGTCGCACGATGTTTTTTGTCATGTATATGTATATGTTGGGATCTGCCATATGAGGTTTATAAGTCATTGACGTTATATGCTGCACATTTAACGAGGCAAAAAGGTAGAGTGATGCGCTGGTCAAAGAAACGTGTCAATGCTAAGATGGCACAACTTGAAGAACACCTTTTTAACGTGATTGAGGTGCGGCACGAAAAAGGATTTTTTCATGTATCCCGTTTTTCAATTTAATTAATTTGTAATCATTTGCAATAATAATATAATTTAATTTCAAATGTTGTGAATGCAAACTCTGCCATTGCTGGTGTCAAGCCTGAACGAGAGAAGAGAAGGGTGCTCGCCATTCAATTGTGCTACTTTGATAAAATTTCAAGAGCTGTGGTATTAACTCGAGACAAATACATTCAGCGATTTGATCCACTCTAGAGGTACCGAAGCTCGTTCATACCGGATTTGACATTTGTATTACAAAATTGTTTCGAAAAACCTTTAAATCCATCTTCCCAAGAGGTTGTCAAAAAACCACAAAAACACCACAAATAGTGCGAAAAAACGAGACAAGTACACTTACGCAGCTTGCCCACAAAACGTTGTGAAATAACAGTTTCTCGCACGTTTTTTACTTTTGTTATTTTTATTTGTAAACTCGAACGAAATGTTTAATGAAAATTCTCCTCTTCTAAATCATTCACATTACACGCGCTTTTATCTGGACATTAGTTCATGTAGGACGATAAGGAGACTTGCGATATTGTCAAGTTACTATTGCATCACTGACCCTAATAGCTAAAAAGTGTTTGTTCCTGCCAATCGATAAAAAAAATGGATAAAAAATATTTGCGAACTCGGTGTTGATGAAAAATGCATAAAACAAATATTATTTAAAAAGAATTTTTAATTATAGAAAAAAGGCCACCGCTTGGGGTGTAGAGGGTTGTGTATGGTCGAGAGCCTAGTCTGTGCAGTAGAGCAAATGTCTCGAGTCGCTGCCGCGTTTCTGAATTTTTTTTTATGTCTCTCGCATCAAACGCAAACCTGCTTAGATGCCGAATTAAACTCGCAACATTACAGTTGTTACCAATGCTCGTATACGAAGCTTTCGTTCATTAGACGAACACCTTTCTTAACGCGGTCTGTAAAAACATTTAAATGACGGAATTCCAAAACAATTTGAAAAAAATTCAGGAAAAACGTTAATTCGCAAATATGAATGAATTTATTTATTTATTTCTTACTACAGCGTTTAGCCGCGACTTCGCTATCGCGGAATGCGTACTTTTTTTCATCTGATCAGACTCGCGATTGCGTGGCATTCGAAAAGACGACGAAAAATATTGATACGCAAAAGAATTATGAGGAGAAAGCGTGGTCAAAGATGAATCTCCAACTTAATAATTCGATCCAAAAAATAAATGGATCGTTATTGAAAGATGTCCAAACCTAATGACAGAAAACAAAATGGCGGTTCGCTATACAAGACCGTATTATACGATGAAATGACAATGACCCAAAATACATTGACACGGACAAGATTTTTCATAATTTTTCCACGTGCGATTTAGCCTTGAAACGGTACCAAACGGACAGCGTTACTTTCACGTTTATAATATTAGCATGGACAAAAAAAATCAATTCTCATAGTTTTTACTGCAAAATAACTGTTTGCAGCATCTGCCTGAAAGATTCGCCTTTCGTTTTTGGTGCGCAAACGTATACAGGAACATTCGCTTTACTGAAATAGAGCAGGTATCGACTTGCCTCGCTTGTGGCAAAACTTTTCGTCTCAAAGTTAACAATATTACTTGTCAGGGAAAAAAGCATTTCTGTGAAGACGAAAATTAATATAAATTCTAGTTGAACGTGGAACGCAACCAAGCGGATTCCGATTCGATCAGCTTAATCAAAATACAAAATCAAATGTACACCATTCGTGTTCAAGGACCGACCCTGCATTGCGAGCAAGAATACGAAATGCCCGGGATCCGAAATTCCCGGGATACGAACATGCTGGAAGGTTTCCCCCGGACTAACTTTTATTTTTGTCCACACACTGTACGACCACTTCTTTTTGGTTCCCAATCCGCTTGTTTTTCTTTTCTGCGCTTTCGGGAATTCCGACAACCAAAAAATGTTCAGCTCCATTTCGACAGTTCGATATATTCCAGTATGGTATACCGACGTCGAAGTCTTGTTCTTGAAATCTGGCTCTGAGCGGGACCATGTTCATGTTTGTAAGAACGACGACCGAAAACTTGAGCCATGTGTTTTTGTAAAAGGACCTAAGAGGCTTTTCACGCAAATGAATCATCATCAATTGCCTTATTCGAACCAGTAACAATGACGATCGTGACGGAAAGAATTTTTGGATTTTTATCATTTTGATGACGAGTTCAACACACGAATGTTCTCCATTTCTGTTCTTTTTGCATTTTTGACGGTCCAGTAATGTCAAAATTATCAAATTAGTGAAATTAAATGGAGCTCGTTTTATCACGTTACCGTGAAGGGAAAATAAAATTATTTATCAATATTAAGATTGGCGATAGTCGAGAGTGAAAGAGTTGGTATCGAAAGCCCCATACACACGAAACATGTAAACGGTAGCGGTATATATATATATAAAAGAGCCTCCGCAGTCGTCCTCGGAGTTATCCGATCTCGCAAGCTCCGCTTTCAACTGCTATTGTTCAACTTCTTTCGTCCGTAACCATGATAACAACGTAGCTTCACGGGTATGGTCCACGAAGCTCAGAGCTTGACTTTATAGATGAGCCAAGGTATTGAGATAAAAGGATGCGCGAAGATGAGGAGAAGGAAATAAATTCGAGCAAGAAAAAAAAACACTTGGAAACGTCAAATGATTGCACAAACATGATATCATTTTTTCCGCCTTGGAAGAACGTAAGAATAATGGATGAAGAACCGTTGGGAAATTTCAAAACGATTGTATCAATTTGTCAATATTTCGAAAGAAATGAATTGTCCAGGTTGCGGATTGTGTAAAATATTGAAAAAATCAGACTCATGTCCATGAGTTTCTGGGTCAGTGAGGTGGCAATGCAATCGGTTGCGACGCCGTTGGTCGTGTCACACACTCCGCGGGATATAAATTGCTAATTCGAGAAATATATCGGTGAAACGCCACAGCTGGTTTTTTCCGGAATCCGATAAAACTTTTGTAACGCGAGACCGCGAAATTTGCTGTCTGAGTCGTGGGCGAAACATCGTCCTGCGGTCGAATGATTCAATGATATTGGACAGGCGAGAGACTCCATTGCTTATTTAGTGTGTCAAGTTAAGATACCAGTGGACGTGACAGGGTAAGCGATTGAAATCGGTTCTTTTTTGTGTCGGAGCGATTACCATCATTATTTTTGTCTGCATTTCGAAAATATGAAAACGTGTGTCTCAAATTATATTTTCCCGCAAAAAAAAATGTATTTGGAGAGTAAGAATCTTTAAAAATAAAACTAATAATTGATTTCCGATACCCGAACTAAATTTCTTTTCGGTATGTGAGAGGTTTCCGAACGTCGGGGTCTTCAGCTTTTTATAGACACGATAATTATAGATAAGTTATCATTTGTGAACAGTACCATTATATTACACGAGCAATTCAGTTCGCAATAGAAAAAATTCACGTAACTCACCCCCGTGATAGGAACTTCCGCGATGAGGGTTGTACGATGCACCGCTTAAGCCATTCTGATGTCCAGTGTCTATGCAATGGCTTGGCGTGTAATATTGTACAGGATGGGGCGCGTAATTCGTCGGTGTACCCAGGTGTACAGGATGACAATGCATGCAACGTCTGGGAGTTTCCGGAGGAATCTGTAAAATAACAAAGGCACAGTAAAGTAAAGCAAAAAAGTTGCTGAAAAACTGCCGTCAATTATATCACGATGAAGGGCTTGGAGGACTGCAAACCCTGGCAAAAACTTGCGAGGAATTTAAAAAAAAAGTTTTTTCTATACGAAAATTTAACCGGCTCTACTCGATTAATTAAAATCCATCGAAGGGTATAATTGTCTCGAGAGACTCACTTTCCGAACACTGCCAACTTACTTGTTGCTGCATTAATTGGCACGGGTTCATTAGAGACCAGGGTCGACAACGTACAGAGTTAATTACACGTGACAAAGAATGCAGCAGGTTAAATTATTTTTCAGAAGGAACTCTGTTCGGACGACACATTATAACCCCTTTGTATTAAATTGCGATAGAATAATATTTTCGTACAATGAAAAATGGTATTCTGGAAGATGTGGTATAATTAGTAGTTGCACACTGCAGCTCCTGCAATTTTTTTTCTACGTCTTTGTCGAGGGTGTAACATCTGTCCCACTTAGCTATCCCACGAAGCGAACTCTTTGCAGATTTAAAAGCAATTATTTCAATCATGATTTTGTTTTTATAATACGAACCTCTTTAAAATTATTTACTATAAAATTCAAGCATGGTACTTGGAAATGCATTATTTAATCTGTATTGTCATGGAATCGACGTAATTAAGAGAACGATTTGGTCGCGATTTACCTGCATAGATTGATGAGATCGCAAAGATCTCATGGAGCCAGTTGGATGGAGCGATGGAACGCTGCCGCTAAAACTCATTGCCGAATTTCTGCATCCACCGGGTGTCGACCAACCTCCTCGCACACCTCCGCCCCAACCAACGCCTCCAGGCCCGCAATCATCCACCAGCATCTTTGCTTTTTTTTACCAACCTTTGGTAGCTTTTCGTTATCGCTGTCTCTCCCACTTTTTCTCCTTCCTTCCGTCTATCGCTTTGTTACTACCCGGTTATCGTCGACATCCGAAGAGTTTCGGTGTATGACTTCACCGATGTTACACTCAGTTGTGCCATCAACGAATTTATAGCTGCCTCTCTCTCTCTCTCTCTCTCTTTCTTTATACGACCCTTGGCTTAATTATATATCACTGGTCCCGCCCTCAAAACCATTTCCTCCCTCGTAACACCTCGGTGGCGCCGCTGAACCTCACTCGTGCGTCGCTGCAAACTCCTCGCGCTAATCGAATCTCGTTAAAGTCCCAGGGGCAAATGATTGCTCCTCATTGATCATTGTGTCGCACGTTACTCCTTCACGTATTTATATGGCATTGGCACACAGGCATTGAAACAAATGACGAAGAAATTCTTTTTTTTTTTTTTTCACGGAACTAAAATAACCATACGTCCCACCGATCTTTCCCTCTTTTTACCTCTCGTTTTTTCACATTTATCGGTGACTTTTGCACTAGAGATGATTCTTCGTCATCACTGCACACTGGACCTGCAACAACAAAGGATGCAGATGACATTATTTATAGAAGAATAAATGAAACTATCGTTATGAAAAAAGGTTCCCGTTTGCTTTGAGAATGTTCATACTTTCGTACTAATATTATAAATACCAAAGTACCGCAGTCTGTTCCTTTTTCACGGCTGAATTGACAAAAGGACACAAACGAACGAACGAAAGACAGAGAGACTACCTCGTGAAAATTCTTTTCTTTATCGATATATTTTGGGTTGAAAGTTTTTAATTAAAAACCGCACTTTTATAACACACCGTTATTTTCTACAACGACCCATTTTTTGTTTTCAGCGATTAAGTTGGATATTCATTTCCGTGTACGGTTTTCGGCGATTATTCTTTTTCGTATTCATATATTTTTGACATCTATTTAGATACCCGCAAACGCAAATCCGATCGGATTTAAAAAATACCCACGAACTCGGAGGTGAAAGCTAGTTGATTATAAAACATATAGCGAGGATTTATTTCGTACTGCTGAGGTTTTATCGTCTCGAATACTGACAATTTTTACTATACTTTGTATATGGAAAAATATAACGATATTCGAAAAAATTTTAAAAATTGCACATATTTCTTTTAGCAGCAGTATTGAGAACTGCATTGCAGTTAAAATCGCTGTAAGACGTAAGATTTCTCGACGTGTAATTACATAATGCAGATGACACCTTCAACAAAGGATTTAAAAAAATACCAATGAACTCGGAGGCGAAAGCTAATTGATGATAAAACATATAGTGAGGATTTATTTCGTACTGCTGAGGTTTTATCGTCTCGAATACTGACAATTTTACTATACTTTGTATATGCAAAAATAATACGATATTCGAAAAATTTTTAAAAATTGCACATATTTCCTTTGGCAGCAGTATTGAGAACTGCATTGCAGTTAAAATCGCTGTAAGACGCAAGATTTCTCGACGTGTAATTACATAATGCAGATGACACCTTCAACAAAGGATTTAAAAAAATACCAATGAACTCGGAGGTGAAAGCTAATTGATGATAAAACATATAGCGAGGATTTATTTCGTACTGCTGAGGTTTTATCGTCTCGAATACTGACAATTTTTACTATACTTTGTATATGCAAAAATAATACGATATTCGAAAAATTTTTAAAAATTGCACATATTTCCTTTAGCAGCAGTATTGAGAACTGCATTGCAGTTAAAATCGCTGTAAGACGCAAGATTTCTCGACGTGTAATTACATAATGCAGATGACACCTTCAACAAAGGATTTAAAAAAATACCAATGAACTCGGAGGTGAAAGCTAATTGATGATAAAACATATAGCGAGGATTTATTTCGTACTGCTGAGGTTTTATCGTCTCGAATACTGACAATTTTTACTATACTTTGTATATGCAAAAATAATACGATATTCGAAAAAATTTTAAAAATTGCACATATTTCCTTTAGCAGCAGTATTAAGAACTGCATTGCAGTTAAAATCGCTGTAAGACGCAAGATTTCTCGACGTGTAATTACATAATGCAGATGACACCTTCAACCCCCTCCTACAAGCATATATATACGACATAACATAAATTTAACGTGATACTATGCGAGACTCGTTTATCTCCGTCGAGAATTCTTTTTTTTTTAAACCCACTTCGATACACAGTCACTTGCTCCTTCACCCATACCATTTCCTTCTCTCCGTGCCATATTCGCTCTCGATCCAGCGTACAGGGACCATTTGCACGTGCCAAGGATATAGCAGGGAGCTTAAACGCGTGACCCCAACCCTATCGTTGCGGGGTTAGTCTCTCGGACAGCACCGAAAGTCGATGATTTTAATATGTATGAGACGCCATCCTTGTACATGCACCCTCAACCCCTTCTCTTCGTCTATCAACGGACTCTGCGAAATCACCCTGTGCAAGTAGCGAAAATCGGCGAGATTTATCGCCGGAATATGTTTTATGCTTCCACCGAACCAAGTGTGATATATGTATAATCTAGAGACACGGCAGCGTCACGATGCCAAGTAATTCAAACGGAAATTATTTGAATTTTGAACCGGCCGTGGATAATAATACAAAGCTCAATTTATATTATAAATATTCTCGTGTATCATGTGGATGTTTAACTCGGGTATAACTATCGATTTCTGCGCATCATAATGTACACCACGTACACATATGCAAGAGAGTGTACCGATAAGGTTACCTCATATTTTTGCAACATCACGATCCGGCTGAATTTGCATTCACTTGACAAAAACGTTGAAGAACATTGAAAAATGCCAACGTCATGAAAATACGGGAGAAAAATACTTTGTTCCAAATCTGCGAGTGAGGAGTAACATTAATTCGAGTCGCAGCTTATTATCGATAAATGAAAATGGTACACTACCGGAAGTCGTGCAGCAAAGATTTTCATCCAACAGAAACGTTTGTTAAAAATTCGTTCTAAAAATTAATCGTAATTGTGATTACTGTAATACATCTTTAATCAATAATTTTATTGAACGAATTTAACTATTTTTAACTCCAGTATTAATAACACGAGAATAAGAAACTACGATTAAATTTTTGAGTCATTTTTCTGTAACAAAGATGTGTTTATTACAGTATATAAACCCATGTCTTGTAATCCTGTGCGTCGGTCGAAGGGATGTTTCTGAATCTACCATCAGATTTTTTAATTTCATGACTTTGTTCATCGTTTATATGATGTGACAATTTTTATTTAGATTTCCAGTACGAAATTTGTGTACGGATAAGTCGCAGATGTACTTCTCACAGAGACTCTTGTTCCACACCGATGTTGCTGGTTTTCTCGTTGTTAATAATTATTGATTATGATGAGAAATCGTAATCATTGTTATAACGACTATATAAATCATTAAATGGTCAATCATCAGTCATAATTAATTATTTAAACTTTTTTGAAACACGTTTTTGCGATTTCAAATGGGTTTTCATTCGAACCAACTGGATGCCTTTGTAATCTCATGATCTTAACATTTTAAGAGATCAAAGTTTATGTTCAAGGTGATTTCACGTTTTGGTGAAATTTTTTTATAAAAATGACAAAATCATCAGAAACGCAACACTTTTACTAGAAAAAATTCGTTATTTAAGAAAGTGTTAATAAATAGAATAAAAACTCCTTTAAAATCGTAGAAACATATTTTAAAAAAGGTGGCACTGTGGATCGCAGCGAAGGGCGAAAAGTGGCATGCATCCGAAGTTGAGGGACCGTATGCTGTTATTCAGACAGGCGGGGAAAGGATAAAAAAGGATCTTCATCGTCGCCCACGCTATAACGACTTTACCCTCACGCGAATAAAAATGCCCTCCGTCTCTCGAGCGTTCGTAATTGGGATATTGCATTTTCTTCATTGATTTCAATCGTCGGCATAATAAACGCCAGTTTTCTCGCATATTCGTGCTCCTCACCATTTTATTCTCCTAGTACTCCGGTGATATTCAGCAGAACATTTCGCAATATACAGAGGATGTCTCGAACAAAAATATGACAAATTTTCGGATTAATTAGACGATTTCATGTTTAATTTTTTTCATTACAATGAAGAGTCAGGCGTTAACAAGTTGCTCAAAAGAAAAACGAGAGAATGGTAAGAAAGTTGAGAGAAACTTGCTCAAAAAGTGCACAGAACAGCAGGACAGTTTTTCTTTGTGGTTGTTTTCGCGAGTACGCGAGAAGAAAGTACCCAGGGTTTCGCTACACTCCTGTACGTTTTACTCGCACAATTTTCTTCGCTTCACTTTCCAATTAAAGCTTATAAGACACTATCTCAACCCGCTGCTGAAACTTTATACAGCGAGCATTCAAAGCTGACTCGAACAACTCCAACTCATTTTCACAATCGTACACCAGTTTTTCCCACCAGTATTTCTCCCATCGTTGTTTCTGTGTTTCTGAATGGACATGATTTTGGAAATAATTAGAAATGGAAGCTCATTCCCGTGCAGATTTTAAAATGATAAATAAATGAATTTTCAAAAATCGTTCGTCTATGTGAAAATTCAATAATTTCACTCACTTTCACGCCGAAAATAAGCAGTATTGTTATTTGAAATCAGCCGTTTAACAACTACCTTAATTTCAATGAAATTCAACAATTAAGACTTTAATCGGTTTTTTTATCGTCAGTTCTTGATCTAACATAACGTTATATCATACAACGGATGTATATTTGTAGGAATTTTTGTGAGTTATGGGACATTTTCTATATGGTTGGTGGAGGAACGAATCAATAGCTTCAATAATTTTCTTCCATTTTCTCTGAGGTTGCTCGCATGCACACTGCGGAGACTCTGCTGTGATGCTATCAGTGTTTTCATTTTTCTTATAGAACGAAGAAAAGTAATCCCATATCTGTAAGCTTATATCTGGACACTCTCCGGGAGGAGAACTGGAGGATAAATTGGAAATTTTCAAAGAAACGGTTTTCACGATAGTAACCGTACACAAAGACTCGATAATAATGTAGCTACATAATGCTGATTATAGAATTGATCAACTTTATATCTCAAACGCTTGCCGAGAGCAGGTAACTAATTATGTTCTTAATTATAATAAAAAAACGCTCACAGTTGGCGTAGATGAAAATATAACTCCAATTTCCGTACGAATTAAATAATATTTGTGTGCTAATGAATCATTAATCAGACGAGTCACGTGGCGAATA
Organism: Heteropelma amictum; assembly: GCA_959613375.1. Classification (NCBI taxonomy): domain Eukaryota; kingdom Metazoa; phylum Arthropoda; class Insecta; order Hymenoptera; family Ichneumonidae; genus Heteropelma; species Heteropelma amictum. The sequence continues at coordinate 10,466,968 of OY390726.1, read as the reverse complement.
ACGCGATTTATCCAGCACTAAAATAATCTTCGACTGAAACTAAATGTATTTTAATATTTATTAGCAGGATTAAGGGTTGTTTTGTATAATGAAAACAGTCACATATAATATGGCCGAGTCGTTGGTGCTAAAAAGACGTTAGGCAAAAAATAAAACGAAGGAAAAAATGCTTATGCAAAGATCGAACGATCGAGATGAGGAGCAACCCCTTGGCGCTTTGAGATGTATACGTGAGAGAAAAAAGTCAAAAGGGGAAAAGGAGCTAAAAGGTCATATATAATATCGAAGGATTTTCCTTCACGATGGCCCCACGAGTTTCACCTTGCGTGATGTGATGTTAACGTCGTCGCCAAAGAGACTGAGAAAGTGAAAGATAGAAGCCGCAGCGGAGAGAGAGAGAGAGAGGGATGAACTTCATAGGCTTTTCACTGACGATATGAGGAACTGCGGTAGCGCAAAGGGGTCTCGAGGAATGACGTGACGTTTCTTGACACGCACACACAAATTTATACCTTTCCTCGCGGGTATTTCCTTGCGGAGGTGTTATCGAGGAAACGGAGCTAAAGTCGAAGCTGAACACGAGAGGATAAGAGGAGCCAGTGTAGGAGTCACGTTTACGTATACAGCGAGGATGAAGACTGCGATAGCGTGAAGAGGTGGATTCGCGGGTGCGGACAGCATAATCCTGCTAGATTGAATCCACCCTCTTTTCACCCCTTTCAGTCTTCGTTTACTTCTCCCCGAGACATTTGACACTTAACGATTTTCTTGGTTCACTTGTTTTATTTTACCTCCCTCTCTCTCTCTCGCTCTCTATTTTACCATCGTTCGATTTTTTCTCAAGTATCAGCTTTTGAGTTTGAATAAAATAACACAACAGGAAAAAGGACGTTTCTTGATTACAACTGCTCCATTGTTGCTTTTTTCAATTTGAAGGTTCTTCAATGCAATTATCAAGAATCTGATCTTCAAAGGAGACACGCGAGAATGCTCTCTTCGGGCAAAGATTTTCCAAGGCGCAGGACAACTACGCGGATGTTTAATTCAATTATACTTCGTAAATCAGCATCTCACCGTTATTTTAGGTTGCTTATATATCTCCAAAACCTATATCCACTATTTAGCATGAAATAAAGGACTAAATCTTAATTATCGAATTATAGAATTATCGGCTTCATTTATTTAAATCGAACATTCGACGAATTGAAGATAAATAAGATACGAATGGAGTTACCGCAGTCAAAAAATGAAGATGATAAGAAAATTCAAAAGAGTTCTTTTGAAGCTCTGCGAGTTCATTTCAGACGAGTGTGAAGGTGGCACCTGTATACTATTTCATATCATATCACCTGCATTGAAATTGCGAGTTTGAATGCCTGTTTAGCCAGCCGAAGCGAGCGAGTTTCAAACCGCGGTCTGAAATTCTTGCCCTACTTCGCGATCCAAAGTAGGGCAGAAAATATTCAGTTTCCGAGTTCATTTCATCCTGGCCCGAGTCGCATTTGTTTATAGCAAGGCTCGCAATATTCGTGCCATTAAAAACATTGTCTCTTTTCGACTGGCTCCAGCCACTGAAACTCTCAGTTTTAATACAGATGATATGGAAAATATAGCGTGTTGTACGGGGCGAAACACGATTTCAGACTCGTATGACGATGATGCTCAGTTCAGAGCTAAGAATTTACAGGATTTTCACAAGAAATATTCGGTGTGGAGACAAGAACAGCATATATCTTTCGCTCTCGATCTTTTTCCGTCTTTGATACTCTTCTATTTCTCATCGTGATATACACGGCAGATAGAGCATTCCTTTGTCGGATGATAGAGCCTTCAGACTTCACTCCGTTGAAGCTATCGTCACAAATACGAGAGTCCTCGGAAGAGAGACACACAAAGCGGCATCGTTACGCGTCGCAGGACCAAAATCAATCCCTCCACTGTCTCGCCCTTTGCCTCGTTCTCGAGATTGCTGAGCTTCATTTTTTCCATGCCCTTTAGGCTTTTCTGTATTATACAATGTGTATATATATATATATAAACCGGATATATATACGGCATACGCAAACCCTAGGGTTATCTAGATGGATTTTTCTTTTTATTTTCACGCTAAAAGCATTGAAGATCTTCGATATCGCACACAAATATCCTAGATTGGATTTTTCCTACGTACGTATGGATGTAAAAAAAATATTCATTACATGTATTTATCCTAGGTGCACGTTTCCATGCAGAGTAATAACACATACGATGGCTCTTCGTAAAATAGAAGTAGGAAGCTTTGCATCGTTTTTCAATTTCCATTATTCGGTAATTCCAATGAAGTAGAGTACTGAAAAAAAGATATTGGGTCTCTAAAACGGTTGATTTTTACGCGTGTACGTTTGCTCGACTGCCTGTAGAATCAGTTTCATTTTTTAAATTAAAAACACTTTGGAGAACCTTTCGACCGCGCGGACTTTTCTCATCCATTATTTTCCACTTTCGAGTTTGATACGCAAATTGAGGTTATGAGATGTATTTCAATCTTTGTAATATTCATTCCGAAAACGACTTTTTCATATCACCGAAACTGCGAGTTTCAATACCTGTTTAGTCAGCCGAAACGAGCGAATTTTAGACCGATGCGAAGAAAGTGAATGCTCTCTGCCGTAGGGCAGAAAATAATCAGCTTCTGATTTCGTTTAATCTCGGCCCGAGTTGCATTTGTTTATTATAAGGCTAATACAACATTCGTGCCATTCAAAACATCGACTAATTTGAGATTTTTGGTTGCGCCATCGATAAAAAATTGTCTCGGTTTGCCTGTGACTCCAGACATTGGAACTCTCAGTTTTAATACAGATGATATGAAAAATAGAGTGCGTGGCACAGGACGAAACACGATTTCACACTCGTGTGACATCGTCTTGCTTCACAAAACATTATTCAGTCGGGAGTTTTCAAAATTTTTTCATAAGTTTTCATTTGGAGAGATTTTCTCTCACACGGTCCGAACAATGGCTCTTTTAGAGACCACTCAGAGATGTTGCTTATATCGATGATTTTAATAGCACGTAACCTTTGAAATTGGACCAATGACTGACGCGTTTTGTGCAAATATTTTCATCCTTCTGGTCGAAAGTTTTCTCCCAGAAAGATGAACATTTGTTCAAGACTGAAATTTTCATTTATGATATTTTCAAACAAACAACATCTTTCCCATACGTGAATCGAATATTCAACTTCCAACAAAAACCTGATGGAATTTATTTATTGTAAATTCGATACGTATAGTATAACAAGAAACGATGAGAGAAAAAGTATGTTTCGATGTAATTGTAGATAAAAATTGACACATTTATAATAGCCACAATTCGGATTTGTTCAACGGAAGTGCAAATATGCTTGTTGAGGGTAGACTTTTTTTTACTTCTCAAATTTAGGCGTATTGACACACGCGCAGAACTGAAAGAGACGTGTACATATATATATATATATATTACGTATAATATATATCTACAAAACCGTTAACAGAACCCCTCTTTTCTAGGCTGTCGAAATTTCCCTAGAGGCAGTTTTTTTCCAGCCACCAGCAGTGCGCCCTGGAATTCTTCGTTTCCCGTTATGATGATACGGGGGTTTTTATGGTACGCTCTGCCCTCTTTTTCCTTCTTATTCCATAAGCTTCTTCACCATAACTTCATACGACAGACACAAAAAGGCACACAAACACAGGGGTGGGGTCCGGAGCACCCAGTAAATGTAAGAGTAAATTCTCAAGATGAAATCGAAAGAAGACACTTTTGGTACGCGAAAAGTTGCAAAGCAATAGCCCGTGCTTTTCGAGCGTGTCATGCACTCGAGGGCGATCACAGACGTTGCAAAATGACACAGCTGTGTTACGTCAACCTCACCGGAAGAAGTCGTTGTTTCCGTTCTCGCGAAGCTAAATTGCCTTTGCCTCGTGCCCAATCGTTGAAACGACATCTAGATTGACTAAATATTGTGACGATGGAAAAAAAAACATCCAGAAAAATCGTGAAAAGGAGATTGAAGTTTCCGCCATTATTGACATCGACAAAAAAATATTGACGAACAACGAAATTATTATTATACTTGATACGCTTGTGAATATTCAGTATATAACTGACTTACACTTACAATATCATAAAAATGTAGCCGAGTAACCTTTTTGGCAAACAATAAAGGTGAAACAATCAATTACGATATAGGTTTCGATTGATAAACATATAAAAACATATGGACTTCACCAAGAATATATCCATTGTTTTTTAGGAAATGACGAATTTATCACTTTCACCCCGATGAATACGATTTTATTGACACGAAATCCCGTATGAACTCTGCTTAAATTGGAATATTCAACGAGGTATTATTTGCCTTCCTGCGTTCAACTATTTGCACAGATGATACAGTTCATTTCTTTATGAACTGAAAATTACTCGTATCGAAAATTTGCCTCAGTGCACTCATAATAGCATAAGGAACTCGAGATCACTCGGGAGCACATCGCTATTTCCGGTTAAATGTACATAGTTGGAAATTATTAACGTTAAAAGAAATGGTTGTAAATTTATTAATAAATTAAACGAAAAAATAACATTGCTTTCATATATTTACTACGGATCATTACTTGAAATCCAGCAATCATTCAAAACATATAATTAATATAAAGACATGTTATACAAATAATCTGCAAGGAAAAACGAATTTTGCAAAATATTTCGGGTTCTGTCGGTGAAAAAGCAATATATATCATTCATTGAACATTTAATATACGATAAATAGAAATCACAGAATGTAGGATATACAGAAAATAATTCTATAACAAATTTTGAGGTGGCGTGTTCAAAAAGTTTTCCACAATACCGAAAATGAATTTTTCGCTTTTCCTTGTGCTTCGGTTGTGTTTGTGGTTCTTCTTTCGAGCGTCAATTCTGTTTTGTGAGTTTTCCCGTGACAGATAGCATTCGTGCCGTCTCGAAGCGAACTTTTCATCGTCTGTATACAAGGTACGATACTTTTATACACATCCAGGTTAAAGTTTTCACCGCGGAAAGGTGCGAGAAGTAAAGAAAAAAGGTATAAAGGAGCATAATCCGGGAGTGCAGATTTTCCTCGATCTTTTTCGATTCGGAACACGATGAGATTTTTTCAACCTACGTCAGCTGTTTGCAGAAATAATGCATCGTTGAAACTGCAAAAGTATTTCGGCGAAAGCGATGCAGGGAGAAAAGCGGGACGAGAAATAGACAACAAGGATACGTCCGAGAGGAAGTTCAAGACTGCTGCACGATACTACTTTCTCCTTGTCTCTTCTGATCCCTCTTTGCTGAAATAAAAGCGTCACTCGAACGTGGATATAAACTCCCACGGGAAGAATCCATTTTCGCCCACGATTTTCACGGGGACGCAATTTTTTCAACAAATTCTATATCCGACGCCGGTTTCTTGATTTCTTTTCATACATTTTTCTTCACCCAGGGATAATCTTGTACACGTCCTCGGATTCACTTCGAATTGTACGCCAACCCACACACACAAAAACACACACACCGCAGTTCAAATATTGGGAGCTGGTGTGAGCTAAAGTTTCAAAGTTTCACTCGGGGTAATCGTCGATAAACTTGGATTTCAATCTCGTAGACGACGTACGTGACGCGGTAATAATAGTCGATAATAAAAAAAAGCACTTTGTCATCGCGAGCGCAAATATCAAATCGTCTTTCGATTTGTGTCATTATTATTATTATTATTAGTACACTATTGTTATTTCTAGTAGAAAAATTATTATTTGTAGTAAAATTTCATTAAGCGGAACAATATTGGATTGATGAAACGTTGGGAATAAATAATTAATTAATTACGTTGTACCAAATTGTGTCGCGATGAGAAACGGTTTTGGGAGAACGGTGAGCTTGCGGTATTCGAATCAACGCCGTTGTTATTATCATATTACTTTTTGTGGCAACTTCATGTCACAAACTCGCAACAAACTTTCGTACTGGGCTGGTGATCCTCTCATGGGCAAAATAAAAAGAGAGGATAAATGAAAGCGTTTACGTGGGCATTCTTCAAATAAACGATGTGTGCTGGCAACTGGAATCAAAAAGCGAGCGGGTTCGAGATAGGAGGAACAGAGAAAAAAAGAATTGAATACCAGAGAGCACGAGAATGAAGTGGGGCTGGACCGCGGATGGTGGACTTTTGAAAACCTCTCGCTTTGTGACTCTATTTGATCATCCGTATACATATACATATATAGAGCACATTTCAATCGAAATCAACGTTGAAGTTGTTGTCATCATTGTCGAAACGTTTTTTTTTATACATACTTCCTCATCCGGAGAGTATTGTTCTCGCCTAAAAAACAGCTATTCATATGTATGTTACCAGTGGTCGAACAAACAGATTTCCAGGCTGGAATAAACAATTGAAAATACGAATTGTCTCCCTTTAAAAATTCAAAATTAGTCTCGGAATATCAAAGTGTAGTAAAAAACCAAGTGAGAATGTAAATCTTTGTTATCAAGTCCTACGGAAACTGTTGAAGGATTTTCAATATCGACACGATATTATTTTAAATTTAAAAAAAAAGTGCCGCAAGAATATTTCGCTGAATCGATAAACAATTACAAACGAAACGTCCCACCGTTAATTCGTAAGATTTGTTAAGGAAGTTGCCCCGATAACTATGAACAAAAATAAGGAGACGCGAGCCAAATAATTATTTTCTCCGTGCGAATGATGTTGCTTTAATCATCTTTTTGCCCAGATTCGATGGACGGTTGTGCAAACTCTGCTTTCAAATGGAATTCTCGTCTATAGATTAGGAAACTCCAATATGTAAAATGTATAATTCATGTGTACATTTGTATCGAAGAGAGATCAAGGGATCGTGCGAAGAATCGAGAGAAATGGCGACGCAGAAGTCACAGATGAGAGGAGGAACGTGCACCCACATGGTTTTCTCTCTCAAGAGCAAACGTCAAAGTTCACAAGGGGTATTGCACGTTTAGAGCGTTCGTATAGTCGTCCGACGGTCGACCCAGCCGGAGGAGCGGAATGAAGCAGTTTGTACCATCGAATCACGGTCTCTGACGGTAAATTATTCCAACTAACGGGCGTTCGTGGCTCTCATGCGAGAAATCTGTATACGGCTTACATATGTGTTACATAAATGCGCTCATATTATATTTGTACATAAATATATGCGACAAACACATATATATATGTTTATATTCAAAAGTGTGTGTACTTGTGTATGTATCGCGAGACTATATATTATATGATATTCCCATGAGCGATATATATGATACATGAAGTCGTTTGGATGCGTGCGCCGACACGTGGCACGGTATATCTTCGATCTCTCACGGTAAATTGTATCACATTGCATATCGGCGATAATCATCGCATCCTCAATATTTAAGTACGGTATTAAATACCAGAACTCAAATATGTGCAACATATCGATAGGATAAAATCTGTAAGTTTTTAACGTGCCTTCGTTATTAATTAAGCCCCGAGGAGGGCATTGCCCATCGGTATAATTCAACTCTTCCTGCGCATCACGCGTAACATTGTCGTTTAATGTAAAAGCTTTTTATCGCGAGTCAGTGATAACAATATTAAAGGCATCGGAGAATTAATCTTTCGAAAAAAGCACATATTCTTCCACCGATTGAGTTTCGTATACTTTATCGAAATATTTTTTAGAAGCAACCGTGTTTGCATTTTATGGAAGATATAAACGATGAATAAGCGACCTTTTTGGTACATTTGGGATGGGAACCGTGCAGCAAACAAAATGGCCACAAAAAGGAGACTATAACTCCGGTGTCTCGCCTTCCTTGCAAATTCTATCAGACTTCGATACTACATCGATGCTACATTACCGGTCGTTATATACGTTCGCCATCCCTGATCCGAGAAATTCGATACTCGCTAAAGTTCTGCTTGAATGAGTGAGATGCATAGTACAATAAACGAGCACGATTTCCACCGTAACGATATATGACAGTGCACTCGCTTTGGGATCAATGGAAACTGAAAAATATGCGTGTTCCGAAAAGTCAAAAGTTCATGCATGCGTCGGAAGAAAAAGCTCCACCGGAAAACAACGGTCTCGTGCATAAAAATGTGAAATTCATTGTGAAAAAGCTGCTCCGCAGAGTGTAATTCCAGCGTTAAAAATCCCTGCAGAATTCGAGCTTTCGCGAAATCATTTTACGAAATAATAAATCTACCCGTGCGAGCGATTCTTCGTTTCGAACAAAATACGTTATAAACCAGCATAGCAAATATTGCTTTTTGCTATTTATTTTTTCGCAGCCACCGATTGATAAATCCAATAGTATTTTACATTTTTATCGCCGATTACGAAAGGTTATGAAAAAAACATTACGAAATATACAAAACTTGAATATTCGTTTTACCAATACTGTCAACGAGATGAACGATACGAGAGTCGCGGTTAAAGTCGTGTAGAAATTAACCATAAATTCCCTGCAATTGAATTGTTGCTTTGTACCTCAAACAAACTCGTGATTTATTTTTATTTTTAATACACACGTTTTCGCGTGTTTCTCGATTCATCAGCGTGCCTCGCGTGATGTCGGTATATTTATGTAATCAGCAGTGCTACCTGTAGCCCAGGAGTCATTCCGCGCATATGTTTCCTCGTATCATTTCGACCGAAACATGATACACAATCACGTCATGCAGATAATTTTACGCGTTCAGTCACACCAGCACAACGCCTTTTCGTTGCCAAAAGTTGATACACAAATCTAGCTCATCATTATGCTCACTCAATACGATTGTATCTCCATTTCCATATGGAAGCATTATAGCCTCGAGGATATAGTCATGAGATGAATAGAGGGTAGGAGTGAGACTGGTACACGAGAGAGAGAGAGAGAGAGAGAGAGAGAGAGAGAGAGAGAGAGAGAGAGCTTTGAATGGAGGTGTATTATTGATTTCATCCTGCACATATATATACACGCAGAACGAAGCAACGTTTCCTGCGCACCCCCGCAGCACCGAGCACTCTTCCACAACCTGATATCACTAGTTTATGGATATTACTATGCTGTACGCACGAAAAAAATATATATGTATGAATATATAAATCGAGATATTTTGTATACGCAAGTATACATTTCACAAGTATTCCCAGCAACACCTACACCATTTTGACGTCTTTTCCATCTTACCCAGATGTACCTCATGCAGCAGTGTTTCTCTGTGAGGGTGAAACATTCCATCCCTTTCCGCGCGTTCCTTCAGAGCACTTCAATACACGCTTCGCTGCTTTTTACAGTTACAAAAAATTCCCATGCAGGTGCAAGATTAATTCACTATTTTCTTCGCAATTCCTTTAAATTAATTTCGTTTTCATCGAGTTTGTGTTTTTTTTTTGTAATTACAATTTTTCATTTTGTTCGTCAACGGTGAAACGTCTCGCTAACATGTTTGATAGCATCTGAAAATCGCGAGGTCGATATCTCGGTCCGTAAATACTCGTAACAAATTTTTCGTCAAATTTCCCAGCCGGAAATTGCGATCCGTGCTTTAAACGCGTTCATTCCGTCCTTTTCATCATTTCCATCAATTTTTTGAAGACTCGTCGTTTTTTTGGGGAGGTTCGTCGTCTTCCGTCGATCACGAATAACGAGGGAAACGTGTGGGCTTTTTCCGATACTCGTTGTTGACACGTAGAAAGCATTCGCAACGCGGTGATGGAAAAAGTTGATTTTTTGAGGATTTTTGATAAAAAAGTTGTCGGGCTTGATTTTGATAATGATGTTTTTTCAAAGACAAATTAAGTTATATTTTACGAACGATGAGAAAATCTTTTACTGTACGAGCCTTTTACTATATTTGTAGCAATAATACCAATTTTCATTAGCATGCAGTTTTATCGCTTGCTGGTGCTTGTCATGCTTACTAAAATATTTTGTAACCGTCAAATGAATCACCGAAGCGTTTGTTGTAGAAATACGATTCGACTTGGACTCCTTCGATGGACACGATAAACTGTTATGTTCTGATAATACGTTTGTAACGACAGTCATAACAATTTACAGGAGCTGGAAAAGAACTCCCTTTTCAACCCTTGAAGGTTCGGCAGCTTGCTTTCCTTGAAAAAGGTTCAGTGCGGCGCCCACATGCTCTTTCCGTTCTTCTTTATCCACCGCTGCGGATATTTGCCATTGAACATCATCATAGCGATGAAAAAAGGAAAAAATAAAAATAAAAATATGATCGAGATGTCGGGGCGGTGAATGTACGCGCAGGAATAAAACCAGCGAAGCATCAACTTGTTCGAAAATACTCGAAGAGGAAAACTTTCCGATATTATTGTATACATCATACTGTATAATATGTAAAAGATGAAAATCCTTTGATATTTAAATGACATTTTGTGGGAAAAAAACGCGATATCGACGTTAAAAAAAAAAGAACGGACGCGATTCTTGGGATATAAAGCAGTCTGAATAAACTTCACGACGCTCTTTTTCCTCTATATACCTGATAATTATTGAATATTTTTTCTCCGTCTCTTACGCACTGTCACTGTCATTCGCATCGAACGCCCCATGTAAACGCGATACGCGGACAGACTACCCCTAAACGGAAAATACCGAGTTTTTTGGATTCGATTTCAGCATCGATTTCAAATCCATTTCACATTTTATTCACATTATTATATATGTCTGTTCTCCACAGCAGAGGATATTTTCCTACTGTCAATTTTCGTGAGACCACGAAAGTAAGAATCAAGATGAAAAATTTATAAATAATACAAAAACATATTCAAATACAAACTCACGTTAATAAATACATCTAAAATGCCCTACGTTCAGGATTTATCTTTATTCTCTCTCCGATTACATTAATCAAGTGCTTTATAAAACAATTTTTAATTGCACGAAATTTTTTTTGCGCAAACTTTCACGATCCCTATTTTCAACACGATTTTACCGTTTAGATGAAACAAAATGATTCCAAAATTCGCGATAATTTTCGTGGAATATCGAATTTTATGATAAATATATTTTATCTTATTTTTTTTCGAAAATTCCATTCACCTGAAGTACAAATATATACATGTTCTATACGTAAGAATCGTTTATCGTTGTATCATCTCAAATGATCGACAACAGCTTCATCGTTTTTATTTTCTCTCGATTAAGAGCGTTTTTCGTGTTGCTGAATAGAAGAGCCCTCGGGAGAGGTAAAGATGGAGGGGTGCAAGGTTTAAGGAGCTGAGCGAGTTCAGGTCAGACATATAGACAAAAGAGAGAGGGTGAAACTTTTGTTCCACCTCGTCAAGCTCAATGGACGGCAATATCGAGAAAGTCGAGTGGGCTGCCGCGCGAGTTCGCACTCGAATGCACCGAGGAGGAGGAAAACAGAACGGTTTGAAGGTACTCGTGATCGGAGGTTGTAGGAACACTGCAAGGTCTCGACTTTTACTATGTATGCGACTACGGAGGCATGTAAACTTTTTACATACTTTTTACACATCGATGTATACACATGTATACAGCATATACCCATAATAATATGTGCGTGTCTGTATATGAACGATAAATTTGCACATACGTATGATACGAAGCATCCACCGTCAACTTGGCCACTTTTTTTTATGGTTTTCGCAATTTACAAGATTTCTCTTGGAAAAATCGATGCCAGCACGTATCAAAACAGAAATGAGATTGTTATTTATCGTTTCGATAAAACGCACGAATGAGCATTTTTCCATTGTTTAATTATTTTATTACTTATTAATGAACAAATTCATGTTGGCGAAAATATCATGTACGACATACACGCGTGGATTCAATGTAGCTCTTTTAAAAATAAAATACATTATAGCTACGTATAATTATCGAAAACAATGGACAAGGATTTTTTCAATTATACTGCGTTTGAAAAATTCCTACACTGCATCAGTATCCCATTTTCAAACACTGTCATTTCACGGGTAATAACAACCATCTCAATGGGTCATAAAACAAAGTTTGAAGAAAAATATTTCCATCGTGCGTGGGATGACGCCGTATTTCACAAAATTGCTATAACAAAATTGAAAAAACGGGACCAAAATATCTAATATTGTATTCCATGTAGTATATGCTGAACAAAAACAAGAGCATTGACAAATACTGCACATATCGGTAAATGAAATACATGATAGAAATTGTATTGTGTATAGCAGCAATATAATGCTGTGTAACATATGTGCCCTCGCAACAACGTGTTTGATGGTTATTCGCTCGATTCTTTTTGCGTTCAATCCGCAGTCCTTTTGCAGTCGATAACTTAAATCGAGCAGATTCACGCGAATCGGTAAGAACTCTAGTGAATCATGTGCAAACTATGTGCATAGATCTATTCGTCATTTTACATACAGAGCATGGCTAGACATAGATATAGTCAATATTTGAGAAAGCTCGATAGATACAAACTAATGGGCGCGTAGTCAAATCACGATCAATTTTTAAACGCAAGGAATATGCCGAAAACGCTTTAATCAATTTAATCAATTGCTATGCCTACAGCGCAATAAAAAGAACAATCCGCAAATAAAGTCTCGAGCTATAACGAATAATTCCGGTTATCAACAACATAGATTTTCGTTTGATCACGATGAAGATACTTATTTCACCAAACGGTCGCTAGATGGCCACTGGCTAAAGCGCTCCCGTAAGAGAACGGAAGCATACGAAAGTATAATGACCCTTTTACCATATTCCCAAACGTTCATAAATCTTCAAACGTTGTGATCATTATATTAGGTTCAAACACGCGTAGAGGTCACATACCCTATGTTGATCATCAGAAATGTGAATATCGTGCCAAAAGGTATGCAACGATATATACCGTACTTGCAATTGCGCCCCAGGTTATGTTGGCCATACTTCCGGTTATATAATCGAGGGTAGGATCAAGAGGGGGGGGGGGGGGGGGGTAAAAGCGATCGAGAGTTTCGCCAAGGCCGCAGAGAAAGGTTATACCGGTGAAGGGTTAATCGGTAGAGTGTAAACACGCCGGAGGTCGTTTCACGTTAATTCGCTTGTAGCTATCTCCCTTCCCGTTTTGGTCCTCTTTCTCGAGTTCTCCATCTATCCTTTCCATCCTCTCGTCGTCTCTTCTCCCTTCTTTCACCCTCCGCTGCCTTTTCCATCATCCATACGGCACCAACACGTATCGTTCGGTCTTCAAACACGCGCATACCCGCATAAAATTTCTCTACATGCTCCGCCGACCTAGTTCTATACGGACAAGGAGTCCACTTGAACATCCGGATGTATGCATTTTCCGCGCATATACGGATTAATCGTTGTTCATCACTTGGCGAAAAAATTACAAACAAAGGATAATCAGTACAGTAAGCTGTTGTGCATTATCTTTTTACAAGTCTGCGCTTCATTGACGGGGACAGACTCGCGTAACCGTGAAGTAATTGCGCTGAAGAAGTTGAAGACGAAAGTACAATCGAATCGGTGAGAAGAGAAAAAATGGCAAATGTGTGCTTTACAAGGTCGAGTTCAAAAGACGCAAACAAATGGCGGAAAAATATTTCTATCGATTTAATTTCCAATGAGAGATCTTCTGTTCGCATCTTTGTTTGTGCGTCCAATTGTACTTGACGAGTCATAGTGCAGTTGTACGATAACTTAAGTCTAACTTAACCTTTGTGTATCGTATATGTATGCATGTGTACATCTATATATACGTCGTTTATGTATATACAACCAGTTTTCTCGCGAGTCGTACCTATCTCTAAAATTGAAATGGTACAGGACGCACGAGGCGTTCTCGTACACGCCGATGCAGAGAGTGATTCAGCCTGGACCAACTGGCTGCCGCAGTGACCACGACGAGCCGTACTTATACGCGGTTTTCCATGACGAAATAAAAAATCACGAATTGAATCACAAGTAGTTCAAGGCCAAGCTGAAATCCATCTCAATCTTTATACTCGGATTTTCGAATCATGTTTAAGAATGTTATCAGGGTATTCTACAGAGGCACGAGTGCAAAAAACAGTTATTGTAAAAGTATATATATATAGATATAAAATAATTTACAGGGTATTTATAAAATCAAGCATGCAGCCAATGCGATTGCACTACGAGCAAGATGACCACACTCTACGTCTCTTGTCCACTGTATCGATACAACGACTCTCTGCTGCAGTGATATTTGCACCCCCAAGTCAGCAATATATGTCACAGGTGAAATTGTCTATATATATACAGGATCGTAGTACATGCTCAGATCGTATGCCAGGGTAGAGACTCAGGTTGAACCTTTGTTGCCCTCGGAGACGCAAGAGAGTAATCGAGAGTAGGTTGGCAAAGAGGGTAAGCGAGATGGATGTCCGATGAATATTTTGCACCTGTGTACGTTCGTTACCCGTTGCAAGATCGAATCTCTATCGTGCACATGTCAATATCAAGAGTCCGGCAACTGTGACACATTGTTTGGCCTTTCTGTAACGAAGAATACTTCACCGACTAATCAAAGGACTGATGGATTTTAGTATTCCATGTGAAAAATAAACCTTTAACCGAAATGGTGGTTGGTTGAAATTTGTAGTACGGAATTTGTGAAAAAGAAAGTTCTCTAAATATGTTCAAGGTCGATGTATCACTGCGACACATATTACGATATAACAATACGTTGTAAATGTGATAATTTTTGTCATTTTTAGAATCCAAATACCGTTTGTAGTAAAATTGAAATTCGGATGGTCTGTAGAATATTTCCTGGCTTTTCTTAATTATTTAAAGTGAGTATACATACTTTTGTAAATAGGGTAGTTCTGGCCAGCTTTTTACGGATGGGCTACTTCACCCTGCCGTCTCTCAACTAATGAATACCTCTTAATGAAAGACGAAACTTGATCTTGAACAAGCCACTCATTTTACCGAGTAACCTAGAATTCTTCGTGGAGAGGATGAATCGATTATGGCAAAGAAAAAAGGACGAATGGACACTAAAACATTCCATTATAATTAAAATCAAGGTCACGGAATATGAGGACTTCTCGTAATGTGATTAAATTCTGGATCATTGAAATGACAGATATAACCCCGCGGACGTAGAAATCGTATTGCAGTTATATAGAAATTTATTAAAATCAATAATGCCAATAACAAACCGAACATTTAGAGCACCGAGTGTAAAGTTCTTTTCTGCAATAATCAAAAACGTATTATGGTTTTAGTTTGACAGTAGTTATTTGAAAAATGATAATACATTGAATCGAAGCGTGGAAACAATAAATTCAAAGGTTGATTTAGTTTTACGACGAGGATGGTTATGCCCCAACCAAAGCTACAGGCAGATCGGAGATGAGTACACGCGAGCATATGTTTTACGATGCATCGCACATTTTGATGAATATCCGGTGGAATAACTCGTACATATATTGTAAAATAGTTGTTTGAGCATCAACAGCGGCAATCCTGGGAATGGGAATACATTAAACAAAAGCAACAACCCCATGTGCAAAGTCCTTGTGTATAACTGAGAATTAGCTTTTGCTGCTTCTCGCTGCCTCGCCTCCAACAGAGCGTGCCTTTTGCCTATGCATCTTGTTATATTCGATTCCAACAGGCAAATTCCAGATCTGAAAACTCAATTTCGCTTCCTCTCTTTCTCTCTCTCTTTTGCGATACATGAATATCCAAATACGGGTCTTTCAATGTATATGTATAGAGACGAGCATCGATTTCTCTCTCTCTTTTTCTCCCCTATTCAATACTTTACATTCGATCTCGCGTACGCCGATTCCTGATGCAATTAACTTCCAAACCAATCTGAATCTCATCAAGATTCAGCTTACCTGCTCTTCTTTTCAATGAAATTCATGGAAACAATGTTGCAATGTGAAACTTGACTCTGGAATCGAATTATCTTCAGGAAACGCTTGGACAAGTATATAAATAATTTCCTGAACATGGCGGAAATTTTGCCAGTATTCGTCAAAGGTTTTGTCGTTTAGGACGCAATGATGTTTCTTTGGAAACAATTTTGAATGCCACTTTTCAGGGAAAAAATCTGGAAAGTTGTTGATTGACAAAGACATTGCACGATTTTTTAGTGGTGTCGAAATACGTAAAACAAGTCGATCTGTTGGAAAATTTTTACGGTCATCATTGGTGAAAAAAAATAGAAACGCCTGGTATAAAATGTCGCAGAAAGCTTGAAGACGATGAAACTGGAGAAACTCAATAGCCTCGGGACAAGATGGTCGCATCAGGGTCTCATTAGTATCAACTCGGTTTCTTGCTAATTTGTTGTATCCAACCGATTGCTTCTCGCCCCTCCTGTTCCTCCCTCTTCGTCCCTGTGCGCCCTATTTCTGTCATTCATTTTATCACGCTTTGCTTGTTCCCTCAACTAACCATCGTTGATGGTCTCTCTCGGGCTGCCCGGACGTTAATCCGCGACGCCACACAGAAGACATCTCTTTGGTTTTACTTGTTTGAGCTGTCTCCACTGGGAGTGACTAAGTTTTCGAGAAATTCAGAGATGAGGACCGGCGTAAATACATACCTCCACCAAGGAAAATGGTTAAGAGATGCTAGGATCTTTCGGTATCCTCACGCGAATGTCATAGCGTGAGGTCAGAGTGTCGAGAATTTTGTAAAACTTGGAGGCACAGAACAAACACGAAAAGAGCGAAGCATGCTGGAAGGTTTACAGGGCGTTGTGGTTAACGACCTTACCTTTTCGTTGGGCAATTTGTTGGATGGATAACGTTCATAGGAAAAGCTCTCACGATGGATAAACGTGTAAAGTATTTTATACAGTCGCGAATCTTGAATTTCATCAGAGTGTCTCTGGGAAGCCGATGACTGATCGAGATTTCCGTTCAATTGAATCATTGACATACTTAATCTCTGGACGTGTACAATCGCATTCAGGCTTTTACTTCTCTCATCCATATTCATGTACGCTCAACGATAGCCAAAAGGAGGATATAGAGGGTAATTTTCTTGTATAACAAACAAAATATTATTGCGGCTGTACCAATTATTTAAAAATCGTCTTCAAGATGAAACCATTAGTGTTTTCGTAACAGAACTTGGAAAAATTGATATTTTTCTCTAAACAACTAAAAAATTCCATACAATACGTGTATGAATTTTTTTTTTTTCGTTTTTTTTAATTACAAAGCAAGCGAAAAAAGGGATTTTTGTTTAATTCACAATTTTTTTTTGGTTGGGTGAAAAAATTTGACAAAATTCGCAGGAACGTTTTTGATGGGATCGTATAACATATAAAAATTTTGGCAAGATCAAGATCAGGTTCAAAAGTGGGCAATTTGCCGTGGAATACCCCGTATGTTAGACCTCCTGATGAGTAAAAACCACTGACGTATTTACACAGAGGTTGCTCTGTGGCTCAACGAAACCATCAAACGTTTGGTAGAAACTTTGCTGGCGAGAAAATAACTGGAAAGGTCGACGATGGTCCGGGATCTCTGTGTGTTTCGATTTCTGATTCACATTAAGGATTCGTTTGAGTCGTCCTTTCAAAATGTTGCCCTACTTCTTCCCACTTCTATTCATCCCATCGGTTCAATTACCACAGCGTGTTGAAAAAGCAATTCAGTGAAAATAATTCGAACAGTTCAAAATCCAAAATCACTGAAAAACAATTGTAATCCCTTCATCTTACGCCCTAAACATTTTTTAATTGCCTTAATGGCAAAAAATTATATAAAATTCCTAAAAATACGTGTTCGTGTCATCAGTTTTATTGTCGAATAATCTTGAAAAAAAGTTTTCTCATGAAAATTTCAAGAACTTTTAGTTTATTAATTTAAAACAAACACTTAGTTCCTGGATGTCGTTTAAAGCTTAAAGGCAAAACATTATTTATACATAGATACAATTTTTGTTGGGAAATAAATTACACGTTACACGGTAAAAGCCATTTTGCCTCTTGAATTCGTTGGTAAAACGCATCCATCAATCGTTTAATAATTTAACAACACAAATCGCGAATTGACCGGTTAGTCCGCAGAAAGCTCAACAAATACTCGAGCGATCATCGATCAAAGAAAAAAACTAAATCGCAAAATGGTAATATTGAATAAGCGTTTTTATTGCGAAATGTACGGAACACAATAGATTTTGAGAAGAATGTAGGACGATTTTGAAAAAAAAACTGAGATGCCGATTCCTATTTCTTTCTCCATAAATGAAGCTAGAAACAAAGTAAGAAAAATAAACAATGCAAGCTTTTCTTGCTCAGTTTCACCGAGAAAATTTTTTGTTTTGCAAATAAGTCGACGATAATGATGTCGATGACAATAGGTATATCTTAAACTTGCATTTGAAAAGAAACAACTGACTTACTAACAATGGCAGAATAGCCCAAAGACACTTTTGTTGCGGTTCGTTTCGTCAATGCTGAGCGACGCAACAGGTGCGTCTGGCCATTTCGCCACTGCACTACTGCCATATAAACAAGTTCTCCCCCCCCCCTTTACTCTCTTAAATGTATATATATACATAACACACATATGAATCTCATTCTCCCTTCCACACCGGAGAGAGATCGTGTGGTCCACCGTGAACTGGAGTGAGAAGTCAGAAGATGTGAGAGAAAATTATCATTTGTACATATCGTGCCATCCATAGATTTCGAACTATCGATACCGTTAATTATTGGTAAACAGGCGAGATAATTAACGATTTGATTAACTTTCGAACGGTTCGATCATATGCGGATGGATATATGTATAGACAAAACACTGCGACGGTTTTTTCTCCGCACGCTGTATTGCACCATCGGCGCGTTTGCTTGACGTTTTTTTTTCATCAAATGTAACGTGAATATCCTCCGAGTATTAATTGCAAACCACATATTGTTATTTTTTTAACCGACTTTTCGTTTATTTTTTCTAATATTCCGAAGCACTATGAGATTCAAAAACTTTAGCTCTTCAGCCCTGCAATATGCTTGTAGGATTGGTAATCGCAAATAAATGTGGCCGAATGTCGAGATGTTAGACATAGAAGAGATCTTAATTGAGCAAGCTGCCATTGAAATTGCGACTGAGCATATGCTGATTTCTGGATCCTTACACTGCAGCAAAGGCTCATGGTATTTAGCTCTCTAAAACGTCATCATACCTGTAGATATAACGTTTATAGCTAAAGTTGCCATGTTATGTCGAAGCAAATTTAGCAGAAGGCTTATTAACATATGCTTCGTGTGTTGCATGATGTACCAAAGGATTTATTCACAAGGGTTTTATCGAGACTGTGTTCAATCAAAAAGCGAGTATGTTTTAAATATTAAAAACGTCTCTTTTGCGCTTTGTGATTCGCCTTCGGCTAAAGCGATAATTCGCATTGAAGATTAACATACGCATTCGGGGTAGTTCGAGAGTTCGAGTCGAGCATCTACCCCAGAAGCTGGGGATTTTGAGTGATATACTGAGCAAAGTAGCTTAGCTGTTCATTTTTCTCGAATAGTTTTTAAATGAGAAGTTTTTTTGTCATCTTTTTCTGATTTCTTGTTGTCTGACACTTTTGTATAATCGACAAGAATCGATCATCGACAAGAACAAGATTAATTTTCGATTGAATAATTATACATCTCCGCTATTTTTATAAGACGTATCGTTTCGTATTTAAAACGAACAAGATCCGAGTAAGAACTTGTCTGGGAAATTCGGATTTCGATAAATTTGTAATTACAGTGTGCGCTATATGAGCAGACACCGTTTCTGACCCTATTGTGACTTCGTGTAATTGAGAGCAAGGAGGTTGTAGATGGAGAGATTCAATTCGATTATGGGCCCATCTTCGCGTGTGCTCGGCTGTTAACCGCCTTCGACATCTCATTTGCTCGGTCCTGGGAAAACCTGCGTGCCAACAGCACGATATATCGAAGTCTGCGCTCGAGAAATGAGCTTGAGAGCAAGTGATGGCTATTGGATACAAGAGCTAGATAACAGAGTTGGCAAGTTCAACTGCGGCCAGTAATACGCCAACAAAGAACACGAGACGACAATCGGGTTTCATCAAAAATACACCAAAAAGTTTTGTACATTTCATTTATCAATTAAAGATGCTTACGTTGCGGTAAAAGAAAACCACCAATAAAAAGAAAAAGTTTTGTTGATAGGAAGGATTCTCTGGCAAAAAAACCAAAATTATTCATGTTCTCCATCCCTTATGAGACGAAGCGAGTAACCAACGAAGACAATGAATGTCAAAATTTGAATGAGGAAACTCCGAAAACTCCGGTGATCGTTAAATTAGATTCTTTTCTTTGGGGATTAAGTTTTTGATGAATAATCGGTGTGATTCGCAATCACCGAGAAAATAAACATTGATATAGACTCCTAAAATAAATTCTAAAAAATGAAAATTTTGCTCAATTTGTTACCCAGCGAGCCGGTCCAATAAAATGCATGCCATTTTTTTCACTCAAGATAAATACTCCAGCTTGAGTTTATTCTTTTCGCATTTGTTTAGCTTTTGAAATGGGCATGTTTCGATTTTTGGCGAATTTCAATTTCGGACCGTTGATCTTGCGTCCTTTGTCCCCGGTCTCCCAAATCGATTTTAGGGGAAAAGGATATTTATATCGCGATTTAACTCGTCTCTTTCTTTACTCCAAATTTAGATGAACGCTCGAATATTTTCGAGCGTTTCACTTCCACAGCGTCAGAATTATTTTAATTATTTTTATTTATTTTTTTTTCGCAGCGATGTATTATGTCGAAATACGTGTAAAAAAACAGATCAGAAAAGAGATCTAGCCTCCGAGCCGTGTTGGAGCAAATTTGTCACCTCATTTTCACACTTTGCAGAATAACAAGTCGATCGACTTTGAATAAATACTGTTAAAACTTCAACGTCACGGAAACTGGTCCCCCCTTCTTTTTTCGAATTAATGTCGTTGTTTTCTAGAGTGAAGAACAAAGTTGAGCTTTTGGCACGAATCCATCTTATTTTGAACGAGGATCATGGTATACCCAAGAAGATATATATATATATAACGCTATATGCGAAACAAACCATGACGATTTGATAGGCATTGGCAAAATATACGTGTATTTCACACAGTGAGAAAACAACTATATATACGGATATATTGAAACTGTGATTCCTTCGTTTCTCTCTCAGATAGCGAGAGAGAGAGAGAGAGAGAGAGAGAGAGAGAGAGAGAGAAAGTTTCTCCACAGTTTTGCCTAGTTCAGCGTGCATTACACGACTCTATATACATATACACCACTTTCTCGTATTATCCTCCGATTGCCACTGACGTGGCTCCGAGCTTATCTCGTGCACAACTCCCGCTTATTACAGATACTTGTACTTTAAGCTCCACATAGTTCTCGAGAGAACTAGCGGGATATATCAAGTATCGTCGTCGATCCAAATGAGTTCGTACGAGCTTTCTGACCTCAATGAGCGCGTCATTTGCGAGACGAAGAGAAGGAGAGACGAGTTGGAGCTCCGATAATAAGAGACATTATTATTATTGTTGAGCGTAGTCGGCCGAATCGAGGATCGTTTATATTTGCAGTTAACATAATCGATAATTAAGTGCTCAGAGGTCGTTTGATTAGCGAAAATCAAGCATCGCTAAAATGCCACTACAACTGTCACTGTTTGCAGCATCGCTAATCCGGAGAATCACTAATGGGAGACTCTTGCTATTTCGCTTCCGTCATAATGTTTGGAACGAGTTTGGGCTGCAGAGAGACTCTGAGAAATGCTTGTCAATGAGAATTCATTTGTCGAGAAGCAAAACGAACAAGAAACGTGAAATTGAGAAGAAAACGATTTTCGTATGGCTATATATGATGCTTTGACCGGTCCGCACGGATGAATGTTCACTGATCTGATTATATCGTAGAAAACCAAAAGCTGTTTCGCTCGCAAACCCGCATTGAGACCGCACGCTAATCACATACAAATCCCATCGTTGCTTGATCATTGATCTGTGTGATGCTCTTTAAACATCATCACGACTCTCTTCTGACTGGTAAAACCACGATTCTCGTAATTTCGACTGAACACCAGATCATACACAAGTAATTCCTGTGGAAAATCCGTGACAGGCTACGAGAGGATTGAAATGCAATGTATTTATTGACAATGGAAGCGCGTATCGATCACTGGACCGGTAAGCAGCTTCACAAATACGCTTTTGTCGAAATATATATAAATAGTACAGTCCGATAGTACAATAGTATATAATAGCACGTCAAAAAAAAAAGTTTGGAAAAATGCTGCAGAAAAAACACCCTGAAGATCACGATTTTTCATCGTTTTTTCCAAGAGTTTCAGCATTACCCGACTGATTAACGCCATTCGGCGATTCGCGCTGAGATAAAATCGTTAAAAGAATGTAATCGGCGTTGTCAGGGAAGGAATTCTTAATATTTACCCATATCATGTAAATACTACTGAATCACACACCGGTACAAGAATTATAACATGCAACTTTTTACATTCATTTTTCATTCGTCTCTCAAGTTCATCACATTGACAAAATGGCGACTCCAAATTACTGGACATCGAGATGCTGTCGCGTCTCTAGATATTCGGCTGAATTTCTCAAATCTGTTTTCAGCGATACAGAATTTTTTTTTTATTTTGTCAGTGCGTGTATAAAAAATGTTTTGGATTCGCATTCGGTTGTTCATATGAAATACCGCAGGGCCATCTCACGAGACGAGAAAAGCTGGCCGCAAACTCCGGCATGCGCTTTTGCGTACTCACCCGGCAATGTTGATAGAAGGGGTTGCGAGTCTGCAAAACGACATGCGGCCAGAGATGTATCACCAGAACGCGAATTTATTCAGCATCCTTGCGCACTCACGCCCCACCGATTTCTCGTTTTCACTTTCTCTGTTTCCTTCATTCTTGTCCTCTTTTTTTTCTCCATCCCTTACCTTGTTACTATCAACCGGATTTCTGTCTCGTGACATTCGGAATTTATCTACTGATTCAAACATGGCACCACTTTTCGTACAATCGCATATCGTACGCCATACAATTCGAGCAATCTTTGACTCGTTGCCACGTCAAATGTATATAACTGCATTAGAAGTTTAACGTTTCGTTACCAAAGCGTGTGGGTACAAAAAATTCATTGGACTTTTCACTGTCGTAGTTTTCATGATAAATGGAAGACGATATTGCATATGGACTGATTTATTCTGTTACTATTCCTTTTTTTAATAAGGCGCGATCGTTTCGATAAACAACTTTGTATCGAAGACTGATCCCAAATTTATTACTGTTTCAAAAATCGTCTGTACCGCTAGAAAACTTTACTCTCATCTGAAATCTTCCGAATCTCATCTGAAATACTCTCTGGTCGAACTCTCGTCGAAAGAAATCGTTGACAAATGTACGAAAAAAGTATATACAAAACCACATGGAAGCCTGTAAAAAACGTCTAATTAAAAAACGTAAGCAGTTTTTTCCATCGCCTTACCGATTGTGTATCGAATCGAATGCTGCCCAAGTTTCTATCAATTTTTTAATATATTTCTTCCCCTTCCGAAATACTTTTTATCGAGGGTTCTCCCGCAACCTCTTTCTTATCACACCGAGCCAATTTCGTATGAATCGTGCAATTGCGGACGAGCCTCGTACGCGGTTTTGCGAAGGTTATTGTCGAGCAGCGAGTTTTTCGGGAAAATATAGGAAAAAAAAAACAATCTTGTGAAAAGAAATGAGAGTAAAAAAATTTGCTGGCTCTTCTGGTTCGTTGAGAGGAAAAACCGAAAGCTGTGAAAGGTCTCTACGTGTGTGGGCCTTTCATTCTCGAGAGTCTTGTAACACTCTGCTCTCAGAGACGGGGCTCTCTATGCACTCTTTGCCTTATCAAGAAACACGGCGTAGCGTCTCGACTTCTCTTGAAAGAAAAAAAATGTGATACCGTGTCTATTCTGACGATGCGTTACTTTGGTGCACGCGATGTGCCTGTATTGCTGCTTAGTCGTGTGTACACTGGGAAATACAAGTTTTTTTATGTACGCAGAGAATGGAATCTGTGATGATAGTCTACCAAACATTGACAGGTAAGTAGATCTTTGCAATTTGTCTGTAACTTCATAAGTTGTTGCTGCTCTCGGAAAATAAATTTCGCAATGTCTTCTTTCGATATTATTTATCGACATTATCTTATCTTATTTATATTTTATCGTTCCAATTTCTCAAGAAAAAAATGTCAATAATAAACTCGAGATTATGTAAAAAGCTTACCCTGCGAGTTATATTTTGGTTTTCAACCCAAAAAGCCTGAAATTCGATGAAAGAGCCGACAGGAATTAAAATGCAGATTGTTAAACTTTTTCCAAACTTTCGCCACTTTCCAAAATCATTCTCAGATCATTTGTTTTTTTTTTCTGAAAGGAAACGCGAGAGATTTCAATCGAATGGATAGCATCATATTTTTTTGCTCGATACGTCATGACACGTTTTCAATGTCGGCATTAAATTTATTTCACTCGACAAATTTTTTATCGTGCCTCGTTTACCAAGCGGTTAAGGGATGGATGATTCACGAGTTGCACTCTGATTTATCTCCCAATTCCCTGTAGGTATAATAAAAAATCGAAAACTACTTCAACAAGCCAATCACACCCTCAGTATATATACATATCATATAGGTTGAGGTTTTTCTCCCTCTTTGTGAATTCCGGAGCTTGGTCAAAAGCTCCTGTAAACATACTCGACGTCATTAAGTTGATGAATTAATTTTTCACGAATTATTCTCATCCCTGAAATGATCTGATAATCGATGAAACAATACCAGGAGAATCGGCGGCAGTCCATACACGTGCGAGCTTTACCTCAAGCCTGCAGGTCCGCGCAAATATGTAGGTTCGAAATCATCGGGTTTACCACGCGGGAGTTCGCGCTTGCCTATGCAAATCTCAGATTCGAAAAAAGCTTCGACCCTCACAGTTGGTTATTCAGCGGGTTGGAACCTTTTTCCTTCCATTTTCTCTCTGTTCTAACACTAAAAAAGGGTACAACGGAAATACACTGAATCGACTTTCGATAAGTAGTGTGTGTTTTGGTTCATTCGGTAACAATTTGGGATTGTTATGGACTATTATATATGTACTATATGGCATGTGTATATACATGCGTAAGTACAACATATGTGAGCAGCAGGAAAGTCAGAGGCACAGAGAGAGAAAAAGTTTCGTCGTTCTGCCTGAATTTGCCACTTTATACCAGCAGCACAAATGGTCGGTGACAACCATATGGTCGTAGAGCGCCCGCCACCCACAGCCAAACAGGAAACCGGTGAACCTCACAAATGTAGAGATAAACAGGGACAGAGAGAGAGAGATAAAAAGACAGAAAGAAACAGAGGACTCTGGTAATTCAATTTGTTCTACGTCCACGGGATTCCACGTGTAACGACACATTCGTGTCGCTGAACAGTACGAACATGGGACCAGAGTACACCCCTTCGTCTCTCACGTTTACCCTTTCTTTTCGAATCTCGCGGATGATTCTCTCTCTCTCTCTGTTTGGCTCTTCCTTTCTTCCCTCTATATTTGTCTCTTTTACTCTCGGTCCCTCGGTGAAGATTAAAAAAAAATATCCTCGCAAATTCACGCTTGCATGAGTCTTTGAATACACCACTGCTGACTCTTTTCTTGCGTAAAGCACATTCGGCTCGGTCTTTGACTACGCACACCTGTAATTTTTATTTTCATTTTGTTCTCTCGGCTGTTGTATGACAAACGCTGTGGAGCGTCAGGGGATGAAAGAAAAAAGAGGCCAGAGGGGTCGCTATCGAGAGTATTGCTCGTTTTGTATGTACGATATTATCACGCGCAGATAAACACACGTGTATTCAGGTATGTATTGCGCGAATTATATTCCTGCGTTGAAGTTTTAATCTGTTTCAACGATAACGAAAAAATTTCCTCGTGAATATGTAAATATGTATAAATATTCTTTTCAAATTGCTGCAGTGATTAATAGATTATCGATAAGCTCCGAGTTTCATGGAAAAACGAAGGCCTGGTGACCTGAAAAGCTTAAGCTTAAAACTTCAGGCTTTTTTTGTAGACCAACGAATTTCGATAAGTGAAGCAACATATTGACTGTTTCGCTCCGAAATTTAAGTTGAGAATTTTTTAATGACTGATATCTGAGTAAAATTTAAAAAATTCGCTATAACTAATGATCAGTGTGTTCTTTTTTCCTCCAAAGTATAGTAAACGCTTATGATTAATTGCCAAAAGCTTGGAAATTGCAATATATCGCGATGTCATATGGTATCGATCTTCCAATCGATTTTGTACCGCCATTGTCACTTTTATTTCGTCCCTCTCTGCTGGTAAAAAAAGATGTCAAGTCCGTATCTGTCTCCAGATTGTAAGAATTTTCTTCGAGAAATCGACTTTTCTTAAATATATCGAAACTCCATATTTTTGTCAAGCAATACGCTCTTTCGAGGTTTCACAGCAACCATCGAGACTTTGAGCAACGAAATTAAAAAATCTGTTTCAGTAGAAAAAAGACGCAATAGAAATACAGTGAATGAGAAAAAAGAATTGGTTTTGTTTGGCTGTGTTTCACTTGAAAATCACATAAAAGCAGAACCTCACGGTATTTATGATAAAAATTGTGCGGTCGTATTTACCTGCTTGTTGAATTTTCCTTGTTGCTGCAGTCACTCTGATTAAACAATCAAATTAATTGACGAATATAGCTCATATTCTCCGTTGGTATATTTATCGTTTGTTTTTTATTCACAAGCAGCGTCATATTTTTTTACTTATTCATTAAAACAGTATAATATTCAATTAAATTGTTCCAAGCTTTGCGCAACATTCGCGAACGTTGGAGTGAATTTTTCCTTGAAGTTTTCTGCATCACTAACGCACTGAAACCGCACATTCGACATTCTTATTGCTTCTTTCGCAGCGTATCACTTTTCCCGATAAATTATTACGTAAAATAAAATTTGCGCGAAAGCAATGCGTAAGTTGATGCATTTGTGAAATAATATTAATGACCTTATGTGTACATTGCAACTATTGATGCTCGAATGTGGAGGGGCGTTAATATTTAACAGAAACTTGAGTGAAACACGAGCCTGAATTCAGGTTTTTCCATTTTTACGATCCCAAGTTCGAAATTATTACAATATGCTTTAACAAGTCTTAAAATCAATGTAAGAATTATCTGCAAACTCGATACGTTGTTTATTCTATAGATACATTTTAGTTTAATCATTTTTTCAACTCCATTAAGAGAATAAAATTTTGAGTAAAGTCCAAAAATTGCCGGCCTTCTTCTTTGAATCTAAAATGTTAGACTGCATATCGTACATTTCCATTAAAACTCAAAAATTCTGCTCAGACTAATTTTTAGCAATTAACAAGGGGCTTATAAAGGAAGAAGATAACTGCGGAATTCGTGACCAACTGGGAGTCTAAAAAACGCGCAGGCTTCAACCAAGACGTGAATTTATGCATAAAAGTTGTTCGTCTCGTGAATTAGAATTAAAGACCACACGATGCGTTACTTTGGAGAAAAAAAATAGCCCCGGCACAAGCCACGATCATAATTCAGAAAGCGACCCCAACATCCCAACGTTTCCCCTTCATTCTCTTCGGCCCCTGGAACTTCTCTTCGTCCAACTTATTTCTCTTCAACTTTTCCTCTCGTCTGTACGAAAAACAATGATATTCGCCATTGGCGCGAGATTTCTGTACGAATGTAAACCTACCCACACTCGCAGCAAATTCGTGGATATTATTGAAACATCGCCCATGGATATTTCGAAAAAAAAAGCCGGGAAAGAAATAATTCGAAGAAAGAATAACCTTACTAAATCGAATTTCAAATGAAATTTGATTATGCTTGTTTTTTCTTTATCAACGATTTTTTTTGTAATCCTTTGCTACGGGTTTGAAAAAATAATATTTCGATACTCCACGTTTTATAAATTTCATTTTCATTTCTATGTGGATGGTCCATTCAAGATGATAAAACCACTTCAATAATGAAAATAACAAAAGTATACAAGTATTGGATTTTATTGTTCATAAAGCGCACTCGTCTTTTTTTTTGTTTCAAGCATATCAATAAAATTCCATTCCCTGCAATTATTATTATTATTGTCAGTGTATTATTCGCCCCAAAATGTTTCAAATAAAGTTCCATTATTTTTGTGTACTAAAATTTCATCGTCAAATAATATGTTATATATTATATTTTACGAAGGAATAAAACAGAACACTCGAATGAACGGAAGTGACAGTAAAGTAAATTCGAATATACGACATGTCGGAAACGTGGACCAGCCAACCGCGGGATCCCGAGTTAACCACTGGAAAATTGCATCAATTGCACGAGTCTTGTCTTCCCTAACAAGATGGCAATATCCTAACAAAAGTTACCGCACTTGGTAGCGTAATTAAGCACTTCATATAGAGGAGAAGAAAAATATC
Organism: Heteropelma amictum; assembly: GCA_959613375.1. NCBI lineage: Eukaryota > Metazoa > Arthropoda > Insecta > Hymenoptera > Ichneumonidae > Heteropelma > Heteropelma amictum. Next base: position 10,438,467 of record OY390726.1, on the reverse strand, counting down.
GTCATGTTATACAGATGTACATATACGCTTCCTTACTTGACAGTGGACGTGTAATTATATTCGTGATGAATGATCGACAATTTGTTATAAATTTTATATATTTTATTAAACGACGGAAATTAGACAGCTGCGAGAGCTGTCCATCGACTTTTTCAACCAACTTTCGACGTGGAAATGAAAATTTCGAGTATTTGTTTTTTATTGCTATTTGCCCGATTATCGGAGGATGTCAGCTCAATCGACTGGCCGGGGCGAGAGCCGTCGCGCGACTGAAACCGCTATTGCCGCACAGCATCCCTCTGTTCTTCCTTTCTTCCCCCTCGTGGTACATCGCCACTGGTGTAGGCCACCGCACACGCTGCTCAACCCTGGCGACTCTCCCGCATCTTCTGTATAACTCGTATACGTATTTATATATACAGTAATACGTGCAAAAACGACCCTGCTTGGGAATATGGACCAGTTTATTGCAAACAAAAATGTAAACCAAAAAGTATAGTCATTCAGTTTTTACATGAATAAGCGATGCAGCTCTGTAAGATCTCTCAACTTTCCGACTCCTGTCTCGTGTGTGCTCCGTTATGCATAGAAAAAAGTTCCACTTTTTTTAAATTTCATTTATGTTTTACACGATTAAATTTCATTTATGTTTTACACGATTAAATTTCATTTATGTTTTACACGATTAAATTTCATTTATGTTATACACGATTCTTCAGTTGACACGAATATTATCCATCGCAATCTCGGCTTCTTAAAGGGGATAGACGTTAAGGATCTTCAATTATGTGGAATTGTTACACATTAATTAGCGAATATTATCTTTTTCCATGTTTTTAGTTGAAAAAGATGTGCCCATACAAAAGAAACAATTGAAAACAACGTAACTTCTAAACTGTTGAGTAAAACGTTTTGAATTTTTTTTCGTAAAATCGTACGCTCCCCTGCCGATAAGTATAATAAATTGCATCAATTTTTCGATGTTTCCAGTTACCCTACTGTGCAGGCCTAAAACAAACCATGAAAATCGATATTACCGTGGGGATACATATCCCCGTCAATTAGATGGCTCCCTTAACCCAAAGACTCATAAATCTCCACCCCTAGCTACATCACACTGCCTTCAAGGTTTCCAAAATCCCTCCGAAGCTTTTAAAGGTACACGATCCATACTGGGCAATTGCAGCAGTCGATATTATCGAAAGAGCGAGGCAAGATGAAACGTGGCAAAATCAATGGAAATATAGCGTCGAATATATATTGAAAAATTGTGAATTCCAATAAAATTCCTATTCCCACTTTTTTCAATATAGAAGCTTCTATATGAAAAATATATTCGAGTTCTTCATTTTTTAGAATTTCACCCTACACACATCTACACTTACCCTTCTTCGAAACACATCATCCCCACAGCTATTGCAGCATCGTATTTTTTCTACCACTTCTCGTATCCGACTAAGCTTATATTACCCACTCTGAATCCCTCTTTTTTGCCGTAATTCAGCAGATGACATATACACATACATATAGGCAGTGTTTGAATAAAAGACACAAAATGTATACGTCTGATGTCTGTGATACACACCAGTCAGCGCATGAAACTCTCGTTGCTCTCGGTCACCACTTTTCTTTTTTCATCTCCTTTCTCTACACTTTTCACTCTCTGTACGTACCCATACATGGCTACGGGAACGATAAATTTTACATCACCTTGACGAAAAAAAAATTATTTATTCCAGTTCGTTGGCAAGTTGCACTTGTTCGTTTTTTCTCTCCATCAAAAGCTCCCACTGTAATTTTCGTCCTGCGATTTCTGAGTATACGTGTTGACGTGTGTGCATCGTTATACATAATATGTGTATGAATGTAGAGATTTTCCCTCGTGAAAAACAGTTTTCTCCAATGCAATTGTACTCTCGTGACATATCGCAAGTTGCATGCAGCTATTGCAAAGTCGTTTTTCTCATAATTTTTTCTTTTTCAAAATATTTCTTTTGATTTACGTTATTGACGAGGCACGTACGTGCTGACGGACCTCGAGGCGTCTGAGTCAGTCATGCAACTTTCATCATCGGTCGTGCAAATGTTTATGAATGTCTACAATATTACAGTACATGCATATATTCGTACTAGGGATTAGAGACCCGCGCTCACGCGCGCGACCGACTGCATTTTCGCGCTGCAGCGCTCTATCTTGAATTAAGTATAGACCCCCCCCCTTAAGTATATTAATAATAATTAGTAAATCATAAATAATCTTCATAAAATGCATTGCCCAAAATACTCAAAAATTTGTTTCAATAAGCCAACTTTGTATCACAAATATGTAATTAAATAAACAATTGCAATTTTTCATAAAAAAATGTCTTACATACAAAATTCACTTTGAAGAAAAATGCTTCTCGCGAGATCGTCCAATCGAATAGTCATTTCTTGTAAATTGTATAAAACAATTTGAACAAATTTTCCGAAAACAAACCATGAAGCAACTTGTTCAGAGTTGTTTTCTCTATTCGTGGTTTATTTTTAATGCAGTTGTGGGTTGTTCTTTTCATCTAGCACCACATTAAAGTAAAACTCTTTCCGCGAGATTGTGTGATCGAAGAATCATTACTTGTACATTCTATACAAAAAACTGAACAAAAATGTCCGAAAACCGGAAATGAAGCAACTTGCTTAGAGTCGCTTCCTCTGCGCGTGGTTAAATTTTCATTGAGTTGTCGATCGTTCCTCTCATCCGCCGATCGAACGCTGGACCACAGAATTCGTGGAAAGATCTGAAACTAAATTTCCGAAAACCGGACAGGAAGCAACTTGCTCAGAGTCGCTTCCTCTGCGCGTAGTTAAATTTTCATTGAGTTGTCGATCGTTCCTCTCATCCGCCTGTCGAACGCTGGATCACAGAATCCGTGCAAAGATCTGAAACTAAATTTCCGAAAACCGGACAGGAAGCAACTTGCTCAGAGTCGCTTCCTCTGAGCGTGGTTAAATTTTCGTTGAGTTGTCGATCGTTCCTCTCATCCGCCGATCGAACGCTGGACCACAGAATCCGTGCAAAGATCTGAAACTAAATTTCCGAAAACCGGACAGGAAGCAACTTGGTCAGAGTCGCTTCCTCTGAGCGTGGTTAAATTTTCATTGAGTTGTCGATCGTTCCTCTCATCCGCCTGTCGAACGCTGGACCACAGAATCCGTGCAAAGATCTGAAACTAAATTTCCGAAAACCGGACAGGAAGCAACTTGCTCAGAGTCGCTTCCTCTGCGCGTGGTTAAATTTTCATTGAGTTGTCGATCGTTCCTCTCATCCGCCGATCGAACGCTGGACCACAGAATCCGTGCAAAGATCTGAAACTAAATTTCCGAAAACCGGACAGGAAGCAACTTGCTCAGAGTCACTTCCTCTGCGCGTGGTTAAATTTTCATTGAGTTGTCGATCGTTCCTCTCATCCGCCAATCGAACGCTGGACCACAGAATCCGTGCAAAGATCTGAAACTAAATTTCCGAAAACCGGACAGGAAGCAACTTGCTCAGAGTCGCTTCCTCTGCGCGTGGTCAAATTTTCATGGAGTTGTCGACCGTTCCTCTCATCCACCGATCGAACGGTGGACCAGAATCTGTGAAAAATCTGAAACAAAATTTCCGAAAACTGGACATGGAGCAACTTGTTTAGAGTTGTTTCCTTTATGCGTGGTTAAATTTTGATAGAGTTGTCGATCGTTCCTTTCATCTGCCACAACTGTCGAGTACGACAGCGTCGAGCGGTAGTACTGCGCCTACGAGACTGTTTACCCGCTCGACATTGCTGTAGAGCGGAAAGATAGCCTCTCCGGGCCAGCGTCGAGCGGTAGTACTGCGCTTGCGAGACTGCTTACCCGCCCGTCATTGCTGTAGAACAAAATTTCCGGAAACCGGACATGGAGCATCTTGTTTAGAGTTGTTTCCTCTATGCGTGGTTAAATTTTGATCGAGTTTTCGATCGTTCCTCTCATCCGCCGATCGAAAGCTGGACCGGAAGTTGTGCCAAAAAATCTGAAACAAAATTTCCGAAAACCGGGAATGGAGCAACTTGCTCAACGTCGCTTTCTCCGCTCGTGGTTAAATTTTCATTGAGTTGTCGATCGTCATTTGCCTCGTACGCCGTACGAACGCTGGACCGGAAGTTGCCTCTGAATCGCCTGAAACTAAATATCCGAAAACCGGATACGTAGCAAATTGCTCAGAGTCGCTTCCTCTGTGCGTGTTTAAATTTTCATCGAGTTGTCGATCGTCGTTTGCCTCGTACGGCGTACGAACGCTGTACCGGAAGTTGCCTCTGAAACGCGTGAAACTTAAAAACCGAAAACCGGATATGGAGCAAACTGCTCAGAGTCGCTTTCTCTGTGCGTGGTTAAATTTTCATCGAGTTGTCGATCGTCGTTTGCCTCGTACGGCGTACGAACGCTGGACCGGAAGTTGCCTCTGAAACGCGTGAAACTTAAAAACCGAAAACCGGATATGGAGCAAACTGCTCAGAGTCGCTTCCTCTGAGCGTGGTTAAATTTTCATCGAGTTGTCGATCGTCGTTTCCCTCGTACGGCGTACGAACGCTGTACCGGAAGTTGCCTCTGAAACGCGTGAAACTTAAAAACCGAAAACCGGATATGGAGCAAACTGCTCAGAGTCGCTTCCTCTGAGCGTGGTTAAATTTTCATCGAGTTGTCGATCGTCGTTTCCCTCGTACGGCGTACGAACGCTGTACCGGAAGTTGCCTCTGAAACGCGTGAAACTTAAAAACCGAAAACCGGATATGGAGCAAACTGCTCAGAGTCGCTTCCTCTGTGCGTGGTTAAATTTTCATCGAGTTGTCGATCGTCGTTTCCGTCGTACGGCGTACGAACGCTGTACCGGAAGTTGCCTCTGAAACGCGTGAAACTTAAAAACCGAAAACCGGAAACGAATCAACTTGCTCAGAGTCGCTTCCTCTGAGCGTGGTTAAATTTTCATCGAGTTGTCGATCGTCGTTTCCCTCGTACGGCGTACGAACGCTGTACCGGAAGTTGCCTCTGAAACGCGTGAAACTTAAAAACCGGAAACGAATCAACTTGCTCAGAGTCGCTTCCTCTGAGCGTGGTTAAATTTTCATCGAGTTGTCGATCGTCGTTTCCCTCGTACGGCGTACGAACGCTGTACCGGAAGTAGCCTCTGAAACGCGTGAAACTTAAAAACCGAAAACCGGATATGGAGCAAACTGCTCAGAGTCGCTTCCTCTGTGCGTGGTTAAATTTTCTTCGAGTTGTCGACCGTCGTTTGCCTCGTACGGCGTACGAACGCTGTGCCGGAAGTTGCCTCTGAAACGCGTGAAACTTAAAAACCGAAAACCGGATATGGAGCAAACTGCTCAGAGTCGCTTTCTCTGTGCGTGGTTAAATTTTCATCGAGTTGTCGATCGCCGTTTGCCTCGTACGGCGTACGAACGCTGGACCGGAAGTTGCCTCTGAAACGCGTGAAACTTGAAAACCGAAAACCGGATATGGAGCAAACTGCTCAGAGTCGCTTCCTCTGTGCGTGGTTAAATTTTCATCGAGTTGTCGATCGTCGTTTCCGTCGTACGGCGTACGAACGCTGTACCGGAAGTTGCCTCTGAAACGCGTGAAACTTAAAAACCGAAAACCGGAAACGAATCAACTTGCTCAGAGTCGCTTCCTCTGAGCGTGGTTAAATTTTCATCGAGTTGTCGATCGTCGTTTCCCTCGTACGGCGTACGAACGCTGTACCGGAAGTTGCCTCTGAAACGCGTGAAACTTAAAAACCGAAAACCGGATATGGAGCAAACTGCTCAGAGTCGCTTCCTCTGTGCGTGGTTAAATTTTCATCGAGTTGTCGATCGTCGTTTGCCTCGTACGGCGTACGAACGCTGTACCGGAAGTTGCCTCTGAAACGCGTGAAACTTAAAAACCGAAAACCGGATATGGAGCAAACTGCTCAGAGTCGCTTCCTCTGTGCGTGGTTAAATTTTCATCGAGTTGTCGATCGTCGTTTGCCTCGTACGGCGTACGAACGCTGTACCGGAAGTTGCCTCTGAAACGCGTGAAACTTAAAAACCGAAAACCGGATATGGAGCAAACTGCTCAGAGTCGCTTCCTCTGTGCGTGGTTAAATTTTCATCGAGTTGTCGATCGTCGTTTGCCTCGTACGGCGTACGAACGCTGTACCGGAAGTTGCCTCTGAAACGCGTGAAACTTAAAAACCGAAAACCGGATATGGAGCAAACTGCTCAGGGTCGCTTCCTCTGTGCGTGGTTAAATTTTCATCGAGTTGTCGATCGTCGTTTGCCTCGTACGGCGTACGAACGCTGTACCGGAAGTTGCCTCCGAAACGCGTGAAACTTAAAAACCGAAAACCGGATATGGAGCAAACTGCTCAGAGTCGCTTCCTCTGTGCGTGGTTAAATTTTCATCGAGTTGTCGATCGTCGTTTGCCTCGTACGGCGTACGAACGCTGTACCGGAAGTTGCCTCCGAAACGCGTGAAACTTAAAAACCGAAAACCGGATATGGAGCAAACTGCTCAGAGTCGCTTCCTCTGTGCGTGGTTAAATTTTCATCGAGTTGTCGATCGTCGTTTGCCTCGTACGGCGTACGAACGCTGTACCGAAAGTTGCCTCCGAAACGCGTGAAACTTAAAAACCGAAAACCGGATATGGAGCAAACTGCTCAGAGTCGCTTCCTCCGTGCGTGGTTAAATTTTCATCGAGTTATCGATCGTCGTTTGCCTCGTACGGCGTACGAACGCTGTACCGGAAGTTGCCTCTGAAACGCGTGAAACTTAAAAACCGAAAACCGGATATGGAGCAAACTGCTCAGAGTCGCTTCCTCTGAGCGTGGTTAAATTTTCTTCGAGTTGTCGATCGTCGTTTGCCTCGTACGGCGTACGAACGCTGTACCGGAAGCTGACTCTGAAATGCGTGAATCTTAAAAACCGAAAACCGGAAAAGAATCAACTTGCTCAGAGTCGCTTCCTCTGAGCGTGGTTAAATTTTCATCGAGTTGTCGATCGTCGTTTTCCTCGTACGGCGTACGAACGCTGTACCGGAAGTTGCCTCTGAAATGCGTGAAACTCAAAAACCGAAAACCGGAAACGAATCAACTTGCTCAGGGTCGCTTCTTCTGAGCGTGGTTAAATTTTCATCGAGTTGTCGATCGTCGTTTCCCTCGTACGGCGTACGAACGCTGTACCGGAAGTTGCCTCTGAAACGCGTGAAACTTAAAAACCGAAAACCGGAAACGAATCAACTTGCTCAGAGTCGCTTCCTCTGAGCGTGGTTAAATTTTCATCAAGTTGTCGATCGTCGTTTGCCTCGTACGGCGTACGAACGCTGTACCGGAAGTTGCCTCTGAAACGCGTGAAACTTAAAAACCGAAAACCGGATATGGAGCAAACTGCTCAGAGTCGCTTCCTCTGCGCGTGGTTAAATTTTCATTGAGTTGTCGATCGTTCCTCTCATCCGCCGATCGAACGCTGGATCACAGAATCCGTGCAAAGATCTGAAACTAAATTTCCGAAAACCGGACAGGAAGCAACTTGCTCAGAGTCGTTTCCTCTGAGCGTGGTTAAATTTTCATTGAGTTGTCGATCGTTCCTCTCATCCGCCGATCGAACGCTGGACCACAGAATCCGTGCAAAGATCTGAAACTAAATTTCCGAAAACCGGACAGGAAGCAACTTGCTCAGAGTCGTTTCCTCTGAGCGTGGTTAAATTTTCATTGAGTTGTCGATCGTTCCTCTCATCCGCCGATCGAATGCTGTCCCGGAAGCTGTGCTAAAAAATCTGAAACAAAATTTCCGAAAACCGGAAATGAAGGAACATGTTTAGAGTCGTTTTCTCTATGCGTGGTTCAATTTTGATGGAGTTGTCGATCGTTCTTTTCATCTGCCACTACTTTGAAGGAAAACGCTTCTCGAGAAATCGTCCGATCGTCCGATTCTTGTAAATTTTATAAAACATTAATGTGCAAGGGAGAAAGGGAGAAAAATTTTTGCTTGAAAAAATGTGCAAGAAATGCTACTTTAGTTTATTCACTCTCATTCTCCCGGACTATCTCTCATTTTCTCTTAGTACAATATAAATTCAGCTGTGAAATATAGCACTCTTTCTTACTCGATATGGATGATTTCGTTTCTTCACAGAATGAATTATCGTAGAATTATATTATCCTTCGCTAACAGCGATTAATGCCACCAGTTGACAACTGTCAAAAACAGCATAGAAAACCGCGCGAATACGCTCTCGCATGAATCATGTCGCGGCTGCGTTCTCACAAACGTTGCGACCAATCACGGAACGAATAAAATGGTAACAATCGCGCGATAATTTCGATAAAGGATCAACTTCGGGACCTCATCAACTTTTTACAGAGGGAATATTAGAAGGATTTGAAGGATATGCACAGGATATCTCAGGTGAAATTGAAAGATTCATGAAACTCATGAATTTTGAGGGCTTTCCGTTTTATTTAATACTTATCACCAAAGAAAAATTAATAATATAAAAATATTCCGTGATGAAACTCTTTCGCCAAAATCAGTGCAAAATTACACAACGATAAGGCCTTTAATGAAAATATATGTTTTTTCGGCATGTGATCTATATCATTATTTTTGTTAAATTCGATTATATTATCAATTTCTTTAAATGATTTTTTTATTCTGTAAAATGCGTAGTGTAATCATCAAAAATGATTTCAAAATCAACCCTTGGTTCTTTTTTTGAATTGAATAAGCTTCATCCACGTATTAATTTTGAAAAAATGTATGTATAATTTCGAATAAGCCTGGAATTTCCCAGTACATACAGTAGCAATTGCACTGTCAAATCAAAGCCTCTCCAGTTCGAATGAATTGATTACTACTCTTAAACCCGCGGCTAAACTCACACGTCTGTCATCCATACCCGGTGCGTGTATACGTGTCCACGGAATAACATGTATTGGTCCGATTTTTCGATTACCATCAGGGATTCATTATCGAGTATATCGAGTGTGGGAAACAAAAGTAGAGCACCCAATGCGTTTAAATTTATTTATACATACGGTATAAATCGGAATACTCGCAATCATCGTTGGAATAATAAATACAAATATGTATTCTATACGCGGGTTAAAATTAACGTGCAGAAACTTGAAGTTTGTACTATTGTATATTTCCCAGGGGAAATCTTTTTTTTTAATTATATCCTTTTACAGAATAATTTCTATCATTCGAGACACCACTCTGGAGAGGTGATATTTCAAATTTTCCGTCAGTCAAGGAGTACATGTATTTAGATGACAGCACGATTGTTATATAATAATTATTATCATTGTATATATATATTTTTTATTTTATTTTATTGACATTCTTGTGGATGTCCGTTTTGGCTTTTTGCGACCCTTTTTTTTGCAGTTTTCTTGATAGGTACCAACCTGCCTTATTGTGCATCTGCACCCTCCACTACTTTATCACATTTTTACGAGGGCACGAGGAAATAGAAGAAAAAACCCGTGCCCATACAGTCGGCCCTTTCAACAGAGCTCCGCAGGTTCTGTAGGGGTCACCAGTTTCCGGAAAAATAACATCTCTAAGATTCGATGCGCCAGCCTACATACGTCTAATCGGTCACCCATCCGAGTATTGATAGCTACCATTACTACTTGACTCGTGTGATCGTGCAGCCGCACGATGGTCACGCACCTGTCGTTTATTATTATTGTTGTTTTTGTTGCTGTCGTTATTGTTGTTATTATTGCAAGACGATTTCGACGGGGGACGGAAGAGGAGCGCTGAAATGCGCAGGCTGATTTTTGTTTCAATCTCAATTTAGATCAAAATTGGCACGAAACGAGCAATATTCCGAAGCAAAAATGAGGTATGGAGAACGTGATAAAAAAGGAATCAAAAGACGAGAACAATGTGGGCAAAAATCCGTGTGTCGGAGTGTAAGAAACATGGAAAAAATATTTCAGTGCTTTTCCAAAGAATATCTCGTCACGATATCGGTCGCGACGCTGGGAAAAAATGGTGAGCCATTGTGACCAGAACGATGGAGGGAAAAAATGGAACGGCATGCATGTGCCGGGCGTTGGTACCAGCACGAAGCGAGAATTTTTTCTCTCGTCCCGCAGAATACCTGCAGGAACAATATCGCGATAAAAAAAATGTATAGTTTTCTCTTTATCATTAAAAAAATGAATCAACATTTACCATTTTCATTTGAATATATCTTTTAATTTAGTTTTGACATTTACACCGCGTTTGGACTGCGACTTTCACGGTCTTCCGAGCTCTCTCCCTCTCCTTTTCTATCCCGCTTCTTTTGTATCTCACGCTTGTTTTCCCCGGGAAATGAGAGCAGATTGCGCCACAAGTGGAAGTATATACATATATGTATTGGAGGGAAAAAGAGAACTCGAAACAAAAACGAGAGAAAACAGGTAAATGGGCAACGAGTGGACCGGAGAAGGAGGATATGAGAGTAGAGGCCGAAACACACAGTAGAAACGGTATACGTGTGGTCAGACTGGCCGTCGACGCCATTGACCATTTCGCTCGAAGGCAATGGAAATACTCCCGTCTCCGTTATTTATAATGCTGCACTAAGCCAACCATACGTGCTACATTGACGTGGAAGCAGGCGCAACGTACTAATATTTTTTTTTTTAATTATTTTTCTTTCCTCGAGATTTATTCTCAGCGTGACAAAACGAGAAATAATATCTTTCTCTCTGCGAAAATAAAACTATCGCCGCATTCAATTGGCGCGCATGAAACTTTTCCGAAATTATTCAAGTGAATTTCACAATTATACCGATTTCTCTCTAATTATATTCGAATTCATTAAAAGCATCCCTTAAGCGAATTTTGCGAATTATTTTTCGGAACAAACTGACACTTCAATAGGAAATTTTCGGTGCAATTTTTTTTACGTATATTATTGCTATTATTAAGTGTTATTAAATAATAATATTGAATACTTTTTCATACGTTAGATATGGTTCTAAATTCTCTTTCAGATAAATCAATTAGCTTCGATAAACAGTTACGTGCTTTGTCAAAAATAAACAATACAAATATGCCAGCGATTGGATGAAGTAAATCGTATTTCTATACACAATTATCTTCACAAAAGTAATCGGCGTAATTTTCTCAATTTATCAACCTCCACATCAATGACACTTATGTATGATACGATTCATCGTGATACGATTTCTTGAAAACTACAAAAGCATAGCACATTCTTCGACTCGAAGTAAATGAAATGCTGCAAACAATCCTGACCGTTTATGAGGGCAAGGACGATTCAGCGACGTGGCGTGAAATCTGGTTCACCGCGTTGGCACGTTACGTTAGACGTTCCTCGTTAATTATCCTGTATTGTGAAACATACAGTGTGTCCTGCGGGCAGTTTTCAAAATTAACCAGGGAAAGTAACATTTTACACGATCTCGGATAGATACCTTTCGTGACATTTATTTTAAAGCCTGATCACTCGTGAAACTTGAATTGAATTTACCATTTAGATACAGATCTTTTCTTAGCATTATCTTTTTATTCTATTTTTCTACGTTTTTTTTTAATTGCTACACGCCGTTTACCATCTATGGTTATTTTAGAGACAAAAACGCTTTTACAACAAACGTGACTCATGGCACGGATATAATAAACTTTTGATTGATTCGGGAATGATAACCAGGGGTAGGAATAATAACTAAATTCGGTTATCGCGCTGGAGAAATTCGGTCGCTGGAGACCCAAGCCATTTTCAGTCAATGCCTGCAATTTTGAAAAGGAGGGTGAGTTTACGAGGAAAATAAAATATTTCTTCAAAATTTTTCCCGATCTTCACGGTGAGTACATAAAGAGATTTATTTTTATATCAAGAGGATGAATGCAATACGAGGTGAAATTGGATGTATTTTTTTCTCCTCATAGAGCCTAGTTCAAACATGATTTGTTCAGTCGATGTGTGCATCATTTTGAGCTGATTTCTTCTCTACAAGATTTCAAATTGATATACACACAATATCATACCGTATTATTTTTCGAATATTCTGCAAGTTATACAAGTATATTCGCAGTATTAGTTGGTAAAGTAACTTATAATTGTAACTGTCGCAAGACTCTTATCCCAAAGTTATCTATGAATCTTGCAGAATCTTGAATTCGATTAAAGTTATGTAAATCATTTAAAAATTGCTAATTATTTCTATCGTTTCTCGTGATTAAATAAAAACCTTGGTAATACATTCAGTTACGCGAAAAAGTAAAATTGAAAACATTTTTCATTTAAAAACACTGAAATTCGTCCGAAAAGTCTCATGCGTTTGACAATAAATGCTGATTACCGAAGCTATTGCTTTCAGCGAAACAGCTTTTGTGAATCCTCGTGGATGCAGCATTATACAGAGTAACCAGAAAAAATGTGTTTGAAAACTAATAATTCACAGCCTTGTCATCTTTTTTTAATCTCTTGCCTTCTCCTTTTTCTCGCCTCACAGCTGGTCCATTGTGTCACATTGCGGAAAAACGAAGTTTCGTTGGCACTGGACGATCAATAGGCTCTCTCTCGCGGGAGAAAGGAAACCACGTTTATATTATCCTGCACATCAATTTTACCACTCCAAAAGGCCATTGAAAGACTTTTCGATCTTTCCTCTTTACCGGAAAATTAACGCCAGAGATGCACCAAAGTTTATCCCCATCGTTCGAGAGCCTAGCAACGTAGGAAAAGAACTCTCCAAAAAAATCTTTACGCGGAATAATCGAAAGTCCCTTTCACTACGATCGTATTAAATGATGATCGAGTATCGGAATTTTCTTCTCCAACTTCTCAACTTCTCCAACTTCGTAACACGCAAAAAAGCAAAGTTGGAATAACTTGCGAACAATCGGGATGGTGAGAAAAAAATGGTCATCGAAAACCTCGTGGATCCATCGTTGATGCAATCGTCATAAAATCTCCAACGACTTGAACTTTTTTTTTCCTCATCTTCCACGTTGAGTTTGGGATTGCGATGAATCTGGGGCATTTATCTGTTCTCCGAAAGTGTCAGTTTGATCTTATTCGCACGTCGAATAACTCTAATCTTTTTTAAACGGTGAAGAGGGATGGCGTGAAAAAAAATTGACGACGATGATGCGAAACGAGGATGTACGAGTGAGAGTCTGCAGTCTCAAGACCGGGTAATGCGATGAAACATTAAAATAGTTGAAAATAAAAAAATCTTTGCTTCTCGTCACACCGCTGTGTCTCGGTACGACGAAACACAAGGAAATGTATTCGTATATCGAGGATCGAGAGTGCCACTTTTGAAAGTCGGCCTGGCGAAGCGACGAGAAAATGATTTGCATAGCAACCACTTCCTACTGTCTGCCATAATATTATGCAAATGCTCTTTCCGATTGTATTATTCCTTTATTCCTCTGAGCTGTTTCTTTCTCCACTTTCTCAATGCAACGATCGCGCCACGACGAAAAGTACCATCCGTCTCCTCGGTACTTTTCGTACTCGTGGCGGGCAAAAATTGTGCGATTGCACGTGATAATTCGTTCGAATGCGATCAACAACTAACAAGCACGATGGGACGAAGCGAGGAAGAAGATCCGAGGAGATTAATCTCGCGATTCGCTCATCTTCATTCTCGTCTTTCTGACTTTCGAAACAATTATAACAAAGAGGAAACAGAGCAGGAAAATTTGTGAAAATTATACCCTATGAATGTTTCATTTGCGTATATTTTCGTTCCAAAATAACACGATAATTTTGAAAATGAAGCCTACGAAAAATCGACTAATGCGATTTGTATGAAAAAAAATTACGATTTTCGAAATATTTTCGGACAAACTTGTCTGAAAAATTCCTGGATAACTTGCTCGCGTCAACGTTGTTTGAAGATGACACGGAATCGGCTTTTTGTATCTTGTAACTTTGGCAAATACCTGGAATGCCCGTTTTGTCATTTTTTGTTTATCGCATAAACAGGAAATTGATAAATTCAATAAGCTTTAATATCGCGTGTCAACATTCGAACGATTCAATAGCGGAAAGTGTGAAAAGATTGCATTTAATCAAGCGATGTGCATTCGCGATAAAACCTTTCGTTATTTCGCTGCTTGCGTGTGTGAAAGCTCTCGGGGAGGGCAAAAAATTCCGGAAAATTCGTCATTCTTTCGAAGTTTATCGAAACAAGGATATGCACATTCAATGACGATCCAAGATTCGTCAATTCGCGTTTATTCGATTTTTTCACTCTGATTCGATTGAACGTAATATTATTTTTTTATTCTTTCGCTTTGGTACATACAAACACAACTGCGGAATATTTATGTACAAGATGCTGCAGCGTTCATTGAATTCTCCCTATAGACATATTCACTCGCGCAAACACGCTCACATACAAACAACAAATACGTACAGAAATCTCAACATCGCAATGTGCAATTATTCATTTTCGGAATTTCGGAAGAAAAATACGCAATTTTGAAACATGCGACACATTTGTTCTCTGTCTGTACACACAAATACACACACGGACGCAAGTGCATACACGGTTTTCGACGATTCGTCGCGCGATTGTTCGTTTCGGGAGCAAACGCGCAGTTTTGAAACGTAAAAAAAGAAAAATTTCGTATTAGTCAACTTTCATGATTTTTCTACGTGTTTGTTCGTCGTCACAAATCGTCGAAACGCTGATCGATACTAATTTTCGAAAAATCGATCGCGCTGTGCCGTAAACAAATGAAACGGGAGGATTGTCTTTTCTTTTCGAGCATCTCAGGTCTTTTTCAAATTTTTAAGGTACTCGGTTTTACGATAAAGGCGTATTTTTATGTTCCAAAATCGTTTGGGATATTTGCGGCATAAATTCAACTCTTGTTTCGCGGGAGATGAGAATTCTTTTTTTCCGAGGTAAAAACCGCCTTTGGTATCTCGGAGAAAAGACCGACTCATTTCCGCCGCGATACGAAATTTGATTCGCTTATTGTAAATATATTCGTGTTCTTTGCGTTTTCAATCGAAATATTCAAATGTAGTACTTTCATTGAAAGCTTTTTTCTTCTAAAGGAACATGGGAGAGGCCGTATTACCCTTCAAATTCGTAGATCCGCGACGCTTCCCACTGCAGTTTCGTCAATGCCCTGAAAAAGTATTTCATAATGTAGCTCGATAATTTTGTGGAAAAAAGCGTGCTGTTTCTTCCTTTTTTTTGCACCCACTCTTTAGCGACGGCCATGAAAGTCTTGGGCCCACAGATGAAAACACAGGACAGCTTCGACGATGATCCCACTAATTCTTTCAGCAAACTTTCCGAAACGATCCCACTTCGGCCTTGCCACGACGTTTCCGGTTGCGATAGTACATGAGTAACTTTGAGCCTTTGACGAGAAGAAACGGAAATTGAATGAAAAAAGTCGATGAAAACGATTTGTGACGAAAGATCGTAGAAAAGGAATGAAAAATTGTATTTATTTGCACATCGAATATTTATTATTTCAGATCCTTCGATTTGCCTTGTTTGTCAAAATTATTTGAGATCTTACTTTCCATCCTCGGCTACTGTATCGAGCTGAGGAGCGTAGAATATATTTTTCTCCCGCCTGTTGAAATTCACGAGATTAATCGTCCTCCTGAAAAAACAAATATGCTCAACGCAAGAAAAATATCGATATTGTTCACAAATTTGACTTTTGTATTTTTTGAATTCATTGACAAACATCGATCGTACGGCAGAAAGCGAAATTTCATGATAAATATACGTGCAACGACGTTTGCGTTTCACGCGCTTTTAATTGCGATATATTGAAATTTATTCTTACACGCTGCGTCTGCCGAGAGCACGTTGAATAATACCGAGCATCGGAGTTAATCCCGTGCCTGCAACTAGCATATGAATAGCGGTACACTCGTCATACGATTCAACCACAAAGGCACCTAGGCCATTACTCAATGTCAAGGTCTGCCCTGTTTCCAGAGCCGTTATGGACGGACTTAGAGCTCCATCGTCATAGAGTTTCACTATAAGACATATGCAATCGGGTTCAAAACCAGACGCCATGTGCTCCACGAGAAAAGACGATGGAACAGGCGTGTAATATCTCGATACTTCCATTCCTAAAAATATCATCGAAATATGTATGTGCATACGAGTCGGATTCAAAAATAACCGATTTTCGTTCCTCCGCCGTTGTGAAAAAAAGCTTTCGCGTATTGGACAGAAAATCTTGACAAAACATTTTTGTCTCAATTTTAAATGGTGAAGCTCGCTTTTTGAGGATCCCGAATTAATAGCATGAAGCATTTATTTGTGTAGAAAAACTCTGCAACGTTATTCAACACGGAGGAAACATTCTTATAAACAAGCATTTTTATAGGAAATGCTCTGTAAAGTTCCTCAGAAGCTACAAGTCTCAAAGACCGACGATTCGAAAGTTATCACGCGAGTTTAAAGTTGATAAACTTTGATATTTTAAGCACCCTGTTTTGGAGACTTTGAGCTGCTGAGTAGAGCATAAAAATTCCGAAAAATGCTCGGTCAACAAATTCTGCATCAAATGACGTTATAAAACTTTTTGAAAATAATTCCCATGCTGTTGGTATGAAAATGACAAAGAGTTAACTTTTAAGTTTTTCCGCGGTACTCACCCATTACTTCCATTTTTGCCTCCACGTGTCTACCAACCGGCATAATTTCCATGTAATGATCCGATTGAACAACCAAAAAATGAACTCCTTCGCATAATTCCGTATTGCTGATGACTTTGTACTCTTTGTATATTCTGTCCGAGCTTCTCGTTTCTCTCACCACGGAACGGCTTCCGAAAGAATCCCACAACTTTCTTGTGCATTTCGTGAACGAGAATTCGATCTGCAACGATAAGCATCGTGTCAAAGTTGGACATTTGTACGTTTCATCGTCGACTGTGTTATTTTCATAGACAGAAAAATGCAAAAACATTTTTTTGCATTGTTTTCACACAAAAAGAGAAAAACAAGAATATTTACCTCGGAACTTTCGTAATTTTTCCGAGTATTCGGTGGCCAATTTACGTCGGCGCTCAAATCATACTCGTGCGTGATTACCGTGTTATCGTGATGTATTTTTATGATAAACTCGGATGCATTTAATCTCGTTAATCGATAGCTCAGAGAGTTCTGTTCGGGCAAAGGTTTGTAGGTGAAGAACAACGAGTTCGTCGTTTGTTTCCAATTGACTTGTGACTTGAACTCCGTGGATCCGAACTTGTCGATACCTTCGTCGTTTGCCTTTTCCTCTGCGTGAAAATCTTCCGATTTAAACATTTCTTTTTCAACAATCCATACAGAATTACCGCAATTCTCGACCAATATACACTTTTTTTAGACATTTTTTTGACTCCGATTTAGTTATCCAGCAGGTAACCAACTTGGAGAATTGTAAACTTTGAAAATATTCCTTTACTTCAATTTTTTTACGATATTTTTTGCATTTCTTCCAATAAAAGTATTTAATGCGTAATGAAAATTGAATAATTTTAATAAATAAGTTTCCTACAATGGATGGAAATTTTCTCAATCGTACTAACTTGTTTCGCGAGACGCGACACTCGCTGAATCATTGACGATACGTTTCTTATTCCCAGCGATTGATTTGTCAGTTATATCCTGACACTCGTTCGCTCCTCCTCTTGTCAATCTCCCAACGACACATTTTTGGAGTATACTTTGATAATTGACCCATGCATGAACCTGGAATTAATTTGTCTGTGGATGTAACGCACAGAGAGTTACGGAATTACGATTAATCCGCGGCAATCGTAGGAGGCAACAAAAATTAGTCGTTTATATTCTCCGTTCGCTCGAGTTTTTTTTCTTTTTTTTTTACGAAACTTACGTCGTCGAACAATTTCGTTGCGTCTTTGCCAACACCTCTCATTAATTCCGTTACACCACCCGGATGGAAATCCATGTATCTCGTTACATTAAAGACAATTCCTATTAACATCAACGAATGGCAGAGGATTTAGACGAAGGGAAACAGCGGATCAAGATTCCTTTTAAAAAAACATGGCGAATGACAATTTTAATAAATTTTTTGAACTTTGTCTTTCGGCGTCAAGGATTTTGCGTTTTTTGCGGTTAACAATAAGGGTTGCATTTGATCGAGAGAAAAATCCGATGAATTGTAATTGGCATACAGAAAATGAATTCATCATTGTCATATTTTTTGACGAACCTCTAATGGCTATCCACGCGTCGTTCTTTTCATTGTGCTTTGCAAGTTCCTTGAGCGTTACGTTACGTGTTACCCCTCCGACACCGGTGAGATCGATTCCCGATGATCCCAATCGGATCCAATCCATCAAACTGTGTCCTGGTGCCAAGGCAGTTTTGTTTCGCGGATTTCCTACGATTGATGAAATATAAAATAAAAAATGTATTTCTCGGGGAGAAAAATCATTCCAATCACGTCTCATCAATGACAATTATTAATTAATTAAATTGTACGTGAATTTTAAATGTTTTCACACAAACGGACAGTTTTTTTCGCGTTTCGAATAAAAGCATCGTTCAAAAAAGTTGAACGTCTTGTCACTGGCGATTTTTTCCGAGATTTCTTTAATTTTGGCTTTTTAAGTCATGGAAGCTGTTATTTAAAGTGGAAATCGAATGAAGCATTGCATTCGATATTTTGGACCATTTTTTTTTATTTCGAATCTTTCAAGTGTACAGTAACCATTATGATGAGCATCGAATGATCAAAAAAATATGATTTCCGGCGGTAGAGAGTTTCTTATAGACTGTCAACATTTAAACATATTTTTCTCTGTTTGACTAATGAAATGACCGCGAGTCCGATTGTCCCTTGGGAATTAGGCGTTTACGTGACACATCCCTCGTGTCCGTTGCGCTTCGAGAATTCTGGTAGAACCAACATTGAATTCCTCATTTAATTGCGTTATTACTAACCATCCTGAATGTGCAGACCGAGACTCTGAGGCGCTGATGTTACTTCATCGTCCATTACGGAAATTGAAGATGTCCCGCAGCAACGAGGCATTTTATTTTTTTATCTCAAAATCACGATCGCTATTTTTTCAATCGGATATCTCATTGTTTTATAATGCAAGGAAACAAATTTGGACTGAAAAATCTCAACTGCTGATGGAAAGAAAATATCTTTCTCAACAGTCATTTTTTTCATTTTTTCATTTTTTCATGGCAATTTCGAGCTTTGCAAAAAGAAATTCGCGTCATTTCGCCATACCGTCATGTTATTTACTCTTCTCCGTTAAAATTTTTCTACCCTTCAGGAATACCCAATTTCGCAAACCGCAACTGTACGATAATCATGAAACACCGAAAATTTCTCAATAAATCTTCGATATTTCGAAAGTTTTCAATGAAATAAAAAATCAACGAATTTCTCCGAGGCCTTTTCTATTTAAACAAAATCATTCTTAAAACCACACTCGAGATAGGTAAAAATTGGAAAAAAAACAAATGATATTCACGATTTTCTTTACGTTTACTCCGAGCGACAAAGTTTTTTAAATGTTATTTTCGTTTCATCGCGTATGAAAGAGAAAATATTCGAAATGAGCTAGTACTTTTTCAAAAATTTCGCCAACAAAGATAACGAAAAATTCAATCGGTTTTGAAGAGTGTTTTCCGGTATTTTATCATCGGCGTTGTCTCACATGTCGTGTCCCAAAAACCAATTTCTTCCATTCAGCGACGAAGCGGTCTATTCGCGTCTTTCGTCTCGTGTTTGCAGAATTTATCAGTCTATTTGGCATGACGTCAGTAGTTTGAACACGTCGCCACTCCCCACCAATTTGTAACGCGCACGCGGGGTTGTTTTCTCCCCAAATCTCTCTCTCTCTCTCTCTCTCTTTTGTTCTCTTTTCGATCGGAATCTTTCCTCGTGGCAATAATCACTCACGTATATGTCGCACTGGGATTATTCTCAAGCCTGTCCGTGTATGTGCGTCACGATATCGCATTGGGTTTCAGAAAAGATGATCGGAAAAAGATCGAAGACGCAAATAACCGTGCGACCGAAGGTCTTGGAAAAAAGAGACGTATACCGGTCTAATTAAAGAGACAAAGGACAGTGCGTGTTGACAACGATGAATGTGTCCGTGGCCTTGGATATTTAAAGAAAAGAGCGGTGATAAGATTTTTATTGCTCGTCGTACGGATGAAAAAAAATGGAAAACAGAGATAAACTTTTCGTCATTCTTCATTTGGATTTTCTCCCTTGTTTTTCTTTTTTGATACCGAAGGAAATATTTATCAGACAGAGAGGGAAAAGTGTGGAACTTGAAAATGCAAAAGAAAGGATGATGATGACGCGCCGAGGGAACGCAAGTGACTGAGCTTGAACGACTGAGACTCGAGGGAAGTAACAAGCGTTCACAAGAGTATAATAGTACAGAGTCTGCGACAGATAGATCAATATAGGTCGTGATGGTGTGTGGAACGCGAGCTTTTCGCCAACGAGGAATCCATCACTGACCCTTTTAACCGCAAATCGATATTCCAATACGCGGGGGGACAAATTTCGATTGTTTATTTATAACAATACCGTCTATGAGTGTGCCAGTGCAGAACCGTTAACCGTCGTTGGACAAATGAGCTTTTCGAGGGTCTATAAGGTATTTGTGGGTCGAACGAATTTGTATCGCCTGACCGGAATGGGAACAGAATTATAGTGATTTTTTGTATTCGTATTAAAGACTTTCGGTCTTTGGATATTTTGTTTTTGTTTTTAGAGTATTTTTATCAACATCTTCTTGCGATTAAACTCAGTTTTTCCGAAGATTTTCATTAATCTATTACGCACAATTTTTTTTGGAGTAATTTGAGAAAGGGGGGGTGTATTTTTCGAGACTGACTTTTTCCTTTTTCGTACTTTTGTCGTTCGCTTCGGCTCACTCGAGGAATATTATTTCGTCTCGCGAGAGCTATTTCCGGTGGAAATGCCAACCAGCCGGTGCTCAATTATCGAATTTCCTGTGCGGCGATACTACAGCACGTATCTCGGTCTACGAAGAGCCAATAATTCCAATCGAAAATTTCGATACCGTAGTTCAACGACGAGTATCCCACGAGCAGGAATTTCGTTGGAGTGATGAATTTTAGATGTTTCATCGCCGCGTCTCAAATTCTTCAAAGTGCGGAGAGATTATTCATTGTCAAATTTCAGATAGACTCTCCGTACAACTTTTTGATTGGGAATTTATCTTTTTTTGCGATTTGAACAAAATTACCGCTAAAGAAGTTGGCATCAATTTTCGTCCTCGACAACTGCCCCTAATTGAACTTTATTTCGTCCGATGGAATGAAAAACAATTTTGACGTCTACAGTTTGCGATAATTCCATCGGAAATTATTTCCCAAAAGCATTCAGCTGCGCTAGAATATGATACGAGAGGTAATTGCGATGTCAAAAACGCTCGACAAGAAAAAAATATATAGATTCTCATCTGAAACAAAAAAAATCAACTTTCACGGTTTGTGGACATGCTAATGTTAATTTGCTTCGTTTGAATGATATATATCGCAAAGGAAGGTAAGAAAATTTCGAAACCGTAGTTCAACGACAAATATCCCACGAGCAGGAATTTCGTTGAAGTGATGAATTTTAGATGTTTCATCGCCGCGTCTCAAATTCTTCAAAGTGCGGAGAGATTATTCATTGTCAAATTTCAGATAGACTCTCCGTACAACTTTTTGATTGGGAATTTATCTTTTTTTGCGATTTGAACAAAATTACCGCTAAAGAAGTTGGCATCAATTTTCGTCCTCGACGACTGCCCCTAATTGAACTTTATTTCGTCTGATGGAATGAAAAACAATTTCGACGTCTATAGTTTGGGATAATTCCATCGGAAATTATTTCCCAAAAGCATTCAGCTGCGCTAGAATATGATACGAGAGGTAATTGCGATGTCAAAAACGCTCGACAAGAAAAAAATATATAGATTCTCATCTGAAACAAAAAAAATCAACTTTCACGGTTTGTGGACATGCTAATGTTAATTTGCTTCGTTTGAATGATATATATCGCAAAGGAAGGTAAGAAAATTTCGAAACCGTAGTTCAACGACAAATATCCCACGAGCAGGAATTTCGTTGAAGTGATGAATTTTAGATGTTTCATCGCCGCGACTCAAATTCTTCAAAGTGCGGAGAGATTATTCATTGTCAAATTTCAGATAGACTCTCCGTACAACTTTTTGATTGGGAATTTATCTTTTTTTGCGATTTGAACAAAATTACCGCTAAAGAAGTTGGCATCAATTTTCGTCCTCGACGACTGCCCCTAATTGAACTTTATTTCGTCTGATGGAATGAAAAACAATTTCGACGTCTATAGTTTGGGATAATTCCATCGGAAATTATTTCCCAAAAGCATTCAGCTGCGCTAGAATATGATACGAGAGGTAATTGCGATGTCAAAAACGCTCGACAAGAAAAAAATATATAGATTCTCATCTGAAACAAAAAAAATCAACTTTCACGGTTTGTGGACATGCTAATGTTAATTTGCTTCGTTTGAATGATATATATCGCAAAGGAAGGTAAGAAAATTTCGAAACCGTAGTTCAACGACAAATATCCCACGAGCAGGAATTTCGTTGAAGTGATGAATTTTAGATGTTTCATCGCCGCGACTCAAATTCTTCAAAGTGCGGAGAGATTATTCATTGTCAAATTTCAGATAGACTCTCCGTACAACTTTTTGATTGGGAATTTATCTTTTTTTGCGATTTGAACAAAATTACCGCTAAAGAAGTTGGCATCAATTTTCGTCCTCGACGACTGCCCCTAATTGAACTTTATTTCGTCCGATGGAATGAAAAACAATTTCGACGTCTATAGTTTGGGATAATTCCATCGGAAATTATTTCCCAAAAGCATTCAGCTGCGCTAGAATATGATACGAGACGTAATTGCGATGTCAAAAACAAAAAAAATGTTCTCATATGAAACTAATGTGAATTTTCTTCGTTTGAATGATATATTGATTGTGTAAACAAGAATTAGGACTCGTAGCATGCTTGGAACAAACAGTTTTGTCCAACACAAATTTCGTGGAAATTTCCTCCAGAGTTTCTCGTCAACCACTTGGTGTACATCGGATGGAGGGCAGGCTTCCCCTAGGGTTATCAAATTATTCTCAAGGGTTGCACCGCTGGGTCGTTTTGGTGCGCATTACGTTCATGAGAAAATACAAGAGAGAGAGAGAGCGAGAGAGAAAGACAAGACGAGAAAGCTGTCGAAGAGAAAATGCTCAATGTAAACACACGCGCGGCTCACCACTTGTTGCCCTCGGTAAAATAACGAAACTTTTCAACAGGTTCGTTAATTCATTGGCGCAAACAAATTTCGTGTCTCCCATTTTTTCCGTGAACCAAGAAATTTTTCACGACTTTAAAAGAAAAAAAGAAATTATGAATAAAAATTGTTTCGCGGTGAAATTTTCTTTTCGAAAATTCGTCGACCAACGATAAGGCAGGAAATGAAAGTATCGATACGAGAAGAAGAAAAAATGTAAAAAAGTTATTGCGAGCGTTTTTACGAAAATTAATTTTCTCATTTCATTTTTAGACTCATTAATCACGAAAAATGTTCTGCTAGCTCCGTGTGCGAGTTCCTGATGAAAAAAAGACATAATTTTCATCGTCGCAACGCAGCGCGTGTCGGAAAAGCAGCTGATAGATTCCTGTTTGGTTTTTTTTGTCGAAATTTTCGAAAAAGTGAAATTCTTAGCCGCAGGATTCATCCTTGACGAAAAAACGCGTTGCGAATGTAAGTGTTCATCATACGAAAAATGACTTGCCTGTTGCGGAACCACTGGAAGACGAGGATTCCACTGCGTTCGTCACGCCCATTTCCAGGCGATTTCGTACCGACCCGATCTGCTTCAGACGAGCCACTTGCGACGGCACAAGTGCAACGTTTCTCGCCAAAAAGCTCGTCGGCGATGGCGGTGGTTTCACATCAATTTTTTTCATTTTTTCCGGCAACGTTTTCGCCTCGCTCTCACTCGTCAAAGTATCGTTGGCTTTCAAACGTGCCAATCTACTCGCATCGGTATTATCTATCGGTTCCATCGTGCGAACAATTTCAGTGTCGTAATTTACTCCGTTTTTAATCCACGCGATATCCCTCGAGTCTGTGCAAAATGTGAAATACGAATTTTCAAATGTAGCTTTCGAAGATGTTGTTTGTTTTCAATTCAGAGGATTTCTACTTTTGTCTTGTATACTGAACGCATTTAAAGTAATTTATATCGAAGCGTCGATGAGAGTTTCGCATGAAACGCTTAAATGTCTTTTAAATACTATATCAGTCAACATTTAATAGTATTCATGCATTTCCCAGTTTCTTTTCAATGATAATAAACTTATGAGCGACAATTGAGGACTGAAATGTTTTTAAAGTCGCTATAGAACTCTGCGATATTGGTAAAACACCGATAGTTGCTCAAAGTTCCACGAGAGGGCAACACCTACTGATAATGCTCTCAACGCCATCTGTGCACCATAGTCTAAACGTACATAACCTCTTGAAAATCACAACATGTTTATCGACATTAATCCATCTGATAATAAACTTTTTTAATTTGTCTATGACTGCTCATACACATTTGTTTATTTAATGCGCTCTCATCACGCAATATTACTGTTGCATGTCACGATTCCCGAACCGGACGTGTCCGAGTTTCCTACGAGATACATTGGAATAAATAAACAATAGCTTCTCTCATTTCGAACTGTACCCTTATTGCCTTCAATATTGATTATCTCACTATGAAAAAAGAATTAATAAAAGCGTACAGTACATAAAATGAATTTGAAAAGAATTCTTGAATCCTATTTGCTCCAAATTTTTCTCATGTTTTATTGGCAATACTATAACAGTGTCTTCTGATAAAGATCATTATTGACTTTTTAAGTGCTGACACCCTGTCTCCTGTGTAACCCCCGAAAAAGACGAGACCATAAAAAACGCGGGCTGTAGTTGATAAATCTTTACAGTACTCACCATTCTAGCAGTCACAGTGTTGATACACAATTCGCACATACACACCCACATATATCGATATACATGTATATCCTGACACAAAGAAATGAGCGGCAATAGACCAAATAATAACCTCAATTACTCGCAATTTGCGGGATAATCGGAGGCCCAAATGGCCGAGAAGTGGACCTTCTCCACAAACTCTATTGTCGCACTAGCGCTTAATACTCATATGTATATATATATATGTATATACTCGTGTCAAACGCGGCAAGTCATGCCCGACGGATTTTTTTTTTACGTCTCCAGCCAGCGAAAAACGCTTCAGCTTCATGCCGTGAAGGCTGCGCTTGCACACGCGCAACGGGGACCCAC
Organism: Heteropelma amictum; assembly: GCA_959613375.1. Classification (NCBI taxonomy): domain Eukaryota; kingdom Metazoa; phylum Arthropoda; class Insecta; order Hymenoptera; family Ichneumonidae; genus Heteropelma; species Heteropelma amictum. The sequence goes on along the minus strand of OY390726.1, from coordinate 10,413,062 downwards.
ATTGCCATCCTTCTATCAGATGTACCAACATGCACAGATGAAACTGCTCTCTGGGCATATCGCGATGAAAAATTCTCGTACTTTTTTTACACGTAGCATAAAGCAGAAGCAAATCATTTTCGATACTGAGGAAAAATGTTAAAATATTTATTATTCCAATATTTTTGTATTCGCGTCAACTCCAGTTGTACCTGCTTTACGCGCATTCAAACAAGTCCGCTGTAATCGCCGAGCATAAAGCGTATAATCAGAGTATAATATCACCGCAAGCTTTATCACTGCTAAAAATAAAAATGGCGTAACGAATACTCGTTAAAAATGTATATTTCTAAAGATACGCCTTTCTACGCTCGAGTACGGTCCATATACACGTGTGTGCTGTTTGCATATGTATATGGAAAATTCACACGACTATACTCGCAGTTGTCAGAACGCCCGTGTGGGGCGGTGTGCGACTGTCGAACTCAGCGGAGAGAGATGGAAGCAGTTTGAAAGCGCCGAGAGCCGAGAGTATCTACAGTATCTAGAGAGTGTTGTAGAGTAGTAGAGTGTAGAGCAGAGAGACCGAGTCAGTACGTCAGTAGTCCATTTCCGTGCGATGTTGGAGGATTGTTTGGATCCTGTTGAATTTTCTTCCTCTTTTTTTTCTCGATGTCATAGCCATTGCGTGGCTTTTGTCAAAATTCTCTGATCATTCTTATTCGTCGCGACTGCATTTCTTTTTTTTCTCGCGATTGTGAAGAAACAAAATAGAACGCTTTGTCGATTGCCTATGACAATTCATTCACACCTTTGATACATTCAAAGTGGGCGGTTTCGCCGTCATCCGCACGAGTTACGGTAACATTTTGTAATTTTTGTTTATCCGATATTACGATTAAGAACGTCCGTACACCTTTATTCTTGGTAAACTTTTACTTTACATTCGGTGTTGAAACAGGTTAAACAAAATGACCGGTTTCCATGCGAGATACAGTGGAAATTTTTCCTCGTGGATACCCAATTTATAAATATTCAAATTATGTAGAATCGAAGCCGGCTTCGAATGTTCCTCGCAGATTTCCACTTTCAAGTTTTTTTCTTACACGCGAGATTCTCTGTATCGGCGTGTAGTTCTGTTTTCAAATATTACGAGACCACCGTGTTTTTCGTTTTTTCTTCGAGTCCCATAAAAACAACTATATTTACGAGGTTTTTGCATGGGGCCTTCCATGTGCAATTACCGTTTCGTTAATAGATTCCTAATATTACTCATACTTTATTAGATTTTTTCTTCGAACAGTTTTTTCAAAAGTCCGAGATATTCACCAGTGTGCTTACCACAAATAAAAATGGAAGAAATTTTCACGGGTAATCATTTTGAAATGTAAAATTACATATTTGCAATCAAATTCGGTATCGCAAGATGTGTTAAAAAATGTCAAACGAACACGATGAAGCAAAATCATGGAAACTATCAGCGCTCGTGCATGACACACTCTTCAGTAATGTTTAACCTCCAAAACAGTGTGTTTTGGAGCAGTCATTTTAGCGGAGACTCATAAAAACAATTAGTTCTAGTTCGGATAAGAGAAAAATCAATTTCGGCGATATCGAAGAGCGAACGTCACAATGATAATAAGAACAATGTAAGACAACGTAACCAATCTGGTTACCCGTCATTTTGAGGTTAAGTTGTGACGTCGCCGACTAGTTGTTTGAATCACTGTGGAAAAATTACGTATCAAAGTTACTTCTCAAATAAATCCAAGCGGTATGTAGCACCTCTGCGTCGTATTTACAATTTGATAAAATCTTTGACGTGCTATAAAATTTTAAAGCTTTCACTCATGACAATGCTGCTGAAATAGTTTATTTCTCCAAGTCTAGACGAGTATCGCGCAACATTAGCGTAGCTTAGTAAAAAATACCATCCGTGACATCATTCAAAGGCTTAAGGTCACGCATATAAACAAATGTACGCACTATTTTTGACGAATATCGTCAATTGACTATGAAATATTAATAGATCTCTCGATAAATATGTTATAGCGCATGTTTGAGCCTTCAATCGTAATCGCGGAGCTCGTAAGAGGCATGCATAATTGATTGCCAGTTTTAATACCATAAAAACACGCATTCTCGACTATTTTTCTTGCGGTAGTTGTTTCGCGACTGTCCCTCGCAAAAGTTAGTTCACCAGCCAACGTTCGAAACTCGTGTAACTTGCGGAACATTCGGAACATATTCGGCGTAATATATTATATTGTTATTCATAAAATCCGGCGACTGTCGAAATTCATGCAAAAACAAAACACATCACGCATCAGGAAGCAAACGCAATTTTGCCACGAAATTCGTTCCTTTTTCATCGACCAATCAAAGTACGAATGAAACGACAACAATCGCGCGAAATTTTTTCGACCGAGGATCAACTTCCGGTCTGCCGTTGTTTTCGCATAGGACCGTCGCACGTAGCACTCTCATTTATCATTAAAATACATGAAATCATGACAAGAGATAAAAATAAAATTTCGAGAAAATTGCTTGAATTGTGGGTTCTTTTTTCAAATATGTCAAACCATTTTGAATCCGCGAATCCTCTCGAAACTCCAGCGCACGCAATAAACCTTAATGAATAATTTGTATTATTGATGAAATTACACAATGTATAACAGCTCTTTTTTAATATAGCACCACGAATGATCATATCGTGTGTTTGTGAAAAGATCCAAATGTACAAGTGTCGTTAGGTCGAAAATCGATGTAAAAAAATCGCGCCTAATATCACGTACATAACCTAGAAATACGTCACACGAACGTTTGACCGAAAGCGATTATTTTCGTACACTTATTTCGTGAGAGGAAAGGAAAATGACTAAAATAGTTTAATAGTACCTATCGTCGACAATTTTCTCTCCCAGCAATTTTGTTATTTTTTTCTCATCGGAAACTTTTTTCCCCCACTATCCAAAATACTTACGGAAAGGCTTTGTTTATTTTTATCTTTCTCTCTCCCTCTTTCTCACTCTCTCCCTTTGAAAAATGTTTTACATTTTTCAAAAGAAATTTTTGCAGCACGAGAGTGATCAAATCGACGAAGAATGTTTTGTATATATAAAATGATAATAAAAGTCGGAACGCAATCATCCCGGGGTCGGTAGGCGTGGCGGCTTTGTGTCGTCGCGATACTTTGTGTTTTTATTAAACCTTGCATGTTTCAAAATTGCACAGATAAACATCTCTCGGTTCTCCCGTTGTACAATTATTGTTTTTCTCTCTTGACTGTACGCTGGGTGAGACAAAATTATCCAGATAACACGAAGCGCTGTTATCGATCCGGCAACCAAGTATGAGAATTTATCATCAAAAGTCAAAATTTCGGCGAGCAATGTTCGATCGATGCTTGTTCTATTTTCGAATGAAACGCAATGGAACGTCAATTCTCCATTTCACATTTCCATTCGAGTTGTCTTTTCATTATTATCATTATTTCTATCAGGGCACAACAAAAGTGTTAAAAAAAAACGATTTTTCACGCAAGTCATTGTATTTCGGATGAATTTTCGAGCGTAACCTTGTATGACCTTACGTGAATCATTAAAAACTTGTAGTTTTCGTAAATTCAGATGACAGTTTTTCTTAACCTGGAGTGACACAGACTTCTTCGCTTGAAATATTTCCATTCGCTCGCAATTCTCAGGTAAAAAAAATTCGGAATATTAAACCGGATCTGCGCATGTATATCAATGTTTATAAGAAAAAAATTGACATTTTTCGTTAAGATTAATCTGTTTTGTTAAAAAGTTTACCATGTTGGATTATCAAAAATGAACACGCATGATCCTTGTCCCGGAGCCACGTTTCAATCCCTGCTTCCTGTTGACCGAAGATAATTAATGATTTTTTCGGCCATCTGATAAGCTTGGAATAATTTTTGTTTTTAATGCTCGATAAAAGATCTCCTCTCCTGAACACGCGAGCAGGTCGCTCATGACGCAAGCGCCAATCATCCTGTTTCTGCAATAATGCTACTTCCATTTCTAATGTTATTCAATTTTATGCACAAAGCAAGAATTCAGAACTTTGATTGACGTATCGAAATGAAAAACTCGACATCGGTAGCCGACAACTCGTTCGTGTACACGTTAAAGACAAAAGGAGAAACAAATAATAATATGTAGGTACACAGAATCGATACACACCGGAGACACGCGATCAATTCCGGTTCGTTTTATCGTTTACAAGTTTCATGATGCGCTGCTGTGTCGTCAGTAATGTCCCGATGAAAATGAACACGAAATTGCTGCCTTCCATATACGAAAATATTCTTATAGGGAGGTCTTTTCCTGCCGAGAACCGTTGAGCTTAATAGAAGCACTCTAAAATGCGTTTTACACTTTACGGTCGTTGTCTCGCCAAAGGTGTGTTCTCAGAAATGATACGCGACTTGAATTTCTCCAAAAATGTTAATAGCCTTCTCCGTTTAGATTCAGAAATGTGTTTAATCAAAAATACTCCAATTTTCCATGAGTTTCTCGTGCAGAGCGGAAGTTGAACAATTTTTGCAACTTTTCCACGAGTTTTTCGAAAAATCTCCATCATTTTCTCGGTTCCGGAGTTATAATAAAAATATGTTTTCTATAGATATTTAAAGAAATATAAATAATAAAGAAACCAACACCGACATGAACGCGGTCGGCGTGCGGATCCTGGTAGTCCCTATACAGGAATCACCAAGAGGGATAGTATAGGAAAAACAAGAAAAACGAAAGAAGGAAATAGACAAAAAGAAAAGGCGTGAAATTGAAAACGATATACAAGCGTTTTCGCACATTTCCCGGTAACTTTTCGCTGCCTTAAAAACAATTTACAAAAAGTCAAAAGTTCTCCATCTTCTCCAACATTGTTTTTTGTTACCGAAAAAAAATTGACCATTAAATATTGACCTCAGTGTCTTGTACGCGATGTTCTTTTCTTCCAGAATCCAGCAGACAGGACCCATGTTAGAAAGGAAAACCGTAAGAGGCGGAATAGATAAAATGAAAGCCGGCAGGAAGATCATTGGCTTTGTCCATCGGCTGTTGGTATTCGTCGGGCGATTAATATTCCTCACTGTCGCTTATATCAGCGGACCTGCCGAATCACAACCACCCATAACCGATATGATTCATACGCTGAGATCGTGCAAGGCGATAGCTATTATGATTCGCGAAAAAAGAGTAAGTACTTACGGCGTCAAGTCTCATGTATCAACGAATAAATTTATGCGTCATTCAATTATTGCAAAATTATAACGAAGACGATATTCGTGTTTGAAGATGTGATTTCGAAAATAATCAAAGCACGTACATGTGTCAAAGCTTACAGCGACGTCCGTCGTACAAGCTTATATAGACAGAATCAAGGAGATTCAGCCAATATTGAATTGCATTTCCGAGGATCGATTCAACGAAGCCTTAAACGAGGCTCGCAAGTGCGACGAGCTGCTGGCTTCGCCCAACGCGCCATCGTCTCAGATTCTCGCTGAACAAAAACCATTCTTCGGAGTGCCATTCACGACCAAGGTGACGAGAAATAATCTCATACATTTCACGCATGCACGCTATTATTTCCCGGCAATTTGAATATATTATCGATTTATATCGCTATACGTACTGATTATCACATTAGTCTTTGTATTATCAATTGCCGATCGATAATTACTATTCAACAAGCGAGTCACATGAAAATCGATACAATTTGCTCAGACTTTGAGCGAGTGCAGACGCGAAAATAAAATACCTGTATACTCTTTCCGGAAAAAGTTTTCATGCGGGCAATGAAAGGATAATGAAATTTACACACTGTACAGAATTAAGAATCTTTAACTCATTTTCAAAGAGTAAGACATGTGATATCTTTGTTTTGATAAATAAATTTAAAAAAGATCCCCCGTCATTGAATAAATTTCGTGTTTTTTCGTGATTTTATCGATCTGCAGTTTTGTTTCTTTTTCAGGATTGCATAGGAATCGCGGGTATGAAACAGACTGCGGGTCTCGTGGCTAGGAGGAATATCGTAGCTGATCGCGACGCCGAAGTCATAAGGCTCGTAAGAGCCGCTGGTGCCATACCTCTGGCGACGACAAACGTGTCCGAGCTTGCGATGTGGTGGGAGACGGGTAATTACATTTATGGAACAACGAGGAACCCTTACAACACAAGGTAAATGAGACGGTGAGAAAGAGACGGGATTTTCTTTGAACAAAAGTCGTCCAGCGTCGGAAAATTCATCTCCCCGCGAAAATTAAATAGACGATCGAAAGGAAAATCTTACTGTCGATCTTGAATTTTTCGAGAATAAAATAAATCGCATTTTTGCATCTCAGCTTTGTCGCGAGTATAATTCGCAACCAGTCGAAACGAGACAAGACCGTTAGCGCAGCAAAAAGTTAAATCATTTACTAATAAGAAGAATAAGCGCGAACATCCCGAGGATTACAACAATGAAATGCGATTCCGCCTAGGTTTAGATGAAGGCAGAAACGAGATTTTTTCTCCCGTGCGGCAGAAAATGTCGTGTCAGTCTAGAGAATTCAGGTGATATGAATTTTTTCTTGCTGTCGTATTTTTCGACGGACGCATCAGCCTGATAAATATATTCGTTAAGAACAATCATTTTTGCATAGAAATATCCATATCCCGTCTAAATTTTCATCGTCGATTGTGAAGAAAATAAATTGAACGAATAGCGAATGAAACTGTTCGACGTTAAAATTCCCAGAGGAAACAACAGATCATGCGTCGTAGTTATAAAATTCCGAGGTATTCTCTTGAACTATTCGTCGTTTTTCCTTTAGACACATTGTTGGAGGTTCCTCCGGAGGTGAGGGTTGCATTCAAGCAGCTGCTGGATCGCAATTTGGGATAGGCTCTGATATCGGTGGTTCGATTCGCATGCCGTGCTTCTTCAATGGAATATTCGGACACAAACCATCGAAAGGTTCTTAAACCGGAGACTCGGAATCTCGTTACAGTATTAACCACTTCTTCGAAGCGACACTCGGTTTCCGTGTGTTCATAAGACATCATAAGTTTATTTCTCACCCGAATTTATCGCCGCTGATGAAAACGTTGAGAGTTTTCGTTTTCTTAATTCGGTTTTCAACGGAAAGAAACTTGATGAAATCGTGTTCGCAGGTGTTGTGTCGAACGATGGGCAGTATCCCAACGCTCACAGCGAAGATCAAGATCGTCTGTTGGGAATCGGTCCAATGTGCAGATACGCCAGTGATTTGGCGCCGCTTCTCAAAGTAATGGCTGGCGAAAGAGCTTCGATGTTAAATCTCGACGAAAAAGTCGATATTTCCAAACTCAAAGTGAGTATTTTATTTTTCCACGGTTTTTATCTCATTTATCGAAGCTCGCGAACATTCGAATTCGACAAGGAAAAAGATTCCTCAATTCCAAAAAAAAACAATTACGAATTCGCGAATCATAATGGCAAATTCATCCCTATCTTCGATAGAAATTCTCCTTGCGATTGTGTTTGTAAGGTAGATGTTAGAAATTAATCTCCACGACCGCATCAAACTATAAAGAAAGCAAAAGCATCTCGTAGCGTTATTAGATGATGGAAAAGTATCGAACAAAAAAATAATCTCGCCTTGTTGTATCGAATTGCAGTTTTACTACATGCTGGACGACGGCGGGGCACTTTTGGTATCGCCCGTTGATCGCGAGATCAAGGAAGCCATGAAACGGGTGATAAAATATTTGGAAACCGCTCACAAAATTAAAGCGAAAAAAGTTGAGATTAAAAAGATGAAGAAAGGCTTAGCGCTGTGGCTGGCTAACATGACATCTCCGCCGGGCAAAGATTTCTCCTACGAGCTTACAAATCGCAACGGACGCATCAACGTATGGTGGGAATTGCTCAAGTGGATTACGCGCACAGGTTCGCACACTTTTATCGCTCTCATCACCGCGGCATTCGAAATGTTCAGAATCAAACACAGCAGCGAGGAACGCACGACGTTTATGCAGGAAAGCCGTGACCTTTGTCAAGAATTTCGAGTGAGTAGAACAAACCATCGTTCCTCGAACGCGATGAAAAAAGTCTATGTTATCATCATTTTGTTCTCGAAAGTGTTTGCTCGAATTTCGTGAATTATCCACGCTTTCCAGAGTATTAATTTTCTTTCAATTGTATTACAATTGAATTACACAATTACACGAGTGAATTTAGGCAGAAATATTTTCGCTCCAAAATGGAAAATTCTCATACAGATTGGTCATTTTCTTACTTTTTCGCTCAGGACATGCTGGGAGACAATGGAATATTTTTATATCCGACACATCCGACGGCAGCGCCGCTTCATCACGAGCCAGTGATAAAACCCTTCAACTTTACGTATACCGCGATAATAAATGTTTTGGGTCTTCCAGCGACCGCTTGCCCTCTGGGCCTTAATAAACAGGGCCTTCCGATTGGTCTCCAAGCTGTAGGCGGCCTTTATCAGGATCACTTGACACTGGCTGTAGCCGTTGAATTGGAAAATGCTTTCGGTGGCTGGGTCTTGCCTTCTATTTCGTATTGAAAAAAAAAAAAAGAAATCGTTTATTCTTCCACACACAGATTTTTTCAGTTGTATTCTCGCTGGATTTCTCCCGTAACTCAAATTTAACCCAGGCATTGGGTTTTTTGAATGTTTTTTCTACCGAAATTTACCGATGAGACAAAAACAAGTATGAAAAAAAGGAAAAAAAAGCGCTTACACCTTTCAATACAAATATCGCATTTACCTGAAAGAAATTGTATATTTTTCAAATATTTTCTCTACAAGCCGCGTAGTTGAAGATTCATCTGTAGTTTTTTTTATGCCACACCATCTCCCGTGTTAATATCTGGGTAGATTCGTGGTTTGAAGATTAATCAAATTTCGACACTTTAGAGACTTTATTGTGCGGAAAAAGAGGAATTACCTGCAATCCTTGCCAGCTAAGTTCCGTCTTTGTAAAAGTCAATTTTCGTACAGATTTACGGAAAATCCGCCTCGCACGTTAATGAAATGATACGAGCAAAGTATACGATGAAAATTTGTATTTAATAAAATTTCTATAAAAATTCATGTTTATCGTATACGTAAGGAACTTTCGTGGAAAGTTACGTACTTTTTTGATTTCTGTAACAATTTCGATCGTCGGAAGATCAATATTCTACTGAACGTTTTCAGTAGCACAAGAGTATTATCGATAGTTTATACACCGAAAGGGCAATTGAATGAAAAAAAAACCGAAGTTAATCATACTTCAAACTGATTATCTTTGACTTTTGTTTATTTCGATAGCACTACATTTGGAAGTATTAACAATGTTGAAAATACAATTTTCATAAAATTGCGAAACATTTTGTTCATGGCATGGTAAACTAATCTTTTTTGTTCCATGCGATTTGTTGTTGAGAGAATATTTATATTCATCGTCGAAAATATGAAAAAAAACCGCGCGAAAAGTATATATTTTTACGTATTGATTAAGAGATGATACTGGTATGAAATAATAACCTTAATATTTTTAAAAATATCGTATGAATAATTTCTTCGTTGTTCCCAACTCCATGTGATATCGTTATTATCGTTCGCGGGACGAACGTACGATGTTTGTACGATCCTTTTTGAGAAATTTTGTCGAAGAATCCAACCACCGATATGAATATCGCGAGGACCGTGACAAATGACAAAGTCTTTAAAATATTAACTTCGTTTATTGTGCGATAAATATATAAATTCTTACGTTTAAAAAACCAATACGTTATGTCGATCGACGAATTTCTCGAGGATACAATTTGTCGCCGCTAGAAAGACACGCAACGTCGATTATCAAAATATTCGTGAAATTGTCGTTTTCGCGAGCGAATTTCAATCTTGATTGATGACGTCATTCCACGCTTTTTATTCCTTTATTTTTCAATTTCGTATCAATTTCCGATTTTTTTTATACAAAAAAAAAGCGTAAAATCCAATGACATTATCTGTCAACGGAATTATTCATGCAGAAGGGTATAATGAGAAAAACATGTGCATTTTGTATTTCGGAGACTTGATCCAATTACACGAGCCTGTATAAGGGGCAGATCTTTTATGCGTGTTCACTCACAAATAGTTTCATCTCTCGTAAACGTAAATCAAGAACATAAAATCAGCAAGCGATAATAATGAAAGTTTTTATGAAACGTTTATTTTTCACTGTCATCAATGTAACGTCATATCGTGCTATGACTCGAACCGAAAATTACCAGAAGGCAGAAATCTCTTATTGTCGAACTCCACGTATAATTTTCTCCTACGCTTCTCGAATCAACAACATATAAAATTTTCTTTCCTCCTGGAAGTTTCAACGATTCGCTCTGAATTATCACGATTCTCACGTGTTCATCACGGTTTTACGCGCCAGAGAGATCCGTAATTCTCGATGCGAAAAATCCTCATCCTGTAAGAAACATTTTTTCGAGCAAGGAGACGAAACGTTTTTTGTCTTTTCTTCAATTCGTCTTCAAAGTTTTGACGTCGCTTAAACTTTGTTTTTTTTTACACATAATTGTCATTATTTTGCTTCTTTTTGGGTTTTTTTCGTGCTCTGTGGCCCCTCTGTTTTGTTTTCTGTACCACCTTCGAGTGTTTGAGAAAAAATGACTCGAAATGAGACGATCGATTGGAGTGAAATTTTGAATTTCGAACAAACTTCGCTGTTATAATTCTACGTTTTTGGATCCTATAACGATAATATTTCCCCTCAACACTGCTGATTAATGCACAAGAATTTATCGGAGAGTTGATGAAAATGCAGCACTATTGCCCGAAAAAAATCACACTCTTCTCAGAGCAGAATATAATTACAAATCTAATCCTTAAAAAATTGTCTTTTACACCGAGAAAATACGTTCTTTCCAAAGAAACGAGCAGATTAATTTGAGAAAACACGATTTCTATCGTCCAAGATGAAATATTCGGGGAAACTTGGAGGAACCGCGGTAACTTTTGCAGTTCAGCGGACGATTGGCAAAAAGTGGCGAAATCTTTTTGCTGGAAAATATTGGTCGTTTTCAACGAGATAAAAATGACGTTTCCCCGTTTCCTCTCCTGCGCCTTTGCGGTACGTGCGTCTAACATTTCTGTTCTTTGAAAAAGAAGAGAGTAAAGAAATGATTCGAGTGTTGAACAAAAATTTACGTTATAAGATTGACTTCTTCGGGCAGCGATTCGCTCTTGCCGCTCTTGGTTGAACTTTCGACTTTCAGCGCAACCATCGAATTTTCACGACTCTCGTCGCTTTCCGGTTGGCTCGAGATGATTTCAAATTCGTTGGAATTCGTTTCCGATTCGATGCAATCGTCGATCTCGGCATCGTCGTTGTTACTCCCGTCGGCGGATTCCCCAGCGTGTCGCGACTGATCATCCGTGGATTCGGCATGAGGAGCACTCACGTCGTCGCGATAAACGCGAAATCTCGTTCTGTCGTCGTTCGCCCGATGATCCACGGTCGTTTTACTCCGGCTTTCGACGTTCGCGCCGAAGCCGGTGATCCTTCCCTCAAGGTCGTCGTCGAAAAAATCATTTTCCAAATTTCCGCGGGAATCTTTTTCACCCGACAAGTCCGGGTCAACGCCCGCTCGATGATTCATCGTTTTCGTATTTTCCGCCGCGATCAAAGGACTCTCGACGTTTTGCGAGGGTATATCGGATTCTCTCCCATCCGGTCTTTCCAAATCTCGCGAGTTTACCGCTAATTTCCGACGTTCGTTAGTCACAACTTCAGCCGGAGCCTCGTTGGTCGCAGCTGACGTTGTTTTCCCATGATAACCCGCGGTTTCGCCGTTTCCGGGCGTTCTTTTTTCAAGATTATCCTTCGTTGAGTCGCTCGACGAGTCTCGCTGCTGTTCGTCGTTTTTACTCGTTTTTTCCTTGGAACTGTTGGCGACGCTCGTGCTCTTCTCGGCGAGTTCCTTGTCTCTCTTTATCGCGGCGAGTTCCGCCTCCTTCATCGCCGAATGAATAACCGGCTCGGCCCAAAGTCCCGGGTTAAAGGCCGGTCCTGTTCCACCCAATTCGGCTGGTAATATATCCGTTGGCAAATGCTCGTGAAGAGTGCTAAGATTGTTGCCGTGAAGATAAATCTGACGCGAAGTAATAACGAGATTTTTTATGAAAATAAACTTTTTTCTTTTTCTTCAACATCGTCATCCTGTTTTTCGCTTAATTTTACGGAACTCGGAAAATTTTTGTCACGAACGGTAAGCCCGTTTTGACGTTATATTCACCTTGTGACGGGTCTTTTCGTCCAAAAATGGTTTAACGAGAGCCAATGTGGCTTGAACGCAGAGGGGAGCTGACAGGAAGTGGATGGCTTTGAATCTAGCCGGAAATCGTCCTCGAAGTGCCGCTATCAGGTTTCTGAGAGCAGCTGCACCGAGAGCTCCACCTTGACGCAATGAAAATCCACTCCAGTCTATAACTGCGACGAAACCGCATTGCTGATGTAAAATTGCATGAAATTAACAAAAACGAGAGAAAAAACAATGTTGTAAAATGAAATTGCGACGGTCGAGCGTATGTAAAGTAAACCGATGACTTTTTTCCCATTGACAGAGCACTTTTTTTATATCGAACGAATGAAACAACATACAGCTTGTCGATAAGCTTTGACCCAATAATTCATTGAATGATTTTGGAAAATCAATATTTTATCCATTATAAACGCCGGCGTGTTGTACCTGATTTCTTGGATCCTGAATCAGTGTCTCGAGAACCAAAAAAATTGCTCGTTGCACCGACAATGCTGGCACCGCGATTGGGTCCCATTGTGACGCGAGAATGACGAGAACGCACCTGCCCTTTCTGGAGCAATTTGAAAAATTCGATCAATTATCCATCTAACGTGTGTACTTTTTATAAATTCAAAACGTTTTTTTAATTTTCATCGGGTCTGGGGGTGAAAAAAATGTAGCCAAATGAGCAATAAAAAAAACAATTGAACGACTTTTGGAAAGACTATTGTGTATTAATAAAAGAATATATTTTATGTCATTTTATAATAAAAATGATTATTTTTATTATATCTTTACCTGTCTCTCGCAGGCAAAACTCCCGGAATTCCTGCTCTGAGTGCTCTCTGCAGCGAAGGATCCCGTGCGGTTAAATTACCAAAAATATCTTGCCTGTGAGCGATTTGCGATTGATAAGCAACGATTAACGCGGCTGCCTGTTCGGTACGATATTTTCGCGCCAACAGGAAACGCGTCACGTACTCATCCGTGCAATTGTTCAAATCTACGACAGAAAACAGCGATATTACACCGCGATGAAGTAGAAAAAAAACATCCCATTAGCAGTGGGATGTTTCCTGTGAAAAACTTTCGTCAAGCCTCGCAAAGTATTTCTCAATTTTTCGCGAGTACTTTTGTTTTTCGGCTAATAATCTTGGCATTAAAAATTAATTCATTCGCGACTCGGAGTTGCGAGTTTCACATAGCGATTGTGAAAAAATCATTGCAATTTGAGAAAAACGCAGGTCATTTCGTTAGTCGAAAGACACCCGCGTTGCTGAACGTTTCAGCAACCGTACTTTTTAGTTTTACAAAGTTTGAAAAACATCGCGGGGCTTCGGTGCGTCTCTTAAGGTAGTTCTATCGTTAGATTCAAATCGAGAAATTGTTTTGCAGTTTTTCTCACATACAAAATGGTTCGCGGGCTTCAGTTAAATAAGAAAAGTTGTTGCAAATCGACTAAAGAACAGCATACTCCAAATTCACGGTCAACCTAGGTGATATGTGCTTGCTCTATAATTACAAAAATTGCGAAACAAATTTTCTTAAGATTTTTTTGGAAAACTCAAGAAATCTTCTTTGATGTTGCATAAAAATGTACGCAAAGTTTTAGAAGGCTTCACCACGTAGAAGCCAAGATATTCATTGATGAAAATGCAACTTTGAACACGCGCTCTTACGAGAGACTACCGAAAATTGTGATTTTTACCAATAAATATCTCAACTTCCACGTGGTAAAACCTTCCAAAATTTATTACACACGTATATATGACATCAAAGAATACGTATTCAAATTTTCAACAAAATCTTAAGAAAACGATAAAACGATAGAACTACCTTAATCGCTGAAAATTGCACATCGCAATATTAATGGTAACTAACCAACGCCTGGCACTCCTCGTAGTATAGCTCTGACAGTTTTGATCGCCAATTTTCTGTCTTTTACGTCCAATTTGGCATCCTCGTCGTAGATGCTGCGCGTGAGGACTGTGCTCGTCAATCGCCCTCGGGAAGGATCCCACATGTACTCGCAGTATTCGGACATGTCGGTTATTTTGTCTCACTCGCGCTATTGAACTTCAAGGCAGAGACAAGCTGCAAAGACATTGACGAAAAACGGAATACGTGATATCAATCACAATGTGGCTGAAATTTCGATGGCTGAATGAGGCTGAAATTTCTTCAACGAGCGATCACGCTAAACTATTTATAGAGAAACCCGCGGTTGCGTTACGTATGCTCGAGAAAATCTTTTGTTTTTTTTTTTTTTCGTTATCCATTGGGCACATGCATTTCTAAGGGTAAAAGCAATGACGAGTGAATGACGAAAAACAATGTAAGAAGTTCACCGCGCTATCTTACTCAAATATCGCGCCAATCCTCAAATCCATCTGTCGTGTACAACGTTAATAACCGTTTTGCTGATAAAGAATATTTGGATTTCCAATGTGGCGGAGTTGAGAAGGAAACATCGATGATTTTGGTAATAATGATAATCATGAATCAATAATCATCGTTCGATGCAAGTTATATAGACGAGGAGGATGTGTGTGAGCAGAAAATATCGACGTTATTTCGAAAAAAAAATAGACATCGACTCCCAGGGCCAAGGAAGCAAATTTATTTTCGAAAAGTCTTTGGTGCGGTAAAAAGAAATAAATAAATAGATAATAGAAAAGTCGTTTCAACCGAATACCGAATAAAAGGATTTTTTTTTCTCACAAGCGAAACGTTTCTAAACACTTTTTTTCGTACATTTGAAAAAATGTTTGAAACGATTATTTCGATAAATTGGTGAATTTCGTATATCGACATAAAATGTGCAGGAATATTCTTCAGACGTCGCGAGATACGGAGGTTCCAAATAAATGCTTTTACTCAATTCTGTATTTGTGTCTGAAGGAATACGAAATTTCCGTCTTGAATAACATTAAGGATTATAAAAGTCAAAATGCTGCTCTCGAAATGCTACAATCACTATTGAAAAACTGCTCAATAATCATTCGAATTTAACAACACGTGAATACTTATTTATTTACATTATTTTTAATCAACGATCACTCGCACTATCGTGTAATCGCTTCGTCGTCTCAATTAGTGCTTTTGCCGAACTAATTCGAACGCATTCTTCCCTCGTCGACGGTGTGTACTTTTCAATTATTTTAACTATAAAGTGTATCGAGTATATCGAGTAGTTTCGCGAAGGAGTTGACACAGGTGAGCCTCTCAGGTGGAATCAAGTTTTCCTCGCGAGACTGCCATCGCGACTGTACGCGATCGCGAGACAAAACATGAAACTCGCGGCGTATAGGCTAAGAGAGATATACATGTAAAAGACAGTGGGGCATGAGTCACGAGATGGAAGAAAGAGAGCGTCACGATTCTCAAGAGAATGGAAAATACTCTTGCGGCCAATCGCGAGATTCGATTCGGAGTTCCGAGCAAAGATTCGAATGAAAAACAAAAAAAAAGTTGAGAAAAAGATCCGTTATACGAAGCTCCAGTTCCAGATGGACTTTGATTCTCGTTCCGTTACAAAATACCCACTCTAATGGAGAATAATTTTTTTTTTATTTATTTAAAAACAATTAAACTCTATCGCTTCCTCAATATCGATAAAAAAACATACATATTGCCTTTTCACCATTGCGAATTATTCGCGTTTGTTCGCAAATAACGACGTGAAACGCGAGACCGAAAAATTGCGACGACTTTGCTTTTTTTTTTGGCGAAATTTGTGTAAAAATAAAAAACGAAAGAAAGGGACGGAAGGAAAGTAAAAAGAACGTGGATTTCCTTTTCCATGTGGTGTATTACAGATGCCGTTGTTTGACGAATAATTCGAGAATTAGTTGTGCAGTCATTGTTGACGATCGCAACTAAAGCTTCGGCAAAATTTTTTTTTCTTTTCAACAGTACGATGGGATCGAAAAATCGCGGCGTACAGCTTTGCAATTTTTTTGGTAGAATTCATAAAAAAAAAAAGGAAGAAAGCGAAAGAGATACAGGGATTAACGGATGAAGAAGAAAGCCTTGCAAGGCAACGCTGCAAGCCGACTCGACGGAAATCGGCGTACGAAGCCGGTTACGTCGGGTGAGTCAGACCTTCGCGTGATAAATAAATATCTATGTCTACGTGCGTTACGTATGGAACGTTTCACGTTACATTGACGAACGGCTCCAATTTCCATTTTTTTCAATGTTTTTTTTCGAGTTTTCCGGGATAATATGAATATCCGATACTCGATGAAATGTAATTTTGCAAATTAATTTAGAAGCATCCAAATTTTCATCTCCGATAAATAAAAATGACGAAAACGTTGAATTTTCTCGTTTCTCAAAAGGGTTTTACCGTAAAACTTTTCTTTTTCCCGAATTTTCGAGAAATTTTCGAAATATCATAAAGTTTCCGTAACTCGCCGATTTTTGGTGATTTCAATCGTTTGCTTCTCAACATCGAACGTCACGATAAAATTCACGGAAGAACCACCGAAAAATTGGTCACTCGCCGACTCGCGGGATGTAAAAAAAAATGCACATCACGGAGAGATCCGAGAACTCAAAGTTGCTCAATAGATTGTAGAATTCCTCGTGTAATTTATAAACCGGAAAAAAAACACCGCTTTCAAATTGAGGATTACATGGATTTTCGACACAATGAAATCCCTCACGTAGAGACACGCACACAGGCTGCTCGATTTTTGCCCGTCTCCTGCGGTTACAAAACCGAGTCGTCTGATATTTCGAACGGCTTTTTTTACACAACCTACCCTGCCATCTCTCCTACCTGTATTTCCAACCGATTACATCAGTTTTCGACCATGATGGATGGCTATGTACTCGGATCTCATTTTTCCCCAGTGCATTTACATGCAACAATGAAACGACGGGGATTGGTCCAAAAGAACGAAAACCGATTAAATCTACCAGATCAGCCCTGAAACATTCTGGACCAACGTCGTTAATTAATCGATAAAAACAAGGACTATCGATTATATTATTCCGTCCTCCAAGGGCATTTTAATATTAAACGAAATACCGAAGAAAAAGAAAAGACTCATTTGTCCCTCTCGAAAAGCAGCGTCTTGAAACAAAGCCCTCCAATAATTGTCTTTTTTTCATCATAATTTTTCTCAATTAATCATCATGGAGTTTATAATTTAAAAAGCATGGGAACATTTTGAGGATGTCCGACATTAAAAAATGACAGTTGCGAAAAAAAAGAAAACATAAAATTCAGAGAGATGTGGCGGAATGTTTGGAAAAAAATCGAGAGGTCGAAAAATGACGAAGAGAAGGTCATGACTTTGGTACTGCCGCTTTTAAATGCGACTGCGTGAATACGAGACCCTTATACACCTTTGTACCGTATGCCAGACACGCTCTGGTCCCACCAGCCAGTTCCGTAATGGGTCGAACGGAAGTAACAATGTACTGTATTCCTCGATCCACAAACATATGGTCCCACACGATGATGTAAATATAAATATTTCGAGAACGATCTCGGAAATATCAAAATATCCTCATTTTTTGTAATTACAAAATAAAACATTATGCAAAATTGAGTTATTCCAAATCCGAAACTTCTTGCGAAATCGCGTCGAATTAAATGTGAAAGTTTATCATGCATCTGTGCAAGAAATGTTCGATTCATCACGAAGCAAATATTTTTCTTTGTAACAAAGTGAAATTAAAAAAAAGGAGTAGGATAAATCTCGAGGATATCCGCGAGTGATTGTATACCAAAGACGGGGTTATTGTCATCTTTAGAAATAAACATTAATTCATGACTCACCGAACGTTTATTCTCGAGTGTCTCGAATGCTAATCGATTTCAAACCAGCAACGATATTATCCTTCAGGCTCTTGCGAGACTCGAATAAAACGATAAATGATTATGATACGAACGCGAAAAAAGTTTGTTTCGTTGCTCCGTTTCGCGATAAAGCTGATGAAATAAATAAGAAAAATGTGCAAAAGTAGGCCGCGTTTTTGTAATTATATCGTTTATTTCGAAAAACTCCGCCGCTCCGGAAACCCGATAAGGAAGTAATTTGTGTAATTTTCTCGATTTCTCGAGTCAACAAAGTGCAACGAGGTAAAATCGAGAGCCATGAGAGAAACTTCGTTTCGTTTTTTTTTTTTTTTTTCGTTATGACTCAATCCGATGTACTTTCCAAACACTCGGGCATGTAGCGTTGGAAAACACAAAAATGACGGACAAAGTTTCGCTCTTTGCGCGACTATCGACCGATCGTCAAAAAATCAAAGTTTTTTTTGTGAAAAATTGGACGACTCGTCGCGAATGGTCGGAAATTTTCGTGCTCGTGGAAAAATGACTTTTCCCACGTTCCACATTGCTTTTGCCTCGTAAATCGAATTAACTTGTTGATGAATCGTTCGTCCGTTCATTTAATTGGACGATTACTGATTAAAAAAAAGGTCATTGCATCGAATTTAATTATGTATTTATTGAACACCGTGAAAAATGTATTTCCCGAATCAGCGAGTGAAAAACACGTCCGACAGAGATGCACGTGGCAATGAATTTTCTCAGGATCGTGCTGCGATAATGGTCATGTTGAGAATACGTGCGTTATCTCGTGACTTCGTTACGATATTGCACGTTTAACGTTTCCTGTAAAAAATATGATGAGAGTTTGCGCTGATCGAGCGACAAACTTTCATTTCTTTTCTCAACGACTGAACGAATTTATCGATAATTTAAACAAGGCTCAAAAAGATCGTGCATATGTTTTATTGAAAAGGGATACGTCGGGAAAATCACCGACGAGAAACTTGGGGAAAAACAAAAGACGTCAAACGACGATATCTTCGAAAAGTTGCTCGGTAAATGGGCGGTTAATTTATTTTAATGAAAACAAATTTTATTAACCGCTTGACATTTTTTTTTCTTAAATGATGATGAAAATGAATGAAAAAAGGGATAATTTTGACTGTCTATTCGTGTCTTTATCGTCTCATTACGTTGTTCACGCCATACGTCTGTGTACACAAGATAAACGAATTTAAAAATCGCGCCAAATATTTGTTGGCAATCAACGTTGTTTCAGGGATTACGATTTATATTCAAGTCCGGTATTACGATACACTGCGTTTGCGCAAAGTTTATCGTTCGTGGATTAGAGGATAGATAGATAACGCGATAAAACCTTCGAGAGAAAGAGGGATATTGAAAAAAAAACGTCTTATCCTCCGACGCAATTACATACGTTAGACAGATCGATGGGTGACGCGAAAAAAATCGGATAAAATATGTCCGAGTGCGTTCACGTTTGGTTCTATGTAACACACGATCGAGCAACGTCGCTATATCGAGCTCGATAGTTTCAGAAAGAGGACGAAACATTTATCGAGCTTAGCCTTGACGTGTTCGCGCCTTCATCAGATAGAGCAATACGAGCGAGCGTCGACTCGAAATATACATATTTTTTCGCAACTTTTCACACTATTTTCCAATTACTCGAATCACTCTATAGACAATTATACAACAGTAATCGTATACGTGTCCAACGATGGCAGAGTGGGCGAATAAAATTTGGAGGATCGATCAAATTGGCTGAAAGTTTCTCAAAATTCGCGGTGAATATTGAACGTTCGAGGGAATTTCGAAAAATAACACCACACGGTAGCAAAAACAGCAATTTCTCTGCAAATCGTAATTTCGAAAGAAAAAAAAATTACACACTCGGATTTTGATATTCATTCGGAATAATTAGAGTATACTTTGCTGTTACGTCTGCGAAAAACGGTGAATTGTGCGTCGGGCGCTCTAAAGTCCTCGAGTAAAATGCAAAGAATCGAAAAATACGTGGTAAAATAAAATTTGTTTACCTGACGAAGAAAAATAAGGAGCATGTATTTTTCTTACAACGCCGTAACACTGCACTCTCGTACGAGGCAAAGTCGATACGAGAAGTTGAATTAATTCCGTTAAATTACGTCTTGATAATGAAAAACAAAAAACGAAAAAGTTTCTTTGTGTAGCGTTCAAGTTCGAAGCGTTCATTCAGGATTCAAGTCCCAAGGACATCACACTGTATAGATTGATAATTCTCTAATGCAATGCAACTCGATTCAACGCGACGCGGAAGGTCATGTAGAAAGTACGTTTATGCAATGTGATAACTAGCGTTAAAGTTTATTACGTGTGAATAAAATTGTAACAATTGTACATGTCGTCAATCCGAAACGAGCGAACGAGAAGGTAAACGAATGGTTCTCTCGTGCGTTTTAGTTGTCCACGCAGTGTCGGACGGCCGAGCACACTGCGCGTCTCATTATGAAACCTGGACGACGTCGGCACAAAAAAATACGAGGTGAAGCGGTATAGTTTGTGCTGGCGACCAAAGTGTGTGTTCCGAGCCGAATATTGAACGCGCGCGCGCGTGCGCTAACACCGACGGGCATTTTACTTACCGATCCCATAGCAACCAAAGAGTTCACCGTCTTCCAAAGCGCCGCAGTGTCGACGTAACGTACTAACCGATCGAAAACTCCAATTTGTACTTTCCGTGAAACGGTCGATATATTCGGAAAAATTCAATATATCCGGCCACTTTCTGCTGTAATTCCGCATTGCGGGAAGAAAATGTCATCCCCATCGGTCAGGACCTCTGCAAGAAATCATAGATTCTGTTTTCGAAGCGACGAAAACATGTGACACATTTTCCGCGGCGTTCCGCGCGCACGTTGTTCGGAAGAAGATTTAAATGCCAGATGGGAAAAGAATTACATTGTGATTAGTTTCACGCGTGGGCGGGAAACTCATCACAATCGTCATTATCGCAATTGCGGCTATAATGGCGAGCGTTTTAATGTATGAGCAACGGGGTATCGGTGGAAAATGGACATTGGAGTTAAGACATGTCGAGAAGAAAAATGTGCTTCTTGGATACAGTGTTGTTATCGGGTGAACGGTCGATTGTAATTATTCGATTAATCGAACGTTATACCGAAAAACCAATTATTTCGCTGCTTATAAAAGAATGCGGATTTGATTGACTAACTTCGATAACACATGTTTTTTTGAAATTTTTACAAACGCGGTAAAGTCCAGAAACAAAAGTATGGGACAAATATGTTTGCGGAAATGAAATTTCACGTAAATGAAACGAAAATGAATATTAACTGTTTATCAGAACCGATTGTACGTTTTTCGTACAAAGAGGATATTTTGAATAAGAACCGCGCTGAAATGGTCGCTAACTAACTTCAGATTGCTGCGCGAAAGCCGCGTTTTTCAAGGTCGGTTAAAGAGATCGCAAAGTAGGTCGACGTATTAATTCGATTAATCGCCACCAGGCGTACTTTAGCGCTACCAGACGGATTCGATCCAAGCAGTTTTCAGTTTGTCTCAATGCAATTTTTGTACAACCGATTTATTCGTAAAATACAGCCGATGGAGATACATCCATCGAGAGTAATAAAATGTCATGAATTTTCTCCAATCGAGATTAAGTTTCGTAACAAATTGTATATTTGTTGATAAGGATTTTAATGAATAACTTTACTTGTCAAATTTTTGTAATCCGACTGTGAAATACGGCAAATTCATAATTATTTTAGTCTGATAAAGAAAAGAAAAGAAAAAAGAAAAGTTATAGTTGTTATTGATAAACACGCGTAATAAAAATGAACTAAAGCATAAAAAGTTACGAAATCATGGGTTTCATCATTCCATTGTTCGCTTCAATTTCCAAAACATGAAAATGTGTAATACAGTGACGAGATCTTGTAAATAAAATGGATAAAATAAAAAAAGAAACGCCGTTTACCGGCCAAGCATTACAACGTTATATTCTCCACTAGAATCGCGTCCGCGCGCGAGATGTCGCCGCTTGCTGTGTGCAATTTTAAAAAGATATTTCGTATCGTTCTCGCAATAAAGAAATTCAAAGTTCCAAGGAATTGCTCAAATTTTCCATTCGCAAAACAATGTCCGAATTATGACAGTTTGCAGTTGCGGTATTTTTCAAAATTGCCACTCGTATTATCGTTTATTTGGATGAAAATATTTTAACTTATTTCTCTTCGGATTCGGTATCGGTATCTCTTCGGAAGATTCGGTATTAATATAAATTAAATTAAAATTAAAATATTAAATATTAAATATTAGTAACAATATTTGTCGGAACGTTATAAGAGCGAAAAGATAATAATTCTCATTTTGTATCGCAGTTTGGCACGCCAAAATCACTTGTGTGAATATCTTTCAATTTTTCACTGTAAATGAGAAGACCGATGATCTTTGGAGCCTTTTCATCTTTCTGATTAGTATTATATCTGCATCCGGGATGGAACAGTGATAACCCTCGCGAACGTTCGAGCACACAGTCACAACAATCTTTTTTCTTCGGTACTTTAAAAAAATTAAGTTAATTTCAACAAACGTCTCCAACCTGCTGTTGGGGTAAAGATTTTTAAACAAAACTTCTTGTTAATAATAATAATTAATCCAATCGAATCTCACGACCATTTTTGAGGTTATACCAAACTTAATGATCTTTTCAAGTTTTTATCAGTCAGCTTTATTTATCGCAATTACTTCGCTATAATATTTCGCGATGTTCAAAGTTTCGCGGTCTTTTTTTTCTTATTATCATTATTGCGTGCAATTGTATATACGCGAAGGGTCGATCAGAACCACGTGACCGGGAGCAAAGCTTTTGATCGACCCTATCGCCATTCTTCGCAGCTTTCCCTTCCTCGCCGCTCCCACACACTAGTACCGCTTCGTAGGCGTTCGCACACGTTGTAGAAAATCAAAGCGTCTGCGTGCACCGTTAGATTATCCAAAGGTGTTCGTAGTCATTGTTATTGCAGTGAAAATGACAACTCAACCAACGTTTTCATCAGTTTTGCATCATTTTCTATTTCATTGAACGTTTGACGGTATGTTGAATTGTTTTCAAACGACAGGCGCGTAAAACGATGTCTTGGCCACGTGTATAGTTACACGTTTATGATAATTCGAATCTTAAAAATTATTTCCTTGACCGTCCCATAACATTGAAAATTTCTCTTCTTTATTAAATCACCAATTTTCGTAACGGAAATTTGCTCGACCATCAGCATTTAATTATTAATGACAATCGTCCACTTCGACATGAATTCAATTACATCCTTCATGTCCTGCGATATTTACAAAAAAAAAAGATCCGATCGTGGAAAAATCATTCAAAACAATAAGCAAGCAAATTGTACAGGAAGTCACTAAATGAACTTTCCATCGATAGAGTATCGAAAAAAGTTGAGCAATTTTCACAAGCTTAAATATTTTTTGTTTCCTTTCGCATCACCAGCCTCGAATATCCTTATTTTTGAATTTAAAAAATCATCGGAAAATAAATTTTCCGATAATCCTTACTACCAATTTTCCAACAAGTACGAAAATAATATTTCGAGAAAAAAAATGTGAAAATTCACATCGAATGTTTTTTTTTCAAGTTCGAGAAATTATAAGAGGAAAAAAATTCACTTGAATATCGTGAAAACCGCGTTATCTGTCGATATGATGTTGAAACACCTCGTATTTGTGTACACGCGTTGATAGCTGAATTAGACGCGCACTTTTGCACGCCTGTTTTACGCGGAGGCGCTGCAAACAACGCTGATAAATCCGGTGTGCCATCCTTCATGTGGCCTAGATGCTCTTTGTAGCTCAGTCCTTCCTTCGACATCATATTGAATTCGTCGTTTGCGCTCGAAAGCTCATCGTCGCCTCGATACACAATACACACATTTCATTCAACTTGTTTCAACTTCTCCGACATAAACTTTTTATCGAATTTTCACAACGAGACCGGCGCATGGCGTTTCGAGAAGGACAATAAATACTCTGGTTATTTATTTATCTTCCATCGTATTTTTTACATTTATATACAATAAATTGATAATTTATCGAGAGTTCGACAGCAAAGATTCAGAGGTACGTTGTTATTATTACGGTTGTTTAACGTTATTTATTAATAATCGCAAATTCGTCATTCGTCTCATCACAATGATATTATCTCGATTTTTTTTATTAATAAAAATTTCTTACCTGACATTTGATTCTTATTACGTGGGATTTTTTAATCGTTTTTATGCCATTTTCACGTGTATATTCCCACGTTTCGTCTTGCGGGTAAGAATGAAAACGCGAATGGTAATGACGCGGCGAAAAATCGCTTAGTCAATGGCAATGATCATTCAACCGTGAGAGTGACACTTTTGTCATGTGCAAATAACGTACGAGTACACAATTTTTGTCTTTATCATCGTCAGGTAATAAGAAAAATCACTGAAAAACCTTGATAATTGAGGTAATTTTTATTCGAAGTTTGCAACGTTAGATTATTCCTTTGTAATTATATTCGTGTATGCAATTTCGTCTAATATCATTAACGAGAAATTGCGGTCGTTTTTTAATGTTATAGTTTCATTACAAATGACAAAAATCGTGACGAAAAACAAATGAAAAATTGCTTACCCTTCCACGGACGTTTCAATGATTTTATCGATATCTACTTCATCTTATCCACGAAACCTTGAAAATTGTCACTAGTGGTTAAGATAATTAACGCACGTGTGTAATTTTCTGTCGCGACACTTATCATCACCGTTTAAAAGTTCACCTTTGTAACGATCGAAGCAAAATCGTCCGAAAAGGATAGATTCATTGAGAATCAAAATTCTTATCATGTCCGTATGTCGATACAGTCAGTTAAAAAAAAATCGATTCGACGCACTTGACCGAAACATTACAGTGATTTAAAAAAAAACCCGAGAATGTATTAAAAAATGCAAAACAAAACGAAAGCATTTACGTATATGGACGTTTACGCTGCGAGCATTTTCCGAGTCTTGAAAATGCTTCCTTTTCCTCAACGGCAGTTATATCGAAACGATTTTCTTTGTCTTACACAAAGCGTATATGAGTATCATTTTTTTTGTTCGATTTTATGTCGATTGTATGTCGATACAGTCAGTTAAAAAAAATCGATTCGACGCACTTGACCGAAACATTACAGTGATTTAAAAAAAAACCCGAGAATGTATTAAAAAATGCAAAACAAAACGAAAGCATTTACGTACATGGACGTTTACGCTGCGAGCACTTTCCGAGTCTTGAAAATGCTTCCTTTTCCTCAACGGCAGTTATATCGAAATGATTTTCTTTGCCTTGCACAAAGCGTATATGAGTATCATTTTTTTTAATT
The DNA here is from genome assembly GCA_959613375.1 of Heteropelma amictum. Lineage (NCBI taxonomy): Eukaryota > Metazoa > Arthropoda > Insecta > Hymenoptera > Ichneumonidae > Heteropelma > Heteropelma amictum. Next base: position 10,387,554 of record OY390726.1, on the reverse strand, counting down.
CGATTTCACTCGAGAATCATCCTTACGATAAAATACAACCACTTTCCGTCGAAATCAGCGAATAATAATACACGTTTCCGTTTTATAAAAATTACTTTCTCAATTATCTTTCGGCGTCGAGATGTAGTCGCGCGTTGTCAAAACGCGAGTAAGCAACACGCCGATTTTCAATCTACTTTATCACTTTGAATTTTCACTATTTATTCATGCTATTACGAAGATTTGATGAAAAAATTTGAAAACTAAAAAATGTCGACTTGACGCACCAGCTTGACGTAGAAAGACGCAGAAATAATCATTTATTTCCCTCTAGCCGAACTCGTTATTCAATAACAACGATCTATATACACGCGCATCGGTTGCGCGTCAAGGTTGCGAGAAAAAAAAGGTCAATTAAAGTTCCGCGTCCTAAAAGTTTACAAAACCGGTTTTGCCGTTTCAGGGGCATCGCCGAGAGTTCTCGTTCGCGACCCTGAGATGAAGATGCATTTTTCGATCCGTCGATAAAAAAAAAAGAAATTACACGTAGTCTCACTTTTTATACGGTTGAATCAACGAGAATTTCGTCTGCACGCGAATCTTTTGAAAAAGAGGCTTGCGTCAGAGTCTGCACATTTCCAACACCGATAAATAAAATGTTCGCAACAAAACTTTAAACACTCGCGTATATTCACAATTTGTTCGAATATTTCAATTATTTTACTCGCAACGACCATAAGAATCGTAAGCCTCCGCAGCTGCAAGCGAATGGCTCCCGAAGTCGCGCGTTTTGATCCGTCGATCTTAAAAGGAAAAAAATCAACGTCATACAGCCTCGCTCGTTATTATCTACTTGAATTAACGAGAATTTTATTTACGCGAGAATTTTTTTCAAAATAAACGAGTTAGACGATCAGAGTCCGTTAATTTCCAACTGATGAGCAAACGTTGACAAAAACTTTTAACGCTTATTTTAACAATGTTTTTTTTTTCTTTTTCAACGAATCAATTATTTCATACGCACTCTGAAGTTTTTATTGGTTATTCTTTGCAACGACCACGCATTTTCAACGCTCGCAATTTTTATTTATTATGCAAACGTTCAGAAAAACTTATTTTTTTCACTTTGATGTACTATTACTTGCTCTCGATAAATAATTTTCTGAAGGACATGACAATTATTGCGATTTTGTAATAATTTCGTAGCGAGATAATCAGCTCTCGTGCAAAAGTGGACTTTGAACAGTCTCTTCGCAACGATTTATTATGGTAGAGGAATTAACTCATTCGGCATACAAGCAGCGCATGCATTATGACGTAAGGCAACGTGTATCCCAATTCGATACAATGATTGTACACTTAATTCGACCTTCGGCACGATGCCAACGAAAAAGAGTATAATAATTATCGTTAATGGAATCCTGGGTAATTCGAATATTTTATTATAATTTTAAATGACTCTCCGTGAATCGGTTTCTCATAAAAAAATATTCCATTGAATTTGCATTTCGTATATCGCCATCGTTTTCAATATCTACGAAATGAATACAAAAGCATTTTATTTTTCATTGGTAAAAAATGTTGAAAAAATGGTGAAATGCCATGCGAATGACATTTTTCGATTTATTAGTTCTTCGTATTCAATTTTGAAGCTTAAAAAAAACCTCCCTGTAATTCGCGGTCAGCAGAAAACAGCCGACAAAATAAAAATTCATTCCGACATCAAATTCCAGTGGCACAAAGTCGTCAGCATCTTTTGCGCTCGTCCTACCGTCTAGTTTGCTGCTCGTCGCGGAACCGCAATGTGAATTCGCTCCTAGTGGCATTAAAGATCAAGTACGGTCAATGAAAACGTGAAAAAACGCTGAATAACTTTTTTTTTTGCAAAAATTAAATAACAAATGACCTTCTATTACATTTGTATCGACAATTATTTAATTGTTTTAAATATAGGATCGAATAAAAATTTCCGGGAATAATGATCCAACCTGCCTCAATAATCGGCCAATCAAAATTCTCTTATCAACGATTTACACGATTTTTCATATTTTTTTTTTCAATTTCACAGAATCGAAATGTCGTCAAAGTGCTTACTGCTGCTTCACGCATTGCAGTTTGCGGCATATTCATTTACGCTCTACTATGCGTTTGCGCTGCTGAAACTGCCGACATTCAAAAAATCCAATGCTACGAGCGACTTCGATCCCGGCCAAATGAAATATTTGACGATTTGGGACGTGGTGAGAATACATTTTATACTTTCGTATATTTCGAAAAGAATTCACACATACTTTCACTGTTGATCAAAAACAATTCCTTGTCATTCCTGATTTTTTAGTTTGCAAAAACTGATGTATATCAGACTATTTTTAATCGCAGAACGTTGGATCAATTACTCAACTTTTGAAACAATATTAACTGGATAATTTGTTTATTAAAACAATGTTACGAATGTGAAACAAATTCATTTGAAAGTACCAAGGTAATTTAGAAGAAAAACCTTTTTTGATCATTATCTCAGCACAGATGAAATAAATGTAATGATTAAAGAGAGAATGTAAAATGGCTATTTATCGAGAAACGAAGGCTATACCATACTCGACTTCCTACACTGAACACATAGGAAGAAAATCCGTCGTAAAAATTTCTCCGCACACGACTCTCGTTACATCACACGAGCCTTCAATTCCTCATCGTAATAACTTTTTCTCTCTGCGAGATTGCGTTTAAATTATTCATTACAAACAGTATTTATCGTATACTATACTATGTTCTGCAACAGCGGTAAATAATAATACAAATCCCATGTACATTTTGATTAATTATCTCGTTACGGTTTCCACGTGCTTACGAACTAAGCGCGTACACCACGTATACAAATCTTATCTGCATCATTCCCAACTCAATTAACCAAGTTTCATAATAGTGTGTACGCGTTTAGACTGTTGAAGGAAGCGCTGGGAAGCAGTAGAGAAAAAAGAGGAATCACGTTACGACGTTAATAAACATCCGACCCCAAAATAGACGCAGATCTCTTCGGTATAAGACCAGGGTTGAAGTTGCGATGGAAGCCATTTATTAGCGCAGCCTCCCCTTCTTCAATTATTGACATTTCACCTTTTTTTACCTCATCGCGCTCAAACTCACGGGTTTCGATCGATATTATGGTGTATTTTAGTCAATTTACCAATTTCCAGATTGAATCATGGTGTACCCGATAATCTCGAATTTGCAAGAATACCGTAGAGTTTTTTAGTGAATATTTACTATAACAGCAGCAATGCTTGCTTTATATTCAATAATATCGATAATAATAATAACTATGTTTATTGAATTATCAGTATGGCTGTATTTATTATTGATAAAAAGTGATGGAATACTGACAATTCAATAGTAATTAACGTAATTTACCGCTGTAACTGTTATTATTATTATTATCAGGATTAAAGTAGGCAACAGCAATATCTACAGTGGGTGCAAAAAGATTTGTATAATTAATGAATGGTTTTTCTTTATCGCAGTTCTGCCGTATATTTCGTCGGAATGCAAAACGTTTCCGGTAGTTTGGGGACAAACGACCTTCCCTGGTGTTGACGCGACATCTTTCGATAAACTTTCAGCACTGACAAACGGTCGTTTGTACCCTCGTTGCTTCGAGCAACGATGTTTAGCAGCTTAGTTTCAAGCGTACAGATACTTTTTTTCCATCAAATTCTCTTATTTTTTGCATAATTCTTCTACTATTTCTGGTAAATAATTCTTCATTCGTGACCCACTGACTCGTATTTATAGTAATTTATTTCATTATTGCTATTAATTTTGCTATTTTCGAGGAAAAATGGAAATGAGATGATTATTGAATACACTCGCTTTTAAAATGCCAATGAAAACAATCACTCGCACATTTCAATACACGATGACAATCACGTAAATAATAACAAGATTATTATTGCTCACATATACCGTTATGTTCCCGTGATCATTGGCGCAATGCTGATCAATCATTAATTGGTTATTCGACTTTCGTATCAACATCCAGGAGAGTGAGGTTATATCTTCCGAGTGGTTAGAAAGGTCCGAATTTATGAATACACTGCGTGTAAATGATGAGGCGTTTTGAAAATTTCATATTCGATAACGCATGTTGAATGCGTACATATAGCTCACGATTCCGATTACGAAATTTAAATTACGTTATACACGTGCGTTGTTTGGGAAAAGTTTTCATTTTCGCCTTACGACATTCGCTCTATCACCGTTCGAGTTTATTTTATCACACCGAAAGCGTCGGTTATATTCAACATTATTCTTCATTAAACAATTCGCTCACGTCGATGAGGAAGGCTGAAAGCAAATAGGTCGTGGAATTCATTGAAACTTCGTCTTTTTTCCAGAGAGTACAGGAGTTTTCAGAAAAAAACAGTTTTCGTTCATGTTTTTCGTCCAGAAAACTCAACAATTATTTCGGTATTCCCGAACGATCTAGTTCGTTTACGCTGAAATTACAACAGCGAAATGACGAAATTCGTCAGCTGATCGTCGCACAGCGTCCTTAACACGATTATTTTTCACTCGGGCATTCTTCTCTCTCGGTGAGCGCAGAAAAAAAACACGTAACCTCAAAGAAGATATTGTTCTCAAAAGTATATCGTACAGGACGATTCAAAATTCGAGGTTATGCGTGTTCGATTATTCGATCGATTTCTCCACAAACAATACATTCGTGCTCTTTTGTACAATCGAATGACGCAGCGTTTTTTGTCTCGATTTTTAGAAGAAGCGAGAGATTATTTCGTCGCGATTTATTACTTTCCATTCCTAACATTGAAAAAAATGGAAGTAAAACCTGCGATTACCAAAATTACGTAAATATTTTTTTATTACGAGCATTCGATTTTTCGTTCCAGTAAAACAAAAACTATTCCCGATATTGCGGATGTTTATCTTCCAACTTCACACCTTTATAGGGGGGACAATTTTCGCAAGCATTTCAACGACCTGAACCTTTCTACAGTGAAATAGAAGCTTTTCGATAAATGTTACGAACAAATGATTCCGTTAGATTCGTTAGCTGCGAAAATGGCGCCCTCCCGAACATAACCAATTTTCTGCATCTTCCTGTACCGCCGCCGCGTGTAAAAAAAGAAAAAAGCATCGCTGCTCGCTTCTCCTGCGCGATCCTCCCACCACTTTTCACCTCGGTACATCTCTTTCCATCCTTGTGTCTTTCTCTCTCGATCTATTCGTTGTCTATGCTCTACGTATGCGCGAACAGTGCGCGGTGGTCCCTTCGCGTGTGTGTGCCACCAGTACTCAAACTACAGTCTGAGGAGACCAGTCGCGGATAACGACGAGTCGTAGCACCGTTGTCAGTTTTTCTTCCTCATTCCGTAGACGAAACAATTTTCACTATAGTACAAAGATTTTGAAAGAATTTTTCCTATAGTGACCGCAGCTAACACATACACACACACACACAGTGATTCCGATGTTAGAATAATAATAAAAACAAGAGGGAGACGTTTCGCGCGGATGAAGGATTAAACAAATAACAGAATCCAGATACGAGAATAACTTGGAGAATATTCGTGACACGAGGATTTTGGCGTGTCTTGACGTTCGCGCGGCATCGGCTTTAACATTATCTTTTTTTTCACACAAGGGAGTTAAAAATAACGTTGGTCCGTTGTGTAATCCAGTGCTAAAGTTGAGCGTCGTTGATTTCGTCTCTTAGTTTTGCATCCCTACAACACATGAAGCACGATCGCCGAGCTACAATGAACGTGCTCGTTTCAATGATCTTTCCTTCGCGCGTTACATTTCCTCTTCTTTTTTGGCAAAAATTTTCACGCGTTTCCGTACAATTTGTGACGCGATCGTATATTCTATCGGGATATGAGGTTATAACCGCGTGTGCAGCTTTCATCGAATAACGCTACGAGTGTGCCGGGCGAGAAGCCACAAATGTGCTTTTCGGAACACGACATAGACGCGGAAACGGCATAACTTTATTTCGTGCAAAGTTTCATAGCAAAATATTGAAAAGTTTATCGCGACGAATTTGTTGTTATCATTATTGTCTGAATGGAATGAATTGTTTTTTTTTCATCGTCTTCATTATTCACGTCGCGTAGATGACCGAGACGTGAATCATTGCGTAACCGCGGTTATTTATTTTAAGAGCGAACCTCAATCGCCCCCATTCAACGATCAATTAAATAGATTCTTTCGAGTCGCAGACGTATCGGACATTTCGAATTTCTTTGTCGTCCGAAAAATGTTTTTACGCGATAAAAACAAAACGTTGATTGAACGAAAAATAAAAGCGTAAATGACAATCGGACTAATCTCGATGTTGATCTGTAATTTCAGTGACGAAATAATCCCTTTTTTCCCTACTGATTCGCCGAAGCGTTTTCGATGTCAACGTCAGAATATTCGTGAATACCATCACGCAAGAGGTTAATCATCGTCAAAGACCACGGACAACTGAGTGATAAAGAAACTCCGTTATTTGCGTTTAAAATTGCATTTACCAACCTTCTATCGCGGTTAAAAAAAATATCGATGAAAAATACTGTCAGGATATTTTTCTTCGATCTTTTCGTTCGCAGGATGCTTTTTTCTCGTCCCTTGAACACGCGTTGACAAGTTTTTCACACGGGTATCTCTACCTTTCGTGAGAATCAACGGTCTTCGCGTCATTCGGAAGTGGTCGGTTAATGTATACACACATAACGCACGAGTTAATTATCCGGAGAAAGTCTCAAAACGATATAGTATACTACAGACACGCGGCGATTATGCCGGATCGTTGACTGATTCGTTTAATCGATCTTGTTCATTTTTTTCTTCTTTCGTACGTACAGTTACAACGAAGTGTCTCCCTGTTTATCGCGGTACTGACAAAACGCTGCGATAAGAGAGAAACGTTCTAACAATAAATTTCTCAGGCGAAGAATTCGACGTGACGTATTCCGATAAAAAAAAATGCGGGAAGGTCTCCTCGTTGTATTTCACTCGGCGATGTTCGTCGCGTTCGCGTTTGCCGTTTATTATGACTTTTATTACACAGTCGTGCCTGGCGATGTTACCAAAATGCATAGGGCATACGGTGGAAAATTCAAGTTTTTGACATTCTGGGATGCGGTTTGTATTCTCTGTCTGATATATCGATCAATATAATCGCTAATTACTCTCACGCATGCATTATACGATTATTTATATTACAGAAATCCATCGAGACTTTTTTTCAAAGAAAAAACCTTTTCAATTTGTATCGTCATTTTACACCTCGTTGCATTGAGTTATATAATGAATATTATTGTATTATCGCTCGAATGTTTTTACTGCAATTTTCGAATTATGATTTTGACATTTTTTGATTGACCAGCTGATTTCAGCATTGAATAATCGTCAATATCGTATACGTAGAATTCTTGTGAATATATTAAAATGACCTCAAGCAAACTCTCGTTCTGACCCAGCAGACACAGTTCTGTGAGTCTTTCCGCGAGATTATTTCATAGATCCAGCTTCCTGGTTATCGAAGAAACTCTCTTGTATCACTCGCGTAATCGTACGTTATACACGCTTTTTACGTAACGGTGAAAAGTCACTATTTCACATAAACCAGGCATGGTAAACGTCCGTGCTCTACACAAACTTGCAACACACTGACGCTCGACCTCTCGCACGTACACATGGTGGGAAGATCGAGCGTGAGATCGTTGAATTTATCGCACGTCGTGCGCTTGACGCTCGGACGAATAAACGAATTTCCAATTCGCATCATATTTTGCCCTTAAATCGACATTAAAAACGAAAAACGGAATATCAAGATTTCACGGGATAAACCAAGAAAGTTGGAAGGTTTCTTCGATGTCCATCTTTCCTTGAATACCCCTACAGGAATGACTAATTGTTTATTCTTTTTTGCTTGCCTCCATGGCAATTGACGCGCGCGTTATTATTTTATTTACGCACCTTGACCGAATTACGACGTTCCGGAATGGTTCGTCGAAATTATGAAAAATCACCGTCACGCAAAATGCCACAGTTATTATTCGGCAATTTGTCACGTCATTCTGTATTCTTGCCTCGGTTTTTTTTCAAAAATCGGGCTTCTTTCGAAATTTTTATCTTTTTCGTTACACGAATACATTACGCATTCGAGAAAGATCTCGTCCATTCGTCATTTCGCCGTTCCGTTGTGTTCCCCTCGCGGCAACACCAAGTACCACAAATGTTTATGCCGCCTTTGTTTTTTTTCTTCTCTCTTTTACAGATTATACAAACGATATTTTTCTTTCTGTGCATTGTTAACGATTTATACGGTACCAACAAAGCAGCACCGAAAAATGTACCCGTAATCCGCAGGATAAAAGACTATTTCCACGCCACTTATGGCTTTCCTCTCGCAATGGTGAGTTATCGAATTATCGAGTAAACGTCAATTTGGGGAGTTTGCTCTGCGATCACACTGTACACAGTTGTATCACCAAAACGATACGAATAATCGGGATGAAATTTACGTTAGCTCGTCCACGGAATCATGGCGAAAATCGCCTGAAGTTTTGAACTTTTTCAATAACTTTGTAAATTGTCAAAAAAATACGATTCATCCCGACTCGATCGAAATTCTCCGAATCTACACAGCCGGAACGTTTACGCGCCTAACCTCATTCTCGTACATGGTCGCGTAACCATTTTACCGTTCTAGTTTGTCGGTGTGACATTTTGGGCCCTCATGTTCGTCGACCGCGAGCTCGTACTGCCAAAGGCTCTCGATCCTTATTTCCCTTGGTGGCTAAATCATCTCATGCATACTCTCATAATGGTATCAACCGTTTTGGAGATGATCGTAGCGCCACGGAAATATCCAAAGAGATCTCACGGTTTCGCGGGTCTAATGGCGCTGATGCTCGTTTACCTCATTTGGTAAGAATCCGCGAAAATGATGTCAGTATCTTTTTTAATTCGAAACACGCAACATAAAAGTTTTAATCGACTTGACGCGTTCTTTCTTTTTTGTTTCAAGGAATATCATCGAAAATTGCTCTCATACGTGATTACGACTATATTAGTAGCTGCAAAAATTGACCGAATTTCTTTATCAACCATCGGCAAATGTTCGAAAAAATATCGACACTATTTTTATTGCGATCATAGCCGTTTAACCAATTTTCGAAATTAACGAGGAAAAATGTCATATTTTTTCACGTGTTGCATGTTTATTTTGTTTCAAGGGTTCACGTGATCTACCTTAAAAGCGGAATCTGGGTATATCCAGTGATGGACGTTCTCAATCTACCTCTTAGGATATTATTTTTCCTAGTGCTCCTTGGATTCAGCAGTATGCTGTATTTCGCCGGAGAGGCTCTGAATCGTCTCATCTGGGGTAACGAACAACAATATAAGCAACAAAAAAAACATTCCAAATCCAAGTAGCCTCGCCAATGGTCACCGGCGGGTGACACGAAAATATGCTCTACCCTCATCGGTGGTGGTGAATACATGATATTGTCTTTTTTATCATTCTTTCTTCCGCTATATTTCGTACTATACTTGAATTTTTCACGTGCATGATACTGTATCGTTCTTTGTCACCCATTTGTACGCTCGATGTTTCACGCGTTATTTTACGTCGCTATTTTGTCACTCAATCTTTTTTTCCTTACAATCGAACTGGTGTTTGGGCTATGTGCGCACGTGTGCTACAAGAAATGTTATCTTCTTCTCTGTAAGGGCTTGAAAAACGCAACATCGACGATTGAAAAATAAAATCTGTACGTTTGAACGGGATTTAGGCAAAAGATACCTAGCTGAGAGTAACGACCATGGTTTGAAAGCGTAGAAATGGATTACGGGAGAGAAAACAAGGAGGATCCGGAAGTTTCGCGGACTGTTATAACGAAATGCACTATATCTGAATAAACTCTTCTACGAGGATTTTTTTTTTGCAATGAAATAAAAGAGAGCGAGAGAGAAAGATTTTGCACGACAGAGCGGAAACTCGCTGTCGTCGAATGCGATTAAGCTTACGATAATTCGCAAATGTTCTTATCAAAGTCACTGAATAATTCATTTTTAAAACTATTTTACTCGTGCGGAAAATTACAATTAAATGTGTATATATGTTTACATGTAGATTTAGTTTATATAATGTATATATATACATACTTTTATACATAAATATGTAGGAAGAATCTCGCAGTACGAGAAAACGATGATTTTAAGGATCAGTGCGAGACTAGCTCAATCGGTAATTTTTTTTATATTTCGACGCGCCGATAATCCGTGGATTTCTGTTTCAACAGAACCGAGCTAGGTGCAAATCCAATACTGCACGGAAATACTGAAAAAAGTCTGAACACGAGAATGAGAAACTCTGAAAACTTGACGACAAAATCGAATATTAAAAACCAGAGAACTCATCCCCAATGAAAATTAACGCGGCTTCATAATTGTACATGTAATACTCAATAACTTTCCTCACTGCAGTTTATTAATTCAGGTTGTACGTAAAGTTGATAGCAACGTTCGATTTTCGTATAAAAAATACGTTAAAAAATCCAGATACTAGAATTACATCTTTTCACGAAATTTTTTCTTCAAAATCTGCAGGCATGAAAAGTAGAGTTAAAATGTGCCAAGCTGAAACAAGTCGAATTAAAACATAAAGTGTTGAAATTTTTCGAAACGAACGTTGTAAAATGATAACTTGTAGATTCGGATCGTGTAACATTGAAACGTGTATGACTTAAACATTTCGTTTTGAAATTTACGAAGGATCAAAACCGTGCCGTGTTCAGACTTTTGAGATTGAAACGTGTAGAATTCGTAACGTATACAAGTACAATTTGTGTAACCGGAAATTGCCTCGTCATGGATAGCCAGGATAGCCTTGCATCCTTGCTAAGTCAAGAGGTGTAATTCGTCCCCGTATGGTGTCCCTGTCTTGTGCTCAATTTGAAAAAAAACGTTCGGTATCGGGTTTGCTCTTTAGTGGACCTGTGGCAAAGTGAGACGTTTGAGAAGAAAGAAAGAAATTTTTGAAAAAAGTGCTTCGATAATGTGCCGTACGGATACTTTCTAGTTTCTGTACTAAGAAATGCATGTTGAATTATTTCACGTTCGTGGGTTGTTGGTATTGTATACGTCTTTGAAATTCTCACAGAGAAGTAGGAATCCTTTCCTATATACGTAACGTACTTTTACTGCAGCAAAATATTCTGTGCTAAACGCAGATCTTTCTCATCTGACTTTAATGAAATCTGTTCTTTTAGTATTTCACTCAGAATCACGATGTTTATTCACTTTCATTTTGTGAAAACCGTTAAATAGCCTTTGAATTATCCGCACGACTTTTTTTTATCTCCGTCGAGCCGATTATTGTTCATTTACGCGCAACACGCTCCATTGCTCTCGTACGCATCTCGAATGATTCACATTGAGGGGAGGCTGTACATTCCATACTTGTGTTTTAACTTCTCGATTGGTTCGTTAACTGCTCATTTTCAGTGCAAACCCACAGGAACGCACGTTCACGCTCGGAATATGAATTTTGGCACTTGCGTACGCGCGCTCCTTGCACTTTGCAACTTTTTTACATGTAAATACTTTCCGTTATTTAATGTATCGCTCGATGTAATCGTTAAACCTCCGAAAAATTGACGAGCTTTTATGCGAACGTAAATATAATTTTTTTAAACCGCAGATTTGCAGCCGTGCCTCTTTATTGTTATAAACTAGCTGTACCAATAGTTATCTCGATGTTAGACTGGTAGCACGTGTCTGTTTTTTTCTCTCTTTAATCTGTAAGCGTCGTTATAACCCTTGGCACAAAAGTACACGTTCTTGCAACTGACTTTTCTTCCAATTTCTTCCGACTCTGCCTCGATGAGCCTTTACCCACTTTTTCGCCGTTTCCTGCATTCAAGTCTACGTAGACCGAGCGACGATTAAATTTTTGTAAATAAATTGTTTCCTTCGACACCATCGTTTCGTTAATTTTCGTTAAACGAATTTGTCGTTCACGCATGTATTATTTCTGAGGGCGAAAGATTTCGAGTTTGGTACCGTGTGGCTTGAAAAGTCCTAGAGATTGCGCACCTCCGCATCAAACCTCGTTTTTCGCTCGTTCGTCGACTGTTCTTCCCTCCTGTCTGTCGTCTATCATCGCTTTTCTGTATTACAAGATCTTTGTAGATAAAAAAACGTCCATGGATACACAGAGAAGTTGTCATTTTCAGGTACAAACGTCAGCAGGAAGCCTTCGGGTAAGGCAGGTAAAATGGGAAAGTCTAAATGAAGATTACACTCGCCGTGAAATTTCCCATTGAATAATCGTATTTACAACAATGCAATAAACATTTACCGAGGAAGATAAAATTGGAGGAAATGCGATGTGCCGCGAATGAAATTCGCCCGAACGTGTCGTACATGATTCGGCTCGGCAAAGTTGCCGATAGAAATCAAGACTAGTTGAATAGGTAAAAAATAACTTTCTCGCAAATCGGCAGAGACGTCACTGCTGAGAGGATTCGACGAAGCGTATCGATAAAATGCGCGGGACTCGTCTGTAGTACATGATGAAATTATTGAGCAATAACGTGTCAAAAGTAACACATTTTCCACTGCTGCAGTACGTTGTTCAGTTTGTTCTAGAAGTAGAAGTTTCAAAAGGAACGCGGTGTGTAAGGGCCTTAGTATTTACTGGCATAAAGAGAAAAACTGTGTTCACAACAAAAGAGTAAACGTATATTAAAAAAAAAAGATAGAAAAACCACATGACATGATATTTAAAACCGAATGTATCTCCGTTAAATAACAACAAGTCGACCACGACGACCACGACGTTATCCCATCGTGGCAAAAAGTGTGTGGCAAAAAAAAATGATATTTATCGCCTATGCAAATATTCCGGAATATCTTTTTATGCGTAAAGATTTTATCTCTGGATATTTGTTTTTAACACCTCAAGAAACTGTTGAACAAAGTTTGATGAATCATTGACTGATTTTTTAATATTCCCTGCCTCACGTGAAATGGAGCAAATGGAGGTTGATGATAGGAGCTTTTTTTATTCGCCCAATGAATTCTGTATCTCCAAACAAACGTAGGAAAGTTGAAGCACGCGGGGAAGGTTGTTACTAGAAGAAATTTGAGAGATTTTTTCGAGCGGAAATACACGTGTTGGCAGGAAAAACAAAGGTAACGTCGTTACTTTGTATAAAATATATTATAAAAACAAAATGGAAAAAAGATCGTTTACAGCCGCATACAGTTTTGTGCTTTGTTTTTTGTGTCGTTCGTTTCTTCAACGATACGCGTCGTCGGTTCTCCTGTTGTTGGATTTATTCAATTTCGGCGATATCTGCGTACCTTTTGAACTGCAGTTTCGACTATTGATGATCTCGTCGATGCTCTGTTTGAGCTCTTCCATCTCAAGGATGTCGAGCGGCAGCGAAGTCTGAGTGGAGATCTCGCGAGCGCTTTTTTCAACGTCGCTTCGCATTATGCGACACAGTTCCGGGCAATATTCCGTGAGGCTCGATGCCAAATCCCCGAGGCAAGCTTTTCTATAATTATCATCGTTGGTCGATTTTTCATTGTCATTATTTCCGTCATCGGTGTTGTCCAGAAGATGCTTAAGCGCAGCCTCATCCTGAACCATGCCGGAGAGTGAATATTTGCTCTTGGGTCTCTCGCGACTGCGCCTGCAGCTCTCGTTTCCGTGGCTCTTCGCACTTTTGTTGCTCGTTTTACTTCTGCTGCGTTCTCGCGGTTCCTCCGTCATCGTTATCCTCGTTGATTCTTCAGGCTGGCTGTCCTCGCTCTCGCTGTCCTCTTTCTCAATTCTCTTGTCCGTTTCCATATCGTTATCCTTGTTGTTCGTTTCCAAGGCAAATTTGTCGACGCTGCTGAGGTTTTCCTCGCTCCCGCTACAGCCGGGAAACAAGAATGGTAAAAGCACACCGGCGCTTTTGTCGTCAGCGATTTTCGCCAATAACTTGTCGTCCAATCCAGCGATTGCCGAACGTCTCTTCATATTTGGCACTTGCCCGATCGTTTGTATTCCACCGGCCATCAGTGCCGACAATATTTGCGCCCCCAACTGGCTCTCCTGCGACGTTGTGCTACCTCGTCGCAGTACAGGCCCGACCTTGGCCGTTTTGGCCTTGCCGGAATCTCTTCGACGCTTGGTGCGTCTGCTTCGCGAACCAGGCACTTTCCTCGTTGCCTTAACCTCCGCGTATTGCACCGATATTTGCGAATCTATCGAATTACGTCTCGACTCGACCGAAACTCTTCTCATACTGAAACTTATCTCCGAGTCGCCGGAATTGCGACGAATGCTCGATACCGAGCTCGTATTACCGCCGACCAAGGCGTCTCTTCTCACTACGAGCTTCGGTAATGCCGCTGCCCACGCCGAACTGAAATCCTGCGAATCCACGGAATCCAAATTGAAGTTAACGCCAATCGGATCGTCGTGCGTATTCCGGAAGCTGATCGACAAGCGTCCCGCGTTGTTGAACGTTTTCCTCTTTGCGAACGCCTGCGCTATGACCTTGTGCTTTTTCAGCTTCACCGGCTCTTCGTACTCCCACTTGAAAGTCCTGTTAAAAATTACAACGCGTTTTGATTTTCCTTCTCTACCGATCGGCTACAGTAACAGATATTTCATAAAACTATTTGATGGTTTAAACGCATCGAAATCCGTCGCTGGAAACTTTGATCAATTGCGAGAGATAATTTACTCGTTTTGATTATATTGAAAAATCCAGCACTAAAGATACTTTCAAATCATCCGGGGTTTCGACTAAACTGATGTTTGTACAGTGATACTTTTGATAAGATGATGGGTAAGAATAAAAAACAAAAATTCATCGGTTCGCTGATTTTTCGCAACTAGCCTTTTAAAAGCTCGTTTCCAAGTTTCCAATGTCGAACGTCTCCACACCCATGAAGACATTAAAACGCTCGTGCAGAATGGTGCCAGTACTTGTATCTGCAGCACAGCTATACTCGGTCTCGAATCCATCTTGCACTCGGACTCTTCGGCGTACTTCGTTGTAATAGAACAGCTGAGAAAGAACGTAAATATGCTGAGAATTTTGAGAAATACGAAGATGCTGCGCGGGCATGCCGAGACCCGATCGTAAACGAATTGCACAGAGAAGCGGAAAGATCCTTACATCATGAAATTTCGGAAACTCTGTCGCCATTCCTCGGTATTCTGGAGTTGATAAATGTAGCACCAGAAACTCACTACAGCAGCGATTATCGTCAATATCGAGAATAAGATCATTCTAACGATGTTGTCGCGAATTTTTTTGCTCGCTCGCTTTGATATTATCTCCTGGCTGCTTATCTTCAGGCAGATTAACGTTATTAACCCTGCAAAAAGATGAAACGAATGTTAACATCGCGATGGTACAAAAACAAACGCCGAGCGGATCAACGAACGCTTTACGATTACTTAGTCTACTCACTTTTCAGCTCCACGAGAAATGTAAGAAAAGAAAATCGAAATTCAACGAAATTTACGCGAGATGGTCAATTATTGAGAAACATCACGCGCGATATCTACAATCGCATCTGGGTGACTTTTTTTCGAGCGTGAACTTACCTCTCCCCAAGAAATAACCTCCGAATATCAGAGCAACGAGCAAAGGTCCGTGGAGGAACCAGGCTCTGGCGTAAAGATTCGCGTAACCGACGAAACATATACCAGTCACGCTGCTTCCGTCAATTTCACCGAGAGTGATAACAGCGACCGTCATGACGATCGGCAAGCACCAAGCTATCAGATGGAAGTACGCTTTTTTCTTATCGATTCTATCCTGAATCTTGCCCAAGCCTTGAAAACTCATGTGCCAAGCGTATGTAAATATCACGAACCAAACCATAGCGGCCATTAGCGAATAATAGACGGCGATGAAGACTGCGACGCAGCCGAGAGTTTCGCCGCTGTAATTCGAAAAAAACAAGCAATAAATCAATCTCTTTTCCCCTTTGAAATATTATTCTCGGTAAAATTATTCAAAATGTTCTTTCTTCATTTTTAATCGAGACTCTACGTATCAAGTACGTTACCTCGGTTCGTTTATCCTCGGTGTGCCGTCTTTTCGGCAAACGATGAATTCCCTGCTGCCCATGAATTGGGCGAGCCAGCCAAAACACGACACCATGAAGCAAAAGTTTATGTAAAAAATCCCCTGCGCTGGATATTTGTTCGAGCTTCGCCAGTCCATCAAAAACGTTACCTTTTCACGATTCAAAGGAAAAACACAAATGGAACACGTGATTTTTCATCATTGCTATGACAAATGTATGTTAAAGAAAAAATGTGTGTGTGTTTTTTTTTTCATTTCAATAACAACGTGATGATAATTGTCAATAGCTTACCACAGTTAGAAAATTAATTGTCCCGGATAATCCTGCGCCCCATCCGATGATTGTGTGTATCTGTTCCTGTTCGTCAAACGTGAACAGTGGATCGCTGCATTGTACCCCGCATCCTTCGACACCCTCGAAAATAGCGAGATTATTGTCACTCGGTATGAGGGGCTTCAAACACTTTCCCGTCGTATTGAACTTCAACTCTCTGATGTCGTTTTTGCAAAATCGTGGAAAGAGCGTTCTATTGTCGCATCTTACGAAGCTCGGCCATATCGTTTGATTGAAGAGAATGCGACAAGGCCCCGAGACCATTTTGCACATTTCCTGTGACGGCAAATCGACCGTGTCGTTTGTACACTTCGGCATAAATAACGAGCAGAGAAAGGGCTGCACGACGGCCCAACATTTTGGGATGTGTCTCACGCCTTGCAGCAAACGCAGCTTTTCCTGTGGAAAAACAAGCATCGTCGCGGTCAATGAAGATAAAAACGAAGAAAACACGCTGATGATTCCAGGGAGTTTATCAGCGCTCTGACCTGCATTGAGCATAAGCAGTTTTCATCGATGAAAAATGAGATTTATTCGAATGGATTTACACATTACGTGTATGACGAGTGCAAATGGCAATTCAAATACACAAATACAATGAAATCTTATAAGAATTTCTGCAGCAATCTAACGTCGTTAATATCCATTATCTTTTACACATTCATGTAAATTTGAAAGTGGTAATAAAGCAGAAAACTTGGAAAAAGTCTCGTCGACAGTGATATCGGAGTGAAAAATGGGAAAACGGATAATTATACTCCGAATGTGAGTGGAAACGAAGAATTTTCACTACGAATTTCAGCCTTCTATTTCGTAGAAAATTCCTTCGATATTTCGGAAATTTGTTGGCAGGATCCCCGAGGGTCTTATACCTGACTTACCGGCAGGTAGTAAACCTTCCAACATGTGTGTTGAAAAAAATAACGCAACAAGAAAATTTCGTCGGATTTCTCGCATTTTCATCCGGAAACGCCAAAGTCAGGAAATATTTATACGTTTTTTGAATAACTCAGTTTATAGTCATTTCCGGTTATGATTTACCTGTATTATGTCCTGTGTCACGTGACCGGGTATATGATCCATGGTCGTCGTTGTGTACGGCAAACGCGTACCCATGCAAGTTGTGTGCTGCATGTCGATGCATTTCGCCGGTCTTCGACAATCGGCCGAATCCGTTGGCAATTCTCCCACGGGATACCTGTCCAGCAGGTATTTCGAATCTCGATGTCTGTGGCTCAGCTCCAAGTCCTTCCAGGTCTCATTTTTTTCGCCGTTCGTATTTGCAGCAAAGCTATGGCCTAATTCCGACGTTACGCTACGACAAAATATCGTCAGGCACAACAGACGAAGCATCATCTGTCGAAAAAAAAACAAAAATTCAAAAAATTAATGCAACAAAAAAAAACGAAATATCTGGCCGAAATAAATCTCTCTCATTTACAAATTCGATCGTTTGTTATTTTGTGTCGGAACATTATTTTTTTTTTCCAAAAATGCTTTTTTCACAATGAAACATCGATTTACTTTCCGTTTTGAAAGCAAGATCGTATCGACTATTTCGAACGGAAAATTGTTTGAAAGCTTTTCGTAACTTTGGATAAAAAAAAACAGAATGGTGCATAGATAATTTTAGGAAAAATATTATGGTTGGCATAATTGTTTTTTTTTGTTTTTAGAATAGAGAAACCGATTCGTTCGAATACATTTCATCAAATTGAACCGGAAATGCCAAATTTGCGCCCCCCCCCCCCCCCCCCCCGGCCGGCTTCTCATCGCCAATTCTGCCTTCTCCTCATTTGCTTGTGACGCGTTGAATTTAATCGAGTGTAAAGTATTTAAAAAACAACGATATTTGAAAAATATTAATGGAAAATAAAATATTTAACTGAAATAAATGCCAGAAGAGACGTTGTAATTACAAAAAAGAAACCAAAATAGCATCCACTGGCTCAACGAGTTTTAAAACGAATGGAAGTGACATTCACCTCGAGAGACACGCTATAGCACTTAAATTGATCATACTGCTGATCGCGCATATGCAGTTTGCACGTGGCGAAATTGTAAACAAAACCGGAACAACGACCCGTATGAAATAATTGAAAAAACATCGGATTACACACCTTGCGAATTGATGATAATTTTGAGTGTATAGTTTTAAAAAAATCGAGTGGACGACAACAGAGCCACAACGAGAAACGATGCTAGCCACATTGGAGCGTCTTCTTGGCGTCTATGCGGAGTACAAAGAGCGTCGCACATCCTCCAACTTTCGTAGCTGCCGCATAGCAGGTCGCTAGCGGACTGCCGGACCACACGCACGTTTTACGACGCCGGGCCACCCACGATGCACTTGCACCCTCCCTCGCCCTTGCTCGGGCTATCTTCTTGAATGGATGACAATAGAGTAGTTAACGCATAGCTCATCAGAGGCGCCACAATACGGACGCGAGAGTCGTGGTAATGCAGAACACTCCACAACACGATCATATCTGCTGAGCGTGAGATGATCACGTGCAAATTAATTTATAAAATGAGGAGAAATTAAAAAATCGATATTCGTAACTTAGTCACATCCTACTTACATAGAGCTAGAACCGATTCCATTCGAGTTTCGTAGATGAGAACCTCTCAATTGGTTTTTACAGCAATAAGATATCTCGGGAACCATAATAACATGTTAGCTATATTGCCTCCAAACCCTTTGAGTCTATTGACGAAGTAACGAAATGTTTGGTTTGCATATTTTCGACGATTATTCTGAAATGAAATGTTTCAAGCGGAAAAGTCTTTCGCGCGCAACTCGATGATTGGATACATATACATGCGTGCTTTGCTATAACTGCATGACGAATTGATGAATCATAAAAGTCATGCGCATTGGTGGCGTGCATGTCAGGTGGTTTTAGCAGAAGCGTCGTCGCGAAAAGCTGTCAAAAATGACGTTTATACGAAACGCGTACAATCTGTTTTGATAATCGGAATGAAATATCTTCTAGAGTGCACTGAAGTGTGATTATCGCCTCGTATAACTCGCGGTAATTTTAGTGGAAATAGCAAAAAAAACTCGAAATCTTATCGCTCCATGTTTTTCCGGCGCTGCAATCTTTAATTCCTGCCAAGCAGGAAATATGATAATCACCCCTATCACTTCATTAGCTCCGGCTGTTGATAATGAAATATCCGATGCTGTAATATATGCAAAGCTTCGTAAAAATGATTGAACCCGCAGCTTTATTCGCCGCTACGAATATAAAACGTCTGTTATGAACTCAAGACGTGCACGAGTGACTAAGGCTGGATCTTGAAAATATTAAATGTAATATAATTACCCTTGGCACAGTGCAACTCGGATTCGTAAAACTCGGAGTTAACGTTTAACCTATATATTGTTACAACGTTCCGAAAACAATTTTCAACTTTTCACAAATTTTATTGACGAGGTAAGTATTTCAAAGTTTATAGAAATACAAATAAAAAATAACCGCTGTATGGCTTTAACATCTTTTGAAACTAACAATTTTACGGTTTTCCGTAACTCGCAGGCAAAACAAAATCAATCCCTCATAAGAACTTTTCGTCATCTGTCACGGTCGACTTTTTCTTGAATTCTAAGCCACATATATTTCGACGATTAATACACTGAAAATAAATTCTACAAACTACCAGAGCAGAAAATTAATGAACTCGAGAAAAAATCAATATGTAACGAGGTTATGAATGTTTTTCAAAATCTCTCCCCTTCATTCTCGCAAGTACGATATTAAGAATATTGAAAAATATTGGTGCATTAGAATTACGTGTGCACTTTACAGGAAAAACTGCAAAGTTTTGATCGCTGAATGTTTTCAAAAACAATATTTTTTTGCATTTTGACGGCGCAAAACTCTCAGAGCAAACGTTAATTTTCACTCGCCTTCATATTTTGCCTCTGTTCGCACATGGCAGTCATGTTTGAGATCGTACGATGGGTCTCGCTGTTTCTCTTCTTGGAGTCGTGCGTTTCTGTGTATACGGAGAGGGACACGGATCCAAAGTGTCCTGGATTATATCCAAAAACTTTCAACGGATGCGCACCGCGTGGTAATTTAAGCGCCGGACAAGTGACGGAACGTCCGGACCTTTGGGGAATTAGGGAATGCGTATTGGACTGCTGCAAAGCATCGAGCTGCAACGTCGCATTCACGTACAACAGAACGTGCTTTCACGTCAGTTGTGAGACCTCGGAGATGTGTATGCCGCTCTTTAGATCGGGTTTGATGTCGGAAGATCCACCAAGAATGGTACTGGTTAAGCCAGTTGAGATCGGCGAAACGTGGGGCGAACTTCTGAACCGTTTGAACGACGGAATGGGGTAAAAATTTATTAAACATTTCGCTCTATCGAGATGAAACTGTATCAAACTTCTGTTTGTAATTTTATTTTTCATATCACAAAGAAACCTTCAACACGATCCAATGCAGTTCTTCCAATCGGATCCTCTAAACTGTCTCGAAGATTCTTCGGTCTGTACGGAGAACGAGATTTGCATTCAGACTGACGTTAAACAGGAATATGGAGTTTGCAAATGTGCCGTGGGGTATAAAAGAAACATAGCCGGTGAGTTACGGGATTAGTTACGGAGGAAAAGATGAGTTTTACTTGAAACTGAATTATTCTTTGTCTTTATCTTTGTTCATTATAAAAACATGACAATTTTGTTAATTTTTTCAATGACAAATGCAGATAAATGTACGGCTTTGGGTGAGTCGCAGGCTATCGAATCAGCAGCAACGTTGAGTCAGGAATCTGCAGTAAGAGAAGCAACATCGTCGATCAAGCCACCTCTGAAACATCTCGTAGTCTCAGTGGTCTCGAAGGAAGTCAGATTGCCTGAGAATGAGGTGATACTGTCTGCTTTTACCGTTCCAGCGGAGCAAGGAAACGAGCATTACAATTATGCTTGGAGTCTTCTCAGTCAACCGGACGGACACACGGGAACGATGACCGATCAAAATCGCATGACCGTTAAGCTCAGTCATTTGTCCGAGGGTCTTTACAAGTTTCGCGTTGCTGTTACGAGTCCAAACGCTTATGGCGAAGCTTACGCCAATGTCAGTGTCTTGCCACGTGAGTTTTCACAAATTTAACATGTCGTTTTGGATAAACGGGAGAAGCAGAGCATTCCGGCAAACGGGATCGTTTGAAAATCCTTCATAGGGATAATTAACGAAGCTTGACACAATCGAGTAGTATACTTCATTAATTAACAAAGTTCACTGGATCGCGTGAACGATCCTTTACATCATTGGCGCTTTTCATTTTTTTCGAGATTTCTCTCCAATAAACGCCAGTTTTTTTTTAGTAATCTCATAATTGACTTTCAGCAAAACGAATAAATCAAGCACCGATCGCGATAATATCACCAGCGTCTCAAGTTGTCAAGCTGCCGAATACCGGAGCTGTGCTGGATGCTTCGCCGAGCAGAGACGATGATCGGGTAATACGCTATCACTGGGAATTGCAGCAAGGACCGATCGGTTATCAGCCGAGTCTCGTAGATACTCCAACTCTTCAACTCGATAATCTCGTTGCTGGAAATTACACGTTCAAGTACGCAATCGTTATTGAATATACGAATCATCATACTTTCTCGATGACGCGAACAGCATTACCGCTACGTTTTGTTTATATTCTTATTGAAATGTTATTGGGTTATTTTTTTAACAAGATTGACCGTCGAGGACTCTGATCATGTGATGAATTCAACGACGGCGAATATCACGGTGTTGAAAGTCCCGGACTATCCGCCGAGCGCCAATGCCGGTCAAGATATTATTATTTATCTCCCCCGCAATACATTAACGCTGAATGGCAATTTAAGCACCGACGACAGAGGTATAGCCAGCTGGGAATGGACGAAGAGCCAATCCGATCAGAACAAAGCTGTCGATATGCAAAATACAAGGACTCCGTATTTACAATTATCAAATTTGGAAGAGGGAATGTACACGTTCGTTCTCAAAGTTACGGATGACTCGGATCAATCCTCAACAGCCGAGGTTCACGTGTTTGTCAAGCCACCGACCAATAAACCGCCTAAAGGTGGGATAAAAACGAAAGCGAGAGATCGAATTTTTGTTCAAATCCAACATAGCCCATGGAATATTTAGAGCATTCTCATTTTTCTCTTCTGTAGCCAATGCCGGTGATAATGTAACCATCGCACTGCCGGAGACTCGAGCGATTCTTGATGGCAGCAAAAGCAGTGACGATGTGAAAATCGTTTCGTATCAGTGGCAGCAAATGAGGTAAAAAGAAAACAGTTTTCTATATGCATGATAATCCACGTGGCAAAATAATCGTACGATATATAACGTCCACTGAGGACAAAGACACAATGTGAAAAGACATTGCGATTGCGAGCAATCTTCACGTTTATCGTTCTAGCGGACCAAGCAAAGTTGTATTCAGTGCTGCCAACGAATCGATTACCAATATCACGAAATTGACGAAGGGTGATTATGCTTTCAAATTGACGGTCATCGATGACACCGGAAATATAGACTCCGATACCGTCCAAGTCAAAGTTACTCAGAGCAAGTACTTTATTCATCAATCGCGTGCCCTCGTCGTTGCTTTATAATTTTCTTACCTAAACAGTTATCAGGGTTTATTTTCGTTCATCGTAAACAGACAAGAATGCGCCGCCGAAGGCTAATGGTGGTGGCGATCAAAACATTGTACTACCAGTGAGTGCTTTGTTCATCAACGGTAGTCAATCTTCGGACGATCTGAGAATAGGAAAGTGGGAGTGGTCTCGGGATCCTTCGAGTCTGGCGATCGGTACGATTGTCGAGGGAACTGACAAATCGCCGATTCTCATGATTACGGATATTGTAACGGGACGTTACGTATTCAAGTTGAAAGTTACGGACGATCAAGGGCTCAGCGATGAGGATACCGTATCCGTGATCGTGAAACCCGGTGAGTCTTCTCGATCGATAAAAATGTTGGATTTTTCGAAAAAGTAGGAAATTATAGTTTTCATTACAATCTCAGATCCGGAATTGTTTCATCTCGTTGAATTGACGTTGAACATCGGTGCTCATTCATTGACCGAATCGCAGAAAGATTCTTTAGTCCTGAAACTCCAGATGTTGCTGCGAGATGAAGTTACCATCGTTGTGCGTAATTTAAAAGCGGAACCCCGCACCGGACGCGCGCGTCTCGTCTTTTATGTTCTTCACAAGGATAAGAAAACGAGTATGAATGGTCCAGAAGTAGTGCGCAGACTCCGAGAAAAGCTTCGGCAAGATTCCGGCCTCTTGCAGTTGTCGGTCGCCGCTGTGGAGACTGCAGTTTGTCAGAATAATTGTTCGGGGCATGGCGTCTGCGACGAGGAATCGAGACAGTGTCTGTGCGAAGCTTTTTGGATGCAAAACTTGGTCCAAAAGTACATGGGAAACGGGGAATCTAGTTGCGGTCAGTAGATCGCAGTTTGCGCCACCTGGCATGGATAAATTTTTATTGATTTTTATTGAAAACATTATTTTTTAGAAAATATATTAATCTGTTTCGTTCGAGCATTGACAATATTGAACGTACAACGCGGTTATGTGACAATGAGTGAATTTAGATGAAAGGAAAATTCATTAAAATATTGTACAAAGTAAATAGAAAATTCAATTAATGTGTTTTTGTTATCAACTGAATATTCGTTATTTTTTCAAATCTTTGTTTCGCACCGGATGGAGCGAAGTAGAGCCAGGCAGAGATGAAAGTTTGTGTTTAAATGATTTTCTTGTATTCACTGGTTTTTCCTTCAGATTGGAGTATCCTGTACGTGATCATTGCTCTCCTTTCTTTAATCGTCTGCTGGGTTGGGCTTGCGTGGGGAATCGTTTGTTTGTGTAATCGTATCTGCGGCAGGAGACGATTATTGCGACCGAAGAAAAAGCCAGCTCGTTATTCGCTTCTTCAACCGGAAGCCGAGGACGATAGCAGTGCATGTACGTTTCGTCACACATTCTCACAAAGTGATACTTTACCCGACAATGATCCTTGGAAAAACGAACAATTGTCATTTTTGTCTTTCAGTCTCGACTCACAAAATGGTGCTTTCGGAATCAGACACTGACTCTGACGACGTCCTCTTCGAGCATCGCAAAGGGAAACATAGTCAAATGAGAAACGGCAAGATTCGCAACGGTTACATTAAGACGGGATCGCGAGTAAAAACGTGAGAAGTCGTAAATTCTTCATTCTTTCCAGCTGTGTGAATTATAGATAAAGATAAACCAAAGGACAACCGAAAACGATTTACAGACGGGGTTTTTATGTGAGAAGAGTAAGAGAGTATGACTGACGAAAATCGTACAATGACACTGGTTCTTGCCGATTTTTATTAATTTTTTAGTGCTAGTCATTTTCGAAAGCTCAGTCGATTATTGCGATAAAAATTTCCGAATAGGACGAACGAGGCGATTTCAAAAATCGCCCCTTTCCCTTAAATATCATTCTTCGTTATAATACTTCGACTGTATAAAAAAAGGCGAGAAAATGCGAGCGGGACAAAAGTATAATTTTTCATGCATTTTTAAGTGTCGATTTTTGCTTACCTTTTCATCGGCATTAATTCGCCCAATTTTACCAATTGTCAAAAGGACAATGTTTCGTTGATTTTTTAACTGAACAGCCGTTGTCGATGTGCATGGTCGATCCATATCGCAAATAAATAATATTTGAAAATATTCATAGTTAATATTATTTCAAATTTTCAATAATAATTTTGGCGCAGGCCTTGCGCTTTTTCTATGCTTATTATTTGAAGATAGTAATAAAATATTGATTGCCCACGAAATATCTATTGATTTCGTAACCTTATCCTTTAGCAACAAGGATAGGAACAACCTCGTAAAGAAAAAACATTGAAATTCAGTATTTTCGTGTTCCACCTCGCTCGCTCGTATCAATAATTAATTTTTCGGAAAAAACGCTCGGAAAGATAAAAAATATGTGAGTAGTAATATTATTTGACGTATCAATAAGATATAGTTTTTTCTAATCACTGTGCTTAATTATTTCAATGCTTAACGATTTTTCGTGTTTTGACGCTGCGTGTTTCGAGTCACACGCAATTATCGTTTCATTCAGAAGATCCGAGAAATTGAGTATTCATTTCGGAACACGGTGCCTGAGAGGCCAGGGGAGTCTAAGAAAAACTGGTACTCAGCTGCTTTCAAATTGCCTGAAAAAAAATGAAAAACGCGCGATTGGTTTTAGTTACTGTCAGAGACTTTTAAACAATCGTTCAGAGTACAACATAAAAAATTTGTGGATTAAACAAGCACGATTGAAAAATGTAATATAAAGATGTGACGCGTGTGCGGTAAAATAAGGAAATACTTCGCTTGGACTGTCGGAACATTATTATATTATTTCTCTTGTAACGAAAATGAATAATGAAGAAATATTTACACGATACTTTGTTTGTTGGAATAATTTTCAATATATATTATTCCAATAATTATACAAAAATATAATAATAATCATGATGAGAAAGTAATCTTCCGTTGTTTCATAAAAATTAATCATTCTCATTTTTTCATAACACTCACATACAATTATATTACTTATCGAAAAACCTGCGATTTAAAATTTCATTAAAAGCATTTGAGCATTGAAAAACGCGCTTTTGCGCCGTTTTTTTTTGCTCTTAACGCGAACGGTGCGGAAGCAAAATAAAAGTATAATTTTCGTCTCTACTGTGTAGCGCAATCTTGTGGTGAACAAAATTTGGTATAAAAATGTCAGAGATACTCCTCGCTGCCAGTGATAATAGCTTAGTCGTGAAAAACCTGAAAACGCATCATAGTTGTGAAATTCGGTTTTGGCGAGTTATTGGTAACCAAAAAATTGCCCATTTCTTAATTAAGTACGATAAAACATATTCGATAATCCTCCTCACATTCCAAACAAATTTTCACCCGCGATCTTACTTTTTATTGCATATCGGTGTCCATTTGTTTTTTTCGAAAATCGACGTAGCCATCCACAAAACACCGAAGTTTCTTTGATCGGCTGTAACTTTTGTCACGTCGATCGCAAGCGAGTCTACCAAAATGCAATCTCCTCTTCCCTCGATGCTCCAAAAAGTCTTGACACTTTTGACCCTTTGACACTTTGCCACGCATAAAACTGCGTCAGAGCAATTTGCAGGTAAAGGAAAGCAAATTCTTTTGAAAAAGTTTTTTACATTCATGAAATTTTCTTTTTTTTTTAAATTTCTTTTTTCGCCACTCGAATGAGACTTTTCGAAGAGTATGGGGTAAGTATACATACATAGTTTTTTCAACCCTGCTGTTAAAAACTTATTATTAACAATCGGAATAAATAAATAATTTTATCTTTAATTTTCAAGAAAATGTTAATTTCAGTTTTTGCTCGACATATTACATTGTTTAAAAAAAATACGTATTTTTTCAAGTTAAAATCGAATTCGTTACGTTATCACGTTAGGATGCATCGTTTTTTAATTACACGCTGTCAGAACATACACATACGATAAAAATTCAAATTACGTAGCATTCGAAAAATGAAAATACATCAAACAGAATTCTCGAAATTCTCTGAATGAGGAAATGTAGATTTTTCTCACATGAATCCTTTAACTAGTGTGTTACAAAAAAAAATGCAAACGACCGTAGTGTGTTGAAACAAAACCACGTCTGACTATTATTTAGAAATGTCACCGACCAATCAAAAAGACTAAACTGCTTTTTCGACCTCAAACTTTTTTCCAAAAAACTGAAACTAAATTTCCGACAACCGGAAATGAAGCATCTTGTTCAGAGTCGTTTCCTCTATGCGTGGTTAAATTTTGATCGAGTTGTCGATCGTTCTTTCCGTCTGCCGCTACCCTTAAGGGGAAAAACTGAAACTAAATTTCCGACAACCGGAAATGAAGCATCTTGTTCAGAGTCGTTTCCTCTATGCGTGGTTAAATTTTGATCAAGTTGTCGATCGTTCTTTTCGTCAGCCGCTACCCTTAAGGGGAAAAACTGAAACTAAATTTCCGACAACCGGAAATGAAGCATCTTGTTCAGAGTCGTTTCCTCTATGCGTGGTTAAATTTTGATCGAGTTGTCGATCGTTCTTTCCATCTGCCGCTTCCTTAAGGGGAAAAACTGAAACTAAATTTCCGACAACCGGAAATGAAGCATCTTGTTCAGAGTCGCTTCCTCTATGCGTGGTTAAATTTTGATCGAGTTGTCGATCGTTCTTTCCATCGGCCGCTACCCTTAAGGGGAAAAACTGAAGCTAAATTTCCGACAACTGGACATGGAGCAACTTGTTTAGAGTTGTTTCCTCTATGCGTGGTTAAATTTTGATAGAGTTGTCGATCGTTCTTTTCATCTGCCACTACTGTCGAGTACTACAGCGTCGAGCGGTAGTACTGCGCCTGCGAGACTGCTTACCCGCCGGACATTGCTGTAGAGCGGAAAGATAGCCTCTCCGGGCCAGCGTCGAGCAGTAACACTGCGCCTGCGAGACTGCTACCCGCCCGACATTTCTGTACAGCGGAAGGATAGCCTCTCCGGGCCAGCGTCGAGCGGTAGTACTGCGCCTGCGAGACTGTTTACCCACCCGACATTGCTGTAGAACAAAAATTTCCGGAAACCGGACATGAAGCATCTTGTTTAGAGTTGTTTCCTCTATGCGTGGTTAAATTTTGATAGAGTTGTCGATCGTTCTTTTCATCTGCCACTACTGTCGAGTACTACAGCGTCGAGCGGTAGTACTGCGCCTGCGAGACTGCTTACCCGCCGGACATTGCTGTAGAGCGGAAAGATAGCCTCTCCGGGCCAGCGTCGAGCAGTAACACTGCGCCTGCGAGACTGCTACCCGCCCGACATTTCTGTACAGCGGAAGGATAGCCTCTCCGGGCCAGCGTCGAGCGGTAGTACTGCGCCTGCGAGACTGTTTACCCACCCGACATTGCTGTAGAACAAAAATTTCCGGAAACCGGACATGAAGCATCTTGTTTAGAGTTGTTTCCTCTATGCGTGGTTAAATTTTGATAGAGTTGTCGATCGTTCTTTTCATCTGCCACTACTGTCGAGTACTACAGCGTCGAGCGGTAGTACTGCGCCTGCGAGACTGCTTACCCGCCGGACATTGCTGTAGAGCGGAAAGATAGCCTCTCCGGGCCAGCGTCGAGCAGTAACACTGCGCCTGCGAGACTGCTACCCGCCCGACATTTCTGTACAGCGGAAGGATAGCCTCTCCGGGCCAGCGTCGAGCGGTAGTACTGCGCCTGCGAGACTGTTTACCCACCCGACATTGCTGTAGAACAAAAATTTCCGGAAACCGGACATGAAGCATCTTGTTTAGAGTTGTTTCCTCTATGCGTGGTTAAATTTTGATAGAGTTGTCGATCGTTCTTTTCATCTGCCACTACTGTCGAGTACTACAGCGTCGAGCGGTAGTACTGCGCCTGCGAGACTGCTTACCCGCCGGACATTGCTGTAGAGCGGAAAGATAGCCTCTCCGGGCCAGCGTCGAGCAGTAACACTGCGCCTGCGAGACTGCTACCCGCCCGACACTGCTGTAGAACGGAAAGATAGCCTCTCCGGGCCAGCGTCGAGCGGTAGTACTGCGCCTGTGAGACTGTTTACCCACCCGACATTGCTGTAGAACAAAAATTTCCGGAAACCGGACATGAAGCATCTTGTTTAGAATTGTTTCCTCTATTCGTAGTTAAATTTTGATGGAGTTGTCGATCGTTCTTTTTATATGCCACTACTTTGAAGGAAAACGCTTCTCGCGAGATCGTCTGATCGAAGAATCATTTCTTGTAAATTTTATAAAACATTAATGTGCAAGAGAAGCTAGTTTCGTTTATTCACTCTCCTTCTCCCGGACTATCTCTCATTTTCTCTCAGTACAATATAAATTCAATTGTGAAATATAGTACTCTTACTTACTCGATATGGATGATTTCTTTTTCACAGAAAATTATCGTAGAACTATAACCTTTGCTAACCGCGATTAATGTCAAGAGTCGACAACTGTCAAAAACAGCATAAAAAACCGCGCCAATACAGTCTCGCATGAATTTCGCGGCTACGCTCATCACAGACCAATCACGAAACGAATAAACGACAACAAAGCATGCGATATTTCGATAATTTCGATCTATATCTCCTCATCAACTTTTTATAAGAAAGATATTTATCTCATCGAATGTTGGAATATTTCGAACTACGAGTTTTCAGTATTGAATAAACGTGTTGGAAACTTAGCACCAAAAACATGAAGATAAACTAAAACAGCTGTTGTTGATAGAATATTTCACGATAAGGTAAGAGCTTGAAATAAAGTCCATATCAGTTACACCGTGGCCTAAGAGGAAATAATATTCACGTTAAATAAATGTATAACGATAGTTTCGACTATAACTACCACCTAATAATGTAGTTTCATTTGCACAACCTATTAGTGTTTTACAAATTTTTACATATCCTTTTCCTTATTTATCTAACATATTGCCACTTCATTCATCCCGCCCCACGCCCCTTCTTTCCACCCCACCCTTACATATTCTTTCTACCTCTCTAAAAATTTCGCACAACCCTCCATCCACTTCCCCCCTTAGTGCCGTGATCAACTCCTCTTTAATTGCTCCTTTCTCCTTTCCCTTCATCCATAATTCTACTTCTTTCCTGCTTTTTTCCTTCACTAGTTCCCTTCCTTTTTACATACGAGCAGATGCTCCATCGTTTCCTCCTCTTTCCAACAAATTCCGCACCCCCACTCCGCTTCTCCTTTTTTCCCCGCTCTCCCTACATTTTCACATCTCAATCTTGCCCATGTTTCTTTGTCCCTTCCTTTCACCCCTTCTTCTGACCAATATTTCCATGGCTCCTCCACATTTTCTACTATTTCTTTGTTATTACTACCACCTTACCACTCGTATTTGCACTGAAGCTCACGTAAACTACGTCTTTCACGCGTATATAAAGACGCCTCCAACAGACGTTTGATCAAATTGAAGTTGATAAAAATAATGTATCTCGCGTGGGCATTTCCCATCGTTTTTCTTGCATCGGTAAGTGTATCGAAGAAATCTTGTACAGAATTCGAAGCTCAATCGAAATTTGCAATATTCATCACCGACAAGAATTATGAGAGGACTTCAGATGTTTTCCATTTTTGGTTGGTTTTTCAAATGCTATATCTACCTGAAATTCAGCATACAATCATTTTTTGGCCTGATATCAGGTGATATGGGAAAAATTGCACTTTTAATTGCCGGTAATTCCCGAACTAACGTCAATTGATCGTTTTTTGGGAGAATATCGTCGTTATATCTTTAATTCGTTTGTAAAATCTCATTTTTTCATTTTAATATGATGATATGAAGTCACTTTGCGAACATGTAAATAAGACGATTTTCTTACTTGCCGGTACCTCTGTTAGCTTCGACGGGATAATTACAGGAACGTTCAAATTTGTACGTTTTATTGAAGTTGACAGAGAATCACAACAAAGGATAGAAATTTCGAAATTGTTGCGATATTCTTGCCAGTTTCTCGAATAGTCGAATAGTTTTTATAAATGAAAGTCAACTTTTCTACGTTTTATTGTGATCTGGTTAACTTCAGAAAAAAAACATAAAAACTTGAACATCCCTACCAATTTTCTGGAAGCCTCGAGAGAGTTGATGAAAAATGGAAGAAATTAACTAATATTTACACGCCTGCAAAATGAATTTCGGAATATTAAAAAGAAAAACTACCCCAAGAACGATTTAACAGTGCCAAAGACGACTTTCTCAGCAATCCGAAAACTCAGGGTTGACTTCCATTGATCCGAGAGGTACAGCCAATCTGCGCTGAAAGTGCAGTGATTTTTCCGGATTTTTTACTTATCAGCAAATATCTCGACGAAAAATGACCACATAGGGATTTATAAAAAATGCTTGGAAAGCACAAGCCTCGATAATTGATAACTTGAACTCCAAAGTATCAGAGCTTCAAAAAGCTATTTTTATTTTTTACAATCATTTTTCACAGCGATACAGCATTTCAAAAAACGACAAAAAATGACGAACGCCGGAAGTGCTGTTTTAAATTCCGTCGGTAGTTTATACACACGCAAATCTTTGGATACTTCAGGTTTCGCAAACAAAATTGGATTAGCGAGAATAGCGTTCACTTTTAAAGTCGTATAAAAAAAAATGCTCGATAGCCATATACATGCGACATGCTATGAATATTAAGGTATATTTTTTATACGACTTTCAAAGGCAAATGCTACATAATTCATTACGATTTACAATTTATCGTTCGAATCTATTTTTAGATGGGCCATTCGATGGAAGTAACAGTCTCGAAGGAATTGACGCCATCCACCCTGTATCCGAGACAGTTAATTCATGAGTGGCTGCGAGCAAAAATTGATACTCTCATCGCCAATGACGGAGAAGGCGTTGCAGAGCACATCTTCCGCGTCACTGAAGCCATTAAACCAGCCAGGATTATGATCGATGAGATCAACGAAAAGTTGGAAACGGTGCTGAAAAATACCTGAAAATAATCAACATTCACAAAATATATGTACATTTGATGTGTTCATTGTTCATAATGTATATTTATAACAACGTTGTTTGTTACATAAACTTGGGTTCGCGAAGGTAAAAATGGCATTCGACAATGTACCGATGTCGGAATTCAAACACTCGGAAAAGGGCCGCAAGCACTTTCATTCGTGGTACGCAAAAGGCGAAGCGATGCGGGATAAATATACACCTTGTGTAAGAAACTTCGAGGTGGAACTGGAAGACTGTAAACGAAGGGAGTCGATCAGCGAGGCATTATTCACGCATTTCCAGCATCTTCGCGATGACCTTGACGCCTATGTTATCAACGATGGAAATAATGGTTTTTTCAAATCCTTACTTTGTACATTAAGCGTGAGTAAACGATTGAGCGATTTTGAAAAATATATCTCCGGTGAATTATCGATATTTTTTATATTTCCGATTGATAATGTTTACGCTATCAAGTTTTGACGCTACTTTGATTGAAAAACAATATTTATTCGATGTAAGAGCGTCAGTGAGAGAGGGAGAGAGCGGAAGTGAGCCATTTTCGCCCACTTCGGTGTCGATTGATTTTCATTGTTGATATTCGGCATTGCAGATGACGTTTCGCGCACTGTGGCAAACTCTAACGGTTCCTAACGTGCCTGTTTATGACGTAGTTTTTTACAAATCTCTCAATCTGGCCTTAACCACCACTGTGTACAAATCCTGCCTGAGGATCGATTCGCCAACTTCGACCGAACTCGAAGAATTCATTGACCAGGCAGATAGCATCGTGAGTGAAGCTCGGAAAGTGGCGTAAAAAAAGTCATTCGCAGGAAAAATCCAGCAGGACGTTGCACAGCGGACTGAAGATGGAATTACATGTTATTCATGTATATGATGATGATGTAACAATTTTTTGCAATGTTTGCAGTGGAAATAATAAAACAGTTCGAAAAAAAAAGATGCTGTGAAAAATGTTCAACATTTGACATCTTGATTTTCCGAATGGAGCGTTGTTTTAACCGTGACATGGTCGATTATTATTTTAATGGTAAATATAAATGCCATTGATTTTCTTCATAGATAAGCGCTTGTGTTTTAATAGAAGGGATGCGATTTGAAAATAAAAGCTTTTCGAGGGAAAAAAACGAAACTCGGGAGAATCTGAGGCGTGACATTAAGAATGGTATTGGCCACAACAGTTTGATTTGCGCGTGAAGAATTCCGTCCATCTCGATATTTAATCGCAGCCTGTGAATTACAGAAAATATCGGAAAACTGGAGTCGGTAAATTTTCTCCTACTGCTGGCACAGAAAAATGCACGATATTGGTATGTTTCGGGTATAAACTATATCCGCCAGCGGAGACGAGGCGAAATAACACGCACGTCCGCAGTTTAAAATTATCCTGTTTTGCTGGATATTACCTCCAAAACAAGATTGTTTTTTTTTTGTTCAAACGAAGATAATGTCTTTTTGACTTTTCATGAATATTGCCGCATATCTTTTTTAGTGATGTAATTCGTTTCGTGAAAAGACCTTGAAACGCGCTATCAGTTATATTTCTGTTACACACTTGTTTTTCTGATATTTCAAACAAGAAACGAGTCACATTTTCATCGGTGTTCAATTACCTTCCGATCGAAGTTTCTTCCTCCTTTAATATCGGTGGATTAAGAAAAATGAAAGGTTGAAAAAAATACAAAAATAAAGGAAACGGCGTGAATTTTTTAAGAAAGAAAAATTCGACGCCCCGTAAAATCGATAGTCGTGGGAGATAAAACTTTGACACTTT
Source organism: Heteropelma amictum (assembly GCA_959613375.1). Taxonomy (NCBI): domain Eukaryota; kingdom Metazoa; phylum Arthropoda; class Insecta; order Hymenoptera; family Ichneumonidae; genus Heteropelma; species Heteropelma amictum. The sequence goes on along the minus strand of OY390726.1, from coordinate 10,353,751 downwards.
CCTCAGAAAAACTTTGACACTTTCCGCGGGAAAAAACGTGCTCTTGATTTTTTTGAAAAGAGCTTAAACCCCAGTCGGTCTGCCACGAAAGTGTTCGTTTTTCGTAAAAAGATCATTTTTGGATATCAATGAACAATTTGGGGTGTACGCGAGGTTTCATGTACAGCATATGTCAATGCACCATTCGTATTTAAATAAAATGCGTATTAAGTTCTTCGTTTTTTATCCTCGAACGTGCTCTGAAAAAAAATATTCCGGATGATTTCGTGTGTCATTCGTCGTTGAATTTTTCTTTCGACTCAAGGTAGATAACTGAATAAAAATAGTTCGACACAGCAGAAAATGATTTTTATTTTTCCTGCTAGACCGTTATCATTATCGTTGTATAAGCGTTCTGTCGTTACATAGAAATGTTGCTCCACTCCGCGCTTATCTGCAGCTATACAGCTTACCAGCACCGATGTACACAAGTACCCAAATTTATCAAATATACATTGACAGGTACGTTATTTGAAAATTATCCGAGGTTGCAGAACCTTGTACGCATATATAGAGACGAACCTAAGGCCCGTACTCATAGTCAGTACTGATTGGTTAAGATCGTCTTGTTCGTATGTTAAATCCACGTAGGAATAGACTTAAGCTTATCAGACTATGAATACGAGCCTAAAACAGTTCCCATTGAATTATACGAACGAGAAGCGAATAAAAAATAATGAAGAACTTTGGCTTCCCTTTTTGCGTCGTTCTCGCCGTTTCGGTAAGTGCGCAGAATAATACAAAAACATATAGTTGTGAGAAGAATTTTGACGAAAAAACATGCTGATTTCGAAATACAGTGTTAATACCCGGAGCTCAAAATATTTCTTCCCACCTTCATACGACGTTCAAACGTTTTACTTTCTCATGCCCTTCGATCAAACGCTATCGGACGAAAATTTAATGAATTACTTGTGTAATTTTATTGAGTAATTAAACCTTTTGTGATAATTCATCGAGATTATTACCATGATGATTATACAACTCGATAAGTTGACATTTAGTGATACTCGGTATTATTAATTCCGTCGTTGTTCCTTCTCATAAAGAGTAAAAAGTAAAAGACTCGCGATTGACTTTTCCTTTTCGATGAATTTTTGAATTCTGAATTGATTTTTTTTCGTATCTTGCGGATGAGAATAAAAACGTAGGATGTTTTGGAATTTCGAGCATTGAATGGAGCTCTTGAAGCAGTGATTGATGAAAAATCAACGATGAGGGTAATGAAAAAAAATCAATCATTTGGAATTGAGGATCCGGAGATTCGTTTGAGAGAAAAACTATTTGAAAAACAAATGAAATTTCGGCAATTTCGCTACCGGTTCTGCGTTTTTGCAAGTTTCACATCCGCTTGCTGTAACTTTGCCCTGGAGTCGTCGAATAAACTGTATTGTGATGAATAACGCTTCCAGATCATAGAGTTGAAATACGAGGTGTCATTTCGTCCATGAAATTTATTATTTTATTATCCAAATTTTATTATCTACGAGACTCCGAGATTGCTTCATTTATTCAATGATGCGCTGATGAACGTCTTACACGTGTTATACACTTGCACGTCTTATCTCGGCACGAAGTTCGAAAAAATAGGAATTTCTAAGCGGGTCATCAATTGTGCCTCGAACAAGTGTTCATTTTTTCGTCGGACAACGTTTTTCCGTCTACCTAGCCTTCATGACTTCAAAAACACTATCGTCGATTCTCGATGAGTTTGTACGCAATTTTAGGGAGAATTGGAATCGATAAAATACTCGCGCGAACCGCGACATGATTCCGCAGAGCGCGGTCATTTTTCGTGTTAAGGCAGTTCTATCGTTTTGTCGTTTACTTAAAATTTTATAGAAAATTTGGATACATATTCTTTGATGTCATATGTACGAGTGTAATAAATTTCAGAAGGTTTTACCACGTGGAAGTTGAGATATTTATTGGTGAAAATCACAATTTTCGGTAGTTTCTCATAAGAGCGCGTGTTAAAAGTTGCATTTTCATCAATAAATATCTTGGCTTCCACATGGTGAAGGCTTCTAAAACTTTGCATACATTTTCATCCAAAATCAAAAAAGCTTTCTTCAGTTTTTCAAAAAAATCTTGAGAACATTTTTGCGATTTTTGTGATTATACAGCAAGCACATATTACCTTGGATGACCTTGAATTTGGAGTATGCTGCTCTTTAGTCGATTTGCAACAACTTTTTTTATTCAACTCAAGCCCGCAAACCATTTTGCATGTGAGCCAAACTGAAAAACAATTTTTCGATTTGAATGAAACGATAGAACTACGTTGATAAATGTTTTTTGCAAATTAATATGGATAATCTGTCGAAAATCAGCAACTATCAAACTCGAGCAAAAACAAAAGTCACGCGCGCATGGGGAAGCGTACGGAATTGTCCACAAAAGTTTTTCCTCGTTCGACGACCAATGATCACCTTCGAGATCCCATCAACTTATTTTCGGTACAACTCTTGTAATTTCCCCGCACCCTCATCCAAATGCGATACAGTAGTGAGAGATGAAGCGACTGCGCGCTGAAAATAGGGGAGAGCAGTCACCGAAAATAAATAAAAAAAAGAAGGGTGCGAAAAGCCAAACGGTATTGGGAGATACAACGATAAAAATAAAAAATAAATAAAAATCTCTGCGATTTCAGAACTTTAATTGTTCTTGCCGCAAATTAATTTTTGTTGTATTTATAGCTCGCGCGTGGACTGGAATTGGAAACGCCGAAAGAATTAACGGTATCATTTTTCCATCCGATACAAGCTATACAAAGCTACCTCTTGGGAAAACTTCATACGCTGCTCGATGATGATGGAACAAACGCTCGCAACATCTTGGCTGACATTGATGCTAAAATCGACGGAGCCTCGGAGACCATCAATGATATTACCGTCACGTTGGAAAAGGTGCGTCAATTTTGTCATTTGGCAAATTGACAAAACATGTATTTGCTGTTCGACAGCAATTTTATTAACGCAAATTCATTGATAAATGTATGAAAAATTTCTAACGCACCCAGAATAACATTGCGATGAGCGCTGTCCCCCATTCGAAGTTTGTAAATCTGAAGAAGGGCTACGAAATATTTAACATTTGGCACTCGGAGGGCGATAACATGAGAAATAAATATACTCTGTGCGTGAAAAATTTAAAGCCGGAAGTGGAACGATCTAGAAGGACCGATTTCATCACCAGTGTATCGTTAACGAGTTTTTCAAAGCTTTACAATAGTATCGCTGTGTGTACCAGGGTCGAAGGACTTTCCGGCTTGTTGAAATCCGTCATGTGCACTGCACGAGTGAGTAGAATGTTGTCTAATCGCACGAAAAAATATTCTTAACTGCTCAAGGATGTATGGTACCTGTATGGAGAATTTCGTGTACTTGGCAAAACTATAGAAATCGGAAAAAAATCAATCGTATGTAGAATATTGAGCACTGTAATCGTCAATATTAACAACATCAAAAAGTTACGAACAGATTGTCGAATAAAGAATTCTGAAATTAAACCGTGAACTTCTTTTCTTTTCATACGAAATTAATCCGTTCACTTTTTGAACGTACTTGAATTTTTTCAAAATTTTGTCGGCATTTTGAAATTCTTTTGTTCCAATTTCGTTTTACACTGTATAAATCAAACTGCTCGTTAAATGGGTCGAACATTTCCCGCAAGTAACGAGAAACCTTTATATACGAGAAATGATGAATAATTTTCAATTCCTTATGATTTTTACATGCGATTGATTTTTTCCAGATTTTTATAGTATTATAAAGGATCGTAAAGGAAGTTTTCTGCAATTTGCAGCACCCTACACCCTACGAGTAAAATCGCCCCACATTCTTTCGTCTTGCAGTATTATCGTTACGCTGTGACTTTTCCTAGGGGATGAAAAAGTCGTTTTTACTTGAAAATCCGGGTAAAACCCAACGTTCTTGGACACAAATATGAAAAAATATTTTGAATCGCTAAAAAATGTTGCATACTATCTTATTTTGGTACAAAATTCGCGGACCCGGCCCATGCAGCGAAATTGCGGAAAATTCAACCTTTTCCCAGGGGTGAAAAGGGACGAATTTTCTAAAAAAACGTGAAAAACGTAAACGCTGTACAAGCCAAAGTCGAACATTTCGATTTGTCCCGACTGCCATGTTGAAACTCCTCTAATTAACAAAACTCCTCTGCAACCCTTCAGGGACAGTCGCAGTTTCAACCCTTACTTGACACACTTCTGCATTCCTGACGAGATAAATCTACTTTGGATGTCTGCCTCATGAAAACTTGTTGTCTTACAGTGATCGTACTAGCTTGAGAGAGCGCAGTCGTATGCTAATCGTATTAATGACAAAAATCGCTAAACGTCTAAACATTTTTTTGAATTTAGGCCTGTGGTGTTTTGTATCCACGTGTGTCAAGCAGAGGTAACGATAGTGCGAAAAATCGAAAGAACCGGCGATTTTACTCACAGAGTAAGATTGTTTCTTCACCGGAGAAGAAAAACTCATCCTTTTCCTCTCAAGTGGTCCAAGCATACTCGCTTGGACGTTAAAGCTTGATTATTTCTATACGTTCCTTTTGAAAAAAAATGATGATGGCGTGTATCATAAATCTTGGAATGTTAATTTCTATGAAAAATAAGTGTAACACATTTACAATTAGTTTTTTTAGAAGTAATATTTATTTAGCCTAAGAGCGAATTAATTTTTTTTGTTAATATTAATCATCAGCTCGGTATCTGCGTGCTGTGGAAAACACTCACAATCCCCAACCAGCCTCTGTATGTACCAATCACGCATCGAGTAACACAGCTGAACTATGAACTAAAATCACCCGAGTCGTGCATAAACACGGACGCGCCCAGTCCGGAGGAGCTGTCGGATTTTCAATTTCGAGGACGCACGATCGTATACGAAGCTATAATCGCAGAGTAGAATGCCTCGGAAGAAGATTCACGAGCCATTGGTTTTCTACATTTGCGCCAAAAAAATCGAAAAGTTTCGTTCGAACGAAAATAAAATGATCACCTCCTTCTCACCTCCCAAAGTACCATTATTTCGTAACGCTCGATAAATCGATCGTGTATAGTGACATTAATTTATTTCCGTGTAAACATGATTGCTCGTTCTTGATCTCAGTGAAGGGATTTTTTCTCCCCATTAAAAGTGTTTCAAAAAAACAGATCTTACAAAAGACATCCCTTTTTTCGTTGCGTCAAAAAAGCACACTGATTATCTATCGAGTTACCGTAATGTCTTTTGAAATCGTATCGTAAAAATCTCGTCGATCATTCGGTCATTGAAGTTGCTAGAGTTCAAAGTTGCGGATGGAAAAAAAAGAAGGATTCAAACACACGTTCGCTGAAATAATACTGAGTTAGTCAGCGTCGCTCGAATCGGCGTATTGAGAAATCGACGTTGCTGTGAGCACAACCGCTCTGTACAAACAGGTAGTTCTCGTTGTTTCGCGCAACAAAAGTCCGGGCCATAAGACAGCGACGATTTTCGATCCCTGCGAATCCGGTGAGGCGTGATGTCGAGCGTGTATTTCACTGTCGAATTTCGTAAATCCTTTCGCGACATCGAGTATCAGGGGAGTTTCACGCGCCAGACATATCCAGGCTAATGACGAGCATGCAGCAGCGTAACGTTTGAGCTCCGCGGATTGTCTCAGACATGGAAAATCATAGAGCGTTCGTTCCAATTGCGACAAAACACGTTCAGCGACTTGTCGCGTTCCACTGTGATAGCCGAATCGTGCAATTTGATGGTTCATAAATTCCTCGAGATTGTTCGATAATTTCTCTACCTCGTTAGCTCTGCTGCTTGTTAATTCGCGACTCGAGCTTCCGGTCAGATTCATCATTGACGCAAACGTTGTGTTTGCCTCGGTGCTATCACCGTTCAACGTTTTGACAGCTTCGAGACGCCTCGAGGCCTGAACTATCTCGGCTACTCGCCAAGAAAGCTGAAAAAGCATCGAAAAATGACAGCAGACATTGCGAGCCGATCGATCAGGAAATATTGAAAATAGTGGGAGAAATTTATTCGTTTGAAATCATCCGACAATTTCAAGAACTTTGCCGTTTTTCTAAATGGCTAATTATCGTAAATTTCCCAATTATCGAGAACTAATTACAGCTCTCGATAAACAGTATCGCTGTTTGGCTATAATCATGAAAGAAAATGATTTCGGACAAGTGTGAAGTTGATTCTCCGAGGCGAAGGCCTTTGTGTCGAAACTGCGAATTTCCGTGTCCGGAGACAGTCGAAACCAGACGATTTTAGACCTGTTTAGCGCGGCAAAGAATCCGATCATAGTTCGCGTTTAGAACGGCGTGAATATTCCGCGGTTTGCGATAAACAAGTGCGATTCTGACAGGAACGAAAGAAAGTCCGAAACCGAAAGTTCAGCCCCGTGGGACTGAACTTTAGTCAGCCGCTCGATGCGGCTGACTAAACAGACACTGAACTCGCAGATACGGGGTTGGTGAAAAAATTTGTTCAAAAAAAATATATACACGCGAGTAAAGGTGTTGAAACGAAACGAAGAATCCAAACCAACGTGAGGGATAAAGAAAATAGGGTGGAAAATAAATGCGAGTTACTCACGACGACAACGGAAAATAATATTTTCGCTTTGAGATCGGTGGCGTCTTTGAGTGGTTCGAGAGCGTCTAAAGCATCGAGAGTGTGCAAGTGAGCGTGGGCGTACAGAGCGACGTACCTATCGGTAAGTTGCTCTGTCGTCCAGGAGTAACCGTTTGTGGTATATTCGGGTGTATCACCATCTTTGTTGCTCGTAACACTGCTGTTCTCCGTCGCAAGAATTACAACGGGTTCCGGTGTTGGACTACAACTGTCGTCAGTGTGATAGCCCGCACTACTGCTCGATTCCGCTGCCTCGAATCGATCTTCCCGTAAATTCACGAATTCCTTTGTCGTATCCTTTGAATAGAAATTTTATGACATTTCTTCTTCATTACAAAAATTCGTCGATAAAAATGTTTGTATAATTAATGAAAAGATCACGACAATAACAATGTCTCCGTATCTGTATTTATGTCATTAGACTGTGGAAAGATTCGCTGATATCGTAAAAAGCACTTGCTGATGAGCGAACGAAGCGCTCATCAGCGAAATTTTGTAAAAATCTATCGTTATGGTATCACGAGAAAATAATGTATTTTGAAAACCTGATAACTCGAGGACGTGTCGAACGATTCGTTCATTAATCGAAGAGCAACGCTGCAGGCGCGAGAAAATTGCAAGAGACTCGCTGCAAGTGCGGTATTTTTCGTCGAAGCCAAACTTCCGGTACCGTTGGTCAATCCGGACGATTTTTTCACCGCGTTCCATTGTCTCAGTGCTTCTTTGTCCCGCTCGACGCGACATCTGAGTTCACCGATGAGATCCTCCAAGTTACGATCGCACGGTTTTCCCAGTACATTCAAAAGACTCTGATTGTCGATGAGACGCTGTTGCACCTCGCTGTACTTGAGTGACAGTTGTCTTTGATGAGAAGCTGCGCGTACCTGTCGATCTTCGGCTATCAAAGATTACACGTGTTGTTAATTTGCGGAAAGAAGAAGAATCAAAGAACTCTAAGGGCTAACGACACATAGAAACGAATCGTAAAATGGTCCTTTGCCAATTTAGTATTCCGACACTGAAAAAGTCAAGACTCTTACATTCGTCTCTATACTTTTAACGTCCGAATGTACGTGCAAGATTTACAGACTCGCGGAGAAATCTCTTTGCGGGTTTAGACAACCACAACGACGGAAAACAGAAACTACGAGAGAAAAGATAAAGAGCAAAAGTACAAAGGTGGGAGTACATAGAATGAAGACAGGAAGAATGAAGGACGTTTATGAACAATGAGAACAATGAGGTATAAAATGGATATACGTACACGAACCTTTTGATCGCGTACCGCCAACTCCGACACCGCCACCTATACCACCTCCGGCGATATTGTGTTTTCCCCAACTCTCAATCTTGTGTAACGCGAGCTTGTACGCCTCCAAACGCGTCTCGAGTTCATCCCTGAGCTTGGCAGTCAAGGGTAAAAGTGTCGTCGGTGGTACACCCGGTGAGATATTAGCAATTGTACCAGCGCTTTGTCCTATCGCCGTTAGAGCTGTCATTGAAGATTTACCAGCGTTGTTAACGCTACGTGGAGCTACCGTGGCAATTGTAGCCGAGTTGGCAAAGCCAATACCGATGAACGATCCACGCGATGCGTTCGTCGAGTTCGCCGAGTTCCAACGACGATCCTCGACGTTGGTATTCGATGGGACGAGACCATGCTTTCCAAGACCCTCGACAGCTCGCTCCAATGATCTTCGCCTCGAAGCGAGTAGCTTCTTTGAGCCGGGTGACAATTTCGAGAGGGTCACCAGTAATTTACTCCATATCTGCGCGTCCCGTAAATTGTCGGTGATCGAGATGTGATGGACGACCCTCCACAATACCTGATGCTCGATTCTCTCGAGCATGGCATCGTCGATGCTCGAATCATCGGACAATGCGAGACCAAGCAGACGCGTATAAACAGCTTCGAGCAGTGACAAACTGTGCGGCAGGCTCTCAACGATTAGATCCACCGGAATGTCCGGTAAGGCAGCTTTGAACGTGTAACGCGGCAATCTCAGAAGAAAGCTCGCCGCCTCGCGATACTGTCGTCCCTCATAGAGCCTCAGCAATCTTTGAGCAATCAATCACATCGGACTTGTGTATACATCAATTACAAAAGTGTGCAGTTGGTCGGATAGGATATCTAGAGACGCGGCAGCGTCCCGACGCCAAGTAATTTCAATTAATTTTGACGTATCTAAATTACGTACGTATGGCACTTTTCGACAAAATATTTTATACCGGAGTCTTGTCGTGAAAAGTTTTTCAACATCCGCCGTAAAGAACATATCCACCGTCCCCGCAGTTTTGTCATGCAGACTCGACGTTTTGTCATGGAATTTAACGTAATTTATTTAAATGATTACTAGGGAGCTGTCGAGTCAATTATTCGTTTCGTTTCTGTGCAACCTTCAAAAATCCGCGTTCAACAACGATCCACTCGTGTGAATGTAATTTTCATTAAGATTTTTCTACATTCGCACTCTACAATTCATCTAAGAATTAGTGTTTTGTGTAGCATTTTCGTCAATTTCGAAAAATGTCGTCAATCTCGAAACAAAATCGAGGCTGCATGGTACTCTCGAAATCAAAAAAATAATGCGTTGCTGGTCCTACGAAGCAAAGGTTACACATGTAGGCCAAAGCAATATGCAATAATCGCGTACGTAAACTCTCGAGTTTCTCTGTACGAGAGTAATGCGTAATTAATGTGGCTTAGTGTGACATAGAAACGATAGAAAATAGCCGACAAGAGATTTTCTCGGGAAGAAAAGAAACTCTGAGAATGTAATTTTATGACTATTTGATTGCATTTGTAATAACATTATCGGAACAAGCGAGGAAAATGAGACAGCGGAATACAGCAATTGAGAAAAATGAATGGAACGTTATGATGACGAGAGAAAGTAATTTTATTTCTGTGCGAACAGACACCTAAATATATATACATGTATATATGTATATACATTATATGTATATACATTATAAAGATAGCTCAGAAGAATTTCCACTCTGGACAAGAAACGATGGGCTGAAATGTCGCGGTGGCAAAGACGTGGAAGATTAAATCTGCAAAATTATCAAATGCGATTCTGCTCGATGTCGTACAAGCGCAGAGAGATAAAATAGGATATAGAAATGAACGATTTCGGCAAAGGGTTCATGCTGTCAAACTAACATGTAAGACGAAAATTGTCCGGGCAAATGGCAAATAAAAAGAAGGAGATGAAAAAACTAGACAATCAGAGATATTCAACCTTGATCGAATCAAAATGACAAAAGTACGTTGATAGAAAACGAAAATGGCGCGAGCTAAAATAACTCATGACAAAAGTAACCCAAGCAAAGATCACCCGTGATAAAAACAATTAATCCAGGTAAAAATGACTTGACATTAACCAGGATTAAATAAATAAAATGAAAAACTATATAAAATTCAAATTCAAACTATTATTTTGCAAGTCAAGTGTGACGACGGTCCAAACATCAGCATAATAACTTTACTACAAGTGTTTCTACAAGTACAATTATGAAAAACAAAAATGACACGAGAAAAACGCAGAAACCGTCGAAACAGAATAACATAAAACTCATTTACGATACGTCGCGACGAGCAACTGTAATATCCATGCTTACTCTACAGCGTCACTAACGAGAAAGCAATTAACTACAATAAATCCGCGGTTATTTTTTTCTTCAAGCTATCAATGTCAAGTGCTATTTTTGTCGGGGCTACTTTTGTTCGAGCTGCGATGGCCGATAAAATAAAAAAGTGAGTAAAATTATTGTGCTCAACGATTTTATCAAAGGCTGCAAGTCTAATGGAATTTTTATTGCGCCGCAGGACTACAATTATCAAACGCCAAACGCAAGACGTCAGAAATCCATATCGCTCGAAAATGACATCTACAATCGTGATTTTTTAAACAATATTCGTACTTATCGCGTCGTTTGTATTTACTTCAAGTGTATTTCACATTTGCTAAGCTGAATTTATAAGCTGAATTTTTTTTACGGTATGTAGAGCCGAGTTGACGTACCGTCTTAGAGCAACTCGGGGGTTGCACGAGAGCTCTTCGTCAACGATACCAGGGTATCCAGCAACTTGAAACTGTGCTCCGGGTCCCCAGACAAGTCTCTGAATGGGATTTCGTGCTCTCTCGGGTCTTATCCTCTCGCAGGAGTTGAGACTGCACATTGAAGCAGATCCACCCGTGCTTTTCCACATATTCCTCCGTTCGCGTTTGTTTTTTATTTTCTCTGCTTTTGCCCTTTTTCGGTATATTTATTCCTTTCACTCTGGACAACAGGGAACGGTATATTCCTTATGGCTGACAGGGAAAGCACTCACATGTCCGTTGCTCGGAGAAGAATATCCCGAGCTCGTGTCAACTGTAAGAAAGCTCTCTCTCTCTCTCTCTCTTCGCTTTCAGCCGTGACGATAACCCGTGAGATGGTCCAGGGGTATATATATATCCAACCGTCAATTTTCTGGACGCGAGAGAGATTTTTCTCAAATGCATAGGATACAGAGAATATAAAATCGAAGAATATGATCACTCATAGTGCCATGAACAAACGAACGTTCGCACACATTTGTATTCATCCACAGATACAAACGAACTGATCGAAAACTCAATGGGCCGATGACCTACAGCTTGAAGGCTCTGACAATGGCCTACTTGCCGGTGTCATATACGCCTTCTGCACGGTCAACCATGCACACATTTTATCAAGGCATACTATGAGAAAGAGAAAGAAAGCTGGCCAATGGCCTCACCGGTATTTCCTACTTCCTGATGTACACTTTTTTCCCTCTGCCACCTGTTTATCTCATCTCACGGGTTATCCCTGTTTCAGTGTACCTCAACGATAATTGCACCGTCACTTTTCCAGCCTATACGTTATCCATTCGCCAAATATTATCTCGCAGTATCTCGCGCTCCAACTTTTCACACTGCCACTCGAATATAAAGCGACTTTTATTCTCGCGCAGAATTGACGAAACACTTTTTCTACACAGCATCCCTATTTCTCATATCTCACATTTCACTCACCCAGCGCAACGCAATTCAACACTAATACGCTGATCGATCATCGGCGAGATGCGAGGGACCGGTTCGAAGGCAAAACTCGAGAGATTAGCGTTACCGGAAAGAAATAACGAGATGAGACTTTGAGAAAGAAAAATGAAGGAAGCGTGGATGGATTTCAATCTCGTTTTTCCACGTTTTTGCTTTTTGGAGATGCTGATGATGCAAATCGCTGTATGCGACACGCTCGAACGTACACTTCCTTGTGTCACGACGAATTTCACGAGGCGAATGAGAAACTCAGAGGTACTTTCGTATCTTTGAAAGTACAGCGGAGGACCTCGTTTACCGGAGGTGGAAGACAGTCGCGTGCCGGACGGAGAGGCAGGTAAACAGGAAGATGGAGGGAGAATGATGAGGAGAGATGATGGACTCTTTTGAAAGGAATTGCCTGTACCATGTGATACCGACAGGTGTACAGCTCTCGTATCGACTGTTTAAGGCCTGTTCTTGTTTTCTCTTTGGCGTTTCTGTACTCGGATTATAACGGATGGAATGAGAGAGAACGGATGTGTCATTGACTCTCGTCCCCGTCTCATTACGGTAGATTTTCGAAAATTGTCTCGTTTATGTATAATACGCGTGTGTTGGACAAAGACTCGGTGAAAATGTATACGAGGTTTCGATGTCGGTGTGTTGCCCTTTCAGCTTCCGTTACAGAGACATATACACTTTTTTCGCAAACATGCATAGGTGAATACGATATACTTTTTGGCTTGAATTGTGGGACAATTCTTTCCCACAAACGCTCGTTAGTCTATAAATTGTAAAAGGTGAATAATATACATATAAGAAACGGGTTAAGAAAATCGCTGATGAGATTATTAGCTCCCGCGGAGTCGATACACGATGTTGAGCTTGTTCGTCAATGTGAATGAAGACTTTGTAACGACGTGTGTGCGACGGAAGGTGTGAGAATTTCTTCGGAGGTGGATAATTGCTTTTCTTTTTTATACTTCACACGTTTCAATCCTTTTGTAGATACGTCAGGCGATGTAATGTTGTAGAGGATGAAATCGTGATTGTCAAGCAATTTGACGAACTCACGACTCGTATAATCATCGTAAATCATTTCTCTCTGCCAGCGTTGGATTTAATCATCTATAATACGTGGGATTACATTTGGTTTTATGAATAAACGGTCATTGTAAGGTTATAGAGGGAATAATATTTTTTTAGAAAATCGTCGAGTGTCGGTTAAAACACTTGATCGATTAATAGTGCAAATAAGAGATTTTCGGATTTAAGAGCAACCGAAAAATCTCCATATACACAATTGATCTTGACCTGTTATTTATTCGATTTAACGCACGATCCGTATATCATAAAAACGCCTTGTGATTGCCGCAGTCGGATGGATTTTCGCAAGAACATTTTATCACCATTGATTTACTCAATTTTCTTATTTATACCATGAAATCTTGGATTCAAGCGCGGATCAGAAGAACGTAAGACATCCGTAATTCCGACAAAGTAATTAGCGCTTTATCAGAGCCTTAGAAGTATATCTTGAACGGATTTTTTCTCGGATCATGCGATCGGGGTTTGATAGAGAAATTTTAAAACGTAAATTATTTCTCTTTGCCAGCGTTGGATTTAATCATCTATAATACCTGGGATTACATTTGGTTTTATGAATAAACGGTCATTGTAAGGTTATAGAGAGAATAATATTTTTTTAGAAAATCGTCGAGTGTCGGTTAAAACACTTGAATGATTAATAGTGCAAATAAGAGATTTTCGGATTTAAGAGCAACTGAAAAATCTCCATATACACAATTGATCTTGACCTGTTATTTATTCATTTTTACGCACGATCCGTATATTATAAAAACGTCTTGTGATTGCCGCAGTCGTATGGATTAACGCGAAAACATTTTATCACCATTGATTTACTCAATTTTCTTATTTATACCATGAAATCTTGGATTCAAGCGCGGATCAGAAGAACGTAAGACATCCGTAATTCCGACAGAGTAATTAGTGCTTTATCAGAGCCTTAGAAGTATATCTTGAAAAGATTTTTTCTCGGATCATGCGATCAGGGTTTGGTAGGGAAATCCCAAAACGGCCATAACGCGAATGGCCGTCAGATTACCCGATTAGGTACCAGTAGAAAAATCGTAATACGGTCGTCATAAATATATAGCGTGCGTGTATTTTCCTTGACATACTATATGTAAATAAATTCATAAAAATAATTTGTATGTGTTAATTATTAATTATAATATTCCTACATACTATACCTGCAGTGAATATTTATCTACACTTTGTAATTTGCGTTTGTGAAAATGAAATTCTGTATAATTCAGTTCTTTGACCTTGTTGGATCGGGCGTCTTGATGCGACCGTGGTCCGGCGATCGTTTCAGCCCACAATCAGGTATCTTGATCAGGGCCATTACGGTCCAAGTGTTACTCGTTGGATATGGCCCGGATTCGACGTCCTGATCAGTGTCTGATCCAATCGTCCAGCACACCTGTTATGGGATTCTCTAAAGCGTTAACGACACGATTGTCGGTATCGTTAGCAATGTTAAATGTATCGGTAACGATACCAATAATCGTCGTTAACGCGTTAGAGAATCGCGTATTGTACCCTATAGCAGAGCCGAACGAAATTTCTAGTCGAAACGGTGTATTAATAAGTAGGGGCGATGTCGACACATTAAGTAAAGATTTGAAATATAAATGTAATTTTCTGGTTTAAAGGCATTTTAACGACCAACTGTAGTTTTCAGAGGTCGGGTGGAGTTTACGATCAACACCTGTCAAAAATAACGACAGCAATTCCGACCGTCATGACATCATGACAATGCAGAAATAGAAACGGCTCTTAATCAAAATTGACATTATATTTTCTTTTTCACTTTTCATCATCAAGAGAACGCTGATATTTCTTTATCATGAAATGAAAGTCCTCATCCAGCCTCCTGCCAAATTTCTAATGTTCACAAGGGGAATCATCACAAGCGATATAATTGAAATACGAGGATATTTTAATAGAGAAGCGAATTAAAAAATGACGTTCGATTCGTAACGGGCAACACGTGTAAAAAAGGTACAAGTGCGTTCTATGTACTCGGTGTTGGATTACATGTGGGAAACGCCGCGATATATGTTACGAGAGAGGAAGGACTGGGACAACCGACCTACTGGCCCGCATACCATACTCGTGATCTCTCATCGAGACTGCTGTGCCCTCGGCTTATGGTACCGATACTCTTTATGGTATACACTCTCTATATTTCTCCCTTTCGCGTCCTCGGCTCTTTACCATCTTCTCGCATGCGGACACACACACACACCCATAAAGGAAACACTTGTTCTCTTCCGTTTTACTTTTGCGAGTGAGATCGACCTGCAAAGATTCGCACGTGTTTCCTTTAATTACGATGCAATTACAAATGCACTAATTTCTTCGTATGCAATGCACGTGAAGAAATTCGCGAAGGATTATATAAATACAAATCATTTGCGGGGAACAAAAGGATCGCCACAAAATGATTTCGAAGCAATTTTGACGTAGGAAATTACATTCCCTCCACTGTGAACCCTGACTCCCATCCCGCGGCGTAAAATGATTAATTCTATTTTATAAACACCTCCACTGTTGGGTGCGAATTTTGATATATTTTTTTTTTATCAAGTCAAAGCTATTGTCTTTTTTGCAACCTCGAGCTATCGTCTTCTCCAAGTTGAGCATTGAAATGGACAACAGATTTTTATTTTCAGAATGAACGGAACGCAGAGTATGGACGTTTGAAAAACTTGAAAAATCACGGAGCCGAGTAAAATGGATCGTCATTTACTGGGGGACCATTTTTCCGAATAAAGGTACAAGGAAGCCAAAATGATAGTCCAGATTTGTATCAATTTCAGTGCACATATTGTTGAACATATACGTATCATGGGAAATGGCACATGAATCTTTATAAGTCCGTGTCATTGACTCGTAAACGCTTTGTACGTAAGCTTCAGGGTCCCCTAGGTTTTCTCACTGGCTGGGAAGCATCCGAACCCGAGCGTATCTATAGCTTTGCGAAATTTTTGAATCATGAACACACATTGCTTGATATATTTGGGGTATACTTCTCAACAACGTTCGCCCCTTATTTTCAATTCATTTAAAAATGACCTTAATCAATAACAGATGGTTCATTTTGACATAACTTGTGAGACAAAACCAGATTTTCATGAATCATTTGAATTTTGTTTTAAACAAAGATAATGAACAAAAATAAAATTCGAATGAGTGGCTTGTACGTATAGAAAAATCCAAAAAAAACGATATTACAGGGGAATTCCTGGATAACGTTATATAGCGATAAAAAAATGGTATTATATGTAATAAACGAGGTATTTTAATTTTTTTGTTACACAAATTGATGCCACGACATAGGTTTTCAAGCGTCGAACTGATTTGCACTTTTTCTAAAATTGACATGAAATCCCCGTGGGATAAACTGCCAACGTTATCGCTCCATTGATAAAGAATTATATAGCCTTTTGGAATCGCGTTACCTTGTTAAAGATTACGTCGTTCGAGTGATTTCAGATGAAAATTGGAATAAACGAGAAATGGCAGAATCTTATTATGTGGCAAATGGAACGAAGCGAAAAGTAAGCGAAGAAATCAAAGGTCCTGTGGGTCAAATGTAGATCGATTTTCCTTTGAATGGCCTGTATTACTGTAAGTATAGTTATGGCTTGCTGGTGTTTTGCGAGGGTGTGAGTACACGAGTACAGTGCACAGGAGGTAGTCGCACTCGCGGTTGCCCTCTCTCTCTCTCATCTCGTTCCTTCTCTCTCGTTCTTCCTCAGGCTGAGTCCTCATCGATCCAGCCTGCACCTTATCGTCGAGCTCCATCTTCCCTCGGGCTCACAAGCTCTCCAACAATTATTCCGAGCGCCAACTTCCATCAGCAAACTCTCTCATATAAATATAGCATATACGTATACGGTAGAAGCTTATTATAGGTATGTAGATTCAGCTACTTCTGCTCTCTTCTACCGCCCTGTTATTATACATAGTCGCCAACGAATCTTTTTTCCAATTTTATAATATGAATGTTTATAATAGACAGTCATAGGGTGGCCACCCCTTTTATTTTGCTGCCGTCGAGATAATCGAATGGATCAGGAGTGCTTTTTGTAGAAGATTTCATAAACTTTTCGGAAAAAAAATACATCGTTCACCTGGAAATTATGTTTTTGCAGCAAGAGAGTGGCCACTGCGAAAAGATGCGTGAAAAAACATTATTTTCTTACAGGGATAAAGTAGACGTTTTTATCAAAAAGTTAATGAAATTTCCTTCAAAAATGATTTATTCAATTATCTCGATGGAAAGCAAAATAAAAGGGGATGTCCACCTTATATAATTGTCACTATATATATGCGCATAATACTCTCGTTCTCGCTGATGTTGCAGCTCTCCACTGCCATTATGTTGTAAATGTATAAGTATCGTAGAACACGTTATGCACGGTTGAAAGTTTTCCCCAAACGACTCATAGCCGTGGGACGTACTTAAACCAGACTTTACTCGATTTTACATGTTCAACTATCGTCTAGCCTCGACGTACAAGCGACGTCGCGGGTTTCGAAAAGTTTTTGCTTTCTTTTAAAAATCGCCACTCCTCGAGTTTTATCGCAAGAGGGTCTTTTGTTTGACTTTTGAAGAAATTGCCTCACCTCAGCTTTGTTGAACTTGCGAAAAAGCCTGAAGCTTCACGCGAGGTCCTTTCTGCGACCGTTTTTTTCCACCATTATAAATGTCGCATTTGCATCGAAAGCTCACTTTTATACAAACATTGTGTCATATATCTAACGCATGGCGCTCTAAACTGTTTATGATTCTTGGATACTATATATTATCTTCTTTCTTATAAAAAGTTGATGAGGAGATATAGATCGAAATTATCGAAATATCGCATGCTTTGTTGTCGTTTTATTCGTTTCGTGATTGGTCTGTGATGAGCGCAGCCGCGAAATTCATGCGAGACTGTATTCGCGCGGTTTTTTATGCTGTTTTGGCCACTTGTCGACTCGTGACATTAATCGCGGTTAGCAAAGGTTATAGTTCTACGATAATTTATTCTGTGAAAAAGAAATCATCCATATCGAGTAAGTAAGAGTACTATATTTCACAATTGAATTTATATTGTACGGAGAGAAAATGAGAGATAGTCCGGGAGAAGGAGAGTGAATCAACTAAACTAGCTTCTCTTGCACATTTTTTCAAGCGAAAATTTTTCTCCCTTCTTTCTCCCTTGCACATTAATGTTTTATAAAATTTACAAGAAATGATTCTTCGATCAGACGATCTCGCGAGAAGCGTTTTCCTTCAAAGTAGTGGCAGATAAAAAGAACGATCGACAACTCCATCAAAATTTAACCACGCATAGAGGAAACAACTCTAAACAAGATGCTTCATGTCCGGTTTCCGGAAATTTTTGTTCTACAGCAATGTCGGGCGGGTAAACAGTATCGCAGGCGCAATACTACCGCTCGACGCTGGCCCGGAGAGGCTATCTTTCCGCTCTACTGCAATGTCAGGCGGGTAAACAGTCTCGCAGGCGCAGTACTACCGCTCGACGCTGGCCCGGAGAGGCTATCTTTCCGCTCTACAGCAATGTCGGGCGAGTAGCAGTCTCGCAGGCGCAGTGTTACCGCTCGACGCTGGCCCGGAGAGGCTATCTTTCCGCTCTACAGCAATGTCGAGCGGGTAAGCAGTCTCGCAGGCGCAGTACTACCGCTCGACGCTGTAGTACTCGACAGTAGTAGCAGATGAAAAGAACGATCGACAACTCGATCAAAATTTAACCACGCATAGGGGAAACGACCCCGAACAAGATGCTTCATGTCCGGTTGTCGGTTATTTGGTTTCAGTTTTTCCCCTTAAGGGTAGCGGCAGACGGAAAGAACGATCGACAACTCGATCAAAATTTAATCACGCATAGGGGAAACGACCCCGAACAAGATGCTTCATGTCCGGTTGTCGGTTATTTAGTTTCAGATTTTCCCCTTAAGGGTAGTGGCAGACGGAAAGAACGATCGACAACTCGATCAAAATTTAACCACGCATAGGGGAAACGACCCCGAACAAGATGCTTCATGTCCGGTTGTCGGTTATTTAGTTTCAGTTTTTCCCCTTAAGGGTAGCGGCAGACGGAAAGAACGATCGACAACTCGATCAAAATTTAACCACGCATAGGGGAAACGACCCCGAACAAGATGCTTCATGTCCGGTTGTCGGTTATTTAGTTTCAGTTTTTCCCCTTAAGGGTAGCGGCAGACGGAAAGAACGATCGACAACTCGATCAAAATTTAACCACGCATAGGGGAAACGACCCCGAACAAGATGCTTCATGTCCGGTTGTCGGTTATTTAGTTTCAGTTTTTCCCCTTAAGGGTAGCGGCAGACGGAAAGAACGATCGACAACTCGATCAAAATTTAACCACGCATAGGGGAAACGACCCCGAACAAGATGCTTCATGTCCGGTTGTCGGTTATTTAGTTTCAGTTTTTCCCCTTAAGGGTAGCGGCAGACGGAAAGAACGATCGACAACTCGATCAAAATTTAACCACGCATAGAGGAAACGACTCTGTACAAGATGCTTCATGTCCGGTTGTCGGTTATTTAGTTTCAGTTTTTCCCCTTAAGGGTAGCGGCAGACGGAAAGAACGATCGACAACTCGATCAAAATTTAACCACGCATAGGGGAAACGACCCCGAACAAGATGCTTCATGTCCGGTTGTCGGTTATTTAGTTTCAGTTTTTCCCCTTAAGGGTAGCGGCAGACGGAAAGAACGATCGACAACTCGATCAAAATTTAACCACGCATAGGGGAAACGACCCCGAACAAGATGCTTCATGTCCGGTTGTCGGTTATTTAGTTTCAGTTTTTCCCCTTAAGGGTAGCGGCAGACGGAAAGAACGATCGACAACTCGATCAAAATTTAACCACGCATAGGGGAAACGACCCCGAACAAGATGCTTCATGTCCGGTTGTCGGTTATTTAGTTTCAGTTTTTCCCCTTAAGGGTAGCGGCAGACGGAAAGAACGATCGACAACTCGATCAAAATTTAACCACGCATAGGGGAAACGACTCCGAACAAGATGCTTCATGTCCGGTTGTCGGTTATTTAGTTTCAGTTTTTCCCCTTAAGGGTAGCGGCAGACGGAAAGAACGATCGACAACTCGATCAAAATTTAACCACGCATAGGGGAAACGACCCCGAACAAGATGCTTCATGTCCGGTTGTCGGTTATTTAGTTTCAGTTTTTCCCCTTAAGGGTAGCGGCAGACGGAAAGAACGATCGACAACTCGATCAAAATTTAACCACGCATAGAGGAAACGACTCTGAACAAGATGCTTCATGTCCGGTTGTCGGAAATTTAGTTTCAGTTTTTTAAAAATTCCTTGCTTTCCACAATTTGCTACTTATGCCGAATTATAATGTGTTCTCTAGGGGTCTATACTTAATTCAAGACGGAGCGCCGTAGCGCGAAAACGCAGCCGGTCGCGCGCGTGAGCGCGCGTCTCTTGACCCTAGTTGTAATAAAAAGTTGATGAGGAGATATAGATCGAAATTATCGAAATATCGAAATATCGCATGCTTTGTTGTCGTTTTATTCGTTTCGTGATTGGTCGGTGATGAGCGTAGCCGCGAAATTCATGCGAGACTGTATTCGCGCCGTTTTTTATGCTGTTTTTGACAGTTGTCAACTTGTGACATTAATCGCGGTTAGCAAAGGTTATAGTTCTACGATAATTCATTCCGTGAAAAAGAAATCATCCATATCAAGTAAGTAAGAGTGCTATATTTCACAGTTGAATTTATATTGTACTGAGAGAAAATGAGAGATAGTTCGGGAGAATGAGAGTGAATAAACTAAACTAGCATTTCTTGCCCATTTTTTCAAGTGAAAATTTTTCTCCCTTTCTCCCTTGCACATTAATGTTTTATAAAATTTACAAGAAATGACTCTTCGATCAGACGATCTCCCGAGAAGCGTTTTCCTTCAAAGTAGCGGCAGATGGAAAGAACGATTGACAACTCGATCAAAATTGAACCACGCATAGAGGAAACGACTCTGAACAAGATGCTTCATTTCCGGTTATCGGAAATTATGTTTCAGTTTTTTCTCCTTCGGAGTAGCGGCAGATGGAAAGAACGATCGACAACTCGATTAAAATTGAACCACGCATAGAGGAAACAACCTAAACAAGATGCTTCATGTCCGGTTTCCGGAAATTTTTGTTCTACAGTAATGTCGGGCTCGTAAACAGTCTCGCAGGCGCAGTGTTACCGCTCGACGCTGGCCCGGAGAGGCTATCTTTCCGCTCTACAGCAATGTCGGGCGGGTAAACAGTCTCGCAGGCGCAGTACTACCACTCGACGCTGGCCCGGAGAGGCTATCTTTCCGCTCTACAACAATGTCGGGCGAGTTCACAGTCTCGCAGGCGCAGTACTACCGCTCGACGCTGTAGTACTCGAAAGTAGTGGCAGATTCAAAGAACGATCGACAACTCGATCAAAATTTAACCACGCATAGAGGAAACGACTCTGAACGAGATGCTTCATTTCCGGTTGTCGGAAATTTAGTTTCAGTTTTTCCCCTTAAGGGTAGTGGCTGATGGAAAGAACGATCGACAACTCGATCAAAATTTAACCACGCATAGAGGAAACGTCTCTGAACAAGATGCTTCATTTCCGGTTGCCGGAAATTTAGTTTCAGATTTTCCCCTTAAGGATAGCGGCAGATGGAAAGAACGATCGACAACTCGATCAAAATTTAAGCACGCATAGAGGAAACGACTCTGAACAAGATGCTTCATTTCCGGTTGTCGGTTATTTAGTTTCAGTTTTTCCCCTTAAGGGTAGCGGCAGACGGAAAGAACGATCGACAACACGATCAAAATTTAACCACGCATAGGGGAAACGACCCCGAACAAGATGCTTCATGTCCGGTTGTCGGTTATTTAGTTTCAGTTTTTCCCCTTAAGGGTAGCGGCAGACGGACAGAACGATCGACAACTCGATCAAAATTTAACCACGCATAGGGGAAACGACCCCGAACAAGATGCTTCATGTCCGGTTGTCGGTTATTTAGTTTCAGTTTTTCCCCTTAAGGGTAGCGGCAGACGGAAAGAACGATCGACAACTCGATCAAAATTTAACCACGCGCAGAGGAAGCGACTCTGAGCAAGTTGCTTCATTTCCGGTTTTCGGAAATTTTGTTTCAGATTTTTCACAGATTCATCTGGTCCAGCGTTCGATCGGCGGATGAGAGGAACGATCGATAACTCCATCAAAATTTAACCACGCGCAGAGGAAACAACTCTAAACAAGTTGCTCCATGTCCGGTTTTCGGAAATTTTTGTTGTTTTTTTATAAAATTTAAAAGAAATGTCTCTTCGATCGGACGCTCTTGCGAGAAGCGTTTTCCTTCAAAGTAGTGACAGATAAAAAGAACCAACGACAACTCCATCAAAATTGAACCACGCATAGAGGAAACAACTCTGAACAAATTGCTCCATGTCCGGTTTTCGGAAATTTTTGTTCAATTTTTTAAAAATTCCTTACTTTCCACAATTTGCTACTTATGCCGAATTATAATGTGTTCTCTAGGGGTCTATACTTGATTCAAGATGGAGCGCTGCAGCGCGAAAATGCAGCCGATCGCGCGCGTGAACGCGCGTCTCTTAACCCTAGTATATTATATGTTATATACGACAATTTATTGAACAGGTGTTTATCAAAAGTTACGATAGTTGACTAAATTGAGAGAGTGCATTGAGTGCACTTTTTGAGTGCACATTTCAAAATTCCTAATAGAAATAATCCCACGGGGACGTTGAAGTTATTTGGGCTAGAAAAGATATTACCGATGTAGAATACTCGAAATTCAAAGTGGTTTCAACATTTTTCCTCTTTACCGCCTTAAGATGATTTAACAATAATTTTCTTAAATCTCTCACTCGTTTCTCGCGCTCTCAAAGTATTTTTCCCTCATTTATCATAACTCGCCTCTCATATTTAACTGCCATACTCTTCGTATCTTCGTTGAAACGCTGCTCGCTCATTTAACGATGCTAAAGTGAAAGCCACTTTTGCAAAGCAACTCAACTTCAGGAATGTTTTCCGCATCAGATATTTCAACTTCTTTGACGATAATACATTTTGTATCGCACACTTTGTTCCACCAATAAAGAATTTCGAGTTGAATTGACATTGTCATTTCTACTGCAGCATCACTTTTGCTGCAACGCGTTAAAAGTCTCATTTTAAAATAGTGGGTGAGAGAAGGGAGAAAAATGTCAAGTTAGATAAGCTCCCGTTCATGGATCCGGTACATGCACATTTTTAATTAATATATGTATATCGTCGGGCGACTGAGAGATGACATTACGAGAGATAAAGACTGGACAGGCAAATGAGAAAACTCGTTATCACGATATATAGCGACCAGTTTAATATACCGGGTATCCTGTGGGAAATCCCCGAAAGTAATTAACAATTATTTCAACACAGATAGAATGGATGAAACTCACAGCCATTTAAAAAGCGAAGATTTAAAGATTGTAGTCGGAATAAATAAAATATCTATTTTCAAACTACATCCAGTGGACGGTTTTGAGACATTTTTCTCGTCAAAAATTCTTCACGGATTTGCCAATAGGTCTAAAAAATGATTTCCTATATGGCATTTAAAGTAATCGTATTTGTAAATCCGTATGGGACAGATGAGGTTTTTATTATTAATGAAAATAAACATTTCGCGATATTTTTTCTTACGATTTTTCGGCAGTTGGTATATATGCAATAAAATGGCGCTATACTTTTTATTTTATGAAACAACGTCTCATGTTTTATCTCGTTTCCCCATAAAATGAATCTTTTGTACAATAAGCGTCTATCCGAACTTTATTAATATTCACCACGAGCTATAAACGTTCGTTTCATTAAACGAGCAGAATCAATTTTTACTGCGTGTATGATACACCTTGTATGTGTTATAGCGGAACGTAATAAGGAAAAGTTTTAGAGCAGAGAAGAAAAAACGGGACAAAACAACAGACTTTAAGATACACGAGAGCGCGTATGGTGTTACGAGCGTCCGCGTTTATGTCGCTCTTCCGGTTTCGCGTGCTCCGCATATCGTCTTGTGTGCTCGTTCAACGACACCCACCGCAGCGTCAGTTGCACGATCAGTTGGTATGATCCAGTCTCTACATACGCACTACATACATTTCATAAACATGAACATATTTATGTAATTATAAAAAATCGTAATCCGGAAACCGTCAGATTTCGGAGTTTTCGCGAAAAAAAGTCGGTTCGTTTCGGTAATTTCCGATCGGTTGGAGTTTTTCAATTTTCACAATAAAAATAGCGTATGTGTGGCTAGGGAGGAAACGAGACGATTTCAGACGAGTGTGAAGGCATCGCGCGATTCTGAAATCGTGTTTCGTCCCGTGTTACACACTGTATTTTTCATATCATCTGTATTAAAACTGAGAGTTTTGATGTCTAATAGCGATGACAGATAGCGCAGCAAAAAATTTGATTAGTCGATGTTTTGAGTGGCACGAATATTGCGAGCCTTATAATAAAGAAATGCAATTCAGACGGGGGTGAAATGAAGTCAGAAACTGAATATTTTTGCCCTAGGGCATCAGAAGACGCGGACAGAAACTGAATGCCCTCTGCCCTACTTCGCATCGGTCGTTTCGGCTGGCTACACACGCTAAATGGGTCAGCGTGGAAAAATCGATGAAAATCGATGGTCCAACTCGGAAAATCTCCCAAGAATCGAAAAATAAAGAAATTCTAAAACGCCCTCCAAAACTAAAGCGTTTTAGAGGAACAACTCATTTGGACAAAAAATCATAGATTTTAAATAAGATTGTAATAAAATAAAAAAAATTAAAATTGTGGATTTATAAATTTAATTTAAAGTTCTACATGGATGTATTTGCCGCGCTCGGTACGAATGACACCGATGGTTTATCGAAAACTCGACGATTCAGAGTGCAAAGATTGAAGAAAAATGAAAAAATTTCAGTTTGATGTAAAAGGAAAAGGAGTTTCTCAAAAATAATTTGTCAATAAATGTTTAGTATTGGTATTATTCAGAATTATTCCGCTCGGAATCTTACATGTAATTGATTTCTTAAGCTTGTCACAAGTACTCGAAATTCTCATTCTATTTCGGTTACGTTGAGATTGTACATGTCATACGTTTTTGATGCTTCAGCCATAATCATACTCCAGCTGGACCGCAAATGCCAGACACGATGTTTCTCAGGTCGCGTCATCTTTACAGTCGACGTAATTTCGGTGTAACCGAAAAGTTGTATCATATCTCGTTGCTTCAAAGGAAAACCTTGTCAAAGGGAATTCGAATGGCGTGCTCATAGTAGACAGTATATGCTCAGGAACTTTATATCAATAATGGAAAATTAATTTTTAAAAGAAGTACCGAATTGGCCCGCATTCGAAGACTTTTTCATTAAGCGAATCCCTCTGGTGATATATCAAACGAATATGAGGTTAACAATCAATGAAAAAGGCGCGGCAAAAAATGGTGACGTTGTCGCGCGACTAATTGGCCCAACTTCATCAATCAATAACTCATGAAGGGTCTGTTGAATCAAAAAGTGCCGGTGCACATTTTCCTCTTGAAATTTTATCGCGAATGTAACTACTTGGAACCCAATTTTGGGATAATATATTCTCTCGCTTCGGCATTTTTTCCCTACATTTATATTCACGATTTCAGACACGGCCCACGAAAGGTCGAACACGCTAATTAAAATCCACCCCAGACTTGAAAAATTAGATTTTTGGTAAAAGATGAGGAACAGCCGCTGGTCATTTAAAAAATTTTTTAAATCCTTTCTCGTTTTAGACAATCATTCGTCAATCTGAAAATCCGCTGTGAGTGACAATTTCTGTGACCATCGCACTGTTTTTCCCCTCCTAAGTAAAGTATCCCGCAGCATTAATTAATATTCTTTCGTGACTCGCCTCTGTCACAGTGTCCCTGCTCACGTTGACGATGACGTCGTGATCCTCTACGAGAATTCGAGAAAACGTGGAGGAATAATTTAACGAAGAACGCAGTGCCTACATCTCGGGAGTGAATGGCGGGAAAGACCCGAGTGCAAGAGGAAAAAATAAATGTCCGTGCCATACGACGCTTGCATATATATACATGGCTGGTGCTATGTGGTAAATGGGCTGCGGTTATCGTTACGGTTACGGTTACAACGGGTTGAATAAGAGAGGAAAAAAAAGAGACCATGTGACGATGATGGAGAGAGACGGAAAGGGAAAATTACGAGGGTGAGTGAAAAGAGAGGGAGGAAGAAAAGGAGAAAGCGATAGTTACCCACCAGTGTGTCGCGTATTAACCGAGAGGAATAGAGATGGAGGTAAGCTGATCGATAGGGCATAACCACCACTCGGTGTTTCTCCCGTCCCGTTCTATCTCGTAAATCCACCGACGCTGTGGGATATTCGTCGCTGCATAACCAAACGTCTCTCTTGTCTCTACCCGCTATATTCTCGCCTCGTCAACGGCCTGTCTGTCGACTCACCAGGCACACGATATCTGGAAACACTGACCCAGCAGGGTAGGACGTGGCACACGCGTTTATAATGTTATTACAACAATATATATATACAATGTACGGCGTTATATATCGTCAACGTTTATTTGTATATCAGGGTACTAACCTACATAAAAAAAAAATGTATTCCGTTTGATGTCCCTCCGACATTGCGCTGTACAAGGGTGATTATTTTTCACCCGTAAGGCATCTGTTATTATTATCATGGGACTTGAAATTTCATGGACTCCCTTCGATTTACTTTCTTGCCTTCGTATCCGCGAAATATCTTGATTAATGTACCAAGCTGTTGGTTCTTCACCCTTATTTTCTCGCGCAATTGCCGTGTTTACCTTTTTTCGTAAGCCGAATCGCCATTGTTTCTGAGTGAAACAACGGGAGGGGATGAAATGATGACGATCTGCTCAAGGCTTAGGAATATGTTGCGAATTTTAAGGGGGTATAGCGTAAGTGAATTATTATTTAACTGGCCATGAGTCGTAGGCCGGATGTTGGGATAAAGTTGTTGTCCTCATGGTTTGTTCGTCGCACACCACGACAAAGAGTTTCCGTATATGTATATAAGCTGTCCGCAAACCCACGGACAGGCTCCAATCAGCCCTTATTCAATATTCAAATGAAGCTCACGAGCTTCTCTCTCGATAAGTGTCGCGTAACAACTCTCTCGTGAGTATCATCGATCTCGGTCTACCCTTCCTTCATCGCGATGGTGTTGAGCCGCGTAAAAAAAAATCGACTTGCATATTTTACGGTGGCCTCGGTCATACGGGAAATTTGCGAGCAGCCATTTTGTTGGGTGCTCGTTGACGTTATTTGGCACTGCTCTTGTTTTACCGCTCTGTTTTCATTATTTTCAGCATCAGTTGTAGGATTTTGTACACCGCTCCTTGTCCATTCTCGAATTTTACTTGTGGTATTAATCTTCGGGGGCTGTACACCTTTTTTCTACCAACGTTTTTAACCACGATGTGGACTCTAGTGAAAATCTAGTTTCCGATTATTTGCAATTTTGCAAAAGAACGAACACGTTTTATCAATTTTTACCGTCAGCTCGATCGACACCCGTTCCGTTGATTTTCGATAGACACTGTCGCAGCCTCTCGCGTTATTAATCTCATGAAAAACTTTCTCCCAGCTACCGAGAGAGACCCTGCAACCCTCGAGTCTTCCCGGCGGATACCTTTCACAAATTTTTCATCCAATCCCGTCTTAGGAATGTTCCGCACTTTTGAAATTTCAGCTACTTGGAAGTACCATCAGAGAAGCACACGTCGTTGCGACACCCCGACTTTGACAGTTAAAAACCTACCCGATCATCATTGATCGCCTCAAAATTTGATAGTCGATATTAATTGCATTACTAGATGAAATATAATTGGTGGAGGACAGCTTGAGAGTATTCCAAGTTTCAATGGCATTGCCGAAAGATGGCGAACAAATGAATTGTTGAAGTCTCTCCGCATCGTACGCCCTTACCTTACCGGGTATCATATATAAAGATTCCGCAATAAATATAGTCAATGTATCGGAGGGTTTGGTGTCTTTACCCTCGGAGAACCTTTGCGTCACCCTCACAAAATTCCTCACCCGCGTTTCATTCAGTCTACAATAATGTCAATCTCTCTTCCACATTCATGGCTACTCCTCTTTTCCTCTCGAAAGTTCGCCATGACGTTCCATCAAAGCGAGGTGGATGATAATGATGCTAACGCTGAAAGAGGGTTCTTATACTCCTCCTTCTGCAACAAGCCGGCCTATACAACGACACGCAGCATCCATGTTTGCTGTACTCGCGTTCGTTGTGCTCGCATACTTAAAGCTCAACCCCATCTCGCTCCCTCTTTGCTCTCTCGCGATGAGGAACCTTATCGGGCTCGTCCGACGTCCTGGATGTGGTTATCGTCATTGTGTGGTAAACACGACACATCCGTGTTGTACCACACAGCCGATATATAACACGACATACATCCAGAGAGCAAGAGAGAAGTCGACATGCATATATCGAGAGAAACAGCGAGAGGGATGAAATGGAGGTTGAGTAAAGAGAGAGAAAAGTGAACGGTGTCGAGAGACCAAGTTAGAAACGAGCTGGTTTATAGGCACAGGCAATCAGCCAACATATGTGAGGAGAACGGCTAGTGAGCGGGCAAGGGTGTGACAGATTTCACGGGACGTCGAGCTAACGAAAAACTAGTCGGCTGTGAGGTGAGAGAGCAGAGACACTCTACCTATACATATTTAATATTCATATATATACATATTTACATATATACGTATATAATATATACACATACACACACACACATATATATATATATATACAGGAAAAGGTATGGTTCCTCTCACTACCGGCCTCTTTCCCCTCATCGCGAGCTCACCCTCTCCCTCCTCGTTCTCAACATCCTCATACCGTGGTACAGACCACCACCTGTACAAGAGCACAAGCGTACATCTCTGCTCATCGCGAACCTCAACGCTCCTTTACGTTCATGATATTACCCCGTTGTACGCCCGAGTATCCGCGCCACATTCCGAGTATTTGTGCATGGCATACCGTTCTACAATTCGCGGTTTATGCGTACCTCTATACGTTCCGTATGCATGTTTGCGTATGTGATGTATACGCCGCTGGTAACACTGTAATCGAATTCGCATAGGGGTTCTCGTATAGCTCATTGGAAACGACGGGAATTACGGGAGAATCGAGCGTGTATGAGAATGAGAGAGAGAGAGAGAGAGAGAAAGTCAATATAGAGAGGTTAACATTCGACGAGAGAACAACGACATGGCTGAAATACTTCCCGCACAATCGGCCTTTCAATAGCTTCGTGGTACTTGGGAAATAAGTGTATGTTCGCGTTACAGACATTTGTACACCGACATTCGCTACTTTTTCATCCCTTGCTCTCACTTCCTGCCACCATTTTTTCCCGCGTTTCTGCTTCGGTGGGAATATTCTCTGGTCGAAGATGCTGCACCAAAGTCAAGCGCTATTTTGCCAAAGTGTTTCAGGATTACGTATCTCACTTTTCATATACCATTTGTAATCGGCAGGCTCTCTCAGCTGCTTTCGATTAAACTTTCACCCCTTTCTACATCGTCATCTCTTCATCTTCCATTCCAACGTTCTCCACTTGACGATATAACGCTGGATGCCTCCATTTTCCTCTCTCCCTCTCTCGTAATGTACATTGTACCGTATGTACACATTGGCTTGGGAGATGATTCAACGAATGGAATTTCCGTAATCGCGCAGAACCGATTACCGGAAGATAATCCAACGTTCGGAGGCTGGGCCGGCAATTTCAAAGGACCTCGCGGAGATTGCCGCGCAACGATCCCAAAAAAACTCTTGGATTCGTTACGACCTTCGCTTTTTCATCATTTCCCTGATGCGTTCGGCTATATATAAACATATATAGTATATACTTAGATATACGAATATACATCGTTCACCCTTGCACGCGCTTTTCTTCGATACGGATTTTTTATCCTTTCTCACTCCGATTCCCAGTCGGCCATTCATCCCATTTCCCCTTACATCTATCCCAGTAGTCTACTCGCTGTGCGAGAGAAATTATCATGGATAGCCAGACGAGAGTGGAGCGGAAAGAGGAGACATGGACGGAGGAGAGATTAAGAGCGAGATTTAGAAAGAGCGAGGAAGGAACGATGGTCGATAATCGAGAGACCCTAACAACCGCAACGCGATGAGCTACGTGTGGAAACAACTTTGAGAGAATATCTTCAAGTTATATGCGTGTACTACGTGAATAAAACGTGTGAGTATTGGAGCGGGAGGATGGAAGAGCAGCGTGAGTGAGCCAAGGGATGCTGGACGATATCTATTTAAGCACCCGATACTCCTTGGTCCGTTGGTCCTTGTCCGAGATGTATCCTTTCTGCAGACACCGGTATACTGGTCCTGCAATCCGATCAAATCCAATCGACCATCGTCATTCTCCGTGTATTCTCGGTCCAACACCCTTTTTATCGCCCGCGGTCCTATTCGTTTATTTCCACCCCTCCCTTCCTCTCGCTCCTCTCCACTGTCATAAAAACATAACAACGCTGTCGTACGAAGTAATTTCCGATAATCAAATTGCCAAATACGCTTTGGGCACAATGATTATTCGTTGACATTCGTTTCCCATCAAGATAGAGCTCTTTCGAGGCAAATCCATCACAATGTTGTGTATATCTCACAGGATATACCCGCGATATTATATTATTTCATTCGTGTATTTATCATCCAACCGAGTTTTAAGCTTCACCCCGACGTTTTATCGTATAAACTTGGAAAAGATTCCATGGAAAACTTTATAAACAGCTTCGCGTATAAATCTCGTCCATAAAACTTTTAAGAGTCATAAATTCCGGAGAGAACGTAAATTTGTCGACGAGAAACCTGCTAAACTGTATTTCGACCGATGTTTATCGATTTATTCGCTTGAATACGAGTTATTATTTGTACAATTGTCCAGTCAGTTTTGACCAGTCATGTACAAAGTCGCGGAGCTCGAATAATTCGAGAGGGAGAATTCGATTTGAAACGCCATTGCGGGGTTATAGGAGCGTGTCATCATTGCCACTATTGTCCAATGGACAGACTTTGTTCTTTCACGTATAAACCGTGATATCGTTCTAGGGATTGACATTTTGCTGGTACGCGTTTGTTAATACCCAAAACACAGCGAGGCGTATGAATATAATTCTCTGGTGACGCTATTAGCCGTTATAGAGCCGCCGTAGTCCAGGATTTCCCTCATCCCGTTGTGCATACATCTGGCAATATATCCAGTCGGTCAGCTTTATCATTCAGTGTCTGCTGGTTATGTGACCTACCCTAAAATCCACTACGGATAGCACTGTATGAAGTTTATAATGCTGGCTGCTGAGCTCTATCGTGGACCATAACCGCTGGAAGGATAACATGGATAACACATTTAGGTGATGATCCAAAGCAGCCTGCGGCCATGGAATGGACACCATCGCACCTGTAAAATACACTTTGCCTCATCTAATCGGATCATTTAAAGTTTTATGGAGTTTTCTTTTAACATCTTCCTTTTAACGCACTTTGCTCTCGAGTGCTTCGGCGGTTGCCAGCATCCCGCTTTGAAAGTAGATAACGCTCGCATTGTATTCTCCAAACAGCTTAAAAGATCCTTCCTCCTCACGTCTGGCATTTATTCACGTAGTGCTCGGTATTTGATTTCAAATTACTTTTTCGTAGTTTAATGAGCAGACCGCTGTCATCAACGAGTCGATACTTTTTACATCAGTTTCGTCCGGTCCATTGTATCGCAGGTCCAGAAACATCTCATTTCAACATTTTTTCTTTTTATCCACGCGGTGACGCTTGAGCGATAGCTCCTCCGGGTTACGTGAATAGTCGCGCATTTTTCTACCCGTCAGTTCTATCCTCTGTGGCATTAAAACTGCGAGAGTCACGTCGAGGACTCTCCTGCGTTTCCGAGGAAATTTTCAGACAGTTGATGCATATCTTTTGATGAAATTAATTCATCTCGGCATAATTGCATGTAATATCACAAGTAAACCCGAGTAACCAAAACCTTTCCGAGTATACCTGTGTGCCGAGTATGACGTCGGTATTTCTCTGGATCTTAGACTTCATTAACCACCGGTTATCATTCAACGTACATTTTTTTTCAACGACGAGACCGATTTCGCAATTTTTCATTCGTTTCGTTGGGCCGTTTTGATGTAATGAATAAACCCTTCAGGGTGATGCTGAACACGGCTGATTCAGAAGCGTATAACAATCAAGAGCACACGGAAGCTGCGAGGGTGATGAAAGACTTACCGAAAAAGTATTAAAAAAACGGAGATTACCAGGAGGAGGAAGCTGTAGCTCGGAAAACGATGAAAAAGAAAGGGTCGACTACTGTTGGAGGAGCAAAGACTGATTCCGAGACAAAAAAGCAACTAAAGTTGTCGTGGGTGCTGGGAAAAGTTTAGTACCCCGGCGAGGGTCGAGTTTTCTCGTTAAAAGGCCAGTGCGGCGCACGAAAGCCGAGAGAACGATGAGATTCGTCTTATTCCGTTTCATCAGGTATACTTCCAGAGGCAGCTTGACGGAACGAGCAATCGCAAACTCAGAGTTTCACCCCGCGCGTTCCTCGCCCGGGCGAAGCCGTTCTTTTCTCTCGAGTTCTCGAATGTAAGAATTATCGCTCAATGAAGATAAGAAGGTGGCAATGCAAGGGAGGTTGAATACTGAACATAGACATACATATTACGCACAGAAGAGCCGTGCCAGAGATGACCTAGCCAAGTGTAATTCTCGCGGAAAGAACGAGAACAAAGAACCTTTTGCGGCGAATTGAGGATCATTAGGCGACAAAGAAAATCATTGTAGTTACAACGATAATGCCATTGTACATCTTATACTTCAGGCTACTTCTCACCTGATCACCCGAGCATCGCGTAGTCGCGGGCAGTTTTAAAATCTCAGTAAAAAAGCTCTCCACTTCGCGTCGGGAGATGCAGCAGCGTTTTCTCGTTATTCGCAAAGCCGCACAGCGATGGAACGGTCTTCACAGCGTTGACTGTTTTGAAAAGTGAATGACGGTAGAGATTGAATATTAATGCCTGACATACCTGTGATGAGAATGGCGCTCTGTCGCTTCGCCGAAACGTTAAGTGGGAGTTGAGTGCGCGCCGCGATCGGGGTTGCACAGCGTCAAGTACTTCGACGTAGGCAAGAGGGATGTTGAGCGTATGACGGAAAATGAATCAGGATGAACCAATCCAAAGTCACCGGTTTTCTCTCCTGCCCTCGCTGGTACAAGAGCAATCACCCTCTCTCTCTCTCTCTCTCCCTCTCTCTCTCTCGCTGGAATGAAGCAATAAAACGATGCTGAGAGTGAGTGGAAGGGAAGAGAGAGAAAGAGAGAGAGAGGCACTCGGCACTTGACAAATACGATTATCCGTCTTCGGCGTTGGTTATCAGAGTTCAAACCAGCGGCGAAAACGCGAGAAGCACCAGCGGAATATCGGACCATCGTGACTTTCTCCACCGCTGTACGTATGACCCCGAGTATGCTTCGAAGAGTCAGGGACAGCCACTTCGACACTCTATTCTTGATGCGACAATTCCTCTTCCCGGCTTTACTTCCACTAACGACGATTCACCGTGGCAAGCGCGACCTTCCGATACTCTACGCTTCCTCCATGCGAAATCAATTACGAAGCGTGTCCTGGAGGTTAATGCTCCGCTTCCACAATAAGTTTGAACATGTGGTCCACAACTCTGTCAACGGTTCTCACGACTTCCATCTAACTTTTCCGTGCTATAATATCTATATAAGCCAATCTTACTTTTGCGAGCACTTTGGCAGGAAAAGTTCAACCCAATTCGTTGAAATTGAAGAAAGTGTCTTACTTCGATATATGGCGCATGGACGGAACGCTCGCACCTCATTTCCGTTTTGATACTGTTTTTCCAAAGCACGTTGCCCGCCCTCCACCCTCTCTCATCAGCAAACTGCTCAGGCTGTTCGGTTCTATAGCCTCATTCCGCTCTGTTCGCACGCGCACTCATAACTCAAGAGATTCACGAGTGGAAACCATCACGGGATAAAACGTGTATTGCGCAGTGCCGGTCACGCCTCGACATAGTGCATATACATGAACTCCGAAATGTCATTCATCGAGTTGATTCAAGTGAAAACTTTTTCCGTTGACGCGTAATCGATCAATCATCGAGCAATCGATAGTTTCATTCAGTGTCTGCTGGAAAAGTCAGCACTTTGTTTCGTGCAATGAGACATCTGCTCGTTGGTTTCCTCTTTTATGTACCTGCACCTTGTACGATTCATCAGTCGACGTGGTACATGGACGCCACCGCCCTCTCTGCGCCATTGAACAGGGTGCAGGTGTGTAGAAGTACCGTGGACCATTACGCCGCGAAAATTGTACTTGCACGAATGTGCTATAATTATTGACGCAACATCGGGGACATACAATTACGTGTGCATACCCGGAGACGTGGATATGATGATGTGCCTACATGTATAGACATAGATTTCGAGCGTAGCACAACGATCAGTCGGAACGATATAAGCGCATGCACAGGGTACGCTGTCCCCTCGACGATGTAGAAACGTAGGAAATGACGCGATTATTCCATTAACGGAGTAGCCCGCGAGAGGCACAGCGGAGGGTTGGATAGGCAGGTGAAAAGCAGGGGCAAAACGGTATTTGCAAATCCAAGGCTTTGGACCTGCCAAGCGACGTTTATCAAGCTTCCCCGTTTGTCCTCGTTTTATCCAACGCCTCTCCTGTATTCGATTACGTCTCATTTCGCTCACCATCGCCGCACCCTCTGCTTCTTCTTATCTTTTTTATTAATGTGCCAAATCCCCTCATTTTTTCCATCGTTCCGCCCGTCGTACGTATACACATACAGGCTAAATTATCACAATTCTACAGGTCTCATCGCCAAGCGCTGTGCGGCAACGTTTTACTCATACGAAATTGCGGACCCGCCAATTTATCGAACCATCCGCACGCCGGTAGTGTTTAATAGACCGATTTTTATCTCGAACTTCTTTATCACACGCACAAGAGTCTTTCGTTATTTTTTTCGCCTTCGTATCAAGTTTTACGAGTATAACGCGATGTGAATCAGAGCGAATTACGGTGGTATTTATTCCGATTGCAAGGCGCATGGAGCCCCAACGTTGGAAATTAAAGTTCGATTGAAAATACATTTTCGACGATCGAAAATCATTCTTTATTTCGAGTAGCTTCGAAACTCGAGGATTTCCTGAAGATGCAATTCCTATTGGAAAAATGTGAAGAAAACAGTCGTGTAGAAGGTGAATTCAGCGCATTGCTTTCAGATAATAATAATATCAAAAAGTTACAGGCAAATTCTATGCTTCTGAATATCGAAAAATTTATCGAAAATTCGTGAAAAATTCTCAAATGAAATTTCTGAGCCATTAGAAAATGAAAACAAACGGTGTTGTAATTTCTCTAAATTTTCACCAGTGTTTTTAAACAATTTATTAAAAACTTGTTTGATTTTGTTTCGTTGCGTACCTTCAAATCGTCCTTAATTTAATTAGCGGTTAGATGAATAAGTATCACAGTCGACGGGTTTTCTCGAGGCTTGATTGCTTTGCTGCGAGCGAAACTGAGAGGGCGAGAAAGATATGTACGAGTGTGGTGACGTAGCCGAAATAAATGCTCGTAGTAATGAATACCGCCCCGGTCACGAAAGACCGGAAACGTCAGGAAAGTGGCTATGTAAATGCACGCTGAGAGAAATCCAGCGCACAGAAAAGCTCGCGGTTTACGTCGTGCATTCAAAAATACACCGAGAAACCATCCGACACTCCGTTTCGCATTTGCTACCACGAATTAATGATCGTTCAGATTAAATTGTACGCGGACATCTATAACGCGAGTGCAGCAATCCTTTCGCCATCATATCGCTATGACGCTGCTCAGGAACACGTCAGTTTGGCTCTAAGTGCTTTTTGGTTACTCGGGCGTAGATCAATGAAGTGGGAAATGCATTTGAAAGCAGTTGGCACATTTGACAAATGACGAATTATCATAACGTGTAACAATAATCAATAAATGTGGCTGCAGCATTAAAAAATCACAAAGATTTTTCAATTCATGTGGAATATCAATTTCTAGAATAACAATTGAAATCTTTTTCGTTGAAACAAAAATGTTCAAGCTTTCAGAGAAATCTTTTTCATTCCGGCAAAATTTGATAAGGAAAAACCAAGACACTCAAAGTTGCAGGTGCATCACCCATGCGGTGTCACCATTTTTCTTTGTACATAAATACACGAGAACTTTGAACAAGTTTATGCAAAGATGAAAGACGAACTGCGATCAGAGATATTGAACAAATTTTTTATTTTTTTTTTTGAAAATGTACGAGAGCGAAAAGGTCAAATCGATGAACGATCAAAACTTTTCGTACGACAGTCGATGGACCTGCAAATTTGACTGCCAAATGGGAAAAACGGAGCAGAGGTTGCATTTGTACGAAACGAACCAGGCTCGAGATTAAATTGTTTTCACATTTTCATCGATATTCATAGCTCCATCAAACCGTGGGATCCAGCGAAAATATTTTTTTTTCTACCTTACCCCAATGTCCCCGCTCCACGCAGAGTGCACCGCAAATTGAGGTAGCTCCGGGAACCATCGGCGTACGTCACTCTGCAGGACCGCTGCGCGATTTGCTCTCAGGCTAGATGCGAATGTGGTCGACGTTGATTGCTGTTTTTCTTTCCTTTTTTCCATCGCCCGATCATTTGGATTATTCCAGACTCGAAAGGATCAACCCGTGTTTGTCTCTTTCTTCGTTTTTTTCGCGTTCAAGTCCGGTAGAAGACAAAAAAAAGGCGGAGCGAAAATTGGGCGACACAGCGACGATGACGAAAGCGGCTCAAGATCCGTCGACGAATAAATAAAAAGCGAAAAGACGAGCGTGGAACACTGCTTTTATCGCGGGATGCGAGGTCGAAGAAATGAGAGAAAGAAAAATAGTTTAAGGGTCACGGGAAGAGAGTATAGCGAGAGCTTGAGATGGTGGAATGAAAGCGGGGAGTTTGGCGCACTCGTCCGCGCTCATGAGGGTTGCAAACGGTGAGGGCTCGGGCTGTTCGGGGGTGCGGACGCCGAGCAGTCAGTGCGCGGCGAGGCGCGCCAGCTGCCGCACGTCATGATTCTACCCCAGGTGAGCAACAAAAATGATTGTGTACACCTCTATAATAGAGATATATAAACAAAAACCTAGAGAACAATAGTCGATAAATTTGCCATCACGGGACAAACACACACCGTAGGTCATTTCGTTTCACACCTAAAAACCTACGTGTTGAACGTTTCGTATTCGTTTAATATTTCGTCTCTTGGGTATCGAATATATTCCAGCACCGGATTATTATCGCCTATTCGCACGTCATCCGATTTACCATTCGCACTGTGATGGATATGACTTTTCAAAGCTTGCACCCTTTTTTGTTGTCTTTGAAAAATTTCAACGTCAATTTGAAAGTATATCGACGCGTCTGCGAACGACGAGGCTGCGACGCGTTTATTCAATTCTTTATATAGACATGCACGATCGATCACGATTAATCTGAATGGAAGAATATCGCTGATGCGCCGCCTCGAGATGACCATGTATCTTTATCAACTTATCGAATAGCACATTTGTGCGCACACATGATTATCATCGCCGAATAATGCTTGGCACAACCGGTAAATTTGCACATTGCTTCGGGTTGTGTGGATTATCAGCGTTTCCAAATTGCCAACAAGCTCGCGTCGATTACTAAACCCATCCGAAACTGTTAATTACACGACTCGATAAATCCGACTCTGATATTTTGCGATAAACACGGATTCAAGGGATTATCACTCGCTGCTCGTATCCTTCCCCAGGGTGATCGAAATTTCCATAAGCGTACCCCTCGATTTTCGATCAAACATGATATGATTTTAGTCGCGTCTCGGAAAACTACCAAATCGCACGGGAGAATCAGCCATGGTGACGATGAAAATGGACCGAACGTCTAAAAAAGTGACTTTGTGACAAAAAACATTTAAATTCCCAAGATATCCGGGCGGATCTGAGATCTGACAACTATGACCGACGAGCGTACGTTCGATCTTTGTCGAGTATCGTCAGTTCTTTTCGGAGATTCGTTTCAAAGTTGGCGGGAAAAAAAAAGAAAGAAGCATACTAAAAACAGTGAGGACTGTGGCACAGTGCAAGTTTCGAGTTGGTGCCATTTTTCATCTCCATCGTTAAACATTTCTTTCGTGATTCCTCGCAGTATCATCGTACAGCATCACTGACGAATGGAACAACCCCTAATCGGGATGTTTCTCGAGTTTCGCGGTGTGTCTCTTCGCGTGTCGAAAAGCAATTTATCAAACGTTACTTGTTATCTCCACGAGCTATAATGATACCACGAACGGAGAAAGAAGAAAAAAAATGGTTTTCCAGAGAGAAAAGGTGGAAGACGCGAGAGTGTGTTCGCGTTCGTGTACCAGTGAAACATCGAGCTATATATATAGCTATACGAGAATTCGCAACAGGTTCCGACGGCGCCGGAACACTTCGAATATTTTCCCTTAAACGCATGTACGCATTATTACACTTTAATATATCGTTTTACCCTCCTTTCATCTCCCGGAGCCTCCCCCCTGCGTCGCTTCAACTTGGTGCAAATACTCGATGCAGCTAGTCACCCCGCTTAACCACCCAAAAGCCGTTTGTTCCTTTGACCTTCAAAAATTCAATTCCCCAAGACATTCGAGCATTTCCGCCAATCAACTTTTATGCAACAATCACGAGCGTAGACGCTTGGAAAACCCGCTTTAAAAAATACGAAAATAAATTCGAACTGGAGGGGGGGAAAGTAAATTGAAAAATTGAGTAACAATGGTCAGACATGTATGGCGCGAGAAATTTATCGTCCGAAAGAGATCGCAGCAGTGTCACATGTCCGTGTGTTTCTTTTTTCCGCGTTCGGCCGACTCTGGAATCCACGTACGCAAGATCAATCAACTCGGGAATCTCGCGAGAAATTGCAATATGAGTGAAGCTTAATACCAGTGCATATATATACATGTATGTATATATACAGTCGTGAAGGACATACCGGGAGGATTTTGCCGGTCTTTTTCCGTCCTCGCTGGTGAAATCGATGCACCATAGTCTCGTCGCCATTTTGAAAAGAACCGTATACATGCCATGGTACGCGCGCGTGACTATCGGATCTGCACGTATATATACATATACGATGCACATATAAAAATTGTATGGCGAAGCGTCAAGCTCGCTCTCTCGATAATCCCTTTTTTTCTAATTAAATGAATTCATCCGCGTGCTCGTACGATGATATCGGCCAGCCGTATGATTACCTCAACACATACGTGTATATACCAAAACACATATAGTACATAGCACATACTGTATATATATATGTATATAAACATATATAACGATATGTATTACATAATTCAGCACCAAAAAGCTTCCTTATACATATATGGTATAGCCATTTTCATATTCGCATGGAAATTATAGCGCGTTCGTGTAACGCAGAGATCGAATATGCTATTTCGTGTTAGTTTCCATGAGTGTATGTATATAACCAATCAAATGAAACGCTCGATAACTACCACAGTCGCTGATAATGCTTAACACGCGACACGCGAATGTCCATCGACGTTTACATACAACGACGAGAACCGTCGACGTATTTATGCAGGTATATGACGCGGTGTTTTTTTTTCATCACCGCGAATCATTGTTATCTTCGTGGCATCATTTTTTTACATCGCCACGAGGCATTTTTAACCCCTGACAGCCCTGCCGGCCATCAGACGGGAGTTACGTGTTTCACAGCGATCGGCTGATTTCAACGATTTTTTTTTTGAGGCAAGGATTGAAGCAACGACAATTAATTATTTTACGAAATTTTTACAACGTCGATTCTACGACTGACAACGCTGGGTTATGAGTTTGAATCGTTCACCGATAGGGCGTACGATTTTTATATCATTTTTATTTATCACAGGGCATCTCAAATCGACTTTGGTGAACAAAAAATGGTGAATTTTGAAACGGAATGTTTCCTTGTGTTGCGAAAGATTGAAAAAATGAAACATCGCGTTCTCTTTCTTATGCGTGCATTGTGTTTGGTCAAAAAGCACGAAATGAAATAAACACTCGAGAAATTTAAAAAGCTCCCGACTGAAATAGCAGTTTTTGGAAACTCCCTCGAGAGTTTGTTGTTTTATAATAATGATTTGATTAAAAGACGAGAATGACAAGATAACACGCGAGTTTTTGACGCTCAAGTCGAAAGACGTCATCGTAGCCATTAAATTACTGATTATGTTTGCATTAATTGCATTCAGATTTTCAATACCTGTTTAACCGGCATATTGAAAGCCGAACTGACCGAAAATCGATATTTTCTGCTCCAGGGCAGAACACGTTTACTCTGACTTCATCCCGACCAGTCTTCGAGTTTCGACTGGTTTCAGACATTAAAATTCGAAATTTCGATACAAGTCGTATGAAAAATATGGCGTGTGCCTTAAAAATATGGCACGAGAGAAAACACGATTTCAGAAATTGTTTTGTTTCGTGCCTAGCCACACAATGTACTATTTATTCCGCGACGATGAATATTTTCGCTACATATCCAACTTTTTTTTCAACAAACGTTAGAAAAAATTGATGTATTGGTTTTTCTCATTTTTATCTTCTTTAAATAAATCACTATTATAAAACAAATGACTTTGGACGAAGTTTGATAAACAAATTAAGAGTATGAGAGTTATTTCAATCTTTTAAAATATTCTTTTCGAAAACAGTAGGGAGTTTAAGATTTTTTTTCAATTTTCATTTCATTCATTCATTCATTTTATTTCGTCCATGCTTTTCGGTCCAAACGTTGATTGATCATCGTTTTCATCTGGAAATATAGACGATTATCATTACAAAATGTCATTTTTCAAAAGCTGTAAAACGTAAAAAAACCAAAAAGTTAATTTATTTTTTTGAAAAATCAAACTTTCTTGCATAGAATTCCTTCTATATTATCTTCGAAATAATGTTACTTTAAAAAACATGAAAATCGCGATTCGACAAAACGCGGCGATAAAACCACAGCTGTTCCTCCCCGTTGTGTCGGAAAAAAAAAGAAACGTACGTGAAAAAAGGGAAATATGGCTCGTTTGCCATATATTTTCTCGATGTTTCTGTTACGAAATAAAAGTAAAAAGATAGAGTACAAAAAAAATTGCCGAGACTCCAGTGACAATCAACACTTGACTTTTCAATTATAAACCGTACATATACGACTCCATTCCCGTAAATGGCATTATAATAAGATTGAAGTACACGTAGCTTTCGCAGCATCCTGCAGAAAATTGTGACATTTTTTATGACTTTTTTTTACGAGGATGCTGCCGCCATAACGCGATGGCTTGACGACAGAATCCATTATTATCAAAATATCCATATGTATACTATATTTCTATATATCTCTCCGTCTCTCGATTCCTATTCCCTAGCACGTGCCATATGATATTTCATCTCTTTCCACCGTTCGTACCATGTTCGTATACCCTCATTCCACGAACACCAAATGGATCACAATTTTTTTTTGACATTTCCATTGCTCTCTCACTCTCTCGTGTCAACTTATACTCGTCCTAAAACACTATACTATACATGTACAGAACTTTTTGCCTTGTCTCACGGTGAGCCCGCGACTCCCAATCATGTTTCCTAATTCATCTCTCATCTTGACGTTTGGTCCACTTCTTGATTTTCTTATCATCCTATCACAAAGGGATCTCGAGGATCGCTCGGGTACGACTTCCACGCTCGGGTATAAAACGAATTTGTCCCCTGGAGGCCGATAACCAAACTTGAAAAAGGTACACGCCGGGCTTCGCTTATCTTGGCAGAATCCTCTCTGCGGAACATACCCTATTATTATATATATCGAATATATATATACACACCAGGGTATTATATAATTGTTGATAGATGTATGTGTACAGTATGAGAAAAATGTGTTCTGCGAGCCAAAAAAAGAAAACTGTATGGAGAACGCTCCCCATCGTAAATATTCTTTGACCCGACAACAGCCACGAAAATTTAAGCATTTTCGTTTGCCACACCGAGAGGGAGAATTGTCAATTGGTCAGCTGTTTCGACAGCTGTCGTGAAAACTTGACGTTCTACCGATAATTTCGAAACTTGTACGTCTTTCAAGTAATTATGCAGTGTATGTCATTTATTTAATTACATTTTAAATACTAATCGTGAAATACTAGTATACGTGTAAGACATAAGATTAAAGAAATTATGAAACAAAGAGAATCTAATGAAAATTCGTCCAAGACTACAACGCAAGTTGAGGTTTTCTGAAAATTGCCGATATATTTTCGATCGATGCCGCCGTAGAGTTGAGGACCAAAGAATATATATATATACACTCGTGGCTTGTCGGAAAACTCTCGTTTGATCCACGAGTTCTGAAATTGACGTAGACTTTTATATGCCACACTCTGCTCCGAAACTATATAATATCGCCTTCCTGAAAAGCCAACATGTCGTCCGATTTATGAACGGCGTGTGTAGAGAATATAATAAAAAATAAAAAAGGAGCAGTTCCCCAGATTCGACAGTGAGGATTTGAAGATTTTCGAGGAAAAAGAAACCCGACGGTTTATTCCAGAGGAACGATAACAGCCGCGGAGAAAAACTTCCGGAAGATCAATCGAATCAATGGTGAATTCGCTGATGTCATTTCGTCGACTCTTACGGAGGCTCCCGCGTTCAATGACGCTTAAAAAGGAAAAAAAAAAGAAATTCAACTTGCGTTTTTTACGAGATGGTGGATTACCGAGATAAGCTCGTGCGAGTTGGGGCGTCTGCGATCGCTTGATCCCACTTTTGCTTATACGACGGAAATATATCGTATAACGATATCCATGGATATGCTTGACAAATCCATTGGCACGCGTCCCTGACTACCCCCTTTCTCATCGCGTGGCACACCGGCAATGCCGCGCGTGAGAATTTATATTCCCATGAAAATTGATCGGGTCAGGGCGACACGGAGAAAAGACATCGACGAGATCAAAAGAGGGCTGCTGCGTGATATATTCGTGTGTCAGCAGCGGAAGAATTTGCATACCCATGAACCCCATCGATATTTTCATCTCCGTCCTACTTTTGCACTCGCCGAAGAACAATTAAGAAACAGGTAGAAAAAAAAACAACAAACATTTGTACACGTGAAATATATTCGTGCGAGAGTTTCGTTCCTCTCGTTGAATTTTATCTTTACGATATCCGCAGCTCGTCGAATTTTTTATACTCCCGAATATACTATATGCTCTTCGCATTTGCATGAAAAAACGCGAAGATAACGATCCGAATGGACACACAAGATAACTTTTGTTTCGTTACTTTGAGCAATTCAAAAGTGCCCTCGCAAAACTGCCGCTGTCTGCGTATATGCTCGTTTTTCCCTGCGATATCAAAACTGAATTAACATTATTTCTTATCGTCCAATTGGATCGAGATTTCGGGACGGAATTTTTGTCCCTTCGTTAATGCAATATTCGATCGACTTTTCGATAGGAAAGAATTCACCCCGCAAAGTCTACGATATCGTAGCATATCTGAGTTCAAAGGTTATTCCACAATATTTCTTTCTCTCTTCCTTCCATTTGAAAGTTTCGATCGATAAGACGAAAAGATATGCGTTTCGTGGGTTAAAAGAAAATTATGTTTATTGCTATTATCGTTGAAGATTTGATAAGGGAATTAAATTAGTGCGAGGTTTCCTTTTCTTTTTCCAAAAAGTATAGTAACAGTGCGAAGATTTTTCGACGAGCATCCAATTTTAGTACCACGTCACGATTTACGATTGTAATGAAAAACGTCATTTTTATTAACGGCGATGCGCCAATCGTACAGAGGCTCGCGTCACAAGCGATCAAAACGTGCAAATATTAATTATTGTAATTGAAAATTCCAAGTTAAAAAAAAAACATGTCGACACAAGATTGATACAATATAACCTCGTGGAAATGAATCTTTCATATATTTACGATCAAAATGCAAACTTTTATGAATGCATTTACATTTTTGAAAAATATTTTTTCCCGCAATTAAAAAAAAGACATGAAAAATCGCAAATTCGTTTAAACGCTCGCATCATAAATATTCCCATTATAGTTGCAAACATTTGCGAGTCGATGACAGAGTCGTTTCTCAAATGGAGCCTCGAAAAACTTTGGCAAATGCGAATCACGAGAAAAAATTAATCCGAAGAAATAAAATGAATTTATTTTCCACGATACCATACTTTTTTGATACAATTTTTTATCAATGCGCTCAGCGCGTTCCTCAAATTTCATTATTCTGTCTTATTCTCTCCTGCGATTCTACCTCGTTCAATTAATCCTGAATCTAGAATCATTAGTGGGAAATTTGGTTGACAGTCGAGTTGATTCAATAACTCGCAATTGAAACAACAGTGCAATTAAAAGTTTCGTTCAAAGCACAAAGGGACGTGGGGAAAAAGTTTGAAAATTAAAAAACTTCAGCATCGTTTCTTTCGAATATACGCTCGAGAAGCTTCGTATCTGAAACGAACGACGACAATGAAGCTTTTGCAAC
This sequence comes from Heteropelma amictum, assembly GCA_959613375.1. Lineage (NCBI taxonomy): Eukaryota > Metazoa > Arthropoda > Insecta > Hymenoptera > Ichneumonidae > Heteropelma > Heteropelma amictum. The sequence goes on along the minus strand of OY390726.1, from coordinate 10,309,106 downwards.
AAACTTTACAAACGATGGAATTATATACGGCAGAAAAACACCATGTGCCATTTTTTTTCCCGATCCGGACGTATCCATTTGTGTTAACCGTTAACAATCCTTTTTTTTCATCGTTGATTGGTTTTGACAAGCCACGTACAATGTCACATGTGTACGCGATAATTAAACTGTCTCTTCTCTGTGCTGGCGCTGCTTCCAATTTCCTTTGAATATTCCGTTTGGAAAATATACGCGCGAGTCGCATGCGAACTCGGTCTTTCCAAATATCTATCCACCAAATTGAACACCCCACTGGATTTGTGTGTACAGCTTCAATTCTCGTTAATCATTCAGTTGAAAATCCAATACATCCGAAATGGCAAAACGACCGTTGGAACAGTTGACAGCGAACGGATCAACCGAAATTGAAAACAAAAAGAGAATCTCAAGTACTTGGCAACATGAAAATGTGAAAATAAACATCAACGTGCAAGATATTAAACAACCTATTGACGAATTGTTGAAGCATGGAAAATTCGAAAATTATTCAGTAAATTTATCTCTCTTTCGTGTTAAATTAATTCCTTTAATTGTTCGAATACGCATTTGAGTTATTCGAAAGTTCGTCGGGTATTTTGCAATTTTTTTTATCATGGATGAACGTAAGAATTACATACGAAAAGAAAATAAGTTTTCTGAATATTTTCATAATTTTCATTTTCTTTTTAACATTTTGTTAATAAGGATTTAATACTGCTATTATGCAACATCAGTGCACGCAATATCGTACAATTGGGTGATGTTTCTCCAGATTTGTATGGCATTGCTAGGTAATTCCCATCCTGTTTTATTCCTGCTGGAGCAAACGCGCTCCAGCAAGCTCAGGCATACATCCTTAAACGACTGTAGTTTGTTATATCGTATGTTTCCATTTTGTGTTTCCACAAAATCAGCTTAATCGTAAATTGATATTTACGATGATTATAAGCTGCTTTTGCGCCCAACAAGATTGACAAAAAAACTACGAGCTGACGTCCGATTATCGTTTCGACGATCGATGAACATGAATTCACGCTAGATTTAACGAAAATACAAGTTATTCCGCCATTTTCCCTCATTCTCTCACCCCATGCTCTTCCTCGGCTCAACAGTAAGTACATTTCTGCAATTATTGCGGGCTATTTGCTTGGCCAGTTGCGGAAACGTCCCTCCGACTGAGCTAATACGTCGACCCCGTCGCTGTTCGACAAAATTGCGTGGCCATTGCCTCAATGAGAAGGATTTTTCCACTGGACCATTCCAATCCCTCGTACGGATTATTCCTCCCTTTATAAACAGCCAAAGTAATCCAGAGTATAACGTTTCACGTACACATATCGCATGTGTATGTTATATACGTTCACCACCTTGCAGAAAAAATCGACTTTGCGACTCATGTCCAAGAAAGAAGTTGCTCTCTCGATTCCTTCACGACTGGAGCGCATGAAAACAGAGAACTATCGAATCGTACTACAATTCCTGAGATCATAAATCATATCCTTTGAATATATGGCATAGGTACCCAAGGAAGGTGGATATCGAACAATTGTTCCCTGCGAATGCTTTACCTCCAACAAATGATACCTCGAAAAAGCCGAAGCAAAAAATCAGATTTAATCCGATCGCAGCTTCCGTTTTTTCAATTAGCCGCCTGTTTTTTTTTCTTCCTCTGTCCGAACAAAGTAGAAAAACGATTTCGTCCTCCATGAATCAAACACATACACATCGACACACAAATATACACGCGTGGTCCAATTTCCAGCATACAAGCGTGTTTTATCCTCCCAAGCCCGAGTAGACACATTTCACAGGTTGCATCATTCCAAATTTCACTTCTGGGAACTCTAACTCGAACTTTAAGTGGTGTCAGCAACACTCCTATAACTTTACGAAATTTCCTCTGGGACTCGGAATACGCGGAACTTGAAACAGATCGGGATACCCTGTACCGGAAACAAAGACAAAAAAGGAACACGCCTCGAAAAGCAGGTACGCAAACCAACGTATACTTTGTCTTCCATTGGGAGGAAAGTCGCAGTGTGAGTTACTGGCAACATCCTCCGACGCTGGACCAATCTATCCGGGCGTGATCTTTCAATGCGTATATGTGCCACAAGTTAATCATGCAAATCCACGCGCGAGCTCGAGTTTCAGGAAAATGGTCGTCTTTCCGCAATTCCTTCGGCATTTACGTCAGACTCGTATCCGTTCCCCACGTACGTGCACGGTGTGCATTTTTTCCGCAACGCTGCAAATTACGTCGTTCTTCGAGAAAATTGCAAAATCTGCGAAGCAATCTCCATGACCCGAAGGGGAATGAGGAAGGTGAATAGGAGGAGAAAATAAAAAAAAACATGCCTTGACGACCTATCCGCTTATAAGATGCTTTAGCATACAGAAGACTTGTGTGGATATAACGAAACGAATAGAGGTCACGGTTAGAGATATGGGGTGGAGAAAATGGAGGACATCGACGGAATGACGTGGAATAAAAATTGCCGACATTTTGGAATAAAGGTGAGAGACCGAGGTGAGGATGAACTCTCGCAACTGGGACAAAGCTGCGGTAGTGACGTAATAAAAAAAAACGACAATACAAAAAGAAAAAAGAATACGTTTGATCGAAAGGGACACATCGATCATTGATTTTTTTCTGCTCGAGGATTTCGAATATCGATATTTCCACAGGTATGAAAAAGAAGAGGTCATTTTTCGAACGCCAAATCTCTAGTTCTGCCGGATGTAAGAGACACAAACATCGAGGTGCGCTTGAGTAATTCTGTTTTTCGACCCTCGACCCGAGGAGAACAGTCATTACGCGACATTTAGCCCGTAAGAGAAAAAAAAAGGACTTCAACGTACGGAACAGACATGCGTGGAACATAACTCATCAAAGGGAGCAGGGAATCGTTGGAGAAGCTAAAACTCCGGGGTATAAAGGCAGAGAAAGAACTGAGGGAAGGGAAGAGCTGAAAATGCTCATCGAATGCCAGAAAACAGAAGGGATCGACATAATTTCTCTTGTATTAAGGCATTGTGGGGTAGGTGCTTTTCTTTTGCTACCAATTCATACGCTTATATGCAATGGAACACACCTCTGGAATTAACTAACCAATTAGAGAGGCGCGAGCGATACACACATAGGTGCGCTATACACCTCGGTGGATTTAATTACTCGCTTCGGTTCTCACACACGTGGGAAACCGTCCCCAAGTGTGCCGACCATGTCGTCCGCCTCCAACCACCTTGGATTTATATGCACACTCACATCCAGCAGTACACCGCTGACAAACACAATTGCTTTTATCACGGCGGCTTCGTACGCGTATATAATACGAGTATCCAATGTCTGCGCCATCCTTGAATCGCACAAATTGTGCCTGAATCCGTCGGTGCAAACAAGACCTTTTCGCTGAAATGTGATGCTGATACAGCGTTTAGACGTGCGATAGATGGAAGGGTTATGTAAAAGGGCCGAGATATACCCGAGGCCTCGAGAGGAATTGAAAGTTAAGGTAGACGGAGGATTGAATCTATCGGAGCAACAGTTGAACGTCTCCTTTCGTTTACGATAACGAGTACGGAGAGGATAAGATCGCAGCCCATTCACCCCGTTAGCCAAAAGAACACACCCCGCCTGAGCTTCTTGACAGCGGAGCCGGGCCTGTTAGTTGGCTCGGTATATATCCATTATCCGTAAGAAAGTCCGAGTCAGTTTTTTCCCATCGCTCTCAGCCTTTATCTCGCATTTACAGACGCTAACGAACCTTTTCTTCGTGAACATAACTCTCAAGGCTCGTACCAACGGCCGATTTACGTATGCAGCATCCATTCATTCTCTCCAGATGCGTCTGTGACCAAATGTCCAACTGTCCAACTGTCCAACTGTCCAGAGATGAATCTTTATGCAAGGAAAAGCCCATACGAACCTCGGACATCTATATGCGCCTGCATCGTAACGTTGTACGGATTCGCAACGTGCAAAATCTACGAGAAAAACCATCAAACATTGTCCATCACCGTTAAATACCAGTTTGGACTCGATGGGCGAAAATATTGAGCAACCATTTTGTAAAACATCGCGCAACTTTCGCCATGTTGAACGTAACGCGTAGCATTGCTTGTTTGCTTTTTTACATCTGCGTTAATTTGCAATTGCGCTTTTGCGAACGAGACAGGAGAGCGCAAACAAGATTTTCAATAACGTTTTCAACGTCCTATCCGGAGCCTTTTGCCTGGAATTTTTTCTGCAATCACCATGCCATTTCATCCCAGGAAAATTGACTCTATCCCCGGAGATCCAAAACGCGTCTCTCTCTATATAAAGGAGTGCAGAATCCTCTTTGAATTTGCACACATGCCCAAAGCGACGACTTTTCCGGCCAACGTAGTCGAGTCAAAGTGTACATAACCGTACCTCTGACTCTTTCATCAAAGCCAGCCTCCGTACACGGTATACGATATACCTGTACTCTGTGCTCGATGTTTATTTGATTTTATATGCCACTTTCACCGTCCCTGGAAAGGAAGTTTCTCTATGGTTCCTCGCATTTTTACCCTCAATCCATGTGCATGTTGTCTTCCACAAAATCTTCCACAAAAATATGACGGCCCTGCTCTTTTGGCCGCGCATTGGAAATCGCTAGCGGATGACACTTACGACCATAGCCCATAGGAATACCATCACGTTACGCATAACCATGTACAGTAATTAGTCTCTTAATCGAATATGAAAGTTCTCGCATTACACACAACTTTCTACCACGCAATCACCCTTAAGATTAAAGTCCATAGCCGTAATCGCCCCTCATCCTTACTACTGACACATAGCGTCAAAGTCTATAGTCACATAGTCCATACATTAGGCATAATACAGTAGTCTATAAGAATACATCGTAAGCGGGCGAGCGGCACTATTGTTGTAACCATCGAGCTAATAACAGGCGGAGCCCTTGTCCGACATAGTTAATAAAGGACTTTTGATTATTTTACGGTTACTCTTTTTGTCTTGTGTTCATTCATTTAAACATCGTGTAACTTCATTTCGTACAAAACAGCCCGAGTGAATCGTCCGACAATTGTGCTAAACAAGACTTTCGCGAGTTAATAAACGAGTGGTGACTGCTCTCTCAGACACCGGCGATCCTGTTGGACCCAGGTTTCCGAATAGTCGCATGACAATGTTTCACTTGTTCCATTTTTTACCGCTCAACCTGAATATGTACATACACAGTACCCAAAGTGAATCGTTAAAGTGCACGTCGTTCAAGGTGCGTCATATAATTCATTAAATATTCAAAAAGTCTTGATTCCGCTTCGACTTTTGGATGAACAAGTTTTACATTTTGGTGACGAACTCAGTGAATGTAATAAATGAGAAGAAAATCAATATTTGGGAGGTTCAAAGTTCCATGTTAATTGTACGGAGTAAAAGTATCGTCTTATTTAGGTATTCCGGGGTTGGCGAAAATCGAAAGTTTTTTTTTCAATATTGTTTGTACAATGTAATCATTTGGGGCGTACCCAAGTTGAAACGTCTACTTGGGGAATAACGTACACTCTAATGTTATTGCCACACTGGACCTCGTATAGATTTAAAATCAACGAAACATGCGCAGTTTCTATTCCGTATTCGTTAGGGCAATGCCAAATGCGTAGGGACACGACGTTAGTTCGCAATGTGATTGTCGTTGTGAGGACTAAAAATGACTTTGGCAACCCGAGGCCAAAAGAAAAACCTCTACACCACGATCATAAATCTTTCGGGAAGGATACGTTTCATATTTCTCATAATTCGTATACATGTACTTATTCAGAATCATGACTCTTCCCCGGAAACGTGAATTCACTGTTAATAAAGATCGATCAGATGTATATTTATATTAATCCAGAGACAGTTCTGATTAATGTAATTTTACACACCCCGAACCTCCGAAAGTATCTACCCTCCCAGAATGGGCAAATTATATTTTTATAGCCCCTGGTATTGAGCGATCCCATCTTTCACACGAGAAAGGTGTTTTCAAACCATCTAATCGTAAAATGTACCCTTTCATATCCACGCAGGATAATAAATCGGGCATTAAAAATTCAATTCTTTGCAAACTGGCACGAAACTTTTTTTTGTGGCTTCTTCCTTCTGCTGAGTTCGCATGTATAATCAATTTTTTATGATCAATTCGAAGGAATGCAAGATCTGTATTCCTTTGAAATAATGCTACTTTTTCACAGCTGCATATATTATATCTTTTTCCTTCGTCCGTGATGTTCTATGATAATATATCCTACAAACTTCACATGCATAAAGTGTGCAAGATAAAACCGACTTTCCTGCCAAGTTCGCATCTTGAATTCGGCTTATCGAGGCTTAACCTTTGCCATACAATAGCTGCCCAACATTCGACGATTTCGAAGCGTTGCGGTGCAAAACTTGACAAAAAAAAGACAGTGCGTTGGGAATTCTTAACGAATCACTCGAACATTGGATTTCGTTGCAGCTTTACCGCTTGTAACACGAGTTTGTTCTGTATAAATAATGCCAAATTTGGTAAAAAAATAACGTTTATAATGACTTTTATAAACGTTGAACTCCCTCACCTATGGAAAAACAGTGATGACATGCAGGGATTTGTACAATAAAGTGTAAAAAAGGCCTATAAAAGATAAAATTGGAACAAGATGGTGGGCAATTTTTTTCTTATAATATTTATCAAATTCAGTTATTTTCAAAAATATGCCCATGATTTTTGTCCGCATTTTCCATCGTTTTAAAACACTTTCAATAAATTTGTTTAAATTCATTAAAAAAAACTACCGATTAATGCTCGTAGACGAAGGTGTCTACTCAGGAGAAATTTTTATGTCTATATATTCCGAAAAATAAATAAATTCATTCGATACATGATAACGATCTTTTCAACCATTAAACATTAAAATCAACATTTCTTTCAACCTTTTTACGATTCTTCAGGATTTCGTACAGCCCCTGAGTATTCAAAATTCTCTTGGGCCGAGTTTTTTGTCGGAATAGTCCCTCCGCATCATCCTCAAAAGAGCTCAAAGTCATCGGGTCCCAATAAGTACAGAGGAAGGATGTATTCTCACATTATGAGGTTCGCGTTGCCTCGAAATTCAGCTGTGCATGGAACATGACTCGTTGCTCTCATTATGTTCCTTGATCCTTGCAAGATTCCGTTTCACCCGCTGGAAACACACGAGAAAGCATCTGCGAGAGACGAATAATTTACCCTCGTAGCGGGCATACGACTCATCCAACGTATCCATACGTTCGCCATATCGCACGAGAAAGTTCCATGCACGTGTGGGTGTTTAAGGGAGAGCTTTGGAAAACATTTTGGATCGTCGATGAATGTGCAATTTCGGAAGGTTCGTGCGCTCCCAGGAATAAACCTGCTCGTGTATTACCAAAGGATACAGAAACACACGTAAATCTTGTTATCGCTGGTACACCCGTTTAAGCACGGTTAATCCATAATATTGTAGTCCTCCACATATTCATTGCTTAATACACACGCGAGTCTCCGTAAACCCTATCCGTCTATCCATTATCAAACACATCGGGTTCTTGTTGAGTTATCTCCTCGCAGCCGATATACCCATAAACGGCACGGCGGTTTTCCTTTTCGCGCGATATACCCGCATATCTAAAACGCTAAAACGCTTCACAAGCATTCGCGATGCTAAACTTTCCGTCCGTACTCCCCTCGGCTCATTTTCCATTTCCCATGCTTCATTTCCATACATTTTCTTCTCCACCCGATATTCCTCATACGCGCACCACTTGGGTGATATCCTCGACAAGCTCCACTCGCGAAACCCGGTACTCATCGTGGTTCCGCGAATGCCGCCCATTACATGGTACAACGGAGGGTAAGGTCAGTGTCCGACCTCGGTAAATATAGCTACGAGGCCGACGTCCTCTGCAGCACAACCTCATGTTCTCCTTCCTCCTTCACAGTCTACCTCTCTTTCTCTACTTTTTTCGATTTACACTCAAAGCGGTGCTGGTTGCAATCACCTACAACACAGGTCGCGTTCAAACGCGGGGGTGTAGAGTGCGCAGGCTGCTATTTCCACGGCGAGTCATTGCTGTGTTAACCGACAAGCACAGCGGAGAGGCTATAAAAACAGCGATGTATATCCTAACTATATTTTTTCACACCACCCAAGACACCCGTCGCTCTTTTCTCGTCAGTTTCTACCACAGGCTTTATCCTACTCGATACCCGAAATTGTTATATCTCTTGATATTTGCCAGAGAAGGCTTTTACATTCGTTGGCTTCGCCAATGGCGAAGAAATGGAAGAAAACCAGCGGGGAAAATTCTTTAGTCATTATCCCCTTCGAGAAGAAGGTGTGCACACCTGTGATCCGTCATTTCTACGTGTATATCGTTTCCGCGTGTCCTGCGATGGTGCCCACATGTTTCATCCCTTTTGAGCTTTACTCGCTATCATTGCTCAGGGATTTAAAACGGCTGCTTGTGGATTACGTGGGTGTGGCAGTCGCCCCGTCATATCGTACTTCACCATTCATGTATACACGTGTGTTTGTACATGTAAATATGTGCACCGTATGTGTCAAATGGCGACAGCACGACGCAATGTAGATATATGTGTGAATGAGCATCGATCAGGCTGGGGCTAACGGAAAAACAGGAGGGCACATTCTCAAATCCGTATAAATGTTCGTGCGCACAGGCTAATATTGAAAGACCAGTTTTTTACCCGCATACAAATTCATGGTACTTGTGTAGGAAAGGACGTTTGACTGCGAGAGGGGATGGACGCGCGCGCGCGCGAGCGCATAGTACAACGGTATTGGGTATATACTAAGCCAACTGCGTGACACACGGGGTGAAAGAGTATCTCCACTTTTACCTCGGGCGCTACGATCTCAACCCTCTCGTACCGTCATTTGTCTTTCGCCTCTTTCTCATCCTAATTTCATTATTATTTTTCTCACTCTTTATTTTTCCGGCCAAAGTGGTCACGAGCGAACGCTTTTTCCTTCTTTTTTTTTATTTCTCTTTTCTACCTCATTTTTTTTTCTTTTTCGCTTTTCATGACGTGCTGTATTTACCAACTGGACCTATCGGATATGTACGTTTATCACGGCTCTGATGCTCGCGCTAAACAGGATCGAAAGCCCATTTTTTCCTGTGGAACATTGCACACACGTAATTTTGCTATTGGTGCTGAGATCATCGTATTCCGAGTGATAATCCCCGTACGTGACTGATATGGGGTTGGAAGTCGTTACGGGTAAAACTCGCGCAACTGCGTCCTTGTACCTTTTTAAGGGTGTTTTAGGGGTAGGATCGGTACAAAACCAAAACGGAATGCGAATGTTACCACAAAGCAGCGAGAACGTTGATTTCAGATAATTTCAATGTCGAAAGTTTGTTAACCATATGGTAAAAAGAAGATTTGGAGAAATTTTGAGAACTACTTGCTTCTCATATCGAATAAATGAATTAATTTGCACTTTTGCGACAAAAGTGTTGAAAACAACTTAATTATGTCGCACGTGAACCTGGGGTGAGCCGACGGCTTTTGCTGGAACTGTACACGAGTACGGGGGTTGTTTTACAGCACACAAGCCTTCGATTAGTGCTGCAAAATTATGGGAGGATACGATTGGAAAGTTAATTAAACACCAAGGCGAATTCGACAATGCCATGCATGACATTTCGTAGTTATCTCCATCACCAATGATTTACAATATTTTCAGTAACGACCGCTTGTAAAATTCGATTTGAGTCTGCATTCATTTGATCCGTCAGCGGTGACCGAATTTATGTCTCGCATAAATTCGGTATCACATGACGTTGAACTCTACCGCCCGAACGCGATTGAACAAAGTCTTTCGCGCGAATGCGATGCTAGAGCGATCTATCGTTATTTATATTTCCCAAACCGCACCATATGCAACAAAGTCAATTTTACTGCACTAGTGCGGTAATGCAAAACGCATATTTCTCTCGAACAAATCGTTGCAAAAAAAAACGTTGAAATAAATGGAATTTCAAAACGATGAAAGAATTTTACGCATATTCGGAAAAATAAATGAACGTAATTGATGTTAAATAATATAAGAGGCTCTCCGAATTCTCCCCGACAATTTCGTAATGACTCTTCGATACTGTTATTATTCAAAATCCAATGTATTTGCTACTTTTTATAAGTGATTTTTCATGTTTTCCTAACATCGGCGAATTCATGAAATTCGCATGCGATTTCGGTATACGCTTTTCGAATCTTTACGCAAATGTTCGCAACCCGCGAGCTTAAACGCTCGCGCACAAACACAGCGCTTGAAACGCATGAAATGTACAGGTGCCTGTATGCCTGCCTATCATCCTTCTTCATAAATTATCCAACTGCGTAATTGCATCTTCGTAATTCTATTCATCTCGCAGCAGCCTCCAGACAAGTACGAGCAAGAGTTAAAAGTATACAGATAGTGTGCGTACGCGCGAATGTCTAACATTTCCCGCGCGACATTGGCTCGCGCTGCGCGCAGAGAAAAACTTTAGCAGGATTGCTTTCCCAAAGTAGTTTGAAAAAAACCTTTCGCGTCGGAATAATTAATACCCACGCACTCGTCCGCTTTAAAACCCCCTCATTTTTACCCCGCTTCTCGCGCTTCTTCCTCTGTTGCTTTTTCATCTCCTCTACGCTTTTTTCCATCTCCGTAACTTCATTTTCGTTTTCCTGCATCCGCACCGACGATATCTTTCCCGACCTCGTGTGTGCGAATAAATTACATGTAATTCTCTTACACCCATTTAACCGCGCGATACTCGGCAGCTCTATACGTTCCCGAGCTAATTTCACCTCTGGTACCAGAAATTGCCTCGATTGTTCCATTAATTCATTTCGTTATCTCAGCATCCACCCCCGTTCTTGAAACTCGAAAAAATAACGTCTTCATCATTATACCGCGGTATAATTACGGTATTAATTTTATCTCTACGATGTTTTGCGACAATGGACTTGCCCTCTCGCGGGTGTTGCGTCGAATTAACCCGAGTTACGAGCTATTAAACGAAGCCTCATCTCCGTTCTTCGAAACTTTGCACGATTCTCGACAAGGGCTTTGTTCTCGTCTCGTTTCTTCAATTCGACCTGTATCTAGTGTACGTCAGCGACGTTTCAACGATATCAAATATTTTTTACGTCAGAACTGCAGGCCGATGTCGTATAATTAAAAAAAAAGTGAAAGAAACCGTAAGCACAAAAAACGATACATATTCGACATGCATTTATTTATATAAACGTCTTACTTCGACGCCATCATCATCATAAAGCAGCAGAGTATAATAGAACACGCGAAGGTATAGGCAAAGCTGGCCGATTCATTGAATCGTCAGAGCGTATAAATTAATCGGGGGTACAGCTACAGCCCCTGCTGTACCATCGAAGAAGCAAATTATGATCGATCGCGTGTGAGCCACAGGGAGAGAACAAAGCTCGATCGAAGTGAGCGAACTCGCTAGAACGCACTAACCGAACAATATATAGGGATGTGTACCTTATAACCGAAGATCTTGTGCGAGAGGAAACTCCTTCGATTTCAGGACGGCTTTATTCGGTGTGTTTCGGCCCGGAATAAATTGAAAGTACGTGAGATGAAGGTGAGCGATCGTATGGGGGCAGGGGGATGAAGAGGGCAAACCTCGGAGGATGAATTCTCATATCCAAGCTACTTTTAGGTGAAGGCAAGGGTTGGTTATCCGTGCTGTATATAAGCGCAATCTTCCAGCGCGATCTGTGTCAATTCATACTCTTTTATCGTAAAGCGCACGATCCATACACACATCCGTATAGTCGTGGAAAAAGTGTACAGCAGAGACTTGGAAAAATTAAATCCAAAAAATAACATTTATCAGACTCGTCTTGTTTTGTCGCCTCTTTATTTTCAGCGATCGCTCGCTCGCTCGCTCTCGAACAAAATGACAAGAAGAAGAACAACGATAAGGAAAAATGGGGATAGTCGCGTTGTGTATGCTTTACGCGCTTTTTACATCTGATTACAGAGTAATCTGACAGAGGGAGAAGAGGATCTTCCGGAGGGCGCCTTCTCGCTGCTTTCGCTGCTTCTCGTTGGTGGGCTTTTAATGCGTTAATTATTATTATCCTTCTTATACTTTAACCAAACTCTTTTCTTCTCAAAATAAACAACCAACTTACCGCAAAATATTCTCGATATGGCAAATGTTCGGTTCAGTTTATGCACCTTGAGAATCGCAATATCAACAAAATAAGTCATCGACTGGCGTTTATTATTCAAGTTTGTTCAGCCGGAAAAAGAAAAAAACTGATCGAGAAATTCAGCATGAAACGTTTTATTTTATTCGGAATCGATACGTTTGATCGGACTCCATGAATAATCCGGATAAATTGTCATTTTGAAACTCAAGAGTTTTACGTGCAGTGCAACACGTATTTATTTCGTTACTCAATGCAGCTTTTTACTCCAGTGGCTTCAGATTTTTATTCAGCTTCAGTTTATTTATAGTACACTAGTGACGAAATTACGAAAAGTACATATGTCATGTTCCAGCAGCGAAATGCGAAAAGATTTTCGATTAATTTCGCCATTTCAAATAATTCGCAATATTACACATATTCATCATCCTCGAAAACGTCTGCAGGACTTTCGTCTCTATCATTTTATAAAAATCGAATGAAGGGACAGAAACATGCATGTATGTATATATAACATATTTATTTTTCAATATTTCTTTTGTATCTCGTAGGTTTTTTGCTGTGCGTTCTGATATTCCTGTCTGTCGCGGGTAACGTGCTGGTATGCGTCGCAATTTATACGGATCGCGGTCTGCGACGTATCGGCAATCTTTTCCTGGCCTCCCTCGCAATAGCCGATCTATTTGTCGGCTGTCTAGTCATGACTTTTGCCGGTGTAAACGATCTACTCGGCTATTGGGTATTTGGCCCTCGCTTTTGCGACACATGGGTGGCATTCGACGTAATGTGCAGCACTGCCTCGATTCTCAATCTTTGCGCCATTTCCCTCGACCGCTACATTCACATCAAGGATCCTCTGAGGTATCGTTATTATTGTACATCGTAGGTCGATATATCTTTTTTTTGTTCCTTCAAGTGCATTATTATCTTTCCACGTCGTCATATCGGAAGCTCGTTTGATTTACGCGGGAAGTTGCCGAGTTGCCGGAGGAGCAGTTCGTTTATTTTTCTGAGCTTGCCCTTAAGCGTTATTTATTTTCTTAACGAACGAACGTCTCCCTCCTCGTTCTTCATTTATCCTTGCTGCCCATTTGTCTCTTGATTCATTACACCAAGTTTCATCTCGTTTTCTTATACTTATCGCCTCAAACTTCCCCTTATCGTGCCCCCTTTATTCCCGCTCGAATTTTTCCTCGATTCTCAAAAAAGAAACAAAACGAAAAAACGAAAAGCTCTTTTCTTCCACTTGTTTTTTAATTCTTCTCGGACCCTTTTGTTTATAAATATCCGATTTATTCCGTCAGCCAAGATCTTCAATAAAACGCAATGTCTAAATTATTCATGAATCAACGTCAGCGGCTTTTGTTCATGTTATTTGCGACGAATAAAAACATTCTCGCTTTTTGCGTTATTCAAGCATGTCTCCAATGGTTTTGTTAATAATACCAAAGAGGATAAAAATATCAACAATCCATACGTCTACTCTTAAATTCCCTTTCGCAAAAGAGTGATTTTTTTCTTAAAATGAAGCTCTTTTCTTCCACGTGTTTTTCAATTCTTCTCGGACCCTTTTGTTTATAAATATCCGATTTATTTCGTCAGCCAAGATCTTCAATAAAACGAAATGTCTAAATTATTCATGAATCAACGTCAGCGGCTTTTGTTCATGTTGCTTGCAATCATTTATCAGATATGGTCGTTGGGTGACCCGTCGGGTTGCCGCTGGTAGCATCGCTACGGTCTGGCTATTGGCTGGCCTCATCTCCTTCGTACCAATCAGCCTGGGCCTTCACAGACCCGCCGAACCTATCGTCTATACAGAAGGAGCGCAGGTACGTTCTCTCATTATACATTATACAATTTGAAAAATACGTTCAAATACCGCGCATTTTCCGGAATATTTGAAGTAGCATTGTAGATTGTAGCTTATTACAGATTACAACAGCAGCAATGTAAAAGTAACCGAAAAAGTATTTTGATTTGGTACAGTTCGTGAAATATTTTTTGTTTTTTTTTCACACTCGTGAAAATATTTTCCAACGTTTTATTGCGACGATTCTTTTTCCTCACAAAATTACTTTTACAATGAAATATTCATTTCGCGTCCGGTCGAAATAAAGAAAGTCTATATTTACGGTTCCATTAATTTATACGAAATAAATTTTAAAAAATGATTTTTGACCACATTTTCATTAAAAATTGATGGAATTACTCATGTGGTTACCTTTTTTCTCCCCCCCATATATAATTCAATCATTGATGGCGCTACGATAAATTCGATGAAAACGACGATGCCCCTGGTTTATAAAAAAAACATGCACGTTGGTAAACCACACGTAATGTCGTGTATTCGATCGTTGATTCGCGCTTTGTTATTTTATTTCATTATTTTATTATTTACTCATCCAGGATCTTTGAACGACGTTTTTATTTGTATAAATTCGTCGTAAATTATTGTATAATAAATATTTTCTTTCGAGAAGAAGAATCAAGTTTCATTGATTTGCACAGCAGTGATCCTCAGCCACATTTTTATGTGAAATTTCACTTTCTTTCGAATAACTTTTATATTTATTGTACGAAAATTTGTTCACCCCCCATATTTCGATCATTGATGACGCCACGTATACGCCACGATAAGTCTCCAAGTATATAAACGACATTTACGTTGGTAAACTATGCATAATAAAAATGTCAGGTCTTTTATCATAGATTAACATGTGTCGAAATCATCTTGGTTCTCTGGCATCTGTGAGGTCCTTTTTGTAGGAAAAATGTCATCACTTTATCGAAATCTCATGAATTTAAGATAAATTCGTAATTTCGCTGAAATTTCGGTTCCCTCGTGTCTCCTCTCGTGGTACAAAACTCAAGTTTTACTTACATCTCGGTACTGTATTTGTGTATGTGAAAAACTCGAACTTTATAGGAATATCCGACCTGCGCTCTCGATCTTACACCGACCTACGCCATCGTGTCCTCCTGCATATCGTTCTACGTGCCCTGCATAGTAATGGTCGGGATCTACTGTAGACTGTACTGCTACGCCCAGAAGCACGTTAAGAGCATCAGGGCCGTCACTAAATTGCCTGACCCTTCGTCAATCGGCAAAAGCTTCCGGGCAAAGAGTACACGTTGCAAGCTCGCCACATCAAAACCGAAGCCACCGACTAAAACGAAGCCAACGAGCCCTTATCACGTTTCCGATCACAAAGCTGCAATAACCGTTGGCGTTATAATGGGAGTTTTTCTCATATGCTGGGTGCCATTTTTCTGCGTTAATATCGTCGCTGCGTTCTGCAAAACCTGCATACCCGACCGAGCGTTTCAGGTAGTAATTCTCATTCATTTATTTTCACATCTCAAAGTTGGTACTCTTGCGCTGTGCTATCTCGGACTATTTTTCAACGTATCTCACGTGAAATCACCGTTAAAAAAATCTTTGCGCCGCGACACGACGTATTTCCATGTAATATTAATAAATATCGGCGATAACACGTTTTAGTAAACGCAAGAACGAAAGCTGATATTCTTTTCGAAGGCTACTCTCAACGACTCAAGTTCCCTTCACATTTTTCATTCACCTCTGTTTTACCCTCATGGAAAAAGTAAATGATGGTTTTTTTTTTATCTTTTCGCAAAATGATTTTCGATCAATATGCATAATCTGCCGAGTTCAATTTGTATCGATGGTTAAGTTTGTGAGAGAAATGTTTCGTCTTGTTCGCGCTGGGGTTTTTTTTTCTATGAACGAAACATCAATTTTTACGATGAAAAGTTTTATATCGTCGTATATTTACATTTTTTTATGCTTTGATTTTCCTCAAAGGCACTGTGGCGAAAGAGAAAGTTTTGTTACAGAGGTGGATTGCAGTAAAGTAGAAGACGAGGGGTCGGTAGAGGTTAAACTCTATAACCTCCCATGGGAATATTTAATATATTATTTATCATTCCATTTACCGGATACACTTCCGTAATGCAAGTTCTTTTATTCCTCTCATATTCTTCTTCTCCCCTTCGGTTCCGTCCCAATTTTTTCATTCACCTTCGACCTCTTTTATTTTCGATTCTAATCTCGCGTTTCACTTTATTTCGAACATCATTTACTCCCTTCTCGTCCCTTGTATTTTCATCCCGACTTTTTATAGGTTATACACGCTATGTATGTGCTATGTACGTATTGAATACAGCTCTTCGAATCCGCACAACCGAAAAACTAAATTTCATAAAATTTCGGTGCACAATAATTAAATATAATTTACAAGAAAAGTTTTGTAGCAGAGTTATGTATCATTCAAAGTTATGCTTCGAGTTTAACGAATCAATACGAATTATCGAAACAACACGTTCGTAAGAGAAAATGAAATTTTCATATTCTTTTATCACCAAGTAAAAAATGCAACAAATCGGATGTGAATACGTTGAAAAGTGGATACATTAGAAAAAGTAGGGTTAAGGCTGAACATCGCGCCTTAACGGTCATTCCACGTGAGAGCCATAAACTACATCGAGATTACCGAGGATTTCACGGCATGTAATAACGAAAAAAATGTTAACGTTCGGCAGGTATTGACTTGGCTCGGTTACAGCAATTCGGCCTTCAACCCGATAATCTACAGTATCTTCAATACGGAATTTCGTGAAGCTTTCAAGCGAATACTGACGAAAGGCGCCAGAGCGCGCGGCAATCAACCCTCCACGAGCGAATGCGGCGAATTCCGTTCCGTAATTGTTCAAAAACGGAATGGTTCAATTATCGAGTGCAATATAAGCCCGAGATCGAGCGCGGACAGCTGTCAAGTTGGCTCGGTCATTGGACAAAGACATCGTGACACGATTGTCAGTGCAATATGAATCCTAAAACATATCCTCAATATATCCGCATCTTCCCCGCGATTTTACGTCTTTTCATATCCATACCTCCTAAAATGCAATAACATACCAAAATTAACACGTATACGGGATTATTCGTAATTCGATACACTTCTTATTTCTTATCACAGTTTCATTGAATGAACTAGGATGGAAAATTAATGGTTTTGGAGTTATTGAAGGGCGTTCTTGCACCAACTCAAAAATAAGTTTCGTTGCGGCATTTTTTTAACGCAACTCGATCATCGTAGAAAATCCTATGAAAAAAAATTAATCATTCCGATCACGCGGTTGCGGTGATATTAACCGTTGAAAATGTAAATTACGACAATTTAAAGGATACGTATTGTTTTACAGATTTTTTACAGATGAAAATAGATGCTTCCTTAAAGTTACATTTTTTTAGTATTTTCCATCCTTCTGGCACAAACTGATGATTGCAAGAAGCCTTAAAAAAACTATGCGTTTCTTCAAGTGCTCACTCATTCTTCAGCCATTTTAAAACAGTCTGTCATGTGTCGAGAGTGGTGTAGTTTTTTTTATAGAATTATCAGCTCTCGGTAGAAAGACGGTAAATTGCAAAACAAACTCGAAAAACTCCACAAAACCATTTGTTTTCGCCCCCTGGTTTATCGGGTGATGCGAATCAGCTCTAGAGCAATCCACTTCAAAGAACGTATTGAATTACCAATAACTCTCATCCAAAGCGAACTTCCTTTTACACATCTTTTACTTTATTTCGTACGAATGTATAAACATACACGAGGTGCAAAGACAAATTGGCCTTCGTGTTTTACTCGAGAAAAAATTAATCGCTATATCCAAACAGATAAACAATGAAAGCCGGGTCAATTTGTCACTGGCCTCCTATATTATCTACGTATGGTAAATTGAGGCCCATATTCATAGTCGGTACTTATTGCATAAGATCGTCTTGAGTGATTGCTTAGCGGACTATGAATACGGGCCTGAGGCTTCGATCAAAGCATCGAATAAGCCAGCTCTCGCGTCCGGCAGAATCATAAAGTTTTGCGTCGTATACTAGTGGGGCAAACGCTGAGCCAGAGAGGGCGCTGAGTGCGCTAAATGATAATTCAGAAAAATGCAATACTGCTCGATTCATCGGTATAACGCTCTTCCCTAAATCGATCTCGTAGAGTTCGCGTGAAAAAGAAAAAATGCGTACAATTGTATATTGTCTGGCTGCGGGACCACACGCCAACGACAATCATCAACTATATAAAAAACACAATAGTGCAAAGAGAAAGAAAGGAAAAAGAAAATTCGTATGTATCTACTAAATGAATGGGGCCTCTCTCTTGTATCGCTCCATCTGTACATTCATTCTGATGATATTAATGTACAATATATATATATATATATATATATATCGTACATAAGGGTGGCTCGCGCGTATAATATCGATCGCCTATCTCGTCCAAGAAGATTAGCATCGTCGTAAAAATGCACTCCCTGTCAGTTTGCGAGAGCGGGGGGAAAAAGAAGGTGGCGCACAAAAAGAACGATTATCGATCGATTACAAACACATGTTCACGGATATGATGTATGCGTATGTGTGTATGGGTGTGCGTGTGAAATTGTCGCGACGGCGTTACAATCATTTCTCTCATCTTGTAAATGATCATTTATTTATTTTTCTATTTGAATAATAATGACGAAGAAGAAAAGAAGAAAAAAGAAGAAACTCGGGACGACGATGAGAATTGGCAGGGCGCCAATGTTTGCAGATCGCCCCCTCCAGGCATAATATTACACTTGGTAAAAGACAAATTAAGATAAAATAATAAAAAAAGATACAGGGAAATAACGTCGTGCCGGATACCGGCTCTCCATCACTTCCTCCATCTTTCCTTTCCTCTCCATATATATATCTATCGGATATATATCTATACATCTCTCTCTCTCTCTCTCTCTCTTCTTTCTTTGCTCTCATCGAAAACGACGTCATATCCCAAGTATCTCTTCGTCACTCTCTGTAAATAGATATCTAGGTTTATCGTATTACAATGTAAGACTTGTGTAAAACAAGTGATGATATATATATACATGACTAAATAAAAAAATAAAAAAGGAACTTCTTGTAGAACAAGCAAAATTTCATTCGCATTTATATCTTTATTCTTCGAAACAATATGGCGGATGAATCGTGGCTGTCTCGCGCTTTACGCGAACTTGGTACATTCGAGAACTCAACATTCGACCAATTTCTTCGATCATCCGGTATTCTCATGTAATCCAGTAAGTTTGAGCACAATTTTGGAACGATGGGTGTCAACACGAGAGCGCTCATCCTGCATGCCTCAAGCGCCAGAGATATCACCGCGTCCAGTTGAACTTTCGATTCGCCGCTGCCCGCGTTGCACTCTTTTCTCAATTGCCAAGGCTTATGACGTTCGACCATTTTATTTGCCAAATGTAACGAATGTATGACAACATCGACGACATGATGCAGATTCAATTCTTCGTAACAATCCTGCGCATCTTTCCTCATGGTCTTCAGCGATTCAACGAGCTCCCGGGAAGCATCGGAATTCAAGGTTCCAACGTGCAACGATGGATCGATGATTTCACCGGTAGGATTGATCACCCTGCCCATACACCGACTCACCAAATTACCAAATGTATCGGCTAACTCGGAATTCAATACACGACGAATTTTCAAATCGCTGTAATCTGAAATGGCGAGGAAAGGTTTGTTGTTTCTTCTGATTAAACATTTTATCGGTTCATTTTTGTTTGCGCTGCGCTTTTCAAAAGACGGGATGAGGGAAAGCCTGAAGACTCTAAAGAATACTTTGTTTTTTATTTAAAGAAATAGAACGTTGGGAACGTTGGCAGTTCTATTGACCCGAAGAGCAAAACGAATTCCGAGAAAATTTAATTACCATCGAGAATAAAGAAGCTATGAAGATAATCGTACAACGGAGAATGAAAAAGCAAGCGAGTTTCCGGAATGTTCGACCAACGATAAATTCAAAGGAAATTCACTCGCTCGGAATTCAAAGCCCTTTTCACTCTTTTATCTCTTTAACTATCACCCTTCTCTCCGTTCTATGCTTCCCAAAGTCACCAATCAACCCCTTACGGCTGCACATATATGATGATCCACGAGCGTATAAATACTCACTTCCATCCGTGTGCGGCACAGCCTCTCTGAGAAGAAAATACCTCAATCCGTCGTTGGTTAATTCTCGTGCCGCTTCAAAGGGCGATACAACGTTTCCCTTTGACTTTGACATTTTCTCGTCGTTCACAGTCCAATGTGAATGGCACAGTATCATTTTTGGCGGTTCCATGCCAGCCGCGATGAGAAAAGCCGGCCAATAAACTCCGTGAAATTTCAATATATCTTTGCCGATAACCTGTGACAAAATAAGACCGGAAACGAGCATGTAAGATGATACACAAAATTTCGAGCCTCTTTGAATTCAAAATTGCGAAATTTCGACGAAAAATCATGCGAACGATAATCGGAATTTTTTAGATATATTTTTTTCAAAAAGTTTTTCTTGTCTTTGAAACGATGCACACGATGAGAGTTTAGTTGAAGCAGAGTTCGCTTTCGAACATATTGACCGTTTCGAAACGAGTGATTATTATCCAGTCCGTAAACACTGTGGCTTCTCAAAAATAATGACATTTGTGAACTTTCCGACGGTAGTGTATTATATACCCGTAACTTTTCGAAAACTTCATCAAAAGTTTGACTTCCCGCATGGGAAAGTGCTCGGTATTTACTTGCATGGAAGGGGGCCAACATTTGTTGGTGAACTCTTGACCCGGGTAGCCCATCGAAGTTAGATAATTGACAAGTGCGTCAAGCCAAACGTAAATTGTGTGGGTATCATCGTTTGGTACGTGAATTCCCCATGGTGCTCTTTTGATAGGTCTCGAAACACTAAGGTCCTCCAAGCAACTTCCTTCCTCGATCAAATCGCGCAATATCTTGTAGTACTTTAAGGGCCTCACAGTTTCTTCTGGATCGATCAATAATTCATGCTTTATTCAATTATCACAATGACAAATTCGGTCACCCTAAAAAATCTAATATTTTCTTTCTCTCCTTTGGATGACGAATTTATATTCGATTATCTTACAACTTACAGACTAAATCAATTCGAACTCGAACTCGATTTATATTGAACTTTGTTGCGTTTGATATTTGCAGACGTGAATTGCGCGTTTTTGTGTGAAAAAAAATCATGAGCAATTCAGATTTTGGTTATTAATTGTTTCGCGCAAATTTAATTGGCGCTTACTTCGATGATCAATTTATCATTTGATGCTTGTTAACTCTCCGTCTGTACTATGGATCTTTAAAGTTCTGCTGATATTTAGAAAAAAACAAATGTCAAAGAATCTGGAGAAATTTTGAAATGCATTTATTATCTTCAAATATTACCATTTTTCAGCCAATACTTGAGATCATCCTGAAAGCCACTCAGGCGGAACTTGTAATTTTCTTCCTCCGTCCATTCAACCGGATGCCCCGATTCCGCGGATATCTTGATCATCTCGCCCGAAGCATTTTTCGCTTCAGCCAGTTCCGAGCTCGTCACGAAATTCTCATCCTGTACGCAATACCATCCACTATATTTACCAAGATAAATGTAATCGCGATCCTTTAGCGTGGTCTGAAACGAGAAAATTACGAATGATGATAGCAAGATCGAAATAACCATGTAATATGAATAAAACTGTTCATTATTACTAGCTGTTGCCGCGACTCTGTCCACGCGGAACGAGTCTTTTTTTTTTATATCATCAGCGCCACGTTTGCGCGGTATATAAAAAAAAAACAAAACATATCAACGGGATAAGGAAATATCGCAAAAAAATGTAATCCTTTGGCAGAAAAACAAAATAACGGTTTGTTATAGAAAAATCGGTAATTTGAAAAATCGGTCCGGACTGATGTAACAAACCCAGAATTGTTGAACGGCTTGTCGGTGCCTCTGATCCGTAGTTCTTATAAAGTGCTTATATCCAATATCGAATTGATCGCACATGTCCCGGAATTGTGACGATATTTTGTCGCAATATTCTGCAACCGGAAGTCCAGCGGATCTCGCGGCGTTTTCGACTTTATTACCGTGCTCATCGGTGCCGGTTGATAAAAATGTTTCGTTGCCGAGCATCGCGTTATATCGAGTCATCGCATCAGCCAACAGAGCACTGTACAGATGTCCGATATGAGGTCCTAATGATTCGTCATTTTTTTCTTTAACGTGGGATGCTGCAGATTTTTTTTTCGTACACTAAACTATCGTGTTCCTTTTTTCTCTTTACAACTTTGCAACGCATTTCTTCAACTTTTGTTGGTCCCATGAATAGTGGGGATAATTATCTACAACAATTTGGGAATCGGAAAATTTGAGAAACGTGTTTTTTCCCCAGATCGACAGGGACAAACTATCGGCTGAACTTTTTTTTCCATTCTACATTTTGAAAATACAGATTCAACATTTTTTAAATGCGCGAAGTGATTTTATTACCGGTATTTTTATGTACGGGCATTTTGTGTTGAAAAACTTGGGATATCTTTCAAACGCTGGGGTGCAAAGTGATACGAAGGAATAAAAAAATTACGAAATATACCAGAATTAACGTAAAAAATTGGAGTCGAGACGTAAAAGATCTTCTTATCTTCATATTTCCCGTAAGATCTTGCAAGCGTTTGTCGATAAATTCCTTCGTAGTTTTTCGATCGACCTCGACTCCATGTACTTCCACGATGATGAATATCTCGCTTAATGGCGCACCAACCAAAACTCTTCGGCAATACTAAAAGCAGAAGAAATGCAGGTTGAATTACAATTAAACATATTAAAAATGATTCATTATCTCATTTTCCCCATTCATTGTTTTTATTCCGACCAATTTTAGATGGAATGAAGAAAAAAAAGAAAAATTGATTCGCGTCATTTATAATTTGAAAAAAAAGCACACAAAATGAATTTTTCAGTCGTCCTTATTGAATCTTAATCTCTCGAGTTTATGTATTGGTTCAAAGTACAGAAAATACAATAGATTATATTCTCCAGTTTATTTTCGACTATCATTACACAATAAACAGTGCTTAGAATTAACATCAGAGTATACAATTTGTCTTGATCGATGGTCGATTACGATTCCGTCCTTTTCACCGTGTTCGTAACGGTATTTATCCCGCCTAATGATATATTTTCCAACTGCGCTATGAGATCCATGTGCCTAAACTCGTCTGGCTTTTCAGTGAAAGTTTTTAACAATTCAACGCGCGTCAGATCATCCGTGGAATAATACAACTGAAGTTCATTTGCCAAGCACTGTGCTTCTTGGGCAGTCATCGATTTATCGTCAAATTCACCTCTCATCAATACAACACCCTTGCTCTCCTTCAAATCCACGTAATGTATCATCGTGAGACACTCGGGGGCATTCTCTTTATGAGTTTGATACCATATTAATGGGGTCATGTGCACTTCAACACCGTTAAATTGGCAAACGATAAATTCGTAACCCTGCTCTCTTGGCAATGGCAATAAAAATGTTGGAAACTTTCTTCCTCTCTCGAACATTTTGTCAAACTGTTTCGAATCCATAGCCCCGCTAATGCAATCTTTAGACTTGTGATAATTTAACCAAATCTCAATGATTTCTTCCTTGCCTTTGTCACGGATCAGGTCCATTTTCATAACGTCGCAGAGAGACGATTTTTTTGTTCCTGTGATGGAATCCGTCGATGGCTTTGCGCTACATTCCTCCTGAAACTTTCTCTCCATTTGGCGTTTTGCTGTAATTATGAAAAGAAACGTTTAAAAAATAGTGAAAATCCGCATCAATTCAGAAACTAAACAAACTGCATCTCTCGGAATGAAAATATTTTTTTTTTAATTTGAATACACAAGCGACAAATAGGTGAAAAAAAATTCAGTAAATAAATTCAAAAATCGTTATTTTAGTTAGATTTTTCTTGAAAAACTCTTTATTTTTGATGCATGATTCATGTGATTATTTGAAATATTTTGGAAAAGTATTAATGTTCGCACATACATTCTTCATCTTGTAGTTTCTTTTCTTTTTGCTCCACCCGTGCCAAAAACTCTTCGGGACTGGTCTCTTGGAGCTTTGCTATATTCTTGGCATATTTTTCGAAATATGGATTGGTCTTGAGATGCTCCAAGGCTTTTTCCATTCTCAACATCGATGTCATGATCGATCGTCGACTAGAGGAAGCTGGTATCAATTCCAAGAATCCAGATTTTCTCGTACTGTGTGAGAGTCGCCGTACAAAATTTGGCACACGTAATGCCATTGATTATCAACATTCCTAAATACAGTTGAATTAAAAAAATCATACAGTCATGGGAGATCGATCAAAGAAATATATATTTCTCGATAACATCGTAAAATTCTTTTAGTAGAATATTAAAGTTGGAAGTTCGATGTGGTATTGAGGAAAAAATAAATATTTTTTTGAAGTTCGGTTTGTTGTAATTTTTACTCTTGTCTCAAATTCGAATTTTTAGGATCAAATGAGAAATGATGAGAGAAATCAGTATAAATGTCAAAGATTCTCTAATTAATCACTTTTCATTTATCAATAAATCTAAACGATACTTGCGGTACGTACAGGTTTCATAACCTCTCCGCGAGACGACACACACAACAAAAAAAACACACCACACATTGTCGGTCGGTAATTTCACCGACAATCGGTAAGGTAATTTCTGTATGAAGACAAAAATTTTTTTACGGTTAATTGACACACGGTGGCGTCTATTCCCTATGAGAGACGCTTTCGCAATTTCATTCGCCACTGAAAATGAACGAAACTCGTGACAAATGTGTTCCATTCGATAATTCTCGTGGAACTCTAGTATGCATTGACTACAATCATTTCGTTTATTCGACTTTTTTCTTCAATAAAAAATAATACAGTGCGAGGCGGGGAGTGTTGCAACGAATTATAATTTATTTTCTGTATTGTATTCTAAATTCCGTTTTCGACATCACAATATTTATTCATACAGTGTGTTTGTTTCTATCGCAACCGCGTTTCCAGGGTTTGTACTCAATAGTATCGGTTTGCTTCGATCTCTCGTGTCCCTTCGCTTTTGTACTATATTTTTTTGCTCACCGATGAAACCCTCCAATTACGATACTGACATTCTGATTCGTTGTTTACAAGCCGATTGTTATGACGTTGTGTACGGTAAATTTTCAACGGCTCTGTGATCTAAACGGTTTTTCGAGGACAAAATGAGATGCGGGTAGCTAAAAACAATATTTTTAATGATCAACAATGCTGAGGTTTTTGTCACGGCGACGTGTTCGTAGTGTCGGTGGACAACATGCATCGTCACAAATACGGAATCAACGATTGCTCAGCAATCGTAATATTGTGCAGTGTAGGGTAATACTATTAGACGGAACGGATTTAACTATCGAGCTGTCGGTAAGAAATATATACATATATATGTACACAAATACGCCTCGTTACATGCCTTTTACTTTTCCATGCATTCCTAATATAATAATTAAATTCTAGTTTTGCCAAATTTGCATTTTTCTTTGAAAAATGTGATTGAAAAAGATGTACCAATATTTACTATCATATCTGTAATCAAATACGACATAACGTTGCGTTGCTTCGAGTGTGTCACCCTAATGACAAACGAAGTGAAAGTACACAAATATATGCAATTACTCATCAACTTGCATGCCAATTATTGAAATCAATACAAACCAAAAACTCGAAACTCAAAAAACAAACGTTTATTACGATTAAGGCCACTGGAGAATTATTATAATTTTAGAATCAATAAAAAATGTTAATCTTTTTTAATAGAATACTCTTAAAGAAAATGAAAATTAATAGTACAAGCATTTGATAAATGAGCACGAGTGAATATGGAGAAAATTGTGTTTTTTTTTTCCATAGAACTCGAGCTTTTGTTTAATAAATAACTTGTATCTTGCATTTCAGAAAAAGGCGCTGGCCAACGATTTGTACGAACAAGTATTTTACAGTTTAGACTTGATAGAGAAAGATTATTTCGGTCTGCAGTACACGGACAGCAATAATGTACAGCATTGGTTGGATCCTACAAAACCAATCAAAAAGCAGATCAAAAGTAAGCATTACGAAAGTAGAGACTTTATCTGTATTCCTCGGCACGCAATTGGCAGTCTAATGTATGCAATGATTTTGAGCAACGAGGAATTTTTAAAAAGAATTTCAAACGCATTGATGAAGAAAATCCATTTCTGATATTTATACTATTTTCATTACACGATTTTGCGGAGCTTGACTTTGCTGAATCTTACCACTTGGAGATTTGTAATATATATTAAAGTGTATTTGGATAAAACTGCAAAAGCAAATATTTAAAACATCTCACGTGTTAAACGTCTCAAGCATAAAAAGTACGTTAGATACTCGAAATTCAGAGATCTTGCGTGAATAGTTTTGTAAATATTTCAATAGTTCTCCGCTTCCCAGCAAAAAGTCAAGTTTTTATGAAGATAATTTTCAATGGATAATGTTAATATTCAAATTTTCAATTGATTCGAAATTATAGAACAATTTAAGAGAAAAATGTCTCCATTTTTCATGAGGAATATTGACCTCTGACGATCTTTCCACATCTGCAATTTTAAGTACATTCCAGAGGATACCCATGCTCATTTTTATACAGAAATTGGTGCTACACGTATAAAATGGGATAGTCAATTTTTTCCTTCCGTTTGAATGATTTTTCATTTGGAGAATGGAATAGTGTGAATAATGTTTATCGAAATATAATTCTGCAGTAATTCTTGAGAAGGACAGATTTTTCACCATGAATTATCCATTTATCGTGTGGTGCCAATATATGTAATTGTGAAGCTTCATAAAGTTGATAAATATCTTGTAAACAAAAAATTTAATACCTTTTTGGACTTGCAACAGCAGTTGGTCAAGGCACAACAACAACTACTGCTAAATAACATACTTGAACACCCAGATCACTAATCCAAGGTAGTTTTTATATTACCCGTATCCTAGATGTTTCACAATCATTATTTCGTCATCCTAGATACCCATTTAACATAGAAAAATTTTGCTTGTAGATTTTTATTTTTTTTTAAATCACGCTGGACACGAAATAGTTCCAACGGACTATTGATTTTCATGAATTGAAACATTTATTTTCTCTCGTACAGTCGGACCGCCCTATACGCTGCGGCTGAAGGTGAAGTTTTATTCATCGGAGCCCAATACATTGAGGGAAGAATTGACGCGCTATCAGTTCTTTCTTCAATTGAAACAAGATATTTTGGAAGGAAGGCTCAACTGCCCTCATCAAACTGCCGTCCAGCTTGCAGCTCTTGCTCTCCAATGTAAATTTCCATCTCGACTTTGCCGTCTGTTTATCAGTTTAAAATTGCATGCGAAAAATGTTATAATCCAATTTGTCGTGGAACAAAGTCTTGTCGAAGATCTCGAACGAATATGTGCACAAACCGTCTGAATTTAGTTGAAAAAAATGCTCTTAGCTCTGAATACAGTGAGAAAAAATTTTCAATTATTTTGATTGAAAAACAAAGTTTGAACAGCGTTCAATGGTGATATTCCGATTTTAGCTGAACTGGGTGACTACGATCCTAAAGTACATACAGCGGCGACAATCTCCGAGTTTAGATTTATTCCCGGTCAAACGGAACAAATGGAACTCCAGATACTCGAGGAATATGCCAATTGTACGGGTCTTAGTCCAGCACAAGCGGAATCGTCGTATCTGAGCAAAGCTAAATGGCTGGATATGTACGGTGTTGATATGCACATGGTGATGGGAAAAGATGCTTGCGAATACTCATTGGGCCTGACGCCAACGGGTATTCTCGTTTTCGAAGGAAATCAGAAAATCGGCCTATTTTTTTGGCCGAAGATCGGCCGTCTGGATTTCAAAAAGAAAAAACTGACGTTAGTCGTCGTTGAGGAAGACGACGAAGGACGGGGAGAGCAAGAACATACATTCGTATTTCGTTTGGTCAATGAAAAAGCGTGCAAGCACCTTTGGAAATGCGCGGTCGAGCATCACGCCTTCTTCCGACTGCGGGCACCCGTCAAAGGTGCCAGCGGACGTCAGAATTTCTTTCGTATGGGCTCGCGATTTCGCTACAGCGGAAAAACCGAGTTCCAAACGACTCAGCTCAATCGCGCCCGTCGCACTGTACAATTCGAGCGACGACCGAGTCAACGTTACGCTCGACGTCAGAGTCACGTGCTCCGGGAGCGCCAACGTCAAAGAACGGAACAAGTTTCTCAACCTCCGGCAGGTAAGAATTATTTCTTACAACACCAGATTTTTCTTCACATTTCGAGAATCGTGGTCGACTTTTTACACGTTTCATCAACATCTTTCAAGCAGTTTCGAGTTATTGGCCTGAAAATGCCAAAACGATGTTTTTTTCACATCATTTCACAAACCAAATCACTGTGATTTTTTTCAAGACGAAGAAGAAACATTGGAACGATCCCCAAGCAAATCCAGCTCAAAGTCATCGGCTGTGCAGGACCAGGAGAGTTCTAACGTAGCTTCGGCGCCATTGATTGATTCACTTCTCAAATCACTCTCCAAGGATCAACAACCACAGGAAACCAACGAATCAGCGGTAACAACGAGCCGGAAGGATTCTGATCTCCCGAAGCAGAGCTTCGTAGGAACAGCGAGTTCGGCATCATCGTCAGTGCCAAATAATCAAATAGGCGCAACGTCTCTCACTAATTCACGATCGCCGATACCACCGGAAGACTTGAAATGCAACATACTGAAAGCGAAATCTTTGGATATGCAAAAGAACTCAAACCTGCTCACGATAACGACCGTGGAAGACTCGCCGAATGCCTTAAAGAAGAACCACTGCACCGACTCAGCGACTATCGTCTCGGTTGTAAGTTACAAAAAAGATCCAACATTTACGAATTATCTTAGTAACATATCAATGTACAGCTACCGATAATATTACCAGTGAGTTAATCGTGTTTATTTTATGTCGTTAATATACATCTCAAAAATGTTTTAATCTATCGGGAAAATAGAACAGCCATTACGATACTTATTTTCGAACGACACTGCGAATTTTTTTATTCGGCGAGATTATTCGTGTAAGAAGTTCGCAGGCAAATTTCACCTCCAAAAAAATCCGGTAACCCGACGCTTTTTAGTTAATCGTAATTCGAGTTAATCGTGTTTATTTTATGTCGTTAATAAACATTTCAAAAATGTTTTAATCTATCGGGAAAATAGAACGGCGATTACGATACATATTTTCGAACAACACTGCGAATTTTTTTATTCGGCGAGATTATTCGTGCAAGAAGTTGGCAGGCAAAAATTTCACCTCCAAAAAAATCCGGCAACTCGACGCTTTTTATTATCGGTAGCTGTGTGATGAGAAGGATTGTGAGTGGCGAAAAAAATTGCGGATATTTAAAACCAAATGATTACACATAAGCTATAAGCGTACAACAAAGAAATATATAGTATACATTTGCTTGTGGTGTTTTGTTTTTTCGTGCTTTCGGTCATGTCTGAACGATTATTACCTGATCGTTTATCAGAACGTCTCGTAAGTTTATTTGTTGTTTTTCTTAGTGGTGCTATGAAATTTCGTGTTTTACATTATTTTCTCTTATTTACAAAAACGTTGGACACTTTGTCTAACCACGTTGAGAGTGAAAGTTGAAGTTGTATTCTTGTTTGGCTTTAACCGTGGCTTATTTTAACGTAAAATCGTATTTTAGCACAACGTTAAAATAATTTAAACCCTTCTCATGCCGAGGTGATTGTAGTTCATTTGACGATCATTCTTTTAGGCTGCGTCAGTCAGTACAAAAATCAATGACCAGGACTTTTAAACGCAATAGTAATATCGAAACGTTTCTTATGTCTGTCGACGTGAAGCTCCAATCGAACCGGAAACTTTCAGTACGTGGAGTAGAGAGCGCTAATTTTACGGCTGCACATCAATTCAAATGAATCTAATTGCAAATGTGATCGATATCAGCATCGCGAGCGAAACCTTATAATTTTTTTCGCTTTCGAACGTAGAGATGACATCTTTAACTCGTCGCTACTAAACTTTTTTTTCATTACAGATTTACGTGCGCGACAAATGTTTGTTTGTAGAGGAAAATGTGTGCAACTCTTTATATTCTAGACATTATCATCGGTTTTTTTTTCATTTAAACGATGAACGTGCAGCTACGATCAGACGATTTATTTCAATAATGCATTGGCGTAGAAAACACCGGCGTACATCTAAATTTCCGTCCATTCATTTTGAGTCACAATCGTTTGCTATTTTAGAACAATGTTGTGTAAAAAATGCAGTATGTTCATTCAAATTTCGTTAAATCAGGGAGGCGACAAGCTCACGCTACCCGTCAGCGGTGGAAGTACAGCAACAACAAATGCCATTGAAGAAATAGTGACTGTCACCCACTTTTCCGTCGACGATTGGGGACAAGTTGAACAAAAGACTACGGCTACTCTTGCGAATTCTACGAATCATCTTCAAAATCCATTCAATCCATTCAATCGTGAAAACGATGTTAATTGTACGGAGATAAACGAGGAGGCTGCGACGAACGGCAAAGATTGGCACGAGGAACCGAAGAAAAGTACAAATCCGTTTATAGATTCGAATCCTTTTCTAGGCTCGCTCAATCCTTTTACCGAGCCGCAATACGAGTTGGAAAAGAAAGTTGAGGAAACGCCACAAGAGGCGGAAGTTAAAGCTACGAAAAACGAAGATACAGAGTGCAGTCCCGCGACAGTTTCCACCAAGGTACGATGGATAATCCTAACAGTAAAAATTATCACAAACATTCCAATTATTTTCAATCCTTCCGTCATATTGTTATCGATTAAAATCACACGCAATTAAATTTCTTGCTCCATCATCACGTGGTGTGTTCGTTTTTTATTCAGGATGACCGTAGCACGGTATCGGATATAAGTCCATGGTTTGTCGCCGATCCATCACCATCTGCGCTTCCTGCTGAAACATCGTCGAGCAAGCTGCCAGTTATAAAAAGAAAAACGGTGATAACTACTCAACTCTAGTGGAGATAAAAAAAAATATATATCTATATATTTTTTCTTTTTTCAAAAAAAAACCTGAAAGAGGTAATAAACATTCCTTCAGTTACTTAATTATCGGTCGTATAGAGAGAAAGAGAGATTTTATCTGGTATTGGATTCCAGTGTGACGTGTTTTTTTTTGTCACAATTTACGAGATAACGTTTATACTGCCTATATAAGATGGTATTCTGTACAATCGCAAATAAATCAATGCGCTTTGAAAACTCGTCCAACAAATTGCCCCTTGAAGATCGATGTCATAAAAAATAACCGACGCGAGGAAATGAAAACATGTGTGTGAGATTTGATAAATTCCGAGGATGCTGAAAAGGATAAAGCAATTTTAATCGCCGTATTAATGTAACAGGGTTTTATTATTTATTGACATTATTCACATCATTTACATCTCATATCTCATCGCTGGATTCTTTCGTTCGAACATTAAAGTCCTTCGTAGTTGGCTTCAAGACTGAAAACAACTTATCCGTTGCTGTTGGATGCATGCTCATCTGCAATTCCGTCAAAGATTCTTCCGTCTAAAACGAAATAATCACATCTTACTTAGGAAAGATGGCTCGAAAAATAGTTTTCAAGATATTTCGGGCAAGATTCTTGTTACATCGAATGCTTCCTTGAATCATACAAACCTGTCTCAATAGCTGAGCCGCGGTGTGAAGCACCCTCTGCCATTTTCGCATTTCGACATTGTGAAGGCTCTCCTGTTGTTGCAACAACGTGACCCAATCTTCATCGGATTTCGGTGTGTTTCTAACAAAATACGAAAATTCACGTAAAATTCTGTTATCTCAAAGGCACACGGGATTGTTAACGATATTCAGCATTTTCTCACAGGAATAGTTCTTGAATGTAAGAAAATTGCGATGCAGTTTTGATTAAACTTAAGATTTTGCAAATTTATCATCGTTACAGTCGCATTGTCGCTTATTCCGAATAGAACAGTCGAGAAAATAACAATCGTATCGTGCGGTTCTCGATATTTATCTTTTCCAACTTTCCCGAAGCCTTTCCGAATGTACGAAAAGTATAAAACAGTTTCGATTGAACTTTCGCTTTTTCAAATTGTTTTTGAAAATGATGAAATTCTATTTACGTTTGCGAGTAGAAGGAGTCTAGAGAATTTACAAAAAATGTTAACTCGCCACATACCGAAGAACATGTAGATCCATTATTGTGTAAGCAGCAGCGTCTTCTAATCCCCATAACTTATAATACAATAAACCATTGATCAGAGTTAAACACAACACTGCGACTAAGAGGATCCAACTGATAACGGTCCCCGTGTCCCCTCTGTTAGCTGCGCCTGTGAATTAAAAAAAAAATAATTTAAACACAACGATAGAAATTTGTCAATGAATAAAATTCCTCATGTTGAAAAATAAATTTCGGCAGACAAGATATTTGATTCAACAGTCAAGTAGTGAATTTGGTATCGGATATTTTTTCTTTCGAATCAAATGAGTAAATTTCTGAATGATTTTCAATTAAATTGATAAAATTCGGCAACATAAAAACGAATATAAAATTTCTTGATGGTCATGAAAGGGAAAAAAAAGACGTTCCCGAAACTCGGATATCGCGGCGGTTTTGCTACTTGCATTTCTTTTTGTATTTCCACGCGCATTGCTGCATGAATTTTAAATTTATTACCATTAACGTTATGAGTGTGCGGTTGATCAGCAACAATTGACTGTAGATTAGGAGGCAAGTGATCGGGTGAATGAGATTGTAGATTAACACTGGGACCGGCTACGCGTCGTCTTCTCCTTGTTTTTCTCTTCAATCCAACACCACCACCAGACTCTTCGCACTCCACGCTCAATGCTTTCGCCAAGCTGCAAAAATACTCTTCCATACCAGCCCAACAATTTTTCTCGATAAGTCCTGCATAAAAAATAACATTTTTCATTGTCATGCACGCCTCAGCACGCCGACATACACTTTTCTCTGCCACTGTTTACAAATTCATGGTATAATTATTACAACAACAGAAAATAAAACGTCGCGGAATCCCAACGTACCTTTCATCACAGCCCACACGTGCTTTTTGAACTTGACTTCTGACCATACGGTCAAAGTGCTTTCACCCTCGGAAGTACTTGACATGCAATAGTGAGTGAAGACACTAAATGAATCAGCGTATGGTATACCAGCGTTATTGCTTTCTATGTCGATGCTATAGTGATGCCCCGGTCTACTGCACGGTAACATGACCTAAAAATTGGAAATTTTTCTAAAAGGTCTGTCAATGCGATTAAGCAAAACAGATCAAGCTCTAAGAGTCGAGGGAACCTCAAGTTTGCTCGGTGTTCTATGAAATTTCTTGGTAACTCTCGTAACAAAAGTTTGCTCGGCAAAACCACTATCGTTACTTCCAGATACGAGTAAATGTGGCTTTTTCAAAAAATGTATATCGCATCTTGATAAATCTTTGCTAAGATGTAATTAGATTCTCAATTGGCCAACGTTGATGAAATTAATTTGATCAATTATCGTCAAATTCTTGCCGATTCTCACGATTAGTATGATGATTCAATGACGATGGATTTTTTACCTGCGTTTCCGTAACTTGAGAAGTTCTCGGTCCAAGTGGTTGCGTCAGGGAAACAGTTAAAGATACAGTCCTCATTTTTTGGCCTGTCCGACTATCCTGCGTCCAGGCTGACTGCAACACATCTTATGAAAAGAAAAAACATTAAGTTATTCAGAAGGAAAGTCGACTTTGGCCAAAACTTGAAGAAATCTTAATACGAAATTTCGCTAATCTTTTCATCACACGATAATTTCAATGATGTTTTATGTAGACACTTATGCTTCTCTTGTCTGTAATTACAAATCCATTTGAGATACTTCCGGTGCAGACTTTTCAGTATGGTTATCTATTCCAAACATGAAGACATAGATTTTTTTCTAGAATAAAAAGACAATTCCTTTTTTTTCATAAACCTTTTCACTGCAGACAATTGCATTAACGTAACTGCAAACACGATTTTAATTACCTCTCCGTTAAATTCCATTACTCAAGCTTACGAGACACGTTAATGAATTTCGTCCTCTTCGTGAATAAAGCGATCATAAAAGTATATGAAGGTGTTTTAATTGCAATTGATTATTTTATGGATGCAAGTTGAAATTTCCATTTTTTCTCTCACTTACATTTCGCCGATATTTTATATATGTTGGAAGATTTTGAGACAATAAATTTATCCAAATTTCTCAGTGCATTTTATAAACAAGTTTGGTTCCATCGAAATGTTCATTGAAATTCGGATTATCCGGATGGGACCGATTGATTATTGCAAGTTAGTAAAAGAATTTGATTACAAAAAAGCGTGCGGTGTAAGAAAGAAAATTTGCGAATAATCGTATGACTTTTTGGAATACCTGTCGTTTTTCGGGCTGTATAAAAATCCAAGAAAAATTTCGAATTTGTGAATAGCAGCGTGAACAATTGATCAATGTGTATTGGTAATGTAATTTTCGTGAGTTGCCGTCCTTCGTGAGAAGCGGTACAAACAGTGCTGACCCGACCACCGATTCGCACTGCAAGAGTCACGGTAAAATCGTTAAACGGATACGTTAAAAAATATGAACACAACAACACGCTATGAGTTAGCTTGATAATGATTAAAGGGATATTTGATGGTATCACGAAAGGACGAATTGAAAAACTGATAACTTACTTGCGTTTTTTTCGGCTTCGCTCTCTGTCGTGTCGCTTAAATCTGTTGGATCTAATGGGACATCGGTTCGCGGAGGTACGGGAAGACACGGCGTTGGATCTTCATTCAGAGGAATCAAGGGCGATTGTGATGTTTCCATGTTCACCCCCTCAGTCTGTAAAACAAATATCTTTAATTTAAAGCGCTCATACAACGAACAGCCATATTGGATTGCATAACATCGCATTCTATTTGCTTCAGACGGAATCGTTTACGTGTGCTATCATCAATGAATGTCTATAGACACTTGTATGTATATGCATATGTGGGTGTACTCGCGTAAGCAGATATACATCTAAACATGTACATACATACATGCATGGGCTGTTTAACGCTTTTTTTTCATCGGTCTAAATGATTTCTCGTTTTATTTTCGATGACAATACCTCGGAAAATGATTCCACGGACAATCTCGTAGATAGCTTCTCATCGTCAGGTGCGGGCAAAGGTGGCACGTAGTCTTCGTCGTCAGATGTCAAGCCGAGTTCTTCCCCGTAACAGGTGTGCACCAACTGCCACATTTCGGCCATGCTCATCGGCTAAGAAATCAACAAGTCGATATTTATATTTTATTATTATCATTATACCTTACTGCACTGACGTAGAATATTGATGTTCAAATACTTTTCGTTACTCTTTTTGCGGCGTTCCGGGCTTTTCGGGTGCGTTTAGCGGTTCAGCCACTTATTTGTAATGATTTTTTCATTATTATTGATATAAGAATCGATGATAGTAATAATATAAACTGGTTTTTCATGTATACATGTCAGCTTAGACAGAAACAGTTGAATTACTGTAGACACCGCATAAAAATGTGCGACAAAACAAAGGAGAACAGAAGAAATTAAAAAAAAATGAAATTCTTATACGACGGATATGTTACAAAGTAGCATTTTACTGTAAGATAAAAACAGAAATAAGAAAGTTGACATGCTTGATACATCAAGATTGTTTTTTAAGATCCTGTGGCAAGAAAGCCTTCCAAAGGAAGTGAAATAATGTATATTATTTGCTTTTACTTTTATAAAAAATGAAATTCATAAATCACCTGACCAATCAAAGCGTTCTGCCAGACTTTGAAGAGCATGAGATACGTTTTATCTCTCGCCCCAAAAGTTGTTAAAAAGAATTTATCAGTTTCTGTGCAGATTAATATAGCATTTGGTATGACAAGAGCTGTTTTTTCTTTGGTGATGGAGGAGACATCCTTCCAGCGAAGCGATACCAGAGTTTCCCACATGAATATATTTGCGTAAAAGCAAACGTAATTTTGCGAAACGTACAAACGTCCGTGAACCAATATCTCGCGTTGCAGAGCGCACGAATAATCTAAAAATGAGAAAATTCTTTCTTTCTTTCTTCCGCACTTACTCCACGCACAGTTATCTCGCGATCAACGAACATCAGTGACTAACCTACTACGAGTCTCTCATCGTCTGGTACATCTTTGAAGATTCTTTTGAAATCTTCGGAACGCGATTTGTACGTTGGATAAAGAACATTGTACCAAGATGATTTTTTCTTAACTCTATCGACTCTGCTACTTTTTTTCCCTTCCGAACTTTTGCTCGGTTCAGCCGAGTCTGAGGATCTATTTGTATTTTCCTGACAGAGAGGAAAATAAACATTGAACAATTCTTCAAACTTTTCGTTCGATAATTTTTGCTTCGATACCAGAATCTCAAGGTTTTGTCTCACTGTTCGTAAGTTATTGTTACTCTTGTTTTTTGTCACAAAAATTCTGCGTCCCAATTTGCAAAGAGCGTAAGTAATCTTTTTTGGACATTCGGACGAGTACAAGTACGTTTGAAAATACCTGCGTGTTGTGATCTTCGGATTTGGATAACGACGATTCTCTGAGAGAGGCATTTGCAGAAGTATCTGTATTTATTTTGGTATGTTCGCGCTTGTTTTGCGTTTTAGGACTAGGGTGAGGGGATAAATTTGGCGTGTGCAAAGGACTGGAATGATCTGGCCCGTCGTGCGTAGTTTCGTGCGAATTTTCCATTCCCGATTCATTACTGGCTTTTCCGGCGGGAGGCAAACCGCCCAATGAAGAAGAATTAATAGAGCTGAGAACTTCGTGACTCGAAATCAAAAGATTTTCCACTGATTTGTTCCTGCGGATGAATGACAGTAAAAAAATTCATGATAAAAAATCAACTGAAACGTATACCCTGGAATTTTCGTCTTTTTAAT
Organism: Heteropelma amictum; assembly: GCA_959613375.1. Taxonomy (NCBI): domain Eukaryota; kingdom Metazoa; phylum Arthropoda; class Insecta; order Hymenoptera; family Ichneumonidae; genus Heteropelma; species Heteropelma amictum. The sequence goes on along the minus strand of OY390726.1, from coordinate 10,271,905 downwards.
TAATTTGAAGAAAAAGAATTGATTGGTAATTCTTACCCTCGAAGGCAATGTATAATTTTATCTCAGCACTGATATATAATAATACGTTGGAGAGATAACGTTCGAAAGACTGACCTGTCATATCGCTATACTTTAAAAGCAATCAATAAACGCATATCATAAGAATCAAACGATTGCACTAGGTTAAAGTATTAAAACACTTACATGCTCGTTATAGGATGATCCTGAAGAGTTTCTTTGTCGAAATACATGATTATTTCTGTATACAGAAGCTTAAATGCCGAGATCTGACGTTATTAGACTGACATGGTGATAAGAATACAAAGGACTTGTGGCGAATGTTGGATTAACATTGAAAGGAACAAGACTGCTGTTCCCGTCGAGTCGATTATTCCCGCATTAATCAGTGAAACCGTTTTTAAAGTTCTATTTACAAGCGTTTACTAACGGATGGTTATATGTGCGGCGAAAAAACCGTGGTCGATTTGACAAAATCATTCTCATTGGACTATATGCTCTAGATGGTGAACCGTGTTTGAGTAACCAGACCAATGAGAATCGAGAATTTTCTGTCAGATGACAGGACCTTTCCGACCTTTCTCAATAAGTTTTCAATTTTATATATACATTTTACATTGTGCATTGCAAACTGCGATGATACGGTATTTTAAAGATTTGAGAAAAATGTGACGACGATCAGTAGCGAGATTATGCAACAATGAATTTTGGAGTAAAAAACGATAGTGAATTATTACGAAACAAAAGTACAAACAAGTACATACTTTGCCTAATACATCGAGAACAAAATCCAACCTGACAATGTCAAAATCTGACAGTTGAATTTTCAAACTCATCTGTAACCGATTTTAACAATTTTCGCAACTGTACGACACGACACACGCAAAAATTGATCGGATCAAACGGCAACGTTGACAGTTACGGTTATAATCAAACAGTTGAAATTAAAGAAAAAACGCGGTTCCGGCATAATATTAACGCCCTTAAAACATTGATTACATTGTGATATAATTATTAATTTTGAGCAAAAATACATATAAAAATAAACAAAAATGGTTCGCGTCATACCTGTGCACAATTTTTCGGGGCAAAACGTAACAGCCATCGAGGAGCCTACGGCGTCCTGTGTAGCTAAATATATGGAGCGAGAAATATTACTCCTGGCGCTTTCTAGTCATTGCGTAGAGGTACACGAATTGACCCCTCAGCCAAGAGTAACAACGGCGTTTCCGACTGTTGATTTAGTGAATCAAATATTGCATTGTAACAAAGAAAATTATATCGCTACTGTAGAATCAAAATACTCACGCGATGGTACAAGCGTCAATAATTTTGTCAGAATTTACGTTGATTGGGCTCTCGGAGGAAATCAAAATCAGGCAATGAGAGCAAGAATCGCCGGCAGAGTTACGCCCAGTTCCAACAGATTGGCCAATAGTTTAGAAATGATTGAATTGCCTCTAACCGGTCAGCCGACGAGAATCGCTTGTTGCCAAGTCACTGGTAATTTATTAGTAGCAATGGGAGATACGGCGATATTCCACGAGTTGAAAGTCGAGAGACAAGCTCTCTCAAAAAGAAAATTCATCGATTTCGAAGCTAGACCTTGGTCTCTGGGTTTTAGCTTTACTCCCACTAACATGGAGATGGCTGAGGACTTTTTTCTCGTAATGAACGCTCGGTCCTTCGTGGTATTTAGATTGATGAACCAGTTGTACGAAGATATTGACCTTTTAAGTTCGTCATCTTCTACCGCCAACAAATCATCAGGTTCCGCAGGTTTTTCGTTGCACAGCGAAGCTCCCAATTCGGCGAAACAAGCAAAAGACAATAGTTCGAAGATTGAAAAATTGAGCGACGAGAATCGAGGCGCTGATTCGTTGCATCACATAGAAAACGAAACGCAACGAAAGATCGATGAGACACACTCGAATCTCAGTGAGTCCAGCGTAGCTTGGAATTCGGTAATTTCCATCCATGGTACAAGTAATCACTCGTCTCATCTAGATTGGGACGAATTTGTGTCGGAAACAAGCGACGATCAATGGCTGGGCTTACAAAAACCAACGAATGATAAACTCCAGAAATCATGCATCAAATTACCAGCGTTAAAGTCAGAAAGCCACAAGCCAGGACCCATCAGTAATCCGTTTATTACAAGCGCCCCAGAATTAGATGTTGTTATAAAAACAAGCTCTCCCATTGACGGGTGGTCGGAAAATTATGTTGTCCAGAAATTAGTACACTTGAAGATATGCGAAGAAAACGCGTCTAGCCAAAAAACCGGCAGCTTGGAGTACTTTACGTGCTCTCTAATCAAACCCGTTTACCTGAAGAACGAGAGCCACTCATCTAACACCAAAAAATGCACCCTGAGATCCGACAAATACAAAAATTTCAGTGGCGTTAGTTGCGTGATTTGCACAACTCAAGAAGGATACTTGTTCTTTTTGCCCGCGTCGAGCCGAGAAATCGCACATTCAACATTTAGCCCCTATCCGTTCACAGCACCTGTTACTCACGTTGTTTTGGAAGATACCGTGCTGCATGCTTTGACCGAAGCAGGTCTGGAAACCTACACTCTGCGTTTGTCATACAGTATTCCAGACTCGACCAATTCGAAGCAAGCTGCAAGAAATTCGGCGGCCATGGATATTGAACCCGTATCGTTAATAGGACTTCGTCCTTTCATAAATGTTCAAAAACTTCTTCACGTGAATCGATACATAATCTTACTGACTCAAGCGGACAACCACTGGACGCTATATACACTGTCGCTTCCTCGACCGGAGGATCTTTATCAAGATATACTTAATGCCGCTACAAATCACAAAGTTTCTAGTCCAAGTACGTACAAACATTTGCTTAGTGAAGGATTCATGATCGTTGTTCTGGCAAAGGACATAGATCATACAGTATTGGGCAACGGAAGCTCAATAAATACCGTGACGAACGATAGCGAAGGGCGAGGGGGATTGGATGTATTATACAAAGACTCTTGCAAACTTTTGGCTGAATATTACATAAATTCGGAATCATCCAACGAATGGAATCTCTGTATACCGTATTTCCAAATGTCTCAACTGAAGATAACGGAAATTTTGGCACAAAAAACAATACGAGAAGCTCCGGGTATCGGCACCTATCTCACGGAAGCTCTATTGAATCTCAAAAGTGGGCCTATCGCGGATGCTTTATTTCAAGTTTACAACATAGTGGAGATGATCGGTTCGATTGGTAGGAAAAATTTGATACGATTGATATTCAGCAGTTCCGTTCTTCGGGAATACGCAACGGAGAAGTTAATAAGTATTCTTCTCTCAATGGATCAGGACGATTTAACGAAATTCGCGCTTGTTCTTTTGTACGTTCAGGCCGATCGTCAGGATCAAGCGGAAAAAACGATCAAGCCCATTGCTGATAATTGCGTTTTGACGATGTCGTTACAACATTGGCACTGTTTGTTCGATGTTACACTAGAGAGACAAAACGGCCATGTTATCGCTACGTTTTCTGATTTATCTGTTATTCTGATGAGGCAAAAGTCTTTACTTTTTGCTGATATGCTCGTTAAGATAATCAACGCAAAAGCTGTATCGTTGCATCAAATTTTGCAAATATTTCTGGCACATTTGCCCTCCAGGGTCGGCAGAGATGGACACGTTGCCGCCGCTGTACTTCAACTGTTCGTTGAGACTTATCTTCGCGACTATTTTAAATTTGCACGAAAAAAATCAGCGGATTCGAGAAAGGAAGCGATGCATTACGATTATTCGATAATCGAAGCTTTTAAAATACTAGTCCGCTCGTACTTGGGAAAATTAACACAGACGAATGTTTACACGATAGACGATAGTAAAAATGATCTATGTATCAAATACGACCGAGAATTTCTCTTTGACAATCTCAGACCACTTTTTCTCGATAAAATTTACACGCAAGCAACGATTTGTGAGGAAGAGAAAGATTCGCCAACGACGAATAAACCACAGAAACCTGACAAATGTTTACGAAGTGAAATTTTAAAATTGCAAGCGCTCTTAGCTAGCGAATATCTTCCCAACGAATGTATGCACGAGGTCAAAGAATTTCTGAAGGCACACAGTATCGATGGAGATTTATCATTTCGGCTTCTGTGCATTGGAAATACCGAAGGTACACTGCTGTTGATGAAAAAGTGTCCACAAGCTCTTTTGCAATACGCAAAGGTAGTTATTTCATTGAGTATTTAACGTTCTTTTCAAGCGAGTTTCAGACAAGATCGAAATCGAATATCGCTTTCTTTCTAATAATTTCGATGGAATTGGAAACGACAATTATATTTATCATTGTAGGAAAGATACTGCGAAGATTCAGAATGGAAATACCTTGTTCAGTTATTATATGACGAAATATCGGTCGAAGGAAATAATCCAGATATTATAGCGCCTCTCGAACAAGCCCTTCAAGGTTTGCAACTTGCAGTTACTTTGTTCCATCTTTCCCCGCTCTTTCGTTTCTCTTCATCAACGATTTTAATATTCCCCTGTCGCATATCATTGAGTGTTTTTTATTCAACATTTCTTCATTTAATCCTTTTTCCATTTTCAGATGTGTTAATTCACCTTGCAAGAACAATGTCCCTGGCGGGACTCGAACGTTTATTGTCCAACGAAAGTACGAATATACTCGAACGCTATAGTGACGTTTGTAGCCGAATTGTGCATGCGGATCATGTGAATTCCATGATCATAGGAACAGGACAGCATCTCTTATTCAATATTAACGTTTGAAAATACTAATCATGATAGAATTTTCATATACAATTGTTTCAAAATATGAAATACATGTTCTCCTATATGATCGTTAAAAAAGAAATCCTTTATTTATTTCCTCATTGAGGGACAGTTGTATACAAACAATATATGTATTGCGTCCGAAAACTGACGATTCACGTTCCTGACGTTGATAATAAACTTCGTGATAATAAATCATTCAATCGTTTTTTCCATTTACGATTAATTTCTTGGGGATCATGCTGCGAATGTAAGTGAAAATTTTAATATTACAAGCGAATATTCCTATTACGATAGAAGTCTTTTTTTTACAATTTCTGAAAATACACATTGCATCGGCCAATTCATCAAACATATATCGAGAAAAGCTTTTTTCAAAGTTTCACTTGAACTTTAACACGTTTTATATTCATAAAAAAATGTTATTAGCAAAATTTTGACTATTAATTATAAACAAAAAAAAATAATTAAAACCAATTATTTTATAAAACGTGGATGGATATTTATATTACCTGCATTATGTGGACTCCTTGTTGGGTCAAGACAATTAATTCTTTCGCTCCGTCTCCCGTCAAGTCCACGTAAGCGATCGAATATATCGGAGCATCAAATTGTTTTTTATTTGTTAATTTCCAATTGTTTTCACGGAGAGTAAAAGTGAGGAGTTCTTGACCGTATGTTCCGAGTAAAATTTCATTCGTGCCATCCATATTAATATCAGCAATGCACGAGCACATTATACAGTCTGTGGATTCACTTCCAATTAATGTTGCATCGTCATTCATTCCCAAATGAAGAACATCACTGAAATAAAGAGATAATATGACAATCTATACAAGTGTATTATACTGAAAGTTTTGGAAGTATTTTCAATCGATTAATGACAAAAAAAATCGTCTGACCTGAATACAACAGTTCCATTAACAGCGTTAACGATAAGTATGTTCAAGAATGGATCCTCGTCGGACTCGTCATCGTTTTTAAGGACTGCAATGAGAATTTCATCAACGACGAATCGGAATAAACTATGTAAATGTTATTTTAGTTTACATACAGCGAGGAGGCTGCGAAGAATAATTTTCACGATTATTTTTTACATGTAAACAATTTCGTTATTTAAAAATCGTTACGTGCCTCAGAAAGTATATAGTTTGAGAAAAGAATATTTTCAAAATAAAAGTTACAATTATGCCGTAAATTCGCTGTGTCAAAAAATCTTTAAAGATAATTTACGATGAAACAAAAAAAATCCCCAAACTCCATAGAAAGGAATTATGAGCAAATTTGAATACGCAATTTTAAGAAAAAGTAAAATTGCATTTTCATGATTGAAGGAAACAAACGGTGACTCTTGAATTTAAACTTGTCGAACCACGCAATTGCCAAGTTCCCGTCAAAGTCGATTAGGACATTTTTTTTTTTCAAATTCAGGACGGAAAAGAGAGTACAATTGTATAGGAATGTTTTTTTTTGAAAAATCGATTTCTAGTTTACTGAAAAGAAGCTTCTTACCACGATGTTTCAAAAATTCGGGCAATGAAATTTGATTCCTTTTGGGAAAAATGTTAACCGACGATACCGGACTGTCGTACCTTAATGTCCAACACTTGAATATCTCCAACTTTTCAACATCTACCAAACATACTTTCACGAGACCACATTTGCAGCCAACGACCGTCAATCGTCTGCAGATTAAAAAATATTTGTAAACACAGTATCTAAGATAATACAACATAAACTTTTTTTTTATTAAAGAATTGGAAGTAAACCTTTTGCTCGAAGCGAAATAGAAGATATCAATTTTGAGAGCGACTGCTCTTAAATCTGCCAATTCCGGAAAGTATTTGTCTACAGTTATTTCTGCATAACCGTGACTCAGCTTATCTTCTCTTATCATATGGATATTTTGATCATCTCCGGATATCAACCAGACAATCTGAATTTTATTATCGTCAATTTGTTACATTCTTCAGAGATGATGTATAAATTTTTAAGCAATCGCTTTTTAAAGTCTACCTCGTTACTAGAATCTGTACTTGGTAAAAATGTATGGTAGAGATGATACGGCGTGTAATACAGTTCTACCATTAAACAATTTTGCGCTATTGATTCTATAGAGCTGCTTTCCTCTGAATCTCCGTCACCCACGCCTTCGGTGTAAATATTAAGATATCTCTCGACGGAACTCTCGTTGCTGTGTTTTATGAGAGTGACACCGATTACAAGCTCGTTTTCTGAATCCTGTTTGTTGTATGCATCGATAGAAATAATTTCTGCTCCACCTATTAGTGAAGATTTATTTTAAAATACTGATAGGTTTTTTGGCGGCAAAACAAAGCTGAGTACCGACTTGGAATATACGTAAAGAGCTGTTCTTTGACCAATGGCCTCAAATACCATGTCGGACAGGGATAATACGCGCAAGAATAAATTTTTCTCTTCAACGAAGCTACCAATATTTTGTTAGTTTTATTGGATGACGTTAGTTTTGTCATCGAATAAATATTGCCCTGAGACGGTAGAGACAGCCAATGTGCTTCAATGACGTCGACAAATTCTTCATCTTGCTGAAGCATCAAGATGAAATGCGCTGAAATTTTTGAACACGCGCGTACAGGTATACAGCTCATGTTCTTATTGGTAAAGAAATAAAATGTCAGGAAACGACTTTAGATAACGCTGTTGCACATAATTTAGAATTTACCTAATTAATTCACACTAGTGTAATTAACACTAGTGTATTCATGTGACCCGATTCTTATTTGCAGTAACTCTTCGAAATTTCGCGAATGTTTATAACAATTAGGGGCATGGAGAATTTGGTCTTATCACCCTGTAGTTGACGTACACATGTTTTTTTCAATAAACAAACAACAACTGAGTCAATAATATTATGATTTTAGGTTAGACATATTCAAGAACCGCATATACTGGCGTTCATACCAGTTGCTCGCTGTGACGTTCGAATGTTGTCCGCTGCTCAAATAATTGTTTATCGCGAATTGGAAAACTAATTGCAGAAGTATTATTTGTACGCGTCTACGGTGGAGCTAGAGTCGATGAAAATAACTTGTTACTCACGATTATTAAATCAACGAAAGTTACGAACGTTACAAAGTATTCCAATTTATTTTTATTGGTTATATTGGACGAACAACTATATTGGCCGTGTGCACTTATCATATATATTTATTGAACGTTTATCCGGCGGATGAAAGACATAAGATATCATCGTTGAAGGAATTCATTGATAATGGCTACGAGTGCATACACATGGTCCACCTGGATCGATTGGATCTTGGAATTAATGGATCGTTTTTTGACTATCATGGGAGACTTTGTGTCAGCGATATTCAGTGAAAGCTCCGATATCGGGAATTCGGAAGAATCTACGGACAATATAATGGAAAAAACATTATTTTTCTTGCAAACCACCGTTGGAACTTTATCCTTCGATCATTTTCAACTACAATTGCTGAAAATTTTCATTTTAATTTTAATAAGTACAGTAATTTTGATATTTGCCGCTTGGCACATTTACGGACAAAGAATTTCCGAACGTTTCATGCATTCTAGCAGAGAGACAAGACCCTTGTCGCCTTGTAATACAAAATAAAGACAATATTGTACAGAATGTGAATATACCTCGATGTTGCGACTGAAGAAAAGTTGACTCGGCAATATCACAAAGCGCATCTCAAGTTATCTAAAGCCTTGTGCACCTTTCCAACGTAACAGAACTTTCTTTTTTAAAAACACTTTGAAACTTCTTATACAATTATAAAATCGTTGTGAGAGGTTCATTAACTACAGTTCATATACATGTGTTGTATATACATAGTGTTGTATATACATTTCAAGGAATATCAATAGGGAAACTTACTTTTATTTCCAAACATTGGTTAAAATGAAACAGTGACGGAGATCTGAAATTTACACAGTGGAATCAATCATTAAAATTAAGTCAAATAATTTGTAATAACATTGACTGTGATCGTACAGTTTAAAACTATCATCAACCGATTGACATTTGAAAATCCATGTCTGCCAGAGCCAAAAAATTCATAGAGCCCTGTGTAAGTAGTAACTGGAGAAAAAAAATTTATGAAAAGTATGAAATGATAATTGAAATCGAAGGACTTGAAGAAATAATAATGCACATTATTGTTACAGCGAAGAATTATCGGACTCTGGATGCTCCATCAATTCAATATTGGAGTCGTCCAATTTTTTAATATAATGTGGCAATATGTACTCGCATAAATTTTGTTTGATGATATTGCTAAAAAAGTTTTACTGTAATTGCATTTTCTCATCGGCATGCACAATTTGTTTCGTAATGATATATCTTGTAAAGATTCATAAAGTGGCGCTACAATATTACTGAAGACACAAAGATAATCTTTCGTTTGTAGAACAACTATATTTTGTCACATAAAATTAAAAACAAAATGCAAGGATGTAAAATCTTAGATACATTATTTTCTGAGATTAAAAGAAAACAATAAATTGCAGAGAAATACAGTTTATTCGTGGTTTATACAGTGTACATTTTAGTGAGAAATTTCAATTTAATCTTCGATTTCCCATGGTTTCTCTGGTCTGTGCCAATACCATGGATTTGCATGTTCATATCTCGGTGGTTCGCTCAATGTCACTCCCCCATTTTTCACTTCAGTTAGGAGATGTTGGATTTTTTCACATTCTGAAGATTTTAAATCGCATCTAACACGGACTATGCCGCTTTCTAAACATCGTTGTGCTATTACACGGCCAAGGTTGATATAGGCGGCAGCATCTTGCGGTCTGTATTGCGATAAACGAATATCAAGCGTGTAAAATAGGAATAATTAAGTTATTAATGATAAACAGGGAGAAACAACTGTAAAAAAAAACAATTCTTATGCTTATGTCCTTTCCTTTCCAAAACTTTGGAGTTGATTATTATTTTGTTGATGCAAAACAAATGGAAAAAGTTATTGTATGATGGAACAAATTGATTTAACCGCAGTTCAAGGTTTTTTTTTAAGGACGAAAAAAATGTTGGGTCATTCCAGAGAACAAAAAATTATCGTTCATTACCTGTACAGTTGCTTTTGTATTGCCCATTCTTTTGTAGAAGCGGTAACTACAATGTCGTTTTCAAAATGGATAATATCAACGGTTACATGTCGAGCTGCTTTTAATATGATTAACCTGCAAAATGAAAAAAATATCGAAACATTTCAGTAAACAGTGGAACTATTAATTTGTGAATTGTCGTTGAACATTTTTTTATACATGCAATGAATTTTTCTGATGCGGACGTGGACGTTATACAGAAAAAAACAATATCCATCAATATCATTACCGAAAATTCTATAAATCTTCAAAAAAATTTTGAAAATGTATTTATATTCAATATTATCGAGAATGTTAATGAATAATTCGACAATCGATATCGTTTGTGAAAAAAGAAAAAAGATTGACTATTTATAACGAATCAATAATAGGACGACAATCGTAATTATACTTGTGCCAGAATTCACGTCCAGGTTTCTCCAGATGATAGCCTGCGGGTTTTCTCGCTATTGTCAATAATTCGAGGTTTCTGGGATTTCTGTTTTGCACTTCACTGCAATTTTCAACTATTTCAGCGTTAGTGCGAATTTGACGTGCACTAATTCTAGGTAAGATCGATAAATGGCCGATACGTTTAATTAGTGGATTCATATTTAACGCCCAATAAGAGTGCGTCGATTTAAACGTTAATAATTCTAAATCGATACAATTAAATCGATGAAATACTTATTTTCTTCAGTGCCAAATATAAATACGCATGGGTTTGAAGGTGTTTCCGGCATTAACAAAAAAAACTATCTCTAAACCCAATTCATTGTTTTTTCCCCCTGGCAGTGTTATAGGAGGTGCTGCCACCTCGCCATCGCCGTTTGAAGCAACCACGTGTTCACAATTTCTGTCTTTTTGAACGTATACAAGGAAGATTACTATTTCAGTGGTAGTTACATGAAAAAACGGTTTCTGACTGTTGGCAGTGATAATCTTGTTATCTTGTTTTTCAATGTTAACATCTTTTCCTCATAGCTCGTTGACTACGTTTTTCGTCATACATTTTGTAATATACCTTTATCTAACCTCTCGTAATAGTATATTACACCACAAGGGCAGAAAGTTTGACATTCCTGCACTGCGCGCGATGATGCCCGAGGCGAAGCCGAGGGTATTATAACGCACAGTTCAGGGCTGTCAGACTTCTGCCCGTGTGGTGTATACTATTTTTCTTTATATCCGGTCGAAAGTACGATAGGTATACGTTTCGATTTCGGACACAACGATCACGGCACGAGCGATGCGAGTCCCGTCGGTTTCGATGCCTGCCTCGACATTTGCGGCACGAGCAAAGCGAGTGCTGCTGGTCGGGGAGGCAGGTATCGAATATATAAAACAAAGCAAATCTAATTCCATTTGCAGAAAGAAATGAATTAAAACTTATAAAAGTATATTTACTTTTATTTTACCCAGAATCATTAAAGAGCATTCATATTGTTTACTATTAACTGATGAAGGAATAAAATTATAATTATTATGCTAAATCTTTTCGCATATTATTTGTTTAATCATGAATAATAAAAATTTGCTTCTTCTGAACTTGATAGTGTAAATTGTACCGATTCGCAGACTTCTTTGGAAATGTATATGTAACATCGCTTCTTCATCGATCGATTCGTCTCTTGATGTCATTTCACTCATTTGTCTTCGCTTATTACAATTACACTTTCGAGTACTACAGCGTCGAGCGTTAGTACTGCGCCTGCGAGACTGTTTACCCGCCCGACATTGCTGTAGAGCGGAAAGATAGCCTCTCCGGGCCAGCGTCGAGCGGTAGTACTGTGCCGACATGGCTGTAGAACGGAAATGAAGCATCTTATTCAGAGTCGTTTCATCTATCCGTGGTTAAAATTTGATCGAGTTGTCGATCGTTCTTTCCATCTGCCGCTACTCTTAAGGGGAAAAACTGAAACTAAATTTCCGACAACCGGAAATGAAGCATCTTGTTTAGAGTCGTTTCCTCTATGCATGGTTAAATTTTGATCGAGTTGTCGATCGTTCTTTCCGTCTGCCGCTACCCTTAAGGGGAAAAACTGAAACTAAATTTCCGACAACCGGAAATGAAGCATCTTGTTCAGAGTCGTTTCCTCTATGCGTGGTTAAATTTTGATCGAGTTGTCGATCGTTCTTTCCGTCTGCCGCTACCCTTAAGGGGAAAAACTGAAACTAAATTTCCGACAACCGGAAATGAAGCATCGTGTTCAGAGTCGTTTCCTCTATGCGTGGTTAAATTTTGATCGAGTTGTCGATCGTTCTTTCCGTCTGCCGCTACCCTTAAGGGGAAACACTGAAACTAAATTTCCGACAACCGGAAATGAAGCATCTTGTTCAGAGTCGTTTCCTCTATGCGTGGTTAAATTTTGATCGAGTTGTCGATCGTTCTTTCCGTCTGCCGCTACCCTTAAGGGGAAAAACTGAAACTAAATTTCCGACAACCGGAAATGAAGCATCGTGTTCAGAGTCGTTTCCTCTATGCGTGGTTAAATTTTGATCGAGTTGTCGATCGTTCTTTCCGTCTGCCGCTACCCTTAAGGGGAAACACTGAAACTAAATTTCCGACAACCGGAAATGAAGCATCTTGTTCAGAGTCGTTTCCTCTATGCGTGGTTAAATTTTGATCGAGTTGTCGATCGTTCTTTCCGTCTGCCGCTACCCTTAAGGGGAAAAACTGAAACTAAATTTCCGACAACCGGAAATGAAGCATCGTGTTCAGAGTCGTTCCCTCTATGCGTGGTTAAATTTTGATCGAGTTGTCGATCGTTCTTTCCGTCTGCCGCTACCCTTAAGGGGAAACACTGAAACTAAATTTCCGACAACCGGAAATGAAGCATCTTGTTCAGAGTCGTTTCCTCTATGCGTGGTTAAATTTTGATCGAGTTGTCGATCGTTCTTTCCGTCTGCCACTACTCTTAAGGGGAAAAACTGAAACTAAATTTCCGACAACCGGAAATGAAGCATCTTGTTCAGAGTCGTTTCCTCTATGCGTGGTTAAATTTTGATCGAGTTGTCGATCGTTCTTTCCGTCTGCCGCTACTCTTAAGGGGAAAAACTGAAACAAAATTTCCGAAAACCGGAAAACGAAGCAACTTGCTTAGAGTCGCTTCCTCTGCGCGTGGTCAAATTTTCATGGAGTTGTCGATCGTTCCTCTCATCCACCGATCGAACGGTGGACCAGAATCTGTGAAAAATCTGAAACAAAATTTCCGAAAACTGGACATGGAGCAACTTGTTTAGAGTTGTTTCCTCTATGCGTGGTTAAATTTTGATAGAGTTGTCGATCGTTCTTTTCGTCTGCCACTACTGTCGAGTACTACAGCGTCGAGCGGTAGTACTGCGCCTGCAAGACTGCATACCCGCCCGACATTGCTGTAGAGCGGTAAGATAGCCTCTCCGGGCTAGCGTCGAGCGGTAGTACTGCGCCTGCGAGACTGTTTATCCGCCTGACATTGCTGTAGAGCGGAAAGATAGCCTCTCCGGGCCAGCGTCGAGCGGTAGTATTGCGCCTGCGAAACTGTTTGCCCGCCCGACATTGCTGTAAAGCGGAAAGATAGCCTCTCCGGGCCAGTGTCGAGCGGTAGTATTGCGCCTGCGAGACTCTTTACACGCCCGACATTGCTGTAGAATAAAAATTTCCGGAAACCGGACATGAAGCATCTTGTTTAGAGTTGTTTCCTCTATGCGTGGTTAAATTTTGATGGAGTTGTCGATCGTTCTTTTTATCTGCCACTACTTTGAAGGAAAACGTTTCTCGCGAGATCGTCTGATCGAAGAATCATTTCTTGTAAATTTTATAAAACATTAATGTGCAAGGAAGAAAGAAGGGAGACAAATTTTTTCTTGAAAAAATGTGCAAGAGAAGCTAGTTTAGTTTATTCACTCTCCTTCTCCTGGACTATCTCTCATTTTTTCTCAGTACAATATAAATTCAATTGTGAAATCAACTTTTTTTTATAAGAAAGATATATATTTGAGACAATTGAAACATCGATAAAGTTTGAACAATACACTTTGTTTATGTATAGAATAACCAAGGTTAATGATAATTGACTGACAGCAGTCGCGATAGTCTTATGGATGCAACAAATTTTCTCTCCCGCTATAACACGGGCGAACTTGGCGCGAAACCAATGCACAAATTTGACGCTTTCGGCTGTGACATTAGGGCCGAAAGGACGTACTTTCGACCGAGATATAAAGAAAAAGTTATATATGAATACCAGGGTTACAAAATTTCAATAAATCTACGTAGTTGTCGGAAATGGGTGGAAAATATCTGGTGTGACGTTTACAATAAGGCGTCCAAAGATAAAAAGAAAAATTAATCAAGAAATCACCGAATTTCATCTTACATGCGTCCTGAATATTTTCATTATATTCTCGATCAGTATGTAGATTGATTGAAACGTGAAGATTTCATTTCAAATCTCAATCTAAAATTTGTCTGTGATTTCTAAATATCGGTATCTTATACCGTACTTTATGACAAACACGAATGTTTCAATTTCTCTGGTAATATTTCAACTTCTCCACACAACTATTCCAGTTTTTCGACCTTGTAAATAATCTTACAGTGGCACCCTACGATCGTTACGATGGTGCGTCATGCAGCACTAAACCTATCGACATTTGATATGTACTTGTTTCTCTACCGATGGCGGTCAAATGACCGCTTTTCAAATGAACGTTATATTTTTTTCCAATTGATTATAAATAATACAGAATGTAGCAAGGGCAATAACAGACAAAATAATTGTCATGTATCAATAAAAAAACGTATATTTTGAAGTCTCAAAAGCAGTCATTTGACCGCTGTAGTAGGTTCCGTGTTAAACAGGTGTACATGTATGTACATGAAGTAATTTATAAGCGACGAGCGGCGTGTTTCACCATGTGCCGAACATTTCAAAATATTCAAACGTTTTTCCCGAAATCCTTGTTATTCAACAATAATAATTCACTTTTTTACGTAATTACGTAAATTTCATATACCTCAATGTATTTTCCTCGTTCAATTGCACACGACAGCGGGTGTTACTGAAAAATAATATCGATATTTATATCCTCGAGATACGTTTATTTATGATCATGATAAACAGCGATAGTTGCTTCGATAAGGATCACAACGCACTCACACAATCCGGAGTAATTTTTCGTAACATTTCCTCCGTTCTCGAAGAAACGAGAGAAACAAGAGCTCGATTATAATCACCGGAAGTTGTCTCCTATAAATAACAAAATGAAGAAAATCATTTTTTCGATTCAAATTTTGCACGCGCTGAAAAAACAAGAAGACTCGGTAAATTGTAGAGACAACACGAACTTACGTTGATCAAACTTTCGAGTGATTTTTTATAACGATGCTCAAAGGCTTCTTTTAATTCGGGAAGGTCAACATCACTGCGCGATGTGACAATCAGTATGAAGTTGCGGTCGTCCTCTTCACTTCCAGGCTTATTAGCGTAAAGTATCTCTGACAAAAATTCGGCGGTCGATTTAACGCTTTTTACTGTTGGAACGTAAAAACCAGTAACATGTTAATGACGTTATGTTGTTTCTCATTGGGCAAATAAAAACGCCATGCACCGGAATCTGTCGCAATGGAAAAAGAAGACACGCACCGATTCCGGTAAGACATTGGTCCAAGTTATTGAAAACTTTGTTGGCTGAACCTTCAATCTTGGATCCGGATATACGTTCGTATTCGTGAAAAATCTTCTGGAGCTGTGGGTAGCTACGTGTCAGGAGAATCGTGCTCCATTCAGATGCTAAAATAAAAGTACAGTAAAATACTATAAGCAAAAAAGAAGAAAAATGAAGAAAAAAATATACCTCCGATGTAAAGATTTTGAGCATCGGCACGTAGTTCCTCTAGGGTCGCATCGGGATAATCAAAGTTTAGCTTAGATCTAGAAGCGAGCAACTTCTTCAAGCACACCGAAGTATCGCCCTTCAAGTCACTCTCAAAAGATTTGTCGTACTCTGTGCGGTCGAAAAAAAAATGAAGAAACATGAATAAGCATATCAACAATTGTTGAATCATTGAGACCGGCGAATCTGGCGGAGTGTACATAAACATTATGGTGTCTGTTATTTCCCAAATTGACTTTTTTCACTTGGATATGCGCCAAATCATTAGTTTATAGCCTAAAAACTATGTTGGTCATTCTTTACTTTCAAATGGCGTTAACCCTTGCCTAAACGACGATGCTTTTTCCATTTGAATAACGTGAGATTTTTGCACTTTTTAGATGTTAATTTTTTTCACGCTTATTATATTCATTGAATTTAAAAAAACTGTCGATTCTTCTCTATGATCCTTTTAGATGGAAAAATGTCAATGTTGCCGGTAAAAATTGTTTCATTAACATTCAAATATTAAGGAATTTATTTGAAAATAGGATAAAAATAAGTTTTAATTTTTTTTGAATTAATGACAAAATTTTCGTCAGCGATATTGAAATTTGTCGATCTAGAAGGAAAACAGTTGAAGGAGAATCGACCATTTTTTAAAATATTAATGGATATAATAAGCGAGAAAAAAATTAAAATCTAAAAAGCACCACTAAAAAGTAAATTTTCGATTGAAAATGTAAAAGTAGGTTTCCGGCTATGTTTTTAGGCTATAAACTAATGATTTGGCGCATACCCAAGTGAAAAAAGTCTACTTGGGAAATAACGGACACCCTAATATACATATATATGTGTCCGCGTACATACTAATCAATTATATTCAATATTAGAGTACGCTGCTTATTATTCTTGAGAAACATTTTTTCTCAATTTATTTTATACGAATTTTTGGCTTTGTAAAAGTTCATTCAAAATTGCGATGTAGGTCACTCGATATTCCAAGATTTTTCTCGCCATCTTTTTCATTAATTTTCACAGATATACGAGTAGAGTCAAAAGTGATGAAAAGTGATGAAAGAAAAAGATATTCACCTTTCTCGTAGGCTCTGTTTATTCTACGAATCACAAAACTACAGACAGTACAGAGAATTTCAACAATGGTTTTGTCGTCAGTTTTGTTTCTCAAAGCAGCTTCATGTAATTCACGAGCATAATTTACAGGCAGAGGAGTCATCAAATCAACCATAAGCTTCCGGAGTTTTCCACTAAAATTCTCTTTAATTTCGTCTATCAAATTGATGTTGTCAAGACTCTTGTAAGCTTCGCTGATCTCCACTCGTTCTCTATATAATCGCTTAGTGATGACATCGATAATAATTGCTTTCCCATTTTTATCAATGTCTTTTACGGCTTTTTGTAGAACAACAGCATCAGCTTTTGGATCAAAACAGTCTGCAGAGGGCCCCTAAATCATTTTTACAAAAAACCTTAACAATGTTGATGTAAACTAAAAATTCGATAATTACTCTACTGAACATAATACAATATAACCAATATAAAATCCTATTTTTCGGATATCAGCGCGGCGATAATTCACGAAATTTCTTCGCATATTTTCTTTGCGACAATCACAAATAAAAATAAAAATATTTTGACATTACAGAATATTTCACACTTGCATCAATGCACTGTTCTATACAATCACGATATTTTCTATCGATCCAGAAAAATATTCGGTATTATTGTTGATTACAATGTGGGCGAGGTTTTTATTATGGACCATGAAAATTTTCTGTACTCACATCTCTTGTTCCCTCATAGCAAAAAATGGGGAAGATGACAAAAGCCAGATGGAAAAAGGCCAGTTTGTAACTATATGTCATTGTTTTTTTACTTTATGTTAATGATATGAAAACTCCAAAGGAAATAGTAAGAAAATTATCAACTCCTGAGAATTTTCTCGTCAATATACGTCCGAGTTCGAAAGCTGTCAACTCACTAAACGTCCCGCAATGGCAAGAGAACGATATTATATAGTACCAAAAAACTTCGATAATAAGGTAGAATGTTTATTCAAGATAAAAAAAGAGCAAGATTTCAAAGAACATGGTGGGCTCACATATTTCAAGTCAACGGGGAATTGCGGCACAACCTGGCTATTTCAATTACATTTACGGGGTCATAACGGTTTTCACGAAAACACAAATTGCGTTGTACAGCTTTATCTTTCCCGTACTTACGTCAACCGGGAACGTATTTTATGTGGCAACAACATGAGCCATTGTATTTTCTTTATAAAAAATGTTTCAACAGTACGTGCTCCGGCCAGTTTTCATTCGTACAATACATATTTCAAGAAACACTTGTGTGTTGTCAAAAAGAATTCATTAGTGCGTCAATGTATATAACCTGCGTCAGATATAGCAAGACGAGAACGACAGAGTTGCGTCTCGCGAAGAAGTTTAAAAGTGTTGTGTAATAATCTACAGGAAAATTGAATAGTATTACGGAAAATGTTTTCCTCGAACGCAAGAGCCATCTACCAAAGAGGCGAAAAATAAACGGAATTTATACTTGCGCAACAACAATTTCGTTGAATCACTATGGGTTCACTTGTTTTCGACTCGCTCAAGGGTATGTTTATAGGGGTTTTATCTACTTATGGAAAAATCAGCTACTCTACGTTCGACCAGAGTGGAATCCATATGTAATTCGAGTGGACGATATAGATGGATCCAATGTACTCCCTCGAATGTTGAAATACATGGAGTAAATAATTGAAATATTGTTTATTATGTATATTCAGTCATTGCATACATGTAACATGTACGGACTGCTGATATCAGCAAAGTACAATCGTCGTTGCTTGTTCTCCGTTATTAGGTAGCGATAGTTTTATATTTTCAGCATTCCAATGCAGCAACGCACCACGACACACCACACTCCATACGTAAGGTATAAAAAATTCTTCCGGTTGATCCTCCTCGACGTACCTGAACTTAAGTTCCGGAAATTTCTGAGAGAAAAAATGCCAAAATGTCTACTTTAAATTTCGTTGCAAATTTCGTTGAGATTTTCACATTTCATTTTTACTGGGGCAAATTTGACAAGATTCGGGCACAATCTCAAATTTTATCGACATCTTGTTGCTCATGCCTGATTGAATGTCTTTTCTCGAGAGTGAAGACATTCCCGCACGACGCAGGATAGAAATGTAAAGAATTTTTGCACTCGCATAAACGATTTCTGATAATGGAGTAAATTGTCATACCCTGAGACGATCTTTTGGCCATTGCGTCGAGCCTTGCTGTATCGCGGCAAGAACTTGACTCACGCCAATTTGTGATTGCCCAATTTGCTCCAATTTGTAAGAGAAGAAATTTATCACCTGTAAAGCCATAAACAAATCGTCGTTAATCTGTAATAATAATTATCAATAAAAATGCCAGCTGGATCGTGTGATCAGGATAGATAGACGAGATAAAACTTTGAAAATTCTGTGAAGTGAGAAAGATAAAAGTGAGTCGTATGGAATTTTTCAAAATTACATGTGAAAATATCGTTGCACTCACGGAATAAATATTTTGGATGATATCTTGGAAAGCCGAGTGCATTCGGTACGGTTGAAACACGTCTCTTTTATACAAAAGAGTATAAATCAAGTTCGGATTCTGTCCAAGCTGATGGGTCAGGGCACTGTTTATTATTTCCAGTACCATCCGCAGGACTTCCTCAAGAATCGTTAAATCCTGGATCTGTAAAGTTTGCGAAACAAAATGTCTCATAATATTCATCCATTGTTTGTGCTGTAAAGAATCAGGAAGGTAAGAAAAAGATAAGAAAAATTTACAAAGATCTCTGGCGATCTAAGCACATAAATTCATTCTTGTATCTTCATTTACGTCGACTTTCATGGGAATACGATATTAGAATTGACATCAATGTTTTGTACACATCGCAAATTGGGACACGGTAGTAATCGACTTTGGTGCTTTTCAACTAAAACTGTTTCCCTATCTCCAGTAAACAAATAAAAAATATCTTTCGGTCGCGTAAAAAGACCATTTCCAGAATTGAAATATTCCTTCCTGTTACCAAGTATGCACTGGTGGAATCTCGATTGACATCAACGACCGTTTCGGAGAGCCCAGACACGGATTGACCGTGTATTCTCGATTCCAATCGCGCGTGTTTCTTCGCGAGCGTTTCAAAGAGGCTCAGCAATCTCTGGCTCACGTAAGGATGCAAAGCGCGAAATTGTGCCGACATATTAGCCAGTGCGGCCAAACAATTCGTGTGGAGATATTTGTCCTGTAAATTTTCGTCAAATTACACACTAGAATCATTGATTCTCATCCGGATGCACAATTGTTTGTTTTTAAAGTATTCCGTGAGAAAAAAATCGTTCACGTACTCTCATCTTAAGCATATTGTACTGTATCGTCCGTATCACCACGAGAATTAATAGACCTCCTAATGAAATTTCACTAATACATCTCTCTGTGTACCATGTAACTCCTTTCAGCATCTAAACACGAGAAAATATAATCTACGTACAAGAATGCTCCTTATCGACGAAACATTATCTGATTAGCGCATCAAGAAGAGTTTTCGATCTATCAACCTTCGAAAAATCGCATTTCCTCCGGCCTTTCGGTCTTGCGATTTTTGAATAACACTGTTCAATGAAAATACATGATATCGCAACGCTGAAAATTTGGCCAAAAAAGAGTCGCTTTTCCGAAAATCTCGACCTAAAACTCTCCTTCGAGTCAAATAGAATCTAACAATTTCGTGTATTCTCCTATTGAACGATTCGTCTTCACTCAGTATCAGTAGTATTATGAGCGACATATAGATATGATGTGATGTATTGTCCGGAGCGTGATACAAAATCTGCAATATTGGCGTTATCTGAAACAGTAAAGCATGAAATTTAATTTGAGATCTTTTCGCGTTGAACGACGAATGTAGAGGTATTCGTACCAAGCAATGAATGTCCGAGCGTTTGATTATGTATTCCTTGACGCTTGCATTTTGATGTAATACCATATATAACAATAATATAACTTCATCCGTGTTTGGTATTTTACAAATGGTGTTGTAGAGCTTGTCCAAATTCAACCGAAAGGGAGCGATGCCTTTCGCCGATGCCGAAGAGGAGTTTGTATCTAAAACGCACAAAGCCCACCCGCCGATTTTATTCTCTCCTATCTGGCAATGTTTATTTTCTTCGAAATTTCGGAACAACAAAATCACCTTGTACGTGTGCAAAACTAAACAGTGCATCGCGGTATGGATTACTCGTCGTTGTGCAATGATTCGTTAGAACGAGTAAAAGCAATAACGATTGACTCGCAAGCGGCGTTTCGGTATCGCGTTTTGTCTCCTCCTCTTTAGTACCATGATTGTTTACTTGTACGTTTCTCATGCTATTGCCCATACCCATTGTAATAACATTCCAGAGACCAGCTGAAACAAATGTTACAACAAAATAAAATCGGTTATTCGGAATTTTGCTTCTTGAATTTCAGCATCAATATTTATCATAAAAATATAAATATAGTTCGTGGGAAAAAATAATAAGAGAATATAATAATGAAAGATACCAACTGAAGAAATGGTTTTTTGCGTGTTTGGTAAAATAATGCAGAAAGTTTGTGAACTTTCCAATTTTGGGGCTGTCGAAAACGAATAAAACTCACCTGCGATACTAAATACTATGCTACCACCAGGCTCTCGTGACAATAATCCCGGTGGTGCGTGTGCCTGTTGAGCAAAATTGTTCAACAATGTGCAAATAATTAACGGTGCCCGTGATGTCTGCTCGCTATGCATGACGATCCTGTAAATCGTACTGTATTCCGCGGAAGTTTGGGCAAACAGTTGTACAGACAGAAGTACAAGCAAACAGTTGATGGCCTCCAGATGGACGATGTACGTATATTCACTGTGAATAATCGTTATATTAGCAGGATTAGAGATAAAATCTCTCGTTAATCTTTTTATTTTACCAATTGGGTACATCGATGGCTATATCAAAAAGTGCGGCGATTAAATGCTCCGTTCGATTAATTGTACAATCTTTGGCATCGAAATTGCTCGATGAGACTTCTATGTGTTTTATCATTTCTTCTTCTCCCACAGTCTCGAGGAAGTACTTTAATATACATCTTGTTGTAAACAGCGCGTTGTACGATTGCCACGCTGAAACAACACTGCGATACGTTTTCCCCTTGAATATCTCGATTTATTAGAGTGTTTGAGAAAAAAATTGGAAAAAATTCTGTTCTCAGTCAAAGAGGCAGAGAAATTTCATACTTTTGATCTTGAATCGATGATAATAATTCGCCTGTCTGTAACAACGTCACTTCGATAAATGTACCAAAGTTACCGGTGCTCAGATTGTTCGCCAATAAACGTTGGCAAGCGGTATCCAAGGTTGAGTCTAATTCTATCTGCTCGTTTCGCGTTATCGGCGGTCGAATATTGTACGACAAGAAACTACTCCAAAATGGATCATTCAGCGGTATGCATTCCTCGCTGCAGAATCTCTGCAAATAGAGATTCTTCGAAAGATCCTCGTAACGACTCGACGTCGTTCCCATCTCTAAGATATTGTTTAATTCTGAAAAGGAGTTTCAAAAATAGCAAACATGAGCTAAATCAATCGCGTCACAGCGATAAATCATTTCATAAACTTTTGCAAAACTGGGCTAATCGAGTTGAAGTAGGTGATGAAGAAAAGGATTCAACAATATCGTCATTTAAAGTTTATATAAAAGTCAATTGAAATGTGGCATAGAGGAGAAGCGGAAGAAATATATTCACTCGGATTATTATTTTGTTGCCAGCTGTCTTATCACAATCGAATTAAAACAAGTTATTAAGAGAAAATTTACTCAAAAGTTGCTCTATATACCTGCAATGAGGCTGGAAAGTCGCAGTAAAACGTAATTTCAAAGTCCGAGAATGGGAAAGAATTGAAACTTCATAAGGAAAGACAGTTCGTATTTATACTTGTTGTACGCACTTCGGATTTGTTTCGGAAATTAGTAAATGAATAATTACATTTTTCGTGGCACGTACGTAAATAAATTGAACTAATGTTTGACAATAATAATGACTGTATTTTTTTAGAAAGAAAAAAACATTCGACTGTCAAAAAGGCGGAAACATAACCTCTTTGCCTGTCAAAAGCAGGTTGTCAAGTACACGCAGATAGATTGTACGATATATGACATGAGGGTTATCGAACGGTATTTTTCATTAATGTTTAACATTTCGGATAATTGAAAAACATTATGTTCACCGATGGATTGATAAATTAAATGTACTTACAACACTGTCGATTATGCCGAGTTTGCATAGCGCCCATTTTCTCATATTACGTGCTTTCCAATCACGAAGCTGGAAAACCGACGTGAACTTACGACATTCGTCGGTTCTAAGGCAATTGTCCAATGACAATTGTCTATTACGAAGTATTTCCTTTTTGTCGACGTGGTTACGTACTTTTTTTTTGTTACATTATAACCGTACTTCTTTACTGTTGTATCGCTGCGTTATTGTATATATAAGGATCTACGCATACGATTGAATCTCGTAAATACAGAAGACGCATAATGAAGATGAGACGCTGAGAAAACAGTAAAATGAAACGTTAAAAGATCGAAAAAGAAATACTTCCACAATTTTTTCATCTCGTATTAGCGTCTTTATTCGCGTTCGCGAGCTGCGCGAAAGGGAAGGGATAGGAATTCATATTGGCGCAATACAGACATTTATTCTTGCAGCAATTTTATTTGTCGATTTGAAAAAAAAATAGATTTAAAAATTACGTTTGTAGCACAATTCCAAAATATGGCAGATTTCCGTTTCTTTATAAGCTCAGCATGATCTACGTAACATGCGAGCGTAAATGTTGTCATACCAACCGGCGTTGTCGTTTGAAAGATTATTTTTAATATTATTTTATGAATTTTCGTAACTCCTCATTGTTCGTTTCGTCGTTAGTAGAAACAGAAACAAAGATTGAATTTACCCGCTTGTTCAATTTCATCGAAAAATAAAACCAATCATGCTGAAATTCGATCAAGTTTGTATTGACGAAAATCAATGTCAAAAATAATGTAAAATTGCAGTGAACGAAAGTATTATCTAAGAATATTGTTGAAAACAACAATCTACCGAATAAATGATCATTTCTACCGATTCATCGTTGAAATAATCAGACAAAAAAAAATAATTCAGTGAAAGTAAACGCAGTATCCCGTAATCTTGATAAAATTGAAGATAAAGAATAAGAAAAACATTAGTAGTGTTAAATATGAGACCCAAATTCCAACATATTTATATCGGCGAAGTCCAAATAGTTGATCTCGATAATGAGATATCTGTTAATTATCTTCCGCCAGTGTATTGATTCTCGAGTTGATGGCCATTAGCTGTGCCAAAAATGATGTATCCGCCATTACTGTGGCAAGGGCGGTTAGAAGACTTTCCATGTTTTCCATTGGTAGGCCCAATTGACGAGCGCACTCGGCGATTATTGAAAATTCCTCGTCGGTCGGAACAATCTGAGATGGAATGAAAAAAAGTTTACATTTGTTGCTTCGCGAAAAATACAGTTATTTATGATCAAGAAAGTACATTTTCCATTCAAATTCGAAATCAATATTGCCTCGGTACATCAATTAACTTTCTTCAGACGCGTCGAAAATGCGAACATTAGATGTTTCGGTATGCGAATAAAGGATAACTTATCGAAATCCGGAAAACCAACAGTCATGATTACATAAAAAAAGGATTATTTCCAAAAAACCTGTTATTCCTACCTTCGATGGACTGCGGAATTTGTTGAAAGGCATTTTGACGCTAGTTTTCCCCTTGCTTGTTTGATAAAAAATAGTGAATGTTTGTCCATTGTTGATATCGAGTACGATGGGAAAATATATTCCGGAAGTAACGTGGCCTTTTGTATCTCTCGCGAGTAAACTACGAAAGTTGTAAACCAAATTTCTTCTTTCCGTTACGTCAATGGCAGTTAGATACGGCCTTGCAATATAAATAAGAGCGACTTGCGTACGCTCCAAGGCACCAGGGCGATTTTCTTTCTCGTGCCACTCGACGTAGTCGGGATCTTCCGTGCACAGAGAATAATTGTACTCTTTCTTGCAATTCGGTTCGTCCGATTGTACGAACGATCCTGTGTGAGGATAAGACTTGTCAGCCATAACTGTTATAACCCGGGCAACGTGATATCCGGGGTCCAAGAGTAAAACACCGCGCCGTCCGTTAATATCGATTTTAAGACAGACGAGTACGTGTTCCTTCTCGCCACTGTCGGCAGCTGGTGGTCCACCAACGTAACCAGCAATATCGCCGATTGTCTGTTATTCGAAAAAACATCAAATTAATTAAACCGGTTAACTCAGATTGACGATGTGTCCGATCATCGTTGATTCAAACGATATTAACCTCTTCGCACGATACCAAGTAGAGGCCGCTGGAAATTCCGGGATAGCGCTCGTTCAATTTGTACAATCGATGCATCAATTCAAAGCCAAGACCCACGCATGTATGATGTTTGTGAGTTATCACCGGTTGATATTTGTTGTAGAATCTCTCTACCATAGGTTCGTTACCTTTCTTGTAATCCTTGTAGAATCTTGAAAAACAGCGAACAAAATGTTTTTACAAATACTTTCAACATCTCCAACGATCATGTTCTTTAGAACGCACATACCGAGCGGTATAAATTGTTCATATCGTTACATGTATCGATAATGCATAATATGATAATAATCCATCAAAGCCATGTAATTTATACCTCAGAAAGTTTCCAACCGTATCGTAGCGGTGTTCGCTGAGCAAACGTTGGGTCTCCAGCTCAACGCTGCCTGCTAGTTCTTCATACTGTTCGACCGTATCAACGATCAAGGCTGGCGATTCATAATGGGCCCAGACGGGCAGGGGTAGCGGCACACCCCTGATCCAGGGGCCACGTGCTTGCCCCTGCGGCTGGCACCATATCTCTGCCGTTTCGAGTCAACTCGGCCATTCGCTGCCCCAGCGGCCAACCGTCGGCAAATATCCATTCTCATCCCTGTAGCTGCTTATCGGCTCCACAGGGCTCTCTGCGTTCTTTAAACTCTTCTCTCGCTCTATAAATTCGGTATTTCATAATTATTTTACTATTTATTATTATTATTATTATCATTGTATTCCGGCATTTGTTTTCAGTAAAAAAAGAAATGGGTAATACTCTCAAAGAAGTATCATTGAGTACCCTTGCCTATGCTTTGATTATAACTCTTTTCATCCTACAGTTGCTTCACAGAGAAAAAAATTAATCTTTGTAATTCTCTTGGCCTTTTGAAAAAAAATGCCGACACACGCTTATCAGCCGAAAAAAACAGGGCGGAGGCTCGAAGAATCGTTCTTCCGTCGAAAAAACATTCCGAAACTTCATCCGGGACACGCGCGCGTTATCGCTGATAATTCGTAGAAATCTACGTGCGGTGAGTCATCGTCGAGTAAAAAAACTTGCGGCCCGCAAAATAACCACGCAATCTAAATCCGTGGCCGTGGCTTTAAATATCCGAGAAACCGGACGCATTATGCTAGAAAAATTTATTTTCAAATATTTTGAGAAAATAAATTATCTTTCATGGGTAGGATTCGTCTTTACTGCCAACAATATGGCGTCAACAAATGTACAAGGCACGAGCGATGCCACGTGTTTATTTGTGTTTTTTTCCGAGTAATATTGGGTAATGGCAGAGCTGCTTGAATCGGGAAAAAAAAAGGAATAAATAAATCGCGGTGATAATAGAGATCACGGGTATATTTCAGTCAAAAAATTTTGCTTCGGAAAAACGTCGCCTTCGAACGATGCGATTTTCACGTTACCCCTCGGATGAAAGGTCACTGCGCATTTACGATAGTATTCACAGAAAAAAAAATGTTTCCATAACGAAGTTATGATATATTTCGTCACTGAATTTACTATTTGAGGCAATATAATTTTGTTGCAGCGATATTTAAGCTTTCGAAATCATGAAAGCAGCGTATTGCACTATAGCGCCTCGGGGTACAATATGTAGGTCGTCGACATGAAGCTTGAATTAACGATTTTGAAAATAATGTCTGCGGATGCGACAAAACTCGATGAATTCTCGAAAGTTTTCCTTTGAAAAGGCGGATATTGTGCACGATGAATGAACAAATGGATGAGTGAAAATAATATTTAAAAAAATGCTTACCCATACAATGAGCGCACCAAACAGATAGGAACTTTCTCGTCTCAAACTTTATCAAAATTCACGTGTCCGAAGTCCGAGCAGAACTAACGGCATACCTACATGCGCAAACTATATATACCGTTCTTTCCACCACTCTCTCTTTCTCTCTCCCTCTTCTCCCTCCCTCGTTCTCTGCCAGATGTCGTCCCCGTCGCGCTCCAGCAGTGGAACATGGGGAATAACGTCACACACTACACAACTTTGGAATATCAGTGGCTATATAGCCTTGAAAGTCAAAAGTCGAGAGAGGTCACGTATTCCGAACGCTCTTGTATACATACAATACGTTGACCGACATATGTATTGACGAAAAAAAAATGCCCGGATAACGGTAAAACTCGTGATAACCGTGCGTCGTTCTATCCAATAGCTAAGCGCGTGTCATATCGACGATTTTTCCCATTGGTCACTGAACTTATCGCGTTCTCTCTCGCAAGCGATGACTCATGATCCTACCACACACCCTACCGGAATACATGTTTTCCTTTTACCTCCTTTAAAAACCATTCGAAAGGAATATGGATTAGTACCTAAAGGCGTATAATTAGCACAATTGTTTCGATAAAGGTCACATATACTTGGAACGCCTCATGGATATGATACTACGTTTTAACGAATGCTGCATACGTATAGGAATTTTCCAATAGTAGAACGAAAAAGAGCATCAAAGCCATTTGAATTTGAAGGTGTAATTGCTCGAGAATTTAACTGCGCAAATTCAGAGTGAAAATTGGTTTATAGCATTCTTATGTACACAAAGCGATCCAAACTTTTCCCCATCTCGGTTTTCTACATACAAAAGAAATCCAAGAACAATCGCACACAGAAGAGCGGCATAAAGTGACGTCGTGGGGGAAAATTGGGAATAGTAGGCTACAAACGAGGTGGTAGAAAATCGACATCGTACTGCATTCGATTAATCACGAATTAATTAATCATCGAATCGTCACGTTTCAAGCTCCGTAACATTTGTGAAAATAATGACTAAGCAAAAGATGCAAGGCTATGAAAAAATGAGCAGGCTAATCAAATTCTCGACCTAGATTTTTCTTCTTAAAAAACAACTATGTGCACGAAATATGTAGCCTTTTTCTGTGCACACACATGTATTACTCTTTTGCGTTTAAATTCTTTATGGTGCCACGTAATAAACGCACATAATCGCAAGTGTCTACGCACACACTACGATTCATGCGTCTGTGCACGTAAACAGGTATAACGTCACAACGCTCAGCACTTTGAAATACCAGACACGTGTGTGTGCGCGTACGCCCGCGCGCCCGCTCGCGTGTGTGTGTGTGTGTGTGTGTGTGCCAAGCGACAATAGAGAGTTGAATGGAAATAGCATGGAAAATGCTCATGAATGACATCACAAACGTCTAGAAAGGACGGATCTTGGAAACAATCGATCGAGGTTCATGCGTGAGTCATTATGAAACACGTGAAATAAAGTCTTCGTTGTTTCTCCGGACTTTGTAAAGTTACGATTTATATATTGCTGTTATAATGATATACATGCAAAAACAAAGCGAGGCGCAAAAATTAGACAATGCTTTAAATTCGACCACGTCTAATTTTCCGTTTCTCTTGCCTTTCGAAAGTCGTGTTCACGCTTGCAAGACCGATGCGCGAGACATTTATTTCAACACATACGCCATTATATTATTATCATTATAAATTTAGCGTATCAACAAAGAGATGCGGAAGTACTGAAATAATGTCGAAACATCAGCCATGGGTCAACAATGTTTATAGGCATTCTCTCATATGTACAACAAGAATGATGCAATCGGTGAATAAACTTTGATATTCGCGCTCAGTAATCTTTCGAATGTAAAATTTATTCACAGAATTTATTACGAATTATACGTCAGTTTTTACTTGTTCTTATAGAATGACGAAAAAATGTATCCAGCGATGTTAAACTTTTACTATTACATGCCGGAATAGTATATATATCGTGTCTTATATATTAAACTACGGTATATTAACATTAGATTGCAGCGTAGAACCAATCGGCTTATCATAGCTTTTATTTCCTATCACTTTTAATTGACATACCAACGCACTAATCTCAAAGTGTATATCTACGAGATAGACATACCTATAATACATTACGTACGTACGAGTTGAGAGCCGCGACGTCACGCCATCTAGCAGTTTTTTTATCGACGCTATCCTAAGAGTCCTGATATTAAAATTTTGACAATAATATACTAGGGAACCGTGACATTCGCTGTATTTGGGTTGTAGTCATACATAAAAAAATGGGTTAAGGCGTGAAACCAGGAATTTTGTTATTGTCATGTCTAATTTCGCAGCATATATGTGTTCGTCTCGTGTTTGCTTGGCAGAGCAGCAACGCATCGATATAATATTCTGTAAACATTAACCACATGTATATATACGCGTAAACAACGTACAGAGGTCGCTTATCGTCATAAAAGACGTAAATCGGTTTGGAAAAACCAGATGGCTCTTGTCCATTTGTTCTAGATAATGTTTCATCAGGCTTGATATTGAACTTTTTTCAAATGAAAGATGTCACAGAGAAGCGTACCGAGTACATCGAAAACTTTCTTTTCAAGATTGCCAACGTACAATTAATGTAAAATGCATGAGCATACTGAGGTCGCAACTTTATGAAAAAATTTGTCTGTTTTGAATAAAGTACAAGTCGCTATTTCCTACAAGTAGGTATTTTTTTCGCACTTACGTGAGATAATTATCACGAGAGGGGAGCAGGAATTTCTAGCTACTTATCGAGGTATATGTGTTGCAAATAAATTTTTTGTAGGATGTATGCGTACTCTCTGAAAGTACGCCGATGATGGGGAGACTCGGGACTCCAAGGTCAAAAGTCGATTAGCGTCTCTCAAAACGTGGGATCGAAATTTATTATTGTCATATAACATGTATTACAGAGGAAGATACATTTATCGCATGTGGAGAAGATAAATTTTTATTAAAGATGCTTTAGATTTTCTTAAACAAGATTAAATTGCCAATTACTGAATTCAAAAGTGAATTAAAATGTCGTTTGTTGTATTTGTACGATTCAAAACGTACTATGGAATGTAATGAAACTTTCGATCGTTTTTTTAAAATTATATTATACAAAATATAATCAGGAAATTTCCATTTTACTGCATATATAGTTATATCCGTGAACGACTCAAAATTGAAACAATTTTTCATAATTCGCGTCGAGACGCTGACGGTTTTCTATTACGTACAAGTGACTGGAATGTTAGTGGACTGAAAATTTTAACAGCGAGCAGTTCTCGAACGACATGTGTATATTTATTACATCGATTTTCTGTCAACTTGCCATGTAGTAATAAGGTTTCGGCGAAATGTGATTATTACCTTCGATAAAATCGTAGACTGAGCGACAATGCCAAAGTAATCAAAGAAAAATCGTTAGTCACGAGATTAAAGTCAAGGTTCAGAGAATGAGGTTGAAGTAGGAAACGCAGTCGAGAACGCTGTGTGCAGTTTTCGTGAACGCGCGCGATGTCCAGCGCTGTAGGGTGGCGACATCTCGCGGAGCTTTATTTGACGTTGAGTGAGGGCACCACTTGACGGAACATCCATCAACGATCTTTTCCGTTATTTGTTTTATATACTCATCCTCATGCACTTAATCTGTTATCACTTTTAGGATATTTGGTGAATTAACAACCGTGCGAATCAGCAAATACGTATCCTACGGCTGAAAAAATGTCATGTTAGAATTATCCACAAGAAATAATCGTAAAATAATTACCGCAGATATATGGCCTTTTTTGTTTAAACTTTTTGTCCAATTATTTTTTCATCATCATGCAGTACAGAAAAACCAAAATCCTACAAATTATATGTATTGCTATATCGAGGAATCGACCGACGTTCGATCGGTAAAAAAAAATAACAAATAAGCAATCATTTTCTTTGAGATTGCTTCGGTGGAACCGCGGTCTGTTTCAATCGACAAGATTCAGCCCGAACTATATCGCAAGCTTTCATGAAAATCAGCCTACATTTCTCGTGCGAGTGTGCCCCGATCGTTGCAAACAGGCGCAGAGATATATTTGCAGTCATGGCTCTTGTTGACGTGTGTGGAATAAACTCTGTCGTGAATTTTAATTCACATAATTTCAGTGATCAAATACACGATGAAATTCATTCATACAGTCGTAATTTCTCAAACAACGTCAACCTGTCCATTCAGCCAACTTTTCACGTGAGTTTTCAATCATTTTCGAAACTAACCTATCGCCATTTATACTCTACCGGAATCTGCAAACTCACTCTCAGAATCACTAAAAATCTTCAAGTATTATAATGCTTTTCGAATCGTTATGGTTTATGACGCGTACATATACAGATGACATAACAGTATTTACAAACCCCCAAGTTTATTTTCAGTAAATTTTAAGGTAAATGCTTTTAAACTATTTTCACTGTCTTAATTTCGCGTTCTCTTCGCTTCACGTTTATAGGCACATAAAAAGTACATGTTGTCAATAGAAAAATTACGAAAAGATTAACACGAATGGATAACCAACAATTTGTCTGTTTATTATCGATTTAA
This sequence comes from Heteropelma amictum, assembly GCA_959613375.1. NCBI lineage: Eukaryota > Metazoa > Arthropoda > Insecta > Hymenoptera > Ichneumonidae > Heteropelma > Heteropelma amictum. The sequence goes on along the minus strand of OY390726.1, from coordinate 10,240,271 downwards.
TATATTTTTATGAATTTTAATGAGATTATGCGTCTTTTCCGTTTCTTCCGGAAGAATTTCTCATTCATCAATGAAACAGCTCACATCCGGTGACTGGGCGGCATTTCAATGACGGGTAGTAAAAATACATTTTCCGAATGTCCTTTGTTGTTGCAGACTTCAGAAAATCTTACAGACGATACCGGTAGGAGCATAAAACTGAAATTTGATCATGGAACAACGACGCTTGGCTTCCGATACAAGGGCGGAGTTGTACTCGCCGTGGACTCGAGAGCCACTGGTGGCCAATTCATCGGTGAGATTTTTGCATGGAAAGCTTTGAGACGCTATAAAAAAAAAAACATGATTTAAGATGGCTGGTTTTAACTAATCGATAGAGTATAGAAAAATCTGAGATTACATTGAAAAAAAGCACCAATTTCTTCATGCAATAACAGTTTGATTGTAAGATAAACATTTCGATACTGGACTTGAATAAGTCGAGCGGAATAGTCTTGAAAAATAGAAAAGGAGATTGAATTCATCTTGGCCGTCTACAAATTTCTCACAGCATCCTTTTTTTTGCTTGTGGAGGAATCAATGCTTGTTCTTTAACACTCTGATACAAAATTCAGGATAGGAGTACACAATTTTCATGAGATTTTTAGCAAAAGAGTTATAGAACTTTTGGCCTGTTTACATCGTGACGGAGAAAATTTTAGATGATGTTTTATCAAAGAGCGAGATGGGGCGTGAATTTGGAGTAATCGGCGATGGTCAATTGCAGGTTCGCAAAGTATGAAAAAAATCGTCGAAATAAACGACTATCTTCTCGGCACTCTCGCTGGAGGAGCTGCTGATTGCGTTTATTGGGATCGCGTGTTAGCCAAACAATGTCGAATGTACGAACTGCGAAACCGCGAGCGCATCTCCGTTGCCGCCGCTAGCAAGCTCATGTCCAACATGGTTTACAATTACAAAGGCATGGGATTGTCCATCGGTATGAAAAGCTTTTGAATCATGTAATTGAATTCATGAACTATTAACGAATGTGAAATTTCATTAACGATAACGTTAATTTACGATAATTCAATACTTCAAAAATAAATGATAGGCATGATGCTCGCTGGATGGGACAAACGTGGACCGGGATTGTATTACGTTGATTCCGAGGGGACTCGAACACCAGGAAAAGTTTTCAGCGTAGGTTCAGGCTCGATATACGCATTCGGCGTTTTGGATTCCGGATATAATTGGGATTTAACCGACGACGAGGCTTACGAATTGGGTCGTCGTGCAATTTATCACGCTACACACAGAGATGCTTACTCCGGCGGAATAGTCAGAGGTACGTTTTTCTTCTTCATTACAATTTCATCATATTTTTCACTGTCAACGTTTAATTTTTTCTCTCTCTTATTCCATACGAATAATCATTAACTTGCAGTGTATCACATGAAATCGACCGGATGGGTGCATATCTCGGACGAGGATTGCAAGGATCTTCATTATGCATACGCCGAAGAGAAGCTTCGTAACGCCGCCGAAAAGTAAATAAATATGTTGCGGAGTGCGTTGTCGTTCGATTTATAGAATTTCGTTAAAATCGATCGGTCGCTGAAAATTCTATTTCTGTATTTCAAACGAACGATTTTTACCGGCGTGCTAAATAAATCGAGTCAACATTCTTCGTTTGGTCCTTTCATCGAGTTAAGTCCTGAATATTACGCTGTATTTTTTTTTACTTCATCACGAATAAAATGATCTTGCCTGCAAGGTAAACGAATTATCGTAAAATTTTGAAGTATTTTTTTCCCTCGATAATATCTTTGCTCTTCGAGCAGTGAACAATGCGACAATATTTTTCATCGATAATTTCATTCTAATGACAAAGGCTCGGGGTGAGAATGCAACAGACAATATCTCGACGAATTGATGGATTTAACGGAAATATTTTAGTTCTATTTCCGCTTGATTCAGCCATTGCGGATGGATCGATAGTGTCAAAAGTAGATTGTTAACAGATTTCCGAAAACGTGAGATGCGAAATGAAAAAAAGGGGCAAGTGAGCAGCCCAGCCTCGTAAAAACGTCGAAATATCTTTGGGTTTTTATCGAATTTACATCTTTATTAAACAAATACAGTTGACGTCTTAATAATATTTATATGTCGCTCGGTGATTTTTCTATTCAATCTAGCCTGTGCAAATCTTTTCATTTTTTGTTGTTTTTCACATGCGCATGTGTGTATTCTACCGTTGTGTATTTGTTACACGATTTTTTAAATTATCATTGTTTTCATTTGTTTATTTATATTTTTTATCGGAAAGGAACAAGGTAATTTGACATACGTGTGCGTCACGGACGAATAATTTTAAGTAACTCAGTGTGTCACGTTAAATTAGATTCCACGGGTGATTTCCCAGTAGCGATTGTTTATGATCAAAACACATTAGCGCTCATTTTACATCGTTACTCATTATTATTAGTGAATTTTCTTTTTTTTTCGCTTTTTCTTCCTTTTTTAGTTTTCCTTAACAGGTACGATTATCGGATAAGTCTCTTAATGCCTACGAAACGATTTACTTGTGATGGAATACAATGTTTATTTCTCATGCTGTTCATTTTATCTTCGGACAATTTGACCAATTGTTATACGAACAAAATTGTCAATACCATATCGCTATAACACGAATTTCTAGTACGACACTGTTCAATAATGAGACACAGACCGGAATAGCGAAAGTCGGCTGCGAAGAATCAATAAAATTATGATTTTTCATTTTTTCGTTTCTTCTCTTCGCATGAAAATTAAAGTTTTTTTGAATTCTGTGAGCGATCTTTTCACTGGGAGAGTTTATGCTCAACGCGGCTGCTTCGGTGTCAGCTTATAATCAGTTTTTATTAAACGTTAACACACGATTAATATAATTTACGTTTTCACAAGACTTACGATTCGAATAGAGATTACTTATGAAGCTGGATCTTTTTTTTAACCGTTTTTCTTTTTGATAAAAGCTTGATGAAAGCTTATGCTGTTTGTAAACCCCCATGTCGAAGACTTTGCCGAGATTCCCAATTGCTCCCTCCTCTCTTGTACATCAGCACTACAAAATAATGACAAATATTTAAAGATCTGTGGCGTAAATATATACAACGTATAATGTATATATGATTCTCGCCAATGAAAAAAAAAAGTTCTGCAGTTTCATCGCGTCTAATATAGTCGTAGAGAATGAAGAATATTCGTTTGAAGGCGGGGGTAATCGAAATTTTTTTTTCCTTGCCGTCTCTCGTGTATATATGCATATTATAACGAAGAAACAGGCTTTTACGCGTATGTAAGATCTACGTAATAGCAGCCCAAAAAATATGACATTTCGATACAAATTTATCATATCATTTGCAAACAGCAAATATATATATATACATAGACTTGTTTATGCGTGTGTCTTTTTTTTGTTAATTCTTTTTTCTCGTGTGATATAATTATGTGTTGTAATATATAGTATAATCTAAACAGATTTTTTTTTCTATAGTCTCTTGCGTGATTATTTGCTTAAGTACATTTTTTCCTGGTGTAGACACCTATGTAGATAATTCTACTGTATTTTTCAACAATAATTAATCTTTCTTCTGTGTTTTTATTTTCATGTTCTTTTGTTGCATACTCAGGGATCCCCCGTCGGATTATAATCACATCGAGATAAATTCTGGATGGCGATTTTTTATTTTTTCATTTTCAGCAATCGTAGATACAATTCAAATAGGATTTTTACCTGCGAACTTGTCATGCACGTTTTTACATTTATCATTATTTCTTTCTTTTCCCGTTTGTGTTTACAATTCAGAGATTATCCAGTGCGATTTTTTTCAGGATTATTTGGAGGGGAAGAAAATCAGCAATCGGAAGTGAAGCGTATGTTTAGAGAGTATTTTACATTGTTCATAGAGCAATGTATATGATGAATTTCAGCAACGAATTGACGAAAATCGTTGGCATACAAACAATGCATCGTCGATTTATGAACTTCTCTTTTTTATTAATTTTCACTTTTATTCAATGTGCTTGTTGGTGCATACAAAACCGTTTTTTTTTCTCACTTCGTAAAAAGGTAAGAAATGTTTTTTGGACGTACGATATTGTTTTTTTTCTTCTCCTTTTCATTTTATTTTCATTATCAAGCTAAAGCACGAAAGTAAACCATTTTAATTGATAAGCAGCTCGATCGATATCATTATCTTTGAAGATTTTTCTTTTCACTTTTACAATTCGTTATTCAACGTTTCTTTAACCGGAAGGTAGTATGTTTTTTTCTTACTTTCATGAGAAAGGACTAACCGAAACGAAAGAAAATCGAATGAAGGAACGAGCGTGAAGTGATACTCTGAACAAACACGATAACATCTACATATTTATCTTAGTTAACGTTGTTAACGAAGGCAGATCGCGAGGTTTTCATTTAATGACTCTAAGAAATCGTCCAAACATCACTTGTCTTTCATGAATTGTAATTCTCATTTGCTTTGCATCGATTATTATATTATCCGGATTCAACGATTTTTACGAATAATCCAAATTTTGTTGAATCATGACGGACATCATGAGACTTCCAAAAGAAATGCAGTCAACAAAAAGAAGTTTATAAAGAAATTTCAGGTGCAATATGCATAGCAATAAGGAAGAAATCATCACTTGTACGTGCAGCATCGACAGCTGAGTCATCAAACGATATTTCACAATGAAAATGATGAAATTATTCATTTGTTCACAAAAACAACCGACGTGTAAGCAGCTAACGATTAAGTGGTATAAAATAAACACGACGAAATTTGAGCTCGATTGATTTTGATAATATTTCATTAAAAAAAAGACCGTCAAATTCAATGAAATAAGGATGGTCGAGCGAACTCGTGAATTCGTTCGAGCAACGTTTCACGAGAAAATTCTACGAGATTAAAGCTAAAAGAAAATTTGTTTCATCAGTCTAAAAAATCATTCGCGTTCGGCGAAACAGAAATTTGTTTTTCTATTCAAAAACAGCGCGCCTGCATTTTTTTTTGTATAAGTGTGCATGTGTGGTCGCGTGTGTGTATGTGTGTGTGTGTGTATTTTGTTTTTTCCCCCGTAAAAATGATATGATATGCACATTGGAAAAATAAATTATCTCATATTTTCTAAGAATATAGATATTCGTACACAAATCATTAGAACTAGATGTCTAACCGATCGTGATAGTTATAAGTACATACACGTGTAGATAATTCGACCAATCCTATCGTAAACTTCATGAATCACCGCTGTTACTCTAGTTCTAGTTCGAGTATCTCCGTTTAAAAAAAAAAAACAACTTCTCAACGAAGTAGTCGCCTGTTTTCATGTTTTTCAAAAAAATCAACAGATATTGTTTTTTTGCTTTTTTTTTTCATAAATCGCGTAGCACATTAAGGATAACTTGATTAGAACCTTTGTTCGAGTATAAATAAATAAATCACTAATGTATTCGAAATAATCTCATTTATTTTTGTTTTTCTGTTGAAATCTCAAGATTGAGGAAAAAAATTGAGAGATTACAATAACGTTAAGGACAAAATTAGTTGTACCATAGATAATAGTTTTCACGAAGCTGCCATTGCACTCGAAGACATTGAGCAGGTAATAAATACGTCCGTTACCCATTGTGCATATTAAAAAAAAAAAAACAGATATCTAAAAGGGAATAATGAATCGTAAAACGTCTAGATTATATTGTTATAAAAATGAAAAGAACAAAGCAAAAAACGATTTTCCGATATTGCTCTGGAGGTTCGATCAGTGCTACGTAGGCCTAAGAAAATTGTATTTAATTAAAAATCTCGGATTTTTTCGTGATAATGCTGTTGATATTACGCGACGATGTACAGGTGTCTGAAAAATGTTCGATCCCCTGTGAATAATGGCACGAAAATAGCGGTTCGACATAACCTGTGATTTAAAAAAGTTATATGCGAGTTACGATTAGAAAACAAAAATACAAATTTGCGTTACAAATGCCCGATTATTGCTCATTTTTTTTTCTTTTGATCATCATACAATTGCACCTTATTGGAATCTTCCGTGAGAATCCTCATTAAATTCGAATGGTTTTTTTTCGTCTCTCCGGTATAAAACGCGTCTTTCAAAAATCAGGCCATGAAATGGATGTTCAACTCGAAACGTTGCGTGGATGTTTCCACGATGAATAACGTCGAGATTTCTCCTCATTATACCTACTCTTCGAGAGAGTCTTCTCGATCGAAGATTCACAGATTGTTTCCCACATTTATTGTTTTTCATGATGGAGTCTCCGAAATACGAAAAAAAATGCATGCAGTTCACTCTGAGTTTGTAACTTGTCCACTTAATAACGTTCTGTCAACGAGATTTGTGCTAAATCGTATAACAATAATTAATCATCTGGAAAACTTAAGCTCAATTCATTCGCTAGTATATCGAGCGCGCTGTATCTCAAAATTGTCTATGTTGAAAAAATTCAGTGAAAAAAGAGAAAAACAAATATCACGAAAATCGAATTTCGTACAATTTTGTCGTGCGTAGCTTCGTCTGCCGAATCGGCATTTATGTATGTATCACAAACGTACATAGCTCGCATGCGATTTCATTTTCCGTTTGGAATTAACCACGTGACGTTATTTCAACGTCAGGTATGATAAATGCACCCGAATACGAATTGCAGTAAGCTCGATATGCAATACACGCGAACGATTACGAAAAAAATCGTATTCAGCACTTGTTGTATTTCGAGATTAAAAAAAAACCAATACTCTTTCCCATCTTCCTCGCGGGAATCTTCATAACCTCAAAACGCGTATGTTAAAAATCCATACGAAGCTACATTCAAGGAATATCGTAAGCGCGTTGGCGTGATAAAACTTATCGTGGCGTTTTAAAAACAATGGCAATAATCGATGAATCATATGTTGCGGTATTGATTAACTCGAATTTATCGATTCGTGAAAATACTCGTAAATCGAAAGAAACGGTTTATCTACGAATGGCATTTTCCCCATTCGGGGATTAAATTGTAATTCCCTTTTTTTCACCTGGTGCTCAAGCGGAGTACTAACATCTAATTGTAAAAGTGTGTTAGACTAAAGTTCCATCTACTAGGACGGATGCGGTATAACGCAGCGTTTTCAACTGACCCAATTTCATCGTTACATTTTTTTTTTGCATTCATTTTTTTCGATAATGCTGTCCGTTTAAATTGAAAAACGAAAAGTCGGTAATAATAAAATACGAAACGGGGCTTTGGAAACTGTGTACGAAACACCAACTTATCATATTTCTCCCTCTAATTCGCCATTTGCATCCCCGATTATTCAACGACTCCGACGAATACGAAAGAAATACTCAACCACGATCTCGTTACCGAGTTTCCCAATCGAGTTGAACGCACACCGCGTAAAGATTGCTCCTTTCAATATTATATTGCGATTCTCCATTCGGAGAAGAACAAAAAACTGGTATTAAAAATCGACAACGTCAAGATTTGTGTTCATTTGACTGTGTGTGTGTGTGTTTGTGTGTGTGTCGTCTGTGTGTCTGTGCGAAAGTGTATTTTTCTCGCGAGTACCCTTTCGGCCATTCGGGGGTAAATCTTCTCTCAATGTCAGATTAAGATGAAGGTCGAACGAGTTTTTCCTCGTCGTTCGCATCATTGTTTTTCTTGATTTTTTTCCTCTTTACCGACTCTCCGCACAGTGTGATTTAAACATCGCGATGGTCCCATTCGAGATCGTGAGGCGTGCTGTGACGTCCGACATTTCGTCCGGTCGACACGTGACACTCGTTCTCGCAATCCGTCGTATCGAGATCATCGTCCCTGAAGGAATCATCCTCGGAGTCGGAGCTCGCCGAGTCATCGATATCCTCGTCGCGTTGATTGTGGCGCGACGGATCGTTGTCCGACAATCGATCCATCGGATTGACCGTTATCGCGAGAGCTGAATCATCCCAGGCCATTTCGGTTTCAGCGGCTAGCTCGTCGCCGGCGGTGCGTCTCTGTTTCGCCGCGCCGCGCACTCTTATCGCACCGACGACCGCCATTAACAGTAAAAAGCCGATGCACGTAGCGGCGACTATCGTTATCGCGTGGCTTCCGCCGGTATTCGCGCCGATGCGTCCGCCATCGCGCAACGAGGTGGTCGCGTATTCCTCCGGCAGTTCGGCGTGATGCGGCGATAGTTGAGCGTGTCCGGGCAGGGGTTCGAGTATCTTCGCCATCGGCGGATTGTCCGATGACCAGTGCGGACTCGGAGTCGACTTTTCTTTAGGATGAATCACAGCCAGGGTCTGTATGTATTCGTTACTGGCGAATCTGCCGCTCAATTCGGAGCACGTGAGCTTGAAAACGCGATCGAGATAATAAGCGGGCTTGCGATTTGTATAAGTTATCAGACGTATCAGCTGTTGGTAATTGGAGGGCGTGTCAGCGCCGGAAAGTACGACGCCGTCGCGATCGACGCGGGCGGTTATCGATACCGCGTGTCCCAACGCATCGGAGGGTAAGCCGAGGGTCTCGTGATCGGGATTCAAGCTCGGATAGACGCTGACGGCACAAGCGTCCAATCTAGCCGCCGAGCCGGCTGTTACACGGGCATCGGGGAAGACGCGAACGCCAAGGCGAAAATCGGCGTATTCTCGCGCTACGAAACCCGTGCCGTTGACGGTTATACCAGGCCGCGGTGGTGGCAATACAGTCACGTAAGATTGTACCGAAGGTACAGCCAGTGGTCTCGTCGAGGGACCCTCGCAAAGTATCGTCGTGTCCAGCCGGAAATTGCGTCTACCCGGTGTCGGAAACCGCCGTGTATTCGAATATCCAATGTGACGTAAAAGCGTTTCAACGTTCGTTCGATTATCGCCGTCTATTCGTACTTCGGTAAGATCCGAATTCGTCAATAATTCCGTGCCCGGTTGCAAAAGATCCATCGGTGGTACGTGTATACCCTCCTGGCATCTGCGCAAACAGGTCAGCACTTCCGGTTTCTCGTTGCGTCCAACGAGGACCGAGAGACCGGCTAGATAACCGCGGAAATTGTGCTTCGTTTTGTTGTCCGAGCCTTGCCAGCAAGCACCGACCACCAGCGTCGTATTTATACCCTTCGCCGGATGCAACGGCCAGTCGTCGATAACTTCCGGATTTTTGTCATCCGTGCGCCACTCTTCTCCGTCAACGTACAGACTCACGCGTGGAAAATCAACTTGAAGTGCATAATGATGCCATTTATCGTCGCATACCTGCGGCAATTTCCATCGCCATTCCGCGGGCCTGAATATGTTTGGATCACCCTCGGAAAAGTCACGACGGAGCAGCAGTATGAGACGGCAGTTTCGTACGAACAGAGCGTAGTGATGGCGATTCATTTCTGCGAAATACAGAAATCGTTCAGAGATTAAAGCGTATCCTCGTTTATCGATCTTAGCTAGCTCGAAAAATCATATCGCACGAAAATCGTTCATCGGGTTCAAGACATTTTTCCGTTTATTCGTAACATTCAATGAATTCCGTTTCCGAGACGAAAAGAAACATGGCAGAGATTTCTGTTTATGAATCAAAATGGTACATTTCAAAATTCAAGATTTCCGATGATTTTTACGACAAAGACTCGAAGAAAAAACCGATAACATTTCCGCGAGCGATAAGAGCGAATGATTTACGTCGTCGCCCCGTACTGGATAAAACTGGATAAAACTGGATAAAACTCACTGTGGTCGTCAGCGGCGCACAGAATATGTTCCTTGACGTGAGGATCTTGCCTCGGTCGTGGACGATGTTTCACCCAAACGCCGATGCTGAATTTCTGGGCGAGCATAGGATCGAGTGTCTCAATCGGTACGATAGCTGCGGAATTGGTTCCGTCGAATTCGAAAATTTCGTCGGCTTCTCTACCCTCGTCGCGCGACAGCGAAGCCGTCCATGGGGTATTTGGTCCGGGCGTTGGCAAAAGATCGACGCTGTCGCGCGAAGCGCCGCAAAGTTTACGCTGACTGCGAACACCGTATGTGTCGCGATCGCAACCTTTGCCTATGTGATCAGTAGCGAGAGTCAGAGTCGTTCGAATGTTGCGCAATACACAAGGTGCATCGCACAATTCGATTTTCGCTGAGGGCAATAAAGCCTGTGAGCCGACGCCGGCTGCATAATCGACTCTCTCGGGTATTCCGCGCCAGCCGGGTGAACATACTCTATTGACTTTGACGGTGACCATCGCCGGCGCTGATTGTTTCATACCGCAATCATAAGCGACAACGCTGAGAATGTAATTGTGCGACCTCTCGTAATCCAATGGCTCGGTATTACGTATAGCACCTTCGTTATCGATAACAAACGGTTGATCTGCTGTTAAAATTTCATATTTGCAGACATCACCGAATTTCGGGGTACAGTCGCGATCCGATGCTTCGACGCGTACAACCTCCTCGTACAAACGTCCTTCGTCGACCGAGCTTACGTAGGCCGGCTGTAAAAATTGTGGCGCATACTCGTTCACGTCTACCACTGTTATATGAACTGTCGCACTGTAACGGAAAGAATTCATAAATATAGTCGGCTTTTTTATTTGATCAATTGCTTTAAATTCGAACAGGTGTATTCAAAGATTTTTTTTCTTCGGTCGCGGGAAATTATGACGCACAGCTGTTTCTCAACCCTCGATCCGTGAAACGGGGTGGTTTTCGTCAGGCGCAAAGTACATTTTCTTCGCACATTGTTTGATATTTGATGGAAAAAAAAACTAAAAAAAATGAAAAAATAAATCTCTATTCTCGCTTCTAAAGTACGGTCTGAAGATTGACCATGAATTTCTTCAGATTTTCTTATTTATAATTGCGGGTTCACGGATTCGAGGTTAATATGAATATAAGGACCTTTTTTTTATCGTTCGCGCAAGTTCCGGAAGTTGAACGTTTATGTAATTACTAATTTCCTATTAAGTGAATTTGTTAGTAGTTAGTTTGTATGGTTTTAAAATTTGTTTTCGTTTTTTTAGCCGAACGGCTCCTTATTCTCTGCTGTATCAATTTCAAGTACTTTCCGACTGAAAAAACCTCGGCGTTTTAATTAGGAATATATTTTTGAATTGCATAGGCTCGACTGATGATTCAATTCTAGAACAATTTTGTCAGAAGGCGATGATTGAATAATACTGAAGCAGGAAGATAAGAATTACATCTTGAACAAATTAAACAATCAATGCCTTTAATCTAAAGAATAATCTAGTTTACGTATTGTTGGAATATTCGCTTAAATTATACAACGAAGATTTGACTGATTACCGCGATTGTAAGATCAGCAGTCTTAATCTCTTTTTCAATAATTGTCAAAACACGAAAAAAATTATGAAATGTAGAGAGCAAAAAGTCGAAAGAGAGAAGAAAAGAAAAAGTTTGGTCGGAGATTCCGTCATGAGAGACAGTGGATGATCTTATCGCATTTTTCTCGCACTCTATTCCAGTCAACGAGAAATTAATAAATTGCACCGAATTATATCCACGGTGAGCATCGCCGATATCGGATTTTTATACGTTTAAAACTTTCAAGCGCGAGTAAGCAGCAGCGTGAAAGGATGACACGTTCAAAGTGGATTATGTTTTTTGTAAAAATAGTCTCTTTAAGATCTCTTGGATTGATATTTACGTTGGAACATTGTGCATTACGTCGAGATAAAGCGGTATACATGTTTTTCTAAAACTTTTCTCTATTCCGCGCCCGGGAGCCTCGTTAGTGATGAAATGGGGTGATGATGGGTTGGGAATTGTTCAATTATCAGACGTTTCATCGCAAACGATTCACGTAAACGAGAACGTGCTATTTTTTCTTTTTTTTTCGTAAGGTAAGAAAGGACGAACGAGTCAAGCCCTATTCGGATTTCTCGAGTACGCCTACGTGCAACGTCGACATAAAACGAATGACCTCGAGCGGTAGAATTCTGATAAGTATTGACCCGTGTACATGAACATTGACTAAAAGCTCGTCGGGGTGTGAAACAATTCAGCGAGGCAACAGAAAGGATGTTATATTTTTTTTCGTTTTCCGTTAAATCCTGAAACATTCATTTTACGAGATTTCAATAATGATAACGACTCAATATGGTGCGTTAAAAATAAATATGTGAAATCACATTTTTCTTAAGCAGTGCTTGACGTATCGTAGCTAAAAATATTCACGCCGTAGTGTGATCCCAAGACACACTTTTTTTCCGCTGTTCTCCCATTTAGTGTATCACGTTTCTTCCCCCTCGTTGAAAAAAATGAATATCCACGATAATTCTTCCGCAAGTTCTTTCAACAAAAACGATTTTATTATAGAGCAAAGATGAAAAAAATAAATATGGAGAGAAATTGAATACGCGAACGATAAAAACACAGCCAAGTGCTTTCTCATCCGTTATTTCGGAGTGAAATTTTTCTATCAAAAATGTTGAGACGATAAAAATAAAATAATATCGATGTCCAATACCAAGAACAACTTTGAAAAATAATGTTTAGTACTCTTAATTCGACGACCAACTTTCTGGGCGATTCGTTAATCAATACTGGAGAAAATTTTATTCGGGCCGTACGTTATCTGCTGTGAGCGTTGAAATGTCTACGATACTTTGAGTATTTCTCTCTCTTTATGACAGGAATGTGCTGATGTTTGCGATTGGATACTCGCCTTGAAAAAAACATGCTGAAAATCGTTCGTTGCTCGATTCCAGCACACAATGGACAAAAGTTTGAAAGAGCAGTTGAGCGTTATTTGCTCGTTTCCGAAACTGAACGTTCAAGAAAGTACATACACGAGTCTGAAGAATTCGAGATAAGCCCAGGCAGGATGAATAACAATATATTGCTTTTCTCGTTGCAATAAAAGCATAAAGTTGTTATTTTTTTCTTCCATCGATTATACAGATTTTCATGCAAGTCGACAAGTTTCGACAAGCAGAATTTCACTTTTTCAAGGAGAGCGTGACATATTTTTCAAAAAAAGCATTAAATTCCGCAAGAAAACAAAAGCTGCTTTCTCGAAGCTCGAGAGACTTGGGAGTTGTTGTTGAGACCAAAGTTATTTTCTTTTTCCAAAGTTTTTAGTCACCGACTATTCGTGTTTTACGTGTTTGCCTGTGCTCGAAATGACATTAACTCACTTTTCTGATTGCGCTCCATTGCAGGCAACAGCGGCGATGTCGAATTTGTAGTTGCGTCTTTTTTCACAATTGAGGACTCTGAGGGCTCGTAATATAGCTCTACCCTTCTCTTTGAGAATTATCGCAAAGGGTGCTTCTCCGTGATGTCGATTAGCTATGTGAAATGAGCATACTTTAGCGCCCAAGGCACGTATTTGTGGTGTCACTTCAACGAGCGTTTCATTTTCTTTGACGAGACCGTGATATCCACTCTCGAGGCTGTCCAAATCCAAGCGTAGAGCTGTATCAAAGAGAAAAATGGAACAAGAAGGATGGTTCTTCATGATTATACTTGATTACACGCTCATTAAATTTCATTTCGCAAGTTTCGTATTTGTCGCGAGTATTTGTAGCGCAAATCACTTTGAAATCGATATAACAATTTCCATGTAAAAATGACAGTCGAATACCGTCCCGCATATCTCTAATTGGAGTGGAAATCCGGTCAAAAATTTAAGCTTATCCAAAATAAATACGAAAATACGAATTCGGGTGAATTAGAGGTATTTCGAGTAGATTTCAACTCGGTTCAAATATTTCTTACTTTCTTTCAAATTTATTCGCGAAATTTGTTTTTTCATTACGCAATTCCGACAAATGTGAGAAATCTTTTCAGCATTGACATTTTTTTAAATCAATATACTGCACACTTTCGATACGTCAAAAAAAAAGTGATCAACGAGAACGTTCGAGTTCAATTCAAGTTTGATATTATTGCATCTCTTGTTAATTGATAATCGGAAAATTCAAAACGCCTGATGGAAAATTTGTTTTGTACATCAGGCATGCTATTCGAGGCAAACATATTTGATATGTAATAGGGTGAAAGTGTGCACTGGCACGGACGAAGGGACTATGCTTTCTATCGTTTGGTTTATCGTGTCGGATAGAAATTTGTGGTCGAGTATAATTCATTAAGAGGGGGGGGGGGGGGGGGGGAGGGGGGTCGAGAGCATAGTCGCACAACATTTATTATTTGATTAATTACAAACTCCGTTATCTCTACGCTCTACAAGCTTCGTTGTAAACGAAAGAGCATGATTTCTACGGCCGGAGTTTTTGAATGATTCGAATATTCTCACGTTAATTTACTGAATTGTTTCAAACATTGGTTCTTTTAAATCAATCGTTTTTTTTTAAAGAGAAACTCGTCCAATAAATAATTAACAATAAATTCAATTTAAAAAATGTCGTAAATCGACTTTATCCGTATATCGAGCGAAAGAAAGTTCTTTGATAGCGTCGAGAAATGCTTGTGAAATTTTATTTACTTTGAATAAATTTTCACGAAAATTTCTCGAATGATCAATGGCGAGAGATTTGCACTTGGTCTTTGCAAATGCTGTAGGTATATTTTAATGGAATCACAACTCGTGAAAACTCTGATGGATACAAGGCTCTGCGAATAAATGTGCTTTTGCTCGCTGAGAGAATATCCAGGAAACGTACATACGCTTTGTATTAAGAGCGATAAAGAGTATAGATTTTTCATCAACACCGAGTGAAAGGAAAACTTTAGACGTGTTCCTCTCTCTTTTTAGGTCGTGCATATGCTCGAACGCTGCTGGCTGCTCGACACCGCACGTTGCGCATCGCTGCGCCTAACCCTCCCTGCATTATGATGTCACTGAATTACCTCTGTACAGAGATCGAGACTTTTCAAACTGGTGCCAATGTTTGACACTTTTATCTTCATTGTTATGTTTTTTTTTCATCGTTCTCGCGACTATTTTCCATTACGATGAAATCGACAAAGAGAAACTTTTTCTCGACGATTGCTGAACAGACTTGCCGGAAAAAATAAGAGGGAATTTCGGAGTCAATGGATATTCGGGAATTTTCAATGGAATCATTAAAAAATTCATTCGATTTTTTCGAGATTGCTCTACGTACATACGATATTTCCGTGGAATTAATATTTGTACTTTACGTTTACACACGTTGTATGGTTAAAAAAAAACAGAAGAATTGATAGCGTGCGTAGGGATTTGTTTGCAAAAGTGTAAATCGCGTTGGGTAATTGCATTTTTTGGCTCGGAAAGGATGAATAAAAAGATTTCTCTTACGTTTTTTTTGCCATAAGATTTTTGTAATGCTGGAACAAAAATATTACCTTTTTTTCACTTTCGACAGAGATCTTAAAAATCCGACTCGGGTGGAATTTTCATTTGCCCATATTTCAGTTATGAATTTCGATAAAAATATTTTCAAAGTATACTTTTGCTGATTTCTGTTTGCGTTGAAAGATTATTGGAATAAACAAAGAGGTAAATTTCCATGGAAAAATCTCGCGTCTTTTGAAATTTTGATGTTTTTTCGCATTCTGAATAGATTCAATTAGTCGATAGAATGAACTTTGTGAGATTTTTAAAAATTCACGATGAATGTTTCATTTACTCGTTATCGAATAACCGGTAATATAAAAAATAAAGAAATTACTGAAAAAAAAGAGTTTCTGCAAAAAATACTTATGAAGATATGAATTTCGTTCGAACGAAAATGGATTAATTGCCGAGAAATCAGAAATAATAATTGAAAAAAAATGAACCAAATGTTTTGTCATTGCTATTAAAAAAACTCTTGTAAGCTTATCTTATCCAAGTAGAGAAGAAAATGATCTTGAAGTTTGCATCGTTCGACTCGAAAGGAAATCTGAATCTTCTCGATTTTTCACATTGAATTTTCCTGAATGTTCGATGATATTTGCATTCTTCGTTTCACGACTGTCATAATTTCGAAAAATTGATGAAAAACTTTGTACATTTCGTCGGATTCCAAGGATGCAAACTTCAAAATCATAGAAAAAACGACATTCGCTCGAGCGTTGTTATTTTTATTAAAAAAGAAAAGCTTTCCTCTGTTTTTTAAAAAGTATGTTTTCTTCAAGCACGAGTTACATATAAAATCGTTAATTCGACAGGAAACATCAATGATTGTTCACAAAAAATGGTTTAATTAAAATTGTCTGTGGCAGCGAAAATAAACTTGATGCGGAAAGACAATGTTTCACAGCAAAGCCTTCTCGATATGTTTTATTTGAATCAGACATTCATTAATATCGAGCAATTCCCCTGGCCGATGTATGTATATAGATATATGTGAGCATATACGTAAACACATATACATACATATATACACGTAAAACACACATATATTCATGAGTAGACATATAAATGCGCGATATTTACCCTGCCTTGTATAATACAGGTGTCGTATTATTGATGCAGAACTCCTAAATAGGTCAATATCTACGAAACTATTTATACAATGCAAGTGACCATTTCTTTTATCCCGTTTTCAAGATGAATCACCGAACGCTCACGGGGACAATCAAGGACGATTAAATAAAAAGCTTGGTACTTAAAAAACGTTGCGATCTCCATTATTAGTGTGATTGAATCTTATAAAAATATATACAAACAATAATTCCGTGCTGTTTCAATAATATATGGAACATTTTTTGATGCATGAAATATATCGTAGCATCATCGTCCAGTGTTGCGTATATACAGGTATATTCAATGCGCCAATAGGTGAGAGGGAAGGTACTCGTTCTCTCTCCTCCCCTCTCTCTCTCTCTATATATATAGATATATGTGCACATATATAGATGCATGTACATAGCACATAGATACATAGCTATATAAATACAAATATTCGACTCTTAAATTTCGAGTCTCGGAGGTTCGATTATTGGAAATTATTGAAATAATATTGCCTGGATTTTCTTGAAAGATAATGAAATATTGAAGATGCAATGGAGGTAGAATGGAGGTAGAGCATTAAATTACCTCCATGATCGTTCAACGCAGTCGGTGTCGGCTCGAAATCTGGAATACTCGCCCTGGAACACTGGATCGTCAGTGCAAATAACACCACACTTGTAACCAGCAACATGTTTATTTGAGCACGATTATTGTCGCGCATGGACGAAATATCTGGTTTTACGCAACACGATATTCACGATGTTTTATAAAAGCCTCATAAAGAGAGATCAGCTAACAGGGCATCGCGACGTCTGAGGTGTCCCTCTCCTGTTTCTGTCTCTCTTACTACGCTCTTTATCTCACGGAGCGTTTCGTTCGCGGCGGCACACAATCGCGGAGTCAATATTTGAGCGGAATATCGATTCGGCAAAAAAATAGTAGCAATTCTCTACGGTACGAGGCGCTAGTGGGCGCGACGCTTCTTTGCGTTTGCCTAAAAGGTTCGGAGCGAATTTTTGAAAAGGCTTTTGCGACACAAATGTGTAACCCACTTTGCGGAAAATTGTGATGAATTCTCTAAAAGCAACAAAAAGTAACATTTGTGTAGCACAAAATTCAATGATATAGGCTGGAACGTTTTGTTTTGTGAATGGCTTATTATATTTAAAATCGAGTAAAATCGTCCAATAGCGTTAAAGGAACATCGTTGCGTGCAAGTTTCTCCGCGCTCTCACGGAAACCACCTTAAGGTACGGAATGTGCACCGAGGCACGTGCAAGAAACATTAAATTCGTTGAAATACGATACAGCACAAATATATAACAATAAAGAAGGGGAAACAGAACATTCTCTTTGAGCGTAATTTCAAAACATACACCTGCAAAAAACAATATTGCAGCAATAATTCTTTTTGGACTTGAGGATAAATGAGGCAACAAAACAGCCAATGAAACGGTGTATATTAGATTTAGGATCGACTCTATTGGGTGAATTCTCGACACTACGAATTCGTTCTCGGAATAAGTTATGTCCAGTTTTTTACTTCCGTTACTTCGAAAGTTATAACCTATAAAGTATGAAATATACGTCGGTGCATCCGTTCGATGCTGGTATTAAAATAAAGCAATAAGTAAAATGAAATTGATTAAATATACAATCGTTACGGAAAATATACAACAGCGGTGCGTTTAAGATTATATACTGTAAAAAAACAATACATCAAGGACTCTGATTCAAGTATGGCAGATCAATCGATATCCTCGTCGTCAGCGTCCTTTCACACGACGCCGTTTCAATATTCGGAAGGAAAGAATATATTGTATTATCAAAATATCAAAACGGTTAGATTTCGCTCGAAATTACGAATCTCTGTTCCATAAAATGTTCATTTTGATGGTATATACATATTTTCATGTCGAATTTTCAGAATCTTCAAGAAATCCAAAGACTGACGAATCAAGCAAACGCAAACTTAATGGTAGTGCAGAAAAATATGAAGAATACTGTTAAAATGATTAATCTAATATCAGAAAATTCGAAACCTGATGCAAATAGCGTATGAAATGTGTGTTTTCATCCTCGCATCATAATCATATATCAAGCATCGAATGTATTTAAAATGAAAGTATTAATATGCCCTTCCGTCTTTTATTTCCTGTATTAATAGCCGCTCGTGAAGGAATTTTAGTCTATGAGAAAATTGTAAATCAGAGCAAACCTCTTTTCCTGATTAAATTATTTCATAAATATAATGCACGCATTATGGGGTAAAGTAATATTCTACAGTAAAGTATACGAAAAGTATCGAAACAAGTAATGTTGCGCCATCTAGCGTATAGTATAGTTACTAGAAACTTTCTTAAATTCCCTAGATCCCACGGGCTCCAAAAATGTCTCGTCTCTCGTTAAAAAAAAATCCCTACAAAGATATGGCCGACGGCGACGTAACATACCACATATTCTCCAAAAATGCCTGTTTCGCGTGACGTGTAGATTTTATTAGCAACAAACATACCGAGGTATTTAACACGATGGAATATTTCAAGAGCGGTCTAAAATCTGTACTTGGCGCTCCGGATCCGGGAAGTCAACCGACCGGTGCTGACACGGTAAATACATTTTTCTATAAATATTTACAAAAAACAAAATCCAACCTGTTCTGTCAAACCCTCGATATTGCGTGCATACAGCTGTATAATCATATCGACGTAATATTTATTTTACCATAAATCCTACTAAATTGGAATGAAAAATTATTGATTTTTTTTATCAAGCAATTTCCTGCAGCATTTTTTTTTTTCATCAAAGGATTTCATTCATCGATCGCCTAATTTGTAACGCAAGAACGTACTGTCTCGCAGGTCGAGCGATTGGTCGATAGACTTCAATCATCGAGCTTACTCGATGACAGAAGAGACGCTTGCCGAGCCCTAAAAGCTCTTTCCAGAACTTACCGCATCGAAGTTGGCGCTCAAGGCATGGATACTTTCCGTCAAGTTTTAGAAACAGACAGAACGGACTGCGAGATTATCGGATTGGCTCTAGACACTCTGTGCAACATAACTAACCCAGAAACTTTTGATGCAGAAAGTAAGTGTCGATCATCCTGAAAGAAGAGGAAAAAAATCATTACCACATTCTATCATCAATTTTGGAAATAGATGATTTTTCAATTTTTACGTAAATTAAAAATGTCATACCATCTATAAAATAGGATTTGAGAATATCAGTAATGGATCGTTAGCGGGTAACAAATAACGGGATTAAAATCCTGCCAAGGAACTAACGATTTCATGATATTTTATTATTGAAATTACATTGACGAAGGCATCAAAGTGTACTCACGAGTTTGAAATTTGACAGTCGAGAAACATGGCCAGGAGAGCAAAATTGGAGAACAATTTACGGAGATATTTATCAAACAGCAAGACAGCGTCGGTCTTGTTTTGTCTTCTCTGGAGGAATTTGACTTTAGAGTTCGCTGGCCGGCTCTTAAATTACTTTCACATTTATTGGCTAACAGACCAAAGGACATACAAGAGATAATTCTGGTCAGTCCTATGGGCGTTTCCAAACTGATGGATCTTCTGAGCGACAGCAGAGAAGTCGTTAGAAATGATGTTCGTAATATATTTTCACAGTTCCGCTTTCATACCTTATGGTATGGATTCATCCGTGGCTTTGGAAAGAATCATTGATAAATTAACGAATAAATGTCATTAACGATATTTAGGCGTTGCTGCTGCTCATTCAACTGACCAAAGGAAATGCGAATATTCAAAAAATCGTAGCATTCGAAAATGCATTCGATAGAATATTCGATGTTATAACGCAAGAAGGAGGAGCAGAGGGTGGAATAATCGTGGAGGATTGTTTGCTTCTTATGTTGAATTTACTTCGGGGCAATATAAGCAATCAAAATTTTTTCAAAGAAGGTAATATCGCGAGAGTTTTGTCATTTCTCTCTGATTTTTTACTCACACGTTATTGAACCGTTCGAACGATGAATCCATTCGGAATTGTTAGGTAGTTACATTCAACGATTGACTCCGATGTTTGAAATACCTCCGGACATCGGTGAGAGCCCGCTGAGTAGTTGGAGCCCTCAAAAAGTCTCGAACGTACATTGCATGGTGCAAGTTATACGAGCTCTAGTTGCACCTAGTGCACCAGCGCAGGTAATTTATTCATCCGATATGTCACATCTTTATTAGCCATCCGACGAAGAGATAATACACACACACACATGTTTGACGTTCAATCTTTTTAGAGACTCTAAAAAAAAAACGATAAAAATTCTAACATTTTTTCATTCCGTACAAAAAAAGTGGCATTAAAAAATTCCTCACGAACTTTTCCCAGCTGCTCAAATCTTGTATCGTTATTCGGTATAATAAAAGTATAAACGTTTTTTGGAATGAAACGTTTATCCTAGATTTCTAACGTGAAAAAAAATCAGATAAAAATGTATTATGTGTTGTATCGATGTAACAATATCATTTTTGTTTTCAAAGGTAGTCGCATCTTGTCAGAGAATCATGAGGGCCTGCAAATTACTGCAATCCCTTTGCAACATTCTCATGGCAAGTGGAGTACCCGCGGATGTATTAACGGAAACAATAAACGCAGTTGCGGAAGTAGTGAGAGGGAACACGAGTAATCAAGAATTTTTAGCGAGCGTTATGGCGCCGACGAGCCCTCCGAGACCGGCAATAGTCGTGTTATTGATGTCGATGGTTAACGAGAAACAACCATTTGTACTAAGATGCGCCGTTCTTTATTGCTTTCAATGTTTTTTGTACAAAAACGAAGTAGGCCAGTCACAACTGATTCAGACGTTATTGCCTCAGGGTAACGAGTCGCCGACTTTGACGACAGGTAAAACGATAAATCCACAAAATTTGGTCCATTATCGCGTCGAAGAAACGAGAGAAGGAAAGATTTTTTATCCAAAGACATTTGCAGGACAATTATTGTGCGGTGGACTTTTTTCACCGGATCCATTGTCCAATTGGTTCTCGGCCGTGGCTTTGTCTCACGCACTTATCGACAATACGAGCCAGAAGGAGCAACTATTGCGAGTACTTTTAGCGACCAATATCGGCAAACCGCCGGTGACGCTTTTGCAACAGTGCGTTATGTTGCTGCAGCAAGGCAACAAACCTCAATGTAAATTGGGTTTGCTTATTTTACTCTGTCAGTGGACGTCGTATTGTCCATCCGCCGTAAAGGCATTCCTCGCTATAGATTCTTCCGTAGCGTATTTAACGGCTCTTTTATCGTCCCAAGAGAACAACGATGATCTGCAGGAAATTTTATTGCAGAGTATGTGCGCTCTGTTAATCGGATTGTGCATACATTTCAACGAAGACGATGTACCGAATTATACGAAAGTATGGCTCGTTTTTTTTTTCTCTCTAAACGAATACTCTTGAGCATCCTCCAGTGTTTTGGCAAATCACAAAATATTTATTCAACATTCTTTTGATGATCATCGATTTGTGATTTTCAGGAAGATTTGCGGAACTTGCTGGAAAATCGCATCGGATTGGAAAGGTTTCAGGATGCCATAGGTGGCGTAGCTCGACACGAAATATATTCACGCACTCTCAAGCATCCGCAACCGTCCGCAAAAAATTCCAACGATCTTTTCTTGGATCATGAATTCTGCAGATTATTGAAAACTCTCGAAGGTAATCGCGCAAGATCGACGAAATTAGTCATTACTGCGGAAACTGGAGAAAGATCGAAATATGCATTTTTCTCCTTGAATTATTTAAAGCTTTTCCATCGCATTCAATAAGAATTCTTTATAGCCAGCTTTTTTTTTACAGGAACCATACTCGAAACAGTATTAAAAGGAAACAGTTCTCATTCCACTAAAGATCAAGCGAACTCGATGAACCCGACGAGTTTCGCTCTCGTTGCTCAGTACAACGATCTGATAAGGGATCAAGACGCGCAGATAAAAAAGCTCAACGAAGCAAATGAGACGCTCGTCAAAGAGAAGTTAGATTTGGAAGTAAGTGATATCGATCATTTTTGTGCATCGTGAAAACCCGTTATTCGACAGCTGTCTGAAGCAATGGCTGTTGCATTTACCCAAACGTTAATAACAATCGCTTTGTCAATCATTGCATTATCTGCTTTTCGTTGATTCTGCCGTTAACACTCTCGTTTTTTCTTTCCCATCAAGGCACAATTTCACGAACTTCGGTCGACGATAAGTCACCTGAAGGATCAAAATTTAGTTCTACGAGCAGCTCAGACAAATTTGTCGGATGAAAAATCCGTCAGTCTTACCGTGAGAAACGTTGAAACGACGAACGATGAAACGGAGAAATTGCGAAATACCGTCAAAGATTTGGAAAATCGTTTGGCTGAAATTTACCTCAAGAGTCAAGAGTCGGAAAAAAAGCTCGATGCATTGTCCGATTTGGAGAAACAATTGGAGGAAAAGAACGAGGAGTTTAAGATGTTGAAAAAGGATCAAGACGATTTGCTCGTTCTGTTGGTCGATCAGGACAGCAAAATTTCGCTGTACAAGGAAAAACTTCGAGCTCTGGGTGCGAAGGTACGAACAACGTATTGTTCGAAACAATATAATCGTCGCAGTTTGTCTTCGATATTTTTTTGAAATTGATATCCTTTTTTCAACAGGTCGATTCTGACGAAAGTTCGGGCGAACTGGAAACCGATGAACCCGAAAATTCTCAGTCATGAAAAGTGTATTTATTTCAAGCGAACTGATCGATCTTGCGGATTGAATTTGAAAACGCCACGTTCTTCGATGCCACTTTTGTACCGTGCAGTAGAAAATATTCCAATTACGAAAGATTCCGAGCCCACAGAATGGGAATGTCGTTAAATTCCACGTGTATTTGTGAAACGAACATTCTTCCTTGGGATATCATCACGTGAACAGTGGAAATAAAACATTGAGACAATTGTATGCAGGAAGAATGTTCACGCGCAAAACACAAAGATTCAAATTGTAAAAAAAAAAACGAAGGACTCAAAATGTCACAATTATATTGTTTTTCATGAGAATGACCTTTTTTCATCTTCGCGTACTCGTGACGAATTTTATTGTAAATAACTTATGCGATTATCGCATGTACTATTTTATATAATTTCCTCATCTCGCAGAATACGCGCAATAGAATTCTGTTACAATGTTATTACTGTTTTTTTTCCACTTCCGATTCAGATAGAATGAAAAAATCCGCCAAACTTGTCAACCTTCGATTCTTCTCCGACTGTATTTATTTTTCATCTACAATAAAAAGACATGATATCAGTAATATTGTTATAACAGAATGCTAGCTATTTACACGATCGTATTTATGCTCGAATCCATTCGTTCCTAAGGCTGTGCTTGCCGCTGTTTCACGACGGCCTGAACACATTTCGCCATAGTTGAAGAAGCACGAGATACTACGTCCGTCATGAAGAACTGATCGAGAGACTTTTGCTTGACGTCAACCGGATCGGCGAGGAATGAGCCTCCGGTTTGCTAAACGTAAAAATACAAATCGTGGAAAATCGAAAAACGAAATTGCCGCAAAGTCACAGTTTTGTTTAAAATTATGACTGAATAAAGACTCGATGCTTCTTTCATGTGAAAATCTCATCAGAAATCGGTAAATAAAACAAGATTAATGAATATTTGGTAAAAAAAAAAGAATATTATCGAAAACACATGAATTCATAGCCAAGAGTTGCATTTCAAACCACGAAATAAAGACCACTGCGCAAATTCTTAAAACTCGTGAGAAACGATAATTGAAAATATAAGAAAAACGCTGATAACAAAATAACTTTTTCACATCGTACGACGAAAAATCATGTGAGTAACAAAATTTTATCTCTTTTGTGATTGAATTTTGGATTTTGAAATGGAGTATTATGCTCATACCTTGGATAACTCGAGAGCTTGAGCAAAGAAATTGGCTGGTTCAACCTCGCCGTATCTAACAAGATGTGGAGCAACTTCCTCTAATCTTGCCCTCACGTCGTTTATGTTGTCATACGACAGGAAAACACCGCTGAACTATTGAAAAAAAACGTCATTTCGTCATTAATATTACGTCAACGCGATTGAAAAAAAAAACAATTTACAACTTATTTTTTACTTCTGCGAGAGCTCTGAGAATTTTCCAATCCGGCCGAGCCATGCCCGGAGGTGTAATTGCCGCTCCTGTTTGTTGCGCACGACCCTCGGTATTCGCATAACTTCCAGTCTTTTCCGTGTACGCTGCGCCGGCCAAAACTACATCGGCTATCGCTGCACCCTCATCACCGTGGCTCCCTGTCGGGAGTGAAAAAAGAACCCCACTTCATTACGCGGAAAAAAATGAACTAATGAAAAATCAACAACGCCCGTTTTTCTTATTCTGTTCTGTAATCGCTACAATGACCTACTCAATATGTGAAAACTATCCTTCTAATAAAAAGTTGATGAGGAGATATAGATCGAAATTATCGAAATATCACATGCTTTGTTGTCGTTTTATTCGTTTCGTGATTGGTCGGTGATGAGCGTAGCCGCGAAATTCATGCAAGACTGTATTCGCGCGGTTTTTCATGCTGATTTTGACAGTTTACGGCTTGTGACATCAATCGCGGTTAGCAAAGGTTATATAGTTGTATGATAATTCATTCTGTGAAAAAGAAATCATCCATATCGAGTAAGTAAGAGTGCTATATTTCACAGTTGCATTTATATTATATTAAGATAAAATGAGAGATAATCCGGGAAAATAAGAATGAATAAACTGAACTAGCTTTTCTTGCACTTTATTCACGCAAAAATTTTTCTCCCTTCTTTCTTCCTTTCTCCCTTGCACATTAATGTTTTATAGAATTTACAAGAAGAAGCGTTTTCCTTCAAAGTAGTGGCAGATGAAAAGAACGATCGACAACTGCATCAAAATTTAACCACGCATAGAGGAAACAATTCTAAACAAGTTGCTTCATGTCCGGTTTCGGGAAATTTGTTTTTAGTTTCTTTCTAAAATTTACAAGAAACGAAAAATACGATCGACAACTCCATGAAAATTTAACCACACATAGAGGATGCAACTCCAAAGACGTTGCTTCATGTCCGGTTTCCGGAAAATTGTTTTCAGTTTCTTTCTAAAATTTACAGGAAACGAAAAGTACGATCGACAACTCCATGAAAATTTAACCACGCATAGAGGATGCAACTCCAAAGACGTTGCTTCATGTCCGGTTTCCGGAAAATTGTATTCAGTTTCTTTCTAAAATTTGCAAGAAACGAAAAGTACGATCGACAACTCCATGAAAATTTAACCACGCATAGAGGATGCAACTCCGAAGAAGTTGCTTCATGTCCGGTTTCCGGAAAATTGTATTCAGTTTCTTTCTAAAATTTGCAAGAAACGAAAAGTACGATCGACAACTCCATGAAAATTTAACCACGCATAGAGGATGCAACTCCAAAGAAGTTGCTTCATGTCCGGTTTCCGGAAAATTGTTTTCAGTTTCTTTCTAAAATTTGCAAGAACCGAAAAGTACGATCGACAACTCCATGAAAATTTAACCACGCATAGAGGATGCAACTCCAAAGAAGTTGCTTCATGTCCGGTTTCCGGAAAATTGTTTTCAGTTCCTTTCTAAAATTTGCAAGAAACGAAAAGTACGATCGACAACTCCATGAAAATTTAACCACGCATAGAGGATGCAACTCCAAAGAAGTTGCTTCATGTCCGGTTTCCGGAAAATTGTTTTCAGTTCCTTTCTAAAATTTGCAAGAAACGAAAAGTACGATCGACAACTCCATGAAAATTTAACCACGCATAGAGGATGCAACTCCAAAGAAGTTGCTTCATGTCCGGTTTCCGGAAAATTGTTTTCAGTTCCTTTCTAAAATTTACAAGAAACGAAAAGTACGATCGACAACTCCATGAAAATTTAACCACGCATAGAGGATGCAACTCCAAAGAAGTTGCTTCATGTCCGGTTTCCGGAAAATTGTTTTCAGTTCCTTTCTAAAATTTGCAAGAAACGAAAAGTACGATCGACAACTCCATGAAAATTTAACCACGCATAGAGGATGCAACTCCAAAGAAGTTGCTTCATGTCCGGTTTCCGGAAAATTGTTTTCAGTTCCTTTCTAAAATTTGCAAGAAACGAAAAGTACGATCGACAACTCCATGAAAATTTAACCACGCATAGAGGATGCAACTCCAAAGAAGTTGCTTCATGTCCGGTTTCCGGAAAATTGTTTTCAGTTCCTTTCTAAAATTTGCAAGAAACGAAAAGTACGATCGACAACTCCATGAAAAT
This sequence comes from Heteropelma amictum, assembly GCA_959613375.1. Classification (NCBI taxonomy): domain Eukaryota; kingdom Metazoa; phylum Arthropoda; class Insecta; order Hymenoptera; family Ichneumonidae; genus Heteropelma; species Heteropelma amictum. The sequence continues at coordinate 10,213,564 of OY390726.1, read as the reverse complement.
TTAACCACGCATAGAGGATGCAACTCCAAAGAAGTTGCTTCATGTCCGGTTTCCGGAAAATTGTTTTCAGTTCCTTTCTAAAATTTGCAAGAAACGAAAAGTACGATCGACAACTCCATGAAAATTTAACCACGCATAGAGGATGCAACTCCAAAGAAGTTGCTTCATGTCCGGTTTCCGGAAAATTGTTTTCAGTTCCTTTCTAAAATTTACAAGAAACGAAAAGTACGATCGACAACTCCATGAAAATTTAACCACGCATAGAGGATGCAACTCCAAAAAAGTTGCTTCATGTCCGGTTTCCGGAAAATTGTTTTCAGTTCCTTTCTAAAATTTACAAGAAACGAAAAGTACGATCGACAACTCCATGAAAATTTAACCACGCATAGAGGATGCAACTCCAAAAAAGTTGCTTCATGTCCGGTTTCCGGAAAATTGTTTCCAGTTCCTTTCTAAAATTTGCAAGAAACGAAAAGTACGATCGACAACTCCATGAAAATTTAACCACGCATAGAGGATGCAACTCCAAAGAAGTTGCTTCATGTCCGGTTTCCGGAAAATTGTTTCCAGTTCCTTTCTAAAATTTGCAAGAAACGAAAAGTACGATCGACAACTCCATGAAAATTTAACCACGCATAGAGGATGCAACTCCAAAGAAGTTGCTTCATGTCCGGTTTCCGGAAAATTGTTTTCAGTTCCTTTCTAAAATTTACAAGAAACGAAAAGTACGATCGACAACTCCATGAAAATTTAACCACGCATAGAGGATGCAACTCCAAAGAAGTTGCTTCATGTCCGGTTTCCGGAAAATTGTTTTCAGTTCCTTTCTAAAATTTGCAAGAAACGAAAAGTACGATCGACAACTCCATGAAAATTTAACCACGCATAGAGGATGCAACTCCAACGAAGTTGCTTCATGTCCGGTTTCCGGAAAATTGTTTTCAGTTCCTTTCTAAAATTTACAAGAAACGAAAAGTACGATCGACAACTCCATGAAACTTTAACCACGCATAGAGGATGCAACTCCAAAAAAGTTGCTTCATGTCCGGTTTCCGGAAAATTGTTTTCAGTTTCTTTCTAAAATTTGCAAGAACCGAAAAGTACGATCGACAACTCCATGAAAATTTAACCACGCATAGAGGATGCAACTCCAAAGAAGTTGCTTCATGTCCGGTTTCCGGAAAATTGTTTTCAGTTCCTTTCTAAAATTTGCAAGAAACGAAAAGTACGATCGACAACTCCATGAAAATTTAACCACGCATAGAGGATGCAACTCCAAAGAAGTTGCTTCATGTCCGGTTTCCGGAAAATTGTTTTCAGTTCCTTTCTAAAATTTGCAAGAAACGAAAAGTACGATCGACAACTCCATGAAAATTTAACCACGCATAGAGGATGCAACTCCAAAGAAGTTGCTTCATGTCCGGTTTCCGGAAAATTGTTTTCAGTTCCTTTCTAAAATTTACAAGAAACGAAAAGTACGATCGACAACTCCATGAAAATTTAACCACGCATAGAGGATGCAACTCCAAAGAAGTTGCTTCATGTCCGGTTTCCGGAAAATTGTTTTCAGTTCCTTTCTAAAATTTGCAAGAAACGAAAAGTACGATCGACAACTCCATGAAAATTTAACCACGCATAGAGGATGCAACTCCAAAGAAGTTGCTTCATGTCCGGTTTCCGGAAAATTGTTTTCAGTTCCTTTCTAAAATTTGCAAGAAACGAAAAGTACGATCGACAACTCCATGAAAATTTAACCACGCATAGAGGATGCAACTCCAAAGAAGTTGCTTCATGTCCGGTTTCCGGAAAATTGTTTTCAGTTCCTTTCTAAAATTTGCAAGAAACGAAAAGTACGATCGACAACTCCATGAAAATTTAACCACGCATAGAGGATGCAACTCCAAAGAAGTTGCTTCATGTCCGGTTTCCGGAAAATTGTTTTCAGTTCCTTTCTAAAATTTGCAAGAAACGAAAAGTACGATCGACAACTCCATGAAAATTTAACCACGCATAGAGGATGCAACTCCAAAGAAGTTGCTTCATGTCCGGTTTCCGGAAAATTGTTTTCAGTTCCTTTCTAAAATTTACAAGAAACGAAAAGTACGATCGACAACTCCATGAAAATTTAACCACGCATAGAGGATGCAACTCCAAAAAAGTTGCTTCATGTCCGGTTTCCGGAAAATTGTTTTCAGTTCCTTTCTAAAATTTACAAGAAACGAAAAGTACGATCGACAACTCCATGAAAATTTAACCACGCATAGAGGATGCAACTCCAAAAAAGTTGCTTCATGTCCGGTTTCCGGAAAATTGTTTCCAGTTCCTTTCTAAAATTTGCAAGAAACGAAAAGTACGATCGACAACTCCATGAAAATTTAACCACGCATAGAGGATGCAACTCCAAAGAAGTTGCTTCATGTCCGGTTTCCGGAAAATTGTTTCCAGTTCCTTTCTAAAATTTGCAAGAAACGAAAAGTACGATCGACAACTCCATGAAAATTTAACCACGCATAGAGGATGCAACTCCAAAGAAGTTGCTTCATGTCCGGTTTCCGGAAAATTGTTTTCAGTTCCTTTCTAAAATTTACAAGAAACGAAAAGTACGATCGACAACTCCATGAAAATTTAACCACGCATAGAGGATGCAACTCCAAAGAAGTTGCTTCATGTCCGGTTTCCGGAAAATTGTTTTCAGTTCCTTTCTAAAATTTGCAAGAAACGAAAAGTACGATCGACAACTCCATGAAAATTTAACCACGCATAGAGGATGCAACTCCAACGAAGTTGCTTCATGTCCGGTTTCCGGAAAATTGTTTTCAGTTCCTTTCTAAAATTTACAAGAAACGAAGAGTACGATCGACAACTCCATGAAACTTTAACCACGCATAGAGGATGCAACTCCAAAAAAGTTGCTTCATGTCCGGTTTCCGGAAAATTGTTTTCAGTTCCTTTCTAAAATTTGCAAGAAACGAAAAGTACGATCGACAACTCCATGAAAATTTAACCACGCATAGAGGATGCAACTCCAAAGAAGTTGCTTCATGTCCGGTTTCCGGAAAATTGTTTTCAGTTCCTTTCTAAAATTTACAAGAAACGAAAAGTACGATCGACAACTCCATGAAAATTTAACCACGCATAGAGGATGCAACTCCAAAGAAGTTGCTTCATGTCCGGTTTCCGGAAAATTGTTTTCAGTTCCTTTCTAAAATTTGCAAGAAACGAAAAGTACGATCGACAACTCCATGAAAATTTAACCACGCATAGAGGATGCAACTCCAAAAAAGTTGCTTCATGTCCGGTTTCCGGAAAATTGTTTTCAGTTCCTTTCTAAAATTTACAAGAAACGAAAAGTACGATCGACAACTCCATGAAAATTTAACCACGCATAGAGGATGCAACTCCAACGAAGTTGCTTCATGTCCGGTTTCCGGAAAATTGTTTTCAGTTCCTTTCTAAAATTTACAAGAAACGAAAAGTACGATCGACAACTCCATGAAAATTTAACCACGCATAGAGGATGCAACTCCAAAGAAGTTGCTTCATGTCCGGTTTCCGGAAAATTGTTTTCAGTTCCTTTCTAAAATTTGCAAGAAACGAAAAGTACGATCGACAACTCCATGAAAATTTAACCACGCATAGAGGATGCAACTCCAAAGAAGTTGCTTCATGTCCGGTTTCCGGAAAATTGTTTTCAGTTTCTTTCTAAAATTTACAAGAAACGAAAAGTACGATCGACAACTCCATGAAAATTTAACCACGCATAGAGGATGCAACTCCAAAGAAGTTGCTTCATGTCCGGTTTCCGGAAAATTGTTTCCAGTTCCTTTCTAAAATTTGCAAGAAACGAAAAGTACGATCGACAACTCCATGAAAATTTAACCACGCATAGAGGATGCAACTCCAAAAAAGAAGCTTCATGTCCGGTTTCCGGAAAATTGTTTTCAGTTCCTTTCTAAAATTTGCAAGAAACGAAAAGTACGATCGACAACTCCATGAAAATTTAACCACGCATAGAGGATGCAACTCCAAAGAAGTTGCTTCATGTCCGGTTTCCGGAAAATTGTTTCCAGTTCCTTTCTAAAATTTGCAAGAAACGAAAAGTACGATCGACAACTCCATGAAAATTTAACCACGCATAGAGGATGCAACTCCAAAGAAGTTGCTTCATGTCCGGTTTCCGGAAAATTGTTTTCAGTTCCTTTCTAAAATTTACAAGAAACGAAAAGTACGATCGACAACTCCATGAAAATTTAACCACGCATAGAGGATGCAACTCCAAAGAAGTTGCTTCATGTCCGGTTTCCGGAAAATTGTTTTCAGTTCCTTTCTAAAATTTGCAAGAAACGAAAAGTACGATCGACAACTCCATGAAAATTTAACCACGCATAGAGGATGCAACTCCAACGAAGTTGCTTCATGTCCGGTTTCCGGAAAATTGTTTTCAGTTCCTTTCTAAAATTTACAAGAAACGAAAAGTACGATCGACAACTCCATGAAAATTTAACCACGCATAGAGGATGCAACTCCAAAGAAGTTGCTTCATGTCCGGTTTCCGGAAAATTGTTTTCAGTTCCTTTCTAAAATTTGCAAGAAACGAAAAGTACGATCGACAACTCCATGAAAATTTAACCACGCATAGAGGATGCAACTCCAAAAACGTTGCTTCATGTCCGGTTTCCGGAAAATTGTTTTCAGTTCCTTTCTAAAATTTGCAAGAAACGAAAAGTACGATCGACAACTCCATGAAAATTTAACCACGCATAGAGGATGCAACTCCAAAGAAGTTGCTTCATGTCCGGTTTCCGGAAAATTGTTTTCAGTTCCTTTCTAAAATTTGCAAGAAACGAAAAGTACGATCGACAACTCCATGAAAATTTAACCACGCATAGAGGATGCAACTCCAAAGAAGTTGCTTCATGTCCGGTTTCCGGAAAATTGTTTCCAGTTCCTTTCTAAAATTTGCAAGAAACGAAAAGTACGATCGACAACTCCATGAACATTTAACCACGCATAGAGGATGCAACTCCAAAGAAGTTGCTTCATGTCCGGTTTCCGGAAAATTGTTTCCAGTTCCTTTCTAAAATTTGCAAGAAACGAAAAGTACGATCGACAACTCCATGAAAATTTAACCACGCATAGAGGATGCAACTCCAAAGAAGTTGCTTCATGTCCGGTTTCCGGAAAATTGTTTTCAGTTCCTTTCTAAAATTTACAAGAAACGAAAAGTACGATCGACAACTCCATGAAAATTTAACCACGCATAGAGGATGCAACTCCAAAGAAGTTGCTTCATGTCCGGTTTCCGGAAAATTGTTTTCAGTTCCTTTCTAAAATTTGCAAGAAACGAAAAGTACGATCGACAACTCCATGAAAATTTAACCACGCATAGAGGATGCAACTCCAAAGAAGTTGCTTCATGTCCGGTTTCCGGAAAATTGTTTTCAGTTCCTTTCTAAAATTTGCAAGAAACGAAAAGTACGATCGACAACTCCATGAAAATTTAACCACGCATAGAGGATGCAACTCCGAAGAAGTTGCTTCATGTCCGGTTTCCGGAAATTTTGTTTCAGATTTTTGCACGGATTCTGTGGTCCAGCGTTTGATCGGCGGATGAGAGGAACGCTCGACAACTCCATGAAAATTTATTAACGCGCAGAGGAAGCGACTCGGAGCAAGTTGCTTCATTTCCGGTTTTCGGAAATTTTGTTTTAGATTTTTGAACGGATTCTGTGGTCCAGCGTTCGATCGGCGGATGAGAGGAACGATCGACAACTCCATGAAAATTTAACCACGCGCAGAGGAAGCGACTCTAAGCAAGTTGCTTCATGTCCGGTTTTCGGAAATTTTGGTTCAGATTTTTTATAGAATTTACAAGAAATGACTCTTCGATCGGTGATATATTGTCGAATCTAAAAATTTCTTGCTTCTCACCATTTGCTACTTATGCCGAATTATAATGTGTTCTGTAGAGCTCTATACTTAATTCAAAATGGAGCGCTGCAGCGCGAAAATGCAGCCGGTTTCTAATCCCTAGTTCGGTAAAAAGTGAGTAAAACGACGATGGAAATATTTTACATTTTCGGCTTTACGTAAATTTATCGATAAGCAAATCTTTGGATGATCATTGTTTTCCAAACTTCGAAAACGATAAACAAAAATCTCTGTACATTTCATAAGAATGAAGAAGAGAAATGAAAAATAAATATTTATCATCAGTCTTACCGATATAAATGATGAATGTGTCGGGGAAATCTTCCTTCTTCAAATTCGAATCATCGGCACCGAGGAGGAAAAGGACTTTCGGTTGTTGTTGTTTTACATCCTCGATCGTCGAACCGTATCCGAGATCAAGTGCGGCGACTTGCGACGCGTTCGTGTGGAGAATGTTGAAGGTTTTCCACTCCTCAGGGGCCTAACAAAATTTCAACAGGGAAATAAATATATATATACAACACGTTGTAGTTTTCAAGAATAAAAAAAGCTCATGATCATTCCAAACGTATCGTACTTTCGCGTTATCCCCCAAATGTTTGGCCAATTTTTGACACTCGGCGAGGATCTTCGATCCATCCTTACGTCCTAATTGTTCAGCGCCGACGATAACCAACGGCTTCTTTGCGTTCTTCAGAGTCTCACAAAACGGATGATTACCACTGTTGAGCTTTGCTATAAGATCCGGCGATTCTCCTAAATGCTGATGAAATAAAGATAATATTTCAACCAACCGTACTATTTATGTTGAAGAATTGCAAAGGTTTACTTAAAATTGATCGATCGACTGTGATTGAGAAAAATTAAAGATAAGGATGGTAAGAATGAAGCAATCTTTAATGCGCACAATCAGTTGCATGCATTTTCCAACAATTTAATAACAGACGATGGTCGTTAAAAAAGTTACTGTGTTATTCTGTGTAATTTTTATCGATCTTCAAGCGTAACGTTTTTTTAATGATTAAAAGATCATCTCACCTCGTACTCGTACGTTAAATCGACCTTTGGCCCGACAAGAGCGATCGTTTGCTCACCGTGCAAATATCCCTTTCTCAGACGTGTATTTATCAACGGTGCTTCGTACCTTGGATTCGTACCAATCAATACAACCACATCGGCCTCCTCGATATTGATGATTTTATTGTTCAGAAGATAATTACTTCTAAGATCAATGCCAGCACCGTCCTGAGGGAAGCTCTGCTCGGTCGCCAGTACTTCACCGCCGAGTTTATTCAGGAAGTCTTTCATGACGATAAGCGCCTCAGCGTCGGCGAGCTTTCCGGCTATCACAGCGCATTTGGTCGACGGGACGTCGGGCAAAGCTCTCGCAGCTATTAATTGGACAATTTGTGTGAAAAATTATCGCGAATCACCTTTTGTCTGAAAATTCGTACGTTATTTATGCAAATGATTATAAATCGCCGAGTTATGGTGAGAAACGAGCGAAATAATCCATGAGAAAACATTATATTACAAATTCTCAGCCAATTCGTGGACGTCGTGAATCTTCCAAACGCTTAGAACATTTTTTAAATATATGTTGAGAGAATAAACTATTCGAGCAATTTCATATGGCAATAAAAAGAACCTTCGTAAAATTAATATTCTCGATTGTTTATATTATTTTTATGTGAAAATGGAGCGTATTTTTTTTTCTTACCAGTCATTAAAGCGTCTTCCCATTCAACATTCTCCAATTTCCCATTAATCTTTACCATGGGTGTTATGAGTCTCTGCCGCTTGAGACCGTCGTAAGCGAAACGAGCTTTGTCCGACAGCCACTCTTCATTAACTTCCTTAAAGTTCATCCGCCAATTACCAAAGTTTCTAATTAATCGATTATCGTATGTCTTTTTTTGTTTCATCTTTCAAACTTACTTCGTTTACTCTCGGCAGTATCCTCAGTACTTCACCGGTCCGGCTGGAAACGACGATATTACTGCCAACTGCATCCAACACATCGATGCTGTCCGTTCGCCGCGTTTCCCAAGGTCGGGCGACAAAGGCATAAGGTTTGCTCGTAAGAGCTCCCACGGGGCAAAGATCGATTATGTTGCCCGAAAGTTCAGACAGAAACATTTTCTCTACGTACGTACCGACCTGTAGAAATTAATTGTATTATAAACATTCGAATAATGATGTTTTCCCGAATGCTCACTGACTTGGAATGCAGAAAACGACAAAAACGGGCACTTTTATTCCATGCAAAAATGAAAAGAAATTTCTCGAGATTTACTTCGATAACTTTCCCTCAAAAGTACCTGCATATCATTACCGCGACCCGTAGTTCCAAGATCGTCGATTCCAGCAACCTCGGAAGCGAATCTTATGCAACGAGTGCAATGTATACATCGCGTCATAATTGTCTTGACGAGCGGACCAATGTCTTTATCCTCGACCGCGCGTTTTCCGGTAAATTCTATGTCGACGAAGCGACTTCTGTCGCTGCCAAAGGCCATACTCTGATCCTGAAGATCGCATTCACCGCCCTGATCGCAAATCGGACAATCCAGCGGATGATTCACCAGTAAAAATTCCATCACACCCTCGCGCGCTTTGCGCGTCAAGTCCGAATTGGTTTTGACGCGCCATCCTTTCATTACGGGCATCGCGCACGCAGCTACTGGCTGAAAAATTCGGTTCGCTTATTTCATTCTTCCTCGCATATTTCAAATTACTCAAAAAAAAATTTGCGATTCGCAAGATTGAACTTTTCCGCAATTTTTGACTATTCCATTAAATTCATTCTACAGATATAGCTAAGCATATAAAAAACGTGATTGAATCATCCAACGAATTGAACACTTTTTTGAACCCCAACTGCAGGTAAATCCATCGTTCTGTTAAAGTATGATTACATTTGAGATGAACTATTTTGAATTATGAGCAAGATATATAGAAAAATTGTTTGTATTGATTTGGGTAAATTCGTGTTTACGTACAAGCTCTTTGTATTTTTTTCAAAATTAAACAGTCAAAAAAGATCATCTCATCGAGATGTTCCCTCCTGCTCCATATTTCAGCAAACTTGACAAAATTAACCTTGAGCTGTTTTTCAATTTCCACAAGACACATTCTGCAATTTCCGGCCACCGCGAGACGTTCGTGATAGCAGAAACGCGGAATTTCTATGCCGAGTTTCGCCGCTGCCTGAAAAGCATAAACAGCAAAATTGTACGTGAGAGAAATTCTGAACTGGTACAACAAAAAATGCAATTTTTATAACGGTTCCTTTGCACATGCTTTATTTCTTTTTCACATTTAATATTTATTTCTTCGTTAAACTCATGTTTATGGGCTGTGGGAGAAAAAAAACTTTGTCCCTTTGGGGTCAGTGCGACAAAAATTTCTGAGGCGGAAAAGGTAGGGAAAAAGATTAATTATGACCTGAAGTACTGTCGTGCCTGGTGGAACATGAACGGGCTTGTCATCGATGAAAAGTTCAACCAAATCCTGAGGAGCTTGGGGTCGTGCTGCGGTTGTGTGAAGGCCAGCTGTTGCTAGTCTTCCAGTGGACAGGCCGGTCGCCCTTACCAGCGGAAGTCTCAACATTTTCTGCAAAACATATATGCGCCGTCACTCAATCCGTTACATGTTTTTCAAATTCACTCTTTTTTTAACTTTGTTTCTCTTCCCTCTTTATTTTCATTACATAATAAACAACTGCGACGAAGCGGAAGAAAAAGGGACGGGTCCGGGTGTTCTAACCTAACCAGGACGATCGTGAATATAATTGGAATTCGACTCTTATTCGGGACAAGCACACATCAGAGGATAAACAAACAAAATATTGACACCGAGAATTGCTATTTAAACACCAATGCACTTTTCTTTATGTTCTAACGTGAGAAATGCATTTTTTAATTAGAAAATGAAAATCAATTTACCAAAACCCTTCTGAAAACCCGATAACTGCAGACCCCCTACTAGATGTCGGGGCTGTCTGATCTCTGCAACACTTTTCTACTTGTGTCTCGTCTTTTGGAGAATCGAATAATCCAGCAAAGTGCACTTTCTATTGGTTCGTCAATTTGTTATAGAATAATATTTTATTTATAGGCTAATATCGTCATTGTTTCAAGAAGATGTTCAAATTTGTACGTTTTGAAACACAACTGTGAAACACAAATTTGTCGTAATTTCTGATTTTTAAATACTTTTTTTTTCATTAAATAAATCGAAAACGGGCTTCATGTATTTATGTCATTATGGTAAAATGAATTTTCGATTTAGTTTCGCTATGCTACAGACGAACGCGATGGACCTGCGTAGTTACATATGAATACAACTTAAGAAAAACTTTTCGTTTACCGGAACAACGTCATGCGTTTGTGCAGCAACTTGTGCGTTCGCCCGTGTATGATTGCACATACGTGACGTTATTCGTGGTTATTCGGAGACATTCGGTAGCATATATTTCTCTCTTCCGGCAAGACGACAAGGCTAGAGTGCTCGTAGCATAGAATTCATTGTGCCGTATATATTTATCAAATTGAATAAACTTTAATGATGGTAGTCGGGGATCTTAAAACTGACAAGGGTGTCAAGGATCTTAACGCATATCTCGCGGAAAGAAGTTATATCGAAGGGTGAGCTTTACTTATTCAAGAAAATGAGATTTTTTAACACACGTGCTCAACTTGTCGGCATCTTGGACCTGAGGGGTATCCTCGCCCCCTGCCTTGAATCTTTTAGAATCTTTCGATGTATTACTTCTTTTTCTCTCCTTCCTGTCATGCACTTTAAATCTTTTTCGCTGTACGAAATACATTTCCTCCCCGCGCAGCTCGCCATAAATTCCTTTTCGATCTAACACACTTTCTCGTTGTATAAATTGGCAATTTTTTTTGTGCTGCAGTGTTTCTTTTAAACGATTTTTGCTCTTTTTCGGATCTCCTCGTTTAAGTACCATACCTATATATATATAGGTATGGTATATACACACATATATATATATATATATATATATATATATATGGTCTCATGAAGTTCAAGAATTGGAGTACTGCACCAAAGTTGTGACAGTTATTTTTGTATTGGGGCAAACATTTGATGTTCTATTCATTTTCATCTTCACCTTGACTCTGTCACTATATGTTCTTTATTCTCAGGTTGGAGAAATCTGTTATTTGCTGTAAGATAAATCTTCTAAGCTTTAACGTTAATTGACAAAAAACTGATTTAATAGAAAGTATAGTATTTTCCCCAAAATTGTTGAACAATCATTGAAAACAGTAAATCCCGCGAGCAGCTGTTTATATTTTATTACATAAAATAAATTTTTTTCACAGATATCAAGCTTCTCAAGCCGATGTCGCGGTTTTTGAGGCCCTCGGTAAAACACCAACATCGGCGAATCCTCACGTTCTCAGATGGTACACTCAAATAAAGTCGCACGATCTCAAGAAATTACCCGGTGAGAAGAAAGCTCCCGCCGTTCTCGCAGCCAGCAAAGGCGCGCCTGCTGCAAAACCAGCCGCCGAGGAAGAGGACGATGTTGACCTGTTTGGATCGGACGAGGAAGAGGATGCGGAGGCAGCAAAAATCAGAGAGGAGAGATTAAAAGCTTACGCCGAGAAAAAATCCAAGAAACCCGCCGTCATAGCCAAATCGAGCATCGTCATTGACGTCAAGCCTTGGGACGATGAAACTGATATGGAAGAAATGGAAAAAGCCGTCAGATCCATCGCTATGGATGGTCTTGTCTGGGGAGCTTGTGCGTATTTTTTATTCAAGCATTTTTCTGATCAAACTCTCGTGTTTGCTTTTTTGTGAGGCAAAAAAGAACTTCCATCAGAAGAACCATTCGAAAATAATGGCAATCTTCTAGATTAGTGAAAATAAAAAAAAATCCATTCACGGTATGGAAACTTGCCAGATATTACGAGGATCTATTACACTTTTTTCTGAGTACAATATTTCTGTGAATCTTTGTCTTTCTTTGTGCTTATATTGCGTTATTTATTGATTAATTCTTGCTTTGTTACAGCAAAACTCGTACCCGTCGGTTATGGCATCATGAAGCTACAAATAATGTGCGTAGTCGAGGATGACAAAGTATCGGTAGATCTGCTGACTGAAAAGATACAAGATTTCGAAGACCTCGTACAGTCGGTCGATATTGCAGCCTTCAACAAAATTTAAATAAGCCTCTCGTCTTTAACTGTCAAATTAATAAATATTCATTGTTTGTAAATGCAACGTTGTTCATTTTTTTTTACCATAATTACTCAACGTTTTTTCACAGGTTAATCAATTTCTCATCGAACATCCAAATAACTTCTCAAGGCATCGTAAAATCCTTGCACTGCTTTTTTTTTCGTTCGAACCGTGAATCGTGGACATTTTGTACATCCGACTTTTCGCTTCCAACCGGAATTTATCGAAAGGTTGTCGTAGCTCTGCTAAATTTCATGTCGATGCTTCCGGACTTACATCCGTTCTATTGGGAGATTTAATTTTCGCGAATCACGCTTAATCGATAATTCGAGGATGAATTAAAAATCCACGAGTAATCGATGATAAAATTATCGCATTTTGGCGCGGCGTCTTTTGGAGATTTGAGCTTGACGGCTTTACGGAAAACTCCATTGGGTAATGTGGGCAGTGTGCGAGGTGACGACGTTTAAAAAAAACTTAATTGGCTTCGAGACACTGTAGAGTTTCCGTAACTATATTTACATCCTGAATATCTCGCATAAAATCTTTTTACACATAGTCCAATATTTTTTCTCGATTTTCGTCATTCTTCTTTCGTTATCTATTTTGTTATTTCTCCTTCTCTCTTTTTCACCGTTTCAACCGAAGCCTCCTCGTACAGAATTATTCTGCTTCATATCCCACTCGAGCTCAGGAAAAAAATGTTATAGTAACGTTTATAAAACAAATTGATTGTTTAAACATTCAAATCAATGTCCAATTGTGTGAAAATTAAACGTTAATTGTCAACGATTCCACGAGTGCCTCTCGGGATATAAACGTTTAAATACATTAAATGTCTTTTGATGTAAAAGTCTCGAAAAAAGTCTCGATAATTGCACGAAGAGAGACTGAACAACGATATTTTTAATCGACATCACGCATTACAGTATTACGTAACGGGTATTTCCGATTTTTATCTCGCGAGTTTGTAGAATAATTAGTAATTCGCTTAATTACGGATGGCCAGAGATGATTATTCGCGGTAGTTTCGAATTATTCAGTCAAGATTTGAGTCATTTACGTTATCAATCTTTTCTTTACACTCATGAATTATAAGTTGTACGTAAAACATTTCATAGAATTTCATCTCTCGTAAGAACTGAAAAGTATTGGCTGTGCAATATTTTTTTTCTTAATGGAAGGCGGATCGTCCGAATATATATTTTTTTAATTTCAACATCGGTCATCGTCATCGTCATTGAAGGGCATAGCTTTTGATGTTCGTGCTCTCGTCGATAGTACGTAAATAAAAAGAAAGAAAAAAGAAAGCTCCCGTTTCCTCAAAGTGAAGTCCGTCAGAGACGAACGGAATTTGTCATAAGAATCAATGATTATCTCGGAAAGGAATATTTTCGTATGTGGCACATCAATGAGTTATTGACTCGCAAATTATATACTTGGCATTTGTTTGAAAAAGTCATTAGTGCCAAAAGTGCAGAAGTCATTTTTTAGGCACGTCTTCAAACAGGCTGTTTTACGGGAAAAAAATTCGCACGGGAAAAAACCAGCCCGTAGTAAAGTAAAATCATGACGAGTCTCCGAAGCTTGGTAAAACATTGAAGAAAGTTTTAAAATAATTGCAAAACTCTGTCAACGAAAATTCGACGATATTGAATTTATAATATATCCTGGAGTATTAATACTAACGGGATACCCGGAATTAAATTTGTTCTCCTCTCGCAGACAGAAGTAAACTATTATCAGATTCTCAACAATTCAAACATTAGCATACAATTTCAAAAACGATTTTCCGCGTCCGTCTAACCACGCGTATATCCCGGAGTTACTCAAATGGTTCAGATTGTTAAATAATTATATATTCTTCAACGGACTCGATTAATCTTCTTCCTCAAAAAAACCAATTTTGGGCGATTATGAAAGTTTCGACAATTTTTTTCTCTTCACAATAATGACGATTTTGTTAATTGAAAATTTACAAAACAAAATTATTCCCTGAACCCTTTGGCGGCGAATAATTTTCTACCGAATACATCGAGAAACTTTTGTACGAAATAAAAACGAAAACAACAAAATGGATTTCGAAACTTTGCGTTACTTATTCATCTTGAATTCCGAACGTTTCGTGCAGATGTATTTGTCGCAGCGTGTTCTTGGATTCCCCACGAGTGACGATGCCTCGACATTGGGCCTCGTGTGTAGTATATAAAGCCGGAATCTCAAAGTCCCAGTTGGCATTACTATAAAAGTCGGAGACTTTGACACAAACGTTATTTTTCTTATAATCTCGTTAATATCAAAGTCATCAGAATGGTAGTGAGCAGTGTGCAATTTATTTTCGTTGCAGTTTGCCTGCTGGCTTCTTACAACCAGGGTGAGCAAAATAATACTTTATTGGAAAAATTGTTTAAAAAATTGTCAATTGATTTCGTTCCTGGAAAGTCTTAAATGACACTCACGGAATATCGGAGATATAAAAATATGTTGATGATTTTAGCAAATTATGTCAATTAATAATTTGGGTGTCAAGATTTCGTGGCAGTTTTCGCAATTTTTTAAAAACCAATATTGTTAGTCAGGAGAGAATATCGATAAATTGTATCCTAGTTGAAATGTGGAATAATGGCGATATTCAAAGGGTGTGACGAGTATTTCAATGCAATAAAATTGAGCAGCGAAAATAAAACGATGTGAATAATTCAAAGATGAAAAACCCAGTCATATTTTAAAATCACCAAAGTCACTATTTTTGTATCGTATAACGTGCAATACCGATTCTTCGGTCATCAAATCCGTCAATTATTACGACCACATTTTCATTACATAATCGTTGTCAACGTTCATAACATTTTTTTTCAAGATTTCTTAACGATACGCGTCTGAATGATACGTGAAAACGCATTATCATAGGAATTTACGTTGAATTTATTAAAGAACACCAATTTTTTTCCGTCACAATCGAAAGAAAGCGCTCGTGAAAAAAACATATGATTACTTCATTATCGTGGAATGCCAAGTTCACTCTTTTTCACTGTAACGGATAATTTGAAATACTCCGTACCCCACGATCGAAGTTCTTTTTCTAGTCTGAAGTTCAATCAATTGTTTATGAAGTTTGCTCGCAAACTGATGATGTAAAAGCGGAGCAAAAGTATAATTTTCGTAAATAACGCTTCATTACAAAAACGATAGACTTTTGGAGAAATTCCGTTTTAATATACAGTCAACATATTTTACTTTCTTTGGCAAATATTCTCGCAGTAGTCTTTCTTATGAGAAAAAATGGAGCACAAATCGCTGGAGCATATGTGGGTTGAACAATTATCACTGTTACATATCTCACACGAAGCGGATCTTCTCGAAACCCGTCCGTGACGATTCTAGAGTTCGAGATGAAACTTGAATATTTTTCGTGGATGACCTTGAATATTCGGTTGACTGTCCCTGAATTCTTCGTCGATTAAGAGGATCGCGAGAAAGAGAGGAAACTCTTCGTTTTTTCTTAACGGACCAACGTGAAATATCGCAAACAGAAAAAATTATTTTCCCCCAATTAATCATGTTTAATGAGAATTTAAACTCGTTTCAAAAAACATTGAGAGAATATTCAAGGGAATGCGAGAAAGAGGAGAAACTCTACGTTTTTTCTCAACGGACCAACGAGAAATATCACAAACAGAAAAAATTATTTTCCCCCAATTAATCATGTTTAATGAGAATTTAAACTCGTTTCAAAAAACATTGAGAGAATATTCAAGGGAATGCGAGAAAGAGGAGAAACTCTATGTTTTTTCTCAACGGACCAACGAGAAATATCACAAACAGAAAAAATTATTTTCCTCCAAACAATCATGTTTAATGAGAATTTAAACTCGTTTCAAAAAACATTGAGAGAATATTCAAGGGAATGCGAGAAAGAGGAGAAACTCTATGTTTTTTCTCAACGGACCAACGAGAAATATCACAAACAGAAAAAATTATTTTCCTCCAAACAATCATGTTTAATGAGAATTTAAACTCGTTTCAAAAAACATTGAGAGAATATTCGAGAGAATGCGAGAAAGAGGAGAAACTCTCCGTTTTTTCTTAACGGACCAACGTGAAATATCGCAAACAGAAAAAATTATTTTCCCCCAATTAATCATGTTTAATGAGAATTTAAACTCGTTTAAAAAAACATTGAGAGAATTTTCAAGGGAATGCGAGAAAGAGGAGAAACTCTACGTTTTTTCTTAACGGACCAACGTGAAATATCGCAAACAGAAAAAATTATTTTCCCCCAATTAATCATGTTTAATGAGAATTTAAACTCGTTTCAAAAAACATTGAGAGAATATTCAAGGGAATGCGAGAAAGAGGAGAAACTCTACGTTTTTTCTCAACGGACCAACGAGAAATATCACAAACAGAAAAAATTATTTTCCTCCAAACAATCATGTTTAATGAGAATTTAAACTCGTTTAAAAAACATTGAGAGAATGTTCAATGCAAATTTGAGTAACGAGAATTTTTGCAGATTCTCTAAATCTTAAAAAGATTCCGCAATCTTCTGATAGAAAAGTAATCATTCTTAGAAATTTATCGATGCTTACCTATTAAAATATTATGTTATTGATTGAATGGAAATATTCATAGCTATTGTTTGGCGCACGAGATACAAGGATGCGGCTCTAAAGCTGACGCGCGATCCCGAAGGTCGCATGACAGTAAATTCAATCGTGGGCGTGAAACTTTCTTATTTAAAAAAAAAATATACATGTTACGCTAATAACTATACGTGTACGATCTGCATTATACTGAATTTCGCGATCCCACTGACTCGTAAAATATTGAACACATCTTGTATCTTTAATCTCCCATATGGAATCAAATTATTTTGGGAAAAGTTGCAAAATACCCTACTCGTCCATTCGGTCGCTGGGAGAAGAGAGTGGAGGATCCGGTTTTTCACATGACGTTCAGAGCTATTTTCGATCGCCTCTCTCGTACGAAGGGGTCCCTCAGTTCCAGGCTCAAGTTCAAGGGAATCCGGTTCTGCTGGAGTCTGCGATTTTTTTTCCATTTCCAGTATTTGAAAACACTCTTGACAAAAACAAAAGCGAAACAAAATTTCGCCTTTGTTTTCGCCGCTGAAACAAAGCGATGTTGACTTTGAAAAGTTTGAGTTAACATTATTTTCGAGCTGAAATAGACTAACGGCTATTCCTTCAAATATTAAATATATTTCTTGTTGACAGACCAAGTGGACAAAAGGACAATTTTATCATAGTGAAGATGTAGATATGAGACCGGATGCTCCAAAATTGATTATTGTTTCGAAAAAATTGAATATCGGATTATTTGTGTCGCGAATTTTAATCATGATTCGAAAACATAATTATATGATTGAGTCTCGGAGAAATATTGACATTCCTCTGCATGTGTTTACACGGGTAATGATTTACCAGAAATATTCTGTTGTTTAAACAAAAATTTAGGATAAATAACAATTGATTAAATATAAACGTTTGTTTTTTAGTAAAATCCAAAGTTCGTCATAAAGAAAATGAACATCGTCACTATTATAATATCACAGACACACATGTAATTGCGTCTCGTTCAAATTGATTAATTGTCATTCCAAACGCGTCCAATGATCGACACGAATGTCAATTGTAATTTTCATCAATTATTAATTCGTGCACGTGTCGTTTCTGAATCATGCTAGTTAGTAGTGTTAAATAGAGTTTTCTTGTTACGTTATTCGCAGGTTAGTCACGTACTCCAGTCTTCTCTACCGATGTTTTTCTTGTTTCTTTTAAGGCCATAGTTGACAAAAGATTGATCGGTCATCGATGAAAGAACGAAATAAGAGATAATGACAGGATCACGTACAAAATTGAGAAATCAGGTGGACGCGAGAATAACATAATTGCGTTTATCACCAAAGTATTCATTGACTCGACAATGACAAATTGATGACTAAAAAAATTATTTCCTGCCTTCCTGAATTCAACAAGATTTTTAGAACAAGCATTTTAGATTTATCGATATATCCGGTAAAAAGTGACAATGTACGTTGAATTCATTGAACACCAGTTTGTGCAAATGTACGTTGAATTCATTGAACACCAATTTCAGATTCGAAACGATCGAATGAAAGCAAACGTGAAAAGAAAACCTATAATTATTTTGTAATTAGCGAAAAACGGAAAGAACATGAAGAAATCGAAATATTGCAATTATATTTACATTTTTTACAGCTCAGGAGCAAAATGCGAAATCCTTGCCGCTCGTAGACCAAAACATATCTCAGACGTGCTTTGGCTGCATGTGCGAGGCTGCTTCGGGATGCAACACAACTGCCGGTTGTTCCGGCGATGCTTGCGGGCCTTTTCGCATAACTTGGGCTTACTGGGCTGACAGCGGAAAACCTACGTTAAATAATGAGCCGAATACCGCAGACGGAGGTAAATTCATTAATCATCGCGTGTTCAAAGAGCAAAGTGCATCAAATTTTACATTCGTCATCACATTCGTACATTTTTCAGCGTGGGTACGATGCGTCAATGATGCAATCTGCGCCTCTCGAGCTGTCCAAGGATACATGAACAAATACGCCAAGGTAAAATATTTTTGAAAAGCGTACAATATGTCACAAACGATGGTTTTTCTCAACCAATTATCGCAATGCGGCGAAGCAAAAACATGGAAAAAAAATTTCACACAAATGAAAATTGAAAGATGCGCGTTGAATGGTTCGCCTGAGATCTTTTCATTTTTCTTCCAGGATTGTACCGGCGATGGCGTTATAAACTGTGACGATTACCTTCGTATTCATCGGCACGGTGCCTACGCATGCTCCAGCTCTCTTGATTCGAATTATGAGAATACCTACAAAAGCTGCATGGCACAATTCGGCAAATGAGACTAGCCATTTACAAAAAAAAAACAAGAAATACTCGAATATTCAACAAATTCTATGATTAAACTTTAATTACAAACGAAAAAGAAAAAAATCATGTTTCAAAGTCGAGGACTTCGCGTTAGTTGTTAGTTTGACAAAAAAGTGCATTAATATCATAGAAAGCGAAGAGGATATTCGCCTAATTTCGAAATTTGAAAAAAATTTAGTGTTCACGTGATAACAATCGTTGACTAATAAACCACAATATATCTTTTTCATACATCTCTTTTTTCGTGATGCTTGTATTTTGTAAAAATGCAATATTAACAGGTATTTACAGAATTTTGCAATTTGCACGATTCGTCGTGCGATAATTGTAGGAAGCATCAAATAAATAATACTTTTTTCCTCAAATTTTATATCCACGTAATAAAAGTGAAAGAAAAGTTTAATGCAGCGAGGAACTTACTTCGCACGGAATTATGAATATGAAATTTTCGCTTCAAAAAACTGTCTTTCCTCCGCGCGCGAGCAATATTCTGTCAGCCAATTCACCGCGGGTCTTTAATTTCTCCACTTCTTTCTCCGATATCGTTCGCGATGACGCGTTTTTTATGAGAAAATGATTTATAAATAACCGCAATCCCTCGCGGAAGGCTTTGAGCTGCGACGACACGGAAATTCTCTCAAACACTTGTAGACACGCTTCCGTATTTTCG
Organism: Heteropelma amictum; assembly: GCA_959613375.1. Taxonomy (NCBI): domain Eukaryota; kingdom Metazoa; phylum Arthropoda; class Insecta; order Hymenoptera; family Ichneumonidae; genus Heteropelma; species Heteropelma amictum. The sequence goes on along the minus strand of OY390726.1, from coordinate 10,193,809 downwards.
TGAAGCAAAATCCCGAGAATCATTTGCCTCAATAGTCTCATCGTTTGTTTATCCAATTCGCCAAATTCGATTACCTAAAGAGCACATAAAAGTTTTCTCGATTGCGATAATTCCTCGTGAATTTTTTTACTTTGTTTACTCATTTTAGAGTCACAAAATAATAAATATCGATAAGTGGAATTGGTACCAACTTTTAAAACGGACAACGGGAGTCCTTTCTCGATGAACAAATAGGTATAAAATTTGGCAAGATTCGTCAATTGTGTTTTGCCGCAATCGTCAAGAGTTTTCAATTTGTCCCACAAGGAATACTGCAGAGTCATCTGGTGGGGAAAGAACGTGATCGTGTCAATCGAGTAACTGATTCCGAAATGACGGATGTTCCATTAATTTCATTTCTCTTACCTGATTTTTTCGGTCGTAATCGCACAACTTTTGCGCCAATACTGCATAATAAGGATTGAACTTTTTCTCATGAAGGCAGCAATCCATTATTACGTAAATCATCTCCCTCGCTTGTTGATCCTTCAGACCCAAATGGTGCAATTTTTCAAAAGCGTCCAAATAATCTTCGGCCGTCATGAGTATGCAAAAGATGTTTCGACGCGTGTCCGTATTCATACGCTGCTTTCGCGCGAGATCCAGTATTTTTTGGCTAAACAAAGGTTTTCCCTGGTCATCCGTAGACTTTAGTGGCTTTGTAAGATCATTATTGCCCGACCAAGCCGATCCTACGACCCACCACTTTCCCCTTTCGTTCGCTATCGTAAAACATGGTTCACACATTATCAATCTGATCAATTACCCGACTATAAAGTTTTGCCCGTGACACAAAAATACACTAATATAATAGTCGGATTAAAAAGCCTCATGAATTTATTTTCCATTTCTACGAAATTTAACGAGCTCGTTTCACAGGGCTGTAAAAAAACTCGGACGTTATTTTATATTCCGATTTATGCAAAAAATCTCACCCTGCAGCAAGTCCTCCAGGGATAAATTGAGTTGCGTGACGACGTTGCCCTTGCGCAGAAATGTTTTCATGATTTTTTTCAAATGTTCGACGTGAGACGGATCGTACTGTGGTATTTTGCTCATATTATTGTTTTTTATCGCCAATACTACGTCCAACATGAATTTTATACGGGTGCTGCGGGAAAAGGAGGAAAGATGTTTGAAAGATTGTTAGGAATTTTGAAACGATTTTGAGAAACGGCGAAAATTTGTTTTCTAACTTTTCCGATTTGGCAGCGCTCGATGCTTTGTGCTGCAACCTAAGGATGAGCTCTTTCAGTGCAACAGGATCATCTTTTCTCAAGAGAAAGCCTACGCTCTTGAGAATAAGGAGAATCAGTTCGATCTCTTTTTCTGTAAATCTTTCCGCTAAATTGTTCAAAATTTGATAAAGAAGTTGAGATCCGTATACCTGTTTTCGAAAGCAAAAAGAAGTAGAGGTTTATCTCGTGAATTCTCAATTGACTACATTCAAGCCACGTTCGAATGAATCGTTTACCTTGAAATTATACAAATGCGAGATCATCAGTACAATATTATCGAACTCTTTGTTCTCAACTTCCTGCGAGATTTTCACCATTTCGTCGAATCTTCGAACGAGAGACAACAGAAAATGTGCCCCGATTTCGGTGCCAACGTTCGCGTGTAAAATCGCGATCATCATCATGTGCTCCGCAACGAGCCTGTCTGGGGTCATAATCGGAGCAACAATCGATTCCATCATCAGCTTCGATATCATTTCATTCATGTCATTTCGACTGTTTGACATGTAAAGATCCTCGATCTATAAATAAGCAGAGAGTTCATTTTCGTCATTTTTCATTCATCATTTGTATGAGTACACGAAAAATGATAATCATCGAACTATGGACCAAGGAAAAGGATTGATCGAAATAAACATGAGAAAAATATGATTTTCTATCGTTGGAAAATATCGTCACGATTTTCGTTCGCGCTTACTTGCGTCACGATCGTGTGCATGTTGTGTTCGGCTAATCTGTTTAAATAACCTTTGAGCTGTTTTTTCAGACGAGTCAACTTTTCGTTCAGCGCAGACTCATTTTCAAAATGTTTGAGGCGTGCCCCGGGTGGAACATATTTGTTTTCATTCTCAGTAACGATACTTCCATGTTTGTCTCGTTTTCTACCGTAAATATCTTCCCAGGTGCCATCTTCGTTTATAACATTTTTCTTTTCTTCTTGAGAATCAATAAAACTCTCATTTTCGCTATTTTCATCCCGGGATTCTCGTTTTTCGTCTTCCGAAAAGCTGGAATCATCCTCCGACTCGATATTCTCTTCGCTCGAATCGTCACTGTTCGTTTCCATGATTTCAGGAAATTTTTTCATAGCGTCTGTAGATCTCGCATGTTTTCTTCTGATTGTTTTTTGTTCCGGCGGATCGAGATCTTTGTCGCTGTCCGAGTTTTCAATCATGGAATCTTCATCCTCCGACGCTGTGTCGTTGATATTTTCGATCGCTTCGTCGTCTTTTGCCGCTGCAGCGACCATTGCAAAATCCTCGTCAAAATCGGAATCGATGTCTTCACCCAATAATTGCTTCTCAGTTTCTACAGCGAGCTTTCTATTTTCTTCGTTGCAAAAATCGAGAAGATCTACCGTAAGATTGAGGATACTTAAGGAAAATGATGAAATTAGCCGATGTTGATCTTTTGGATGCGAAAATTTCAGTACAGTAAGCTACGATTGAAGTAATATTGCGCAGCACGAGATAATTCGTTAATTATAATCGTATAAAGTATCAATTATAATGCATACTTTCTGTTAAAAGGAAGATCGGATAACAGAAATCCTTCAACTTTTTGTTGCCTAGTCATGTAATTTGCGATTAGTATATGTATACATTATTCAAGGATACAGTCAAGACCATCAGCGGCAAATGATTTTGGAACAGATTTGCTTTTTCGTTTGTTCAATTTCAATTGTTTTTCCAATTGTTTGATGACTCTGTCCTCCTTGAGATTAGCATCTTTCAATTGACTCTTTCGTCTTTTTTCCATTTCCTTCGCCAATCGTGCCTCCTTCTTCTTTTCCCTATCAATATTTTTCTGCAACTCGTCTTTTTCCTCCATCGGTGAAGAATTCATGACAGGTTTGTTCGCGTTAGTTTCACGCTCGGGATTCAAAACAAATTTACCGGGTATTTTTTTCTTTTTTTCATAATACAGCGCTCTGTTGATCTTCTTCTCCTTTCGTTTATCCTTACGAATTTCTTTTCTCGTTTTCTTAATCGGTGGCTTTTGCTTACCACTTTTTCTTTTCACTTTCATTTTTACGTTTCGGATGTTCGATTTGCGCACAAAATTTAATTTTCAACAAATGTTACTTGCGGAACGTTTGCGAACACTAAAAATCTAAGATTTCGTGTCAACATAACCTTCAAATCGATCGCCACATGGTACACGTTATTGGGGATATATACAGGACTCCTCCATTATTGTTTATCATATGGACGACCAATCGCACTTGTAAATTTGTAAAAAAGCGGCGCGCGCAATTCGAATTCACCAATCCACTTCCTGCTGGGTACCGGAAGTGAATCGATAGGTCCGAATAATGCCGAAAATTGCCGAGTATGTCCGAACCGAAGAGAAGACGACAGTATGACGACACGGGACGGCAGCCGAGGCCGGCCGAGGCGGCGAGTATGTATATTAGTCGGAAGAGTGAAATAACCGCGAAGTCGGTGAAATTATTTGTACTTGTCTCTCTGTTGGTGATGTGAAAAAAGTTGGGCTAGATTTGGTATTCAAAGTGTTTGTGTGTTGCAAAATAGTTTCTATCGGTTGGTGTGGCTTTTTGAATAATGTGGTGTGAAGTGTTATGCCCTTTCAATGGCTTCTGGGATTACAGCAAGTTTTAATGTGGCCGCTTCGAGATCTTCGGTAATCTTTCTGGTTATTAAAAGTGAGTTTCACTTAACTATCGTTGCTTGAACTGATCGAAACAAAATACGTATACGTTTCTTTAGATTATAAGGCTGTTTTTTTTCTACCATTCAACGATCGCACGGGATTCAAACTTTTCAATGGTTTTTTTCTTTGTTTTTTAACGGTTTTTCTCCTCCACTATTTCGGCTAGATCGAAGATCATTTTAATGCTTCTGCAGGAACGTTTTGTTCATTAGGACAATTCATTCGTTCGCGCTCTCCTATTTGCTGTTTAACTTTTAACGTTTTGAAAACTATATAAACTTGAACAATAATAATACATAAAAAACTATTTGAATTAGATTAGCCGGGAGTAAGAGTAAGAGGCCAAACACCGAGGCGGTTGTAATACGCCATTTTGAATTTTAATTTTCGCACAGATTCTCCAGTATTATTTCTAACAGCAATAATATTAATAGTAAAAGAATTCAAAACAAAAACTTTATATAGGATCGACGCGACAAAATTACTCAAAAATCGGAATAAAAGTATTTCTCCGGAATCGGAAATTGGTTTTTATCGCGGAAAACAAATTATAGGATTATTATACAATTTTCCAAAATATTTCCATATTTCTTTCAGATGCTTTCCATCATTTTTTAGACGATTCAAAAATTAACATCAACGCAATCCTTTTCCAAGAGAAAAAATGAGTCGCTACGCCAACAATCAACGAATTGATTCAACTTTTCAAAAATAGTATTCCATTCTTAGAAATGTTTTTTTTTTCAAACAGATTTCGTGTAAGATTGAAAGATAATCGGAGAACACTGAAATTATAACGCAATCGAAAATTTGTCTTTTTCTTTGGCAATTTCGAGATAAAAAAAGCTTCAATTTTCTGAAGATCGGAATGTTTTTTTCAGATTTTTAGAAGAGCTATGAGCCCATTGCGCAGCGCGATAAATTTTGTTTATTTTCTCTCACGTTATCGTTGTTAATCGCAGGGTTAATTAATTTTATTCAGCAATGAATAGGAAAAATTGGACAACGCCGAAAAATTTCATTTTCAGAGAGCCCACGGGTTATAAAAGACACATGTACAAATTGCAAATGCAGATGTATTTAGTATAATCTGTTTCGTTTGTAGCTTCTGAGACTTATTCGCAGCGATAGGCGCGCACACCGAAAAATTCGAAGAAAGAAGTAAAGGATAAATGTCCAAATTTGCGAAATGGCCATTGATGTAGAATAATTAATTAACATTCTAAGCAAGATTCAGATAGTTTTTTTTTGCATTAATCCCTCGACTCGTACCGATAATTATTCTGGAATTCATAAAATTTACTGATCGCTCATCAGGCTTTTTACACAATAATATATCGTCCATAGTTCGTACAAAGATTTTTTCTTCCCTCATATTCCATTTTATTTTATTATTAATGCATTACGCAAAAACACTTTACAAAATTTGCACTCGGTGCATCAGTTGGATGCATAAGCCTTGTGACAATTTTTTAGCTCTTTCTTTATTCAAAGGTACGTAAAGATTTTCAGAGAAATGAACAATTGACGAAAAACCGCGAGTGTTTCCGCTGCTTTTTCTTTCTCAAATCTAGAAGTCCTCTGTAAACAAACGGATTACTTTATTCCTTCTTGGATTCGCAACATCTGACAACAATGTTTCTCCTGTTTTTTGTTTGTTTTATTTTTTCGTGCCATTTCATCATCTTTTGTCCTGACCAATTCTAAACTTGCAATTCCAGTAATCCACGTCTCCGTACGAAAAACACTCTCCATGACGTAATAAATACGCGAAAAACATTTAAGCCCTGACAAAAATGTGAATATCTTTCGGAACTATCAATGTACATTGCAAGTATTGGGATCGATAGAGCGAGGAGGCTCGTTTTAAAAAAATATAGTATACAAGTTTTTCCCTCATTTTCACGTCGTCATTCGCTTTTTTTTTTTCAAATTTCTAAATATCGTTCACGTTCAATATGAGCTGATTCGTTCCACGGACTGCGATAGAAAAAAAGGCGCCCACGAATCCGTGTTTTTTTTTTTTTAAATAAATGACGAATTAATTTCACCTCATACGAAGTTTTGTACTAAGAAAGAAATATTTATATCTATATTTCCGAAAGAATATTTCTCCCGGAATAATTGGGCTAACAAAAAGAAGGGAAAAACCGATCGTATCCATCGTGAAAAATTAGTCTCTTCCACCCAAAAGTTATTCTCGATATTTTCAGCGAAAAGAAAAAAAATTGAAACGGCAAAGGAACGCGAAACGTAGAAAATGTTCAATCCTATTAAGAATATATACGATTTCCCATAATCACAATCAGGATTCTCTTGGGTACATACTGAGCTAACTTTTTCGGATGATCCTGAGTTTTAACAAACGTGCCGTCAAATTTTGATCAATCCGATGGTGATTAATCGTCATTAACGAAGAAAGACGACAATACATTACAGAGCGAAAAGCATCAGAGGCAATCTTTCGCCGACTCGTCGTCGGTGCAGAGTTCCGAAAATGACGTTGATTGTTTCTCATACGTTTCCGTTGGATTTTTCATTCTCGTTGAATGGCCGAAGCTGTTGGCGCAGCTGCTAAAATCCTTCGTCAGATCTCCGATTTCCGTGTCGTGCTGGGTTTGACAGTGAGGTGCCAATTTTTCTGTCGGCATTGTAAACGTAATGTCGCTACCGCCGTTATTCTTCGATAATGATGCGAGAGACGTCGCCGTCGAAGTACCCATGAGATTTCGCGATTTTTCCAAATCCAAATAATAATCCTGTAGTACAAGTAGAAATCGGCCAAGTGAGCATTCAGCATTTCTCGCGCGATATTATTATGAATAAAATTTATTTGAAAAGTTCGACCTTTTCGGCTGCTATCGGACCGGGAATCGTCGGCTGCGGTGGTCCACACGTTTGAGTACAATGAGCCAATGCGATCAAAGCCTTTTGACTCTCTCTCGCATCAACGAGGAATATGCTTTCCTTCACTTCTTTCGCGTTGTATTCATCGATTCTAAAATTTCATCAAAACTTGCGAAATTTGCGAAAAAATATATACAAACAAAAGTACATGACAATTATTCACTCTGCTCATGAGGAAGGACTGAACTTGCAAGGATTAATGCGAAATATTTGAGAGCAGAGAAAACGCGTCGTGAGTAGAAAAATTAGGAAAAGTTTCTAGCAATTTTCCGGATACTCGAAAAAAGGTATCTCGTCTTTTCTATCATCAACCCTCGTGAGCCGAAAATCATAAGGATTTTAGAGGTCGCCGTTTTTTTAAAAGATTTTTTCGTTTTTATAAACAAATTGAAATTCCAAAAGAACTCAAGAGGTTAAATCTAATAAAAACCACTTCGAAACAGCCAAAACGTGTTTTGAAACAAGTGGCATTGTGGAATGTTAACGGGAGAAAATTTGTTTATTCCGACTTACTTGTCGTATATAACAGCGTGAAGACCCAACTGTTTGAGATGTTGTATCGTCGCTTTATCATTGTTATCATCGCCCCAGCAAAATATTATGAGACCCGCATCTTTGACAATTTTCACTTGAGACGGATCCCTCAGTATGTCCTCCGTATGAACGTTGATACCCAATATATCAGCAGCTAACGCGTGTCTCATTGCCATTGGTATCGTTTGACATCGGGGATCGTGATAAGTTGGATATTTCGCGGTAACACCTTGGGTCAGGAATACCACCGGGTATTTGTTTTGTTTCAGGCGTATCATTATACATATATCCGGATTAAACGATGAAAATACGATCTTCCTATCGCCACCGTATTCCAGAGTCACTTTTAGTATGATATCCAGATACGTGTTGAGATCGAAGGGATGATTGAGTTCAAACGTGCCGTCCTGTTTTTTTTTCAAAGTTCATATGAGAACAATTCGAATCAAAAACACGTGTCATTTATCGCTACGATGGTTACTCAAAAACTGTTATTTTCCAAAATAAACCGAAAATCGAGCACAAGTTGTTTCAATGTTGGTACTGAAATTTATCGAATTTCTCTTTTCCAACTTCCTGTTTTGATTTTACTTGTTTCTGTGAATTTTCCGTTGAGTCGCAAAAATTTAACGGTTGAAGTAGGATCATTACTCGAAATTATCTTATCAATATAGTTTCTAAAAGTATGAGAATAGTAGAATCGCCAAACGTCGAACTTTCGCAGCGTAATTTATGAAAAAAATGAAGACACGAAAATAAAAAGTGACTCTTACCTTCAATTGCATGTTCCACTTAATTTCTATGTTGCATCCAACGTGAGTTTCCAGCTCCTGTAGGACAGCTTGAAGAGTGGGAAAAGGTTGATGATCCTCGAGATCCTCGTCGAAAAATCGCGGATTTTTTTCTCTAGCTTCGGCTAGATGATAGACCTGAAAATGTTGAATCGTTCGAACAATTAACAAAATAGAGAGAAGAAAGTTGCACAGCCTTGCGCGCATTCGTAGATCGCTCCGACTGGGTAAAAAAATCAGCCTTTGGAGCGAAACAAAGTAATCCTCGAAGTGACAAATGCGCATTATTCATAAAACATGGAGGACGAGAAGGTTTTGCAATCGTTTTTTATTCATTTATTTGATCGCTGATCGTAGCATGCCCTTGCTAAATTTGGTGCATTCCGTGATAATCGTGATGCAATGACACGAGCGAGAATTATCAAGGTCATAGTGATTTTCTATGCTCCTTTACGATAAATCGTCGTTTTTACTCGTTGTTTTTGTTCGTTTGTGTCTTGGCTGACGTAATCGTGCGAATATTCAAAATATGAACAATGACATGATCTCTGGCCGAATTCTCGCTGATAAAAGACAAAGCGAAGCTTTATGAGATGTTCTATAGGTTTTTTTTGTTATTCTCGATCGAAAGAAGTGTATTACCACGAGAGATAGACAGAACAAATAAAGATTCGCATGCACGGATGTTTTCTTTTTTTTTCTCATGACGATTTATGCACTTTTGACGAAATAATTAAGGCACGTTAGTCTGCACAAGCGATACGAAAGCTCACCGATTGTTTACCCTTCAGCTCATCTTTATCAATGTAATACAGCACCTTACCCCTCGAATCCTCAGGGTAACAAAAATCCTGTTAAATTTAAACAGAAAACCAAAACAAAATTTCCTCGTTACAAAGATAAGAAGAGGGGCAAAAAATAGCGCTTGGCCGCGCGCCAAAATTTCATCCGATATCACCTTGAATAGATCAATGTCGTTAGAGAGCTCTGTGACGTCGAAAAATAAATTAGAAAGACAAATATGCACGGTTATAAGAAAATTAATAAAAAAAAAACAAAAAAGAACACATAACATGGCGCGATTATCATTTCGGCTGAGATTTCCGATTAAAAAAAACGAAAGAAAAATTCACGAAGTTCGAGCTTTCATCCCTCCTACCAAGGTCTCCAAGACCCTTTCTTTTTACGAGTCCGTATAAATGTCTCGGTTTCGATACTTTGCACAAATGTCATTTTCAAGTGCGAACTTAATGCTACGCTTTTCAATGAAACTTGAACTTACTTTGAGCAAATGTAGTTGTTCCAATGTGAGATCTTTAACCGGTATCTCAAGCATATCCATCGCGTCAATTTGCTTTTTTCTCTTCAAGGAAATCGAAACGTGAAAATCATGATAAATGACTGGTATCATGTCTTTTGAGAGCTGTACGTCGAATTCAACCATATCAGCGCCGTGATGCGATGCCGTCTTTAACGAAGCTATTGTGTTCTCGCGAACATTGGCACAGCTGCGAATCATTCGATTGCTCGTTACCGCGAATATAAATTAGACGATTGAAACGATAATTACGATGGACTCGAACGATTTTTTTTTCTGGCAAAGCTGCGTCCATCGAAAAAAGCTTGAAGAATGCTTACTTTTTCATCTCGAATTTGAAAGAAGTACCGAGGCCGCGATGTCCAACGTCCAAGCCCGACCACCTTTGCTCCCAATGTTTCGCGTACGAAATACTCATGTCCCAAGGGTAATCCGGTATGGGTTTTATAGTTACGTATTCCACGGTCAATTGCCCTTAAAAAAACAACAACGACGATCAAAATTAAACAGCAATAACCAGTGAAATTGATTTTTCATTGAATGACGATTCGGTTGAGTGTAAATAACGATTTTTTTTTATCAGAGTGTAATTGTATGGAATTAATACGTACAACTTTTTTTTCGATATCGTTGTAACATTTGCCAATGTTTAATACATATTACTATGAAACTTTCGAGAAATTCGATTTTTTTTGCAAATTAGAGTTTAAAAATAAGCCATTTTTCATCATTATTTTTTGTCATCCTAATTACTTTACACTGTTTAATTACATTGCTTGATTTTGCACTCTTTGATGATATTACTTGATTCTCCAAGGTTTCAAGTACACCTGAGAATTTTGTTAAGATAATCACACTGACTTATTCAAAAAGAGAGACGATCAAAAAATGAGTAGAGGCAGATTGACTCTGAGTGTTCTCTGTGATCCAAAAACTAGGTGTATTCTGGGAGGCAGAAAAAATTGTTTTTTTTCAATAGCAAAGTCTCATTGTTTATGAAAATGGCCGGGTTTAATTTTGAAAAACGTCATATTGTTGACAGTTAAACATTGGCGTACAATAATTTCTCGTAAACGCAATTTCTAGGATCACTCTTGCAAATAAAACTTTAGATGACAAAATTAAATATATTTTGTCGTGCCGAATCGTTTCAACGGATCTTACCAATGGGCCTGTGTTTGGTGCTAGTTATAGGTACAGTTAGCAGACCGACGCTGGCTTGCAGTGTGCTTGGCAAGATGTAGCTAAAACCTATGTGATTCGGCGGGGATTCACCGGGAAATGATCTCGAGCTGTATACGTAAAAGTCCACGAGATAAGCCTGAAAGCAAAACGTCCTTCAGTACATGGGAGGGAACAAAAATGTTTCGTTTACGACACCGATATATGCAAGAGCGCATTCGCAGGTTAGCGACTATTCCAAAATCTTCAACAAATTAATGTCGTCAGAGGGAATAAAAACGACTCATTAATTATTCTCATAAATACGATCGCTGACGCTCGTGATAAGTATCTTCACGAAAATAACAAACTATTCGTGTTTATCCCCAATACTCGAGGTACGACCGATATAAAATGTTGCGACCGAGCCGCAAGACAGTTCTTTTTTCTCAAAATATTCGTTCCTGTCCTCGAAATTCGTGTGAAATGAAAAATCGACGGTATCTGTGAATGTACGATAATTTTGTCCAAAAAAAAAAGATGTAACAGTGGAATCGTAAAGTAATTTCATAGTGTGTGGAAATGGCCGCATACGTCCACGTACGGTGGACTCGCTCGTAGCTAGAAAAGTAATATCGTATTTTTGTGTTCGTGTGCGTGTGTATACTTTTCTTCCTCTCTCAACTATACGCTTTATAAAGGATACTTTAGGAGTAATCTTCAGGGAATCTCACCATTTTCGACGCAAACAGAGACGTTTAAGAGACGTGACAGTGTTGATATCGTAATCTTTTTTTTTGTTTTTCGTTTCCTCTACATGTTTTCATTTTCTCGTGGAATTGCCGAGGGAATGCCAGAAGACGAATGAATTCAAAATTGCAAACGTTGAATGTTGGAGGACGAATGATTGAACGAGAGTACAAACGCGACGAAAATCACCGAGGATTTGAACGGGGAAAATGTTCGATGGGAATATTCGCGAGTCTGTGAATTTTTTACGAATATTTACGAAAAAACAAAGAATTTTGGTTTCAGAATTTCAACGGCAATGAAAATTTTCGCGACACGGACTTTGTGCCGTTTTAGCAGGGTTTTTGGGAAGCATTCAGCATCGTCGTCGGTTAGTGTCTTTGTTTTGTTTTTTTTTTGTTTTTCATCGCCGTAACATCTCTGCTCTGCTCGTGTACAAATTCTCTGTCACAAAAGACCGGTCGCATCTTCGTTATCCGTGTCGAAGGAATGCCGTCTCTCACAGACAAGAGGGTCATCGTACCAACGATCGGTAATCTCCATTCTGGTCATTTAGCTGCTGGACAAGGTTAATTATCGTTTTACCAATTGTTAATCAATATTTCAGGATTATTTAGTTAATTTATTTATCGTATACGTGACGTGGGCCGGCTTACTCGTAGTTCACTGAAAATTCACACAGTATGGTCAATGCATCATCATTTTTTCGTCGGTTTTCTTGCTCCTTTACGTCTCTCGGAGTTTGCCAACACTCTTTGTCTTTTTTTTTGTCGTGAGGTGCTAAATTGCTATTTATTGCTCTTGAAAGCGACACGGTCATCAACATTCAACGTTACACCAATGGAAATTTACACTTTTTTCATCGTCTTATTGTCGACTTATTGCGCTATTCATGACTCGTCGTCCTATTCAACGTGTACGAATTTAGACGAGCGAACGAATAAAAACTTTCATAATGCGTATATGTGCAGCGACGACGATCCACGCAAGTTCGATAACTCTCGATAATAATCGATAATGTCGAACGAAAGGATGCTTTTTTTTCATTTTTGGCGAAAGCCCAAACGGTTGCCCAAACAGAATTACAGTAGATAAGAAATATCGAGTATTTTCATATTCAAGTTTTGGTGAATAGAGAAGAATTATTTGCACATTTAGGATCGATTTTTTTTTCACAAATCATCGAAAAATACTAGCTTTTCGAGTATCAAAAGAGTCGAGGCTCTCTTCCTGATCGAATTAACGCGGAAAGCCCCATGTGTATTTCTTCGTGACGAAATATTTTTATTCGTTCCTTCAAGTTGTTTTTTTTTTTTCATAATACCGCTTCGCCCGGTTCTGACGTTTCGTTTCGATCGCGAGTGAGTCACTCCGTCTTATCACCGCGACCGGATAACGCTACTGTGTAAGATTCGCTCGAGGTGGCGCGTGAAAACTCGTGCCGACGAGCGGCGACCAATTTTCCTTGGTTACCGTTTTTCTCATTAAAAGTGAACGCAAATTCCTTGGCTGATAAAAACAAACGTAAAACAAGAGGAACCAAGTGTCGAGTAACAGGTTTACATACGATTCAAGCAGTAATGGCAATTAATCGTTGCTCAAAATTGCGAAACTCCTGGATCGCACGATTGGAGCATTTTTATTGATGTCTGTGAGCATTTGTACGCTAGTTTTACATTGTAAATGAGAATATCAACGTGAAAAGCAATAAATATCAACCTAGCGCCGTTCACGGTATCTCGATGATAACGAGATACGTTGGAAATGCCTGTAGAGCTCTCCGTGTCTTTTTTCACCATTTTCTCTGAATAATGATTATTTTATCTTTGTCATTTACTCACGATCGTTTCTGGATATCGCACCGCGACGTTAAACACCAAAAACTCGTCCTCCTTATAAGCTCGGCCGAACTGCTCCTGATACTTGAAAGTAGTCTCCTCGTCGTTCATTACCTGCGGACATATACGTAATTCCAACGTTGGTATTTCTTTCGGAAATACTTTTTCAGCGATCGACTTTCAGACACCGTAGGTGAATTTCTTTTCAACCCAAAAAAGAGCACTGCCTCGATAAAAAAAAATGTAGTGAACAAAAACACGTTTGAATTTCGAGATCGATGATAGAAAATTTGAAACTTTGATACATCGAAGCTTCGTCAATAACTGAATAAAACCGATCGCGGATATCCAATGAAATTCGTTCAACTGCGATCTGAAATTTTTTTTCCACTGCATATCGAGAGAGAAATATTGTGCATGAGAATCAATCGAACGTCTACGTTGATCTTTCTTTTTTCTCACGAGTAATCTGTTGAACAATAATCGTTTTTTTTATCGCTGTTGGTTCGATCGATTTACTTACAGCAATTTCCGTAATATTAAAGGCAGGTTGATCGACGATATCCTGTGTGTCCATCGATAGACTGTCGTCGACGCAATCACCACCGAATTGCGGCATTTCCAAAGAGTTGTGCCTGACTAGATTCACCGGAGTCATCTATAATTTATTAAAATACGCTGATGAAATCGTGACAATTTAATTACCGATAGAAACAATCGAGAAAAAAATTTGTATAAAATGAAATTCAACGTTGGGCGTTCAATTGCCGGAGTCGAAAAATTTTACGTACTTTGATGAAAAGATTCCGATTCTGTAATCGATTTTTCCAAATCTTAATGGGATTGTTAAATAGCTTAAACTGAATAACCGTCTCGTCCGTCAACCAGCCTCTCTCGACTTTGCAGTAACCGCTGTGATAGCCGAATCTGTCGGGATCGGGAATCGATTCCGTAAAATTGCTCGGTGCTGAAATATATATTTTCATCGATAATCAAAAGGCTTATCGAAGCTCGTAGTGTCACGTGTATTTACTTTGTTTTTTTCTTTTTCGCGTATAATACGAGTTGTTATTTATCGCAACTCACTATTTTTTCGAACAAGCCGAGGTGTCATGTGAGTCTCCCATTTGCGAATTATAAGGGTTTTAGCCGAATTTTTCGTGCCGTTTGATTCACAAACGACAGCAATGAAATATCGAAAAACGATATCCACGTCGATTGGCAAGGATATTGTACGCGAGTATATACGTCCTCCTCTGAAATGTTTACACTTCAGCATGTAGTGGATTTCGGGATGGCTAATTGAGGAAGGAGGAAATAATACTTTCTTTAAATCAGGATCACACCAACTCTTCCGTCTTGTTATTTTCTCAGGAAATTGGATTTGGTTTTTTTTCTTCATAGGAAAGGCGTCAGGTGGATTGGCTTTTTCAGTTTTATTGTGCAAGTATTCTCGTGTATGGGGGAAAATAATACAATACATATGTAAACAATACAAATGTAAAAAATATTATTCAAAATTCATAAATTAAATAATTTCGAAAATTAATAACGCAAAAATCATCCATCCAAATCCGTATCAAGTTTTTTCAGACCGCCATACGATTTCCAATAAATACTACGTGCCGGTGAGGTACGTACAAACATTGAAATCGATGAATTCATATCTTTTTCGTGTCTTTCTTTCGTTTTTTTAAAAAGAGAAGCACTTTTGGGTTAAAAAAGATCACGTGACAAGAATTCTATGCAAATTTATTTTGACGCTAATGGAATTTATATCAATGATATTATACTGTTAAAAAATGTGTAAAACAGAAGCTTACTCATTGTCATCTCCCAGTAGTCTCTCGGCGGCATTGTCTTGTACATCGTCGTTGAACAATGTATCCCCACAATTGTTGCAGTCGAATAACAACGTAGGATTCCCACGTTCTTGCGGTAACTGAATGGCCTGGTTGTGATTCCAGGCGCCCAGTTCCGGTAGATTTCCAACCACATAGACAAACTCATTTTTCTCAAGGCCCGAAACCTTCAACGATTCGCGAATATGGATTTTCGAATAAAATACTATCCAGGCTATACTACCTCTTCGAGAGAAACTTTTTTCAGTACATTCGTTACGCTTATTTCGTGAATCGATGTTGCAATAATTTTTCTTAGCCGGAAAATATATCGCCCAACTTTACCTGCACTCTGAATAACCATTCTCTCTTGGTGCCCTTCATCGTCAAGTGTTTTTCGATAGCCACGCTAGTTGAGCTTTTCTCACTCGATTTCTCCGATGCTGCAGGGGCGCCTCTCGGTTTCTCTCTCTGGAAAATGCGTCGCCTCGTTGTAAAAATGTATCAAACTTCTCGTTGCGCCTTCTTCATGTTCAATTTCTGTTCTGGTTCGAAATGACGTGGCGATTCAGCGATGCGTACGTGAAGCAAAGCGAGTATTTCATTCTTGAGAAAAACAGTGCAAGGATAATGATTTTTGGCATAATCTCAAATTTCAATTTTTGTTTGTAATCTCCGGAGCCAAGACTTTGGACCACCTTACGGGTCCAAAGAATGTTGGCGTCCTTTTTTTATTCGGATAATCTACAACTTTTGCAATCTTCCGTTCGACAAAACTAATTTTCCGTTAGTGATTTCTGTGCAAAGTACATCGATTAGACTTCAAGATCGTGGTACGCGGCGGAACGTTGTCTCCGATTCGGATGGATATAAAGTTGGCGCTCTTCAATAAATATTCGAGTTGTTTGGGTTATCGCAGCAACGGTAGATTTTTTGCATATTCGTTTGATCATTTTATCACGATTGTGCTCATATTTCGAAGTAAAAACATTCGTTACATCATTTTTTGAGACACTGCGCAGACGAAAATTGGCTAATTCAATTCGTCAATTCGTCAAAGGTCAAAATTCAATCGAAAATAATTGGGGAATACATCTTTCATTGAATGAAACGACAACGGGCAACACGAATAATCGTTGTTTCAATGTCTCAAAATAATTTTTCCATTTGAGTTGAGAATCTTTCGGAAACACGAGAAATTGCGGTAGTAAATGCTGATGTAACGACGTCTCGCGCGTCAAGAAGCCAAGAAAATTAGGGTAATCGAAATGTCATCGACATTGAGATGAAAACTCGTAGGGTACGGGAGAAAATGAAAGTTTCGCAAGAGTCAGTTTGTTGCTGTTATTTTTGGAGAAATCTCGAAAGTTTCGTAATACTTTATGCCGGGATCGAACAAACGATCGCATTATGACGCCAAGATTTTTTTCATTGCGCTTGTGGACGAAACGCCGGAGGAGAAATAAAACAAAAGAGAAACATGACAGATCGCGCGTGTGTTCACTGTGTACTCACAATTACGCGGAAGTGAAGAGCGAATCTTTGAAGTTTCTCGCGTCGTTTGATATCGCGATATCACGAAAAAACCGATTTTTCTTTGGCCAAAGCGCGAATGAGTGTGCTTGTCGAATTTTTTTTTTTTAAATACGTGATTAATTCACTCCAACTACTCGACAAAGAGATGCTATTTGATCAGGGCGTGTTGCACAGGATCTAAGCCCTTCATTAAATTTGAAACGATTCGAATCAATGACATGTTCGTTGAGAGAAAAAATGTAGCACTTTTACGCGACAAATCCGAACGCGAAACAAAACTATATGCGCAGTGTGTGCTGACTGTGCTTGTGCTGTGGTATAAACTGATGCGTATCGCGTGCTGCGGCCGCCGCTGCTCGCTTGTTTTCGTCGCTCGTCGAGCCCCCAGCAGGCTGATTGTCGCGACCAATGAGGATCGAGGGAGCTGCCACAACGCAGCCACGAATTCTCATCAGCGAAAACACCCAAGTTCATACCGGATATATCGACGTACTTTACTGTGTGACTGCCAAGCGTCGAATGCGTCTATAAATTCTCGGAAAATAACACAAATTTCGAAGCGTTGCGGAAAATTATTTCGACAATCGATAGCTTTGAAACAGTCAATCGCGGTGGGAATGAAAACTTTTGTTTTACTGAGATTATTTGTGCTAATTACGCGAACGGGACCAAAATGTAATGGCGAATATGGGCAACCGGAAGTTGAATAAATTCGCGGTTAACCCCGTAAATGAATGGCAAAAAAGTTTGGCCGCGTTAATAATATATTTTGAAGTAATAAGAAAAGTCATGGAAAGTATCGTACGAACAAAAATTTCTTCAAACTTTCATGCAAATTTCGTACGTCAGTGTATAATTATCCGCCGCCGTATGAAATTCAAACAATTTTCTTTTGAATTTCTTGGCGTCTCTGGATAATGTAAAGCTTGCCAATTGGTCGATTAAATTTCAACAGCGTTATATAAACAAAATGATAAAATCGGCGTGAATGGGTCCGTTTTCATTTTTATTCATCAATCACGCATAATTTTTTGATAAAAAGTTCACAGAAGAATGCGAGTCGCAAAAGTGTATTCGCGAATTCGGCAACGCAACGCAGATTTTATATTGCGCACACAGGGCGTGAAATTAGGGCATTTAAAAATGGCGACCAAATGCAGGAAGATTTGGGCCGAGTGCCCAAAGTATTTTCCCAAAATAATATCGAAAAGAAAAGGAAAAGTATTAATAAAACGGAAAAATTGTTCGACGAAAAGAATTGCGCTGATCAATTTCCTCATTTAATTGAAAACCGTAAACGTATATTTTGAATTTTTTCAATGGGCAGCGCATACCTACGCGTATACTTTGAGGTGAATGATCTAAACGCGCTTATGCAGGCTCTTTTTGTTCTTTTGTAGTTCTTTTGTAGTTCAAATTCTTTTATGGTACTGTTTCTTTCTCCTCTTCGCTTGTAAATACGAGAAACTTTGTACAAAAGTATAAACCTTCAGAGAAAAGAGAGCTGAAGAGGAGAAGAAAGACGAAAACAGCGTGGAACGTGTGTGCGCGCGCAAGTGTCGTGTGTGTGCTTGGACAGGGTTCAATGTCTAATAGCATATACAAAATCAGCTGATTCCCCACGAACTGACATGTGTGCCATGAGACATGTGCCCAATGTAGCGCGCTACGAAACACGACGTGGTTTTTTTTTTCATCGGACCGTCTTGGCACAGCTGTTGACTCGAAATAAATGCAAAGGAAAACGTAAATTTGACATCTATCATTCGCGTTATCACGCGCAGTATCGAGGCCACTGAAGTTTCCCTCGTTGCGACATATTTCGTTAAAAAACTATTAATCATCATTATTATTATTTCCTCACTGTTTAGTTTAAAAAATCTTTTTTCAAAGTTCCCGATGACCTTCACTATCGCGATAAATTTCGCGACGCACGCGCACGCGATATTTCCCAGAATAATGTCAGCAGAGCACGAATGAAATTCGCATCGGCGATACTTTTTCTTTGTTTACGTCAGTGCGAATAGCTGTTCCATTATTCCTTTCTCTCTCTCTCTCTCTCTCTCTTTCTCTGACGCGGACCCTGCGTCTCGCAACCCGCCACCGTCTATATGCCTTTCTTATATCATTTTCATTATCATTATTATTGAAATGAGGCTTCATTGCAGCTGCAGGCGTATGCAACCGATCGATCGTTTCGTCAACGTGTACTTACGAAAAATTCTTTCGTATTCGTTTGAGAGAAGATAAACAAAAATATTTATGCCACGAGATACGCAGTCGCGTGTAAACATTCGATGGAATCTTGGGTTTTTATTAAAGTTGAAATTGTGAACGAATCATCGTCAACGATTTGCACTGAAAGTCGTATGTTTGCAAATGAATTATGTGCGTGTATACATGAACGTACTTTTACAAACGCGTTTTATCTATGTTCGGCTACGACGCCGCGAATAAAACATTAAGAGTGTACTTCCGTGCGATGTGGACAGGCCAATATGACCTTGACCGATTAATAATTCATCCGGAGACAAAGATAAATGACGCGGAAACGTCTCGCCTCGCGGATTTACCGTCCAATAATTTTCGAATCAAACGAAATTAAAATTCCGGGGTGTTTACGACGTGATCGGGATTGTCTCGATGAAAATTTCGAGCCGAAAAAAAAAATTGAACTTTTTCGAGATAATTATCGATCTTTGCCGAAAAATTCGAATAATTATCGTAGAATAACGAAACAATCGATGAAGGAATTTAATTGCGTATCGTCGAATGACAAAAAAAGACGCCACTTACCGTCTTATCGAGTCATCGGACTTGGGGACTCGCGCGTCGTACAAATAACAATACGATATTATTGTTGTTGATGATTAATAAAAATTGTTATCCGAAAGCCGCACTTGGCCGGCGCGACTGAAAAGAGATTAAAAAAAAAACTCCATCGTTATATATTTTTTTCTCATCAGCCGCGTTCGATTAATGGACAAAAGAAAATTTATCGTATTTTTACACGTTTCGCACGCTGTGCGCGTATAAACATATGTCACGGTAATTCGTCACTGTCGGAGCATAATTTGAAAAAGAAACAAAAAAAAAACAGTTTGTCAGAACACAAAAAACAAAACAGATCTCGCGATGTAACGAAACCGACGTCCTCTGATTCAACGTCGCAAATCGAAGATTTACACGCGTGCTCACAGCGAGACGCTCGTCAGCGTACTAAACGTCGCGACACTTTTTATTTTCTTGCCCGCGGAGTATCGAAGGGGAAAACGAGATTGCTCGAGAGTTAAAACGACAAGGCGCGATAGACACAATTATCGCAAGGAGAACGCCGCTTCTTTACCTTTTATGTACATTTATTATATTTCGCGCAATGCCGCACATCGAGACGACTGAACGACCCACAAATTCGATCTCGATCCAAGTCGCTCGATTACTGTTTTCTCTCCATTTTTCTCCTCCCGCTGCGATATTTTCTTATTCAATATTCCTAGAATATACCGCGCCGGGAGGAACCTGCTTTTTTTTCAAATTAAAACATTCTCCCATTGTTTCGCGTGAATTTTTCATCGCGACGACGATTCGATTTTCATACAAATTTTATGCAATGAGATTTCTGTGTAATAGAAAAAAAACTTGTTTATTATTTTTCGTCCGATTGTTTTTCGAGAATAATATTATCGCGTCCATCGTGTTTTACAGCTCTCGTTGAAGAAAAATGATTACACGATTGCGCGATATCGTGTGCAATAAATAGTTCACACATTATCGTTTCGAAATGCGTCGATATTGCAACTAATAATTCTCGTTGTGTTGTTTGTTACGATGAGACGCTTTCAAGGATGTGACACAAATATTAATCGCTTCAGCGAAATAGTTTTCAACGACGCGACTTTGAGGATCAAGAAGAGACAAAAAGAGTCAAAGTGCATTATTAATTTTGATCGAATATATTAATGCTTCTTTTTTACAATTTTACAAACACACCTTTGGTCGTCAATGGGGGAAAAAATGTCAGGTACTCTTTGAACGAAGATTTGCGGCAAATAGTTGTTATTTTTTCCTCACTGCGGAACTTTATCACGTTTTAATGGACCGTTTTCCATACCAACGAGCTGCTTCCTGGTTTCCTTTTGTTGTTTCGTGTTCTATGCGATTTTTTTTCTGTTTGTCATAAAGAGATTCGACGATCGATCGATTCCGATCTTGCGAATATTCACATTTGGCCGAAGACCCCGCGCAACGTTAATTACAAAAATATCTTCAATTTGATTTACGTATTTACATAGAAAAATATACCACGTGCGCAATGGAAAATTAATATTATCATGAATAGCATCACTGCGTAATACATTTTTTTGTGATAATAAATATTATTAACGTCGTGAAGTAACATTCGTTAACGACAATATTATATTATTTTATACGACAACTTTCTTCTGCTGATTTCGCGAATTTTTTCGAGAAAATAATCGTTTTGATCAGTCCCAATGTTTTCATCGCTGATGTAATTGAAGCAAAAAATAATTGAGTACAGCCAGGATCGAAGATTGAAAATCTATCGCTTTTTCTTCAAATTTGATCGGTGCTCGATTACAAGAATTTTCAAGCGCTCGAACGACGACTTGACAAATTATTTACAAATATTTACACGTCTATAAAACGAGCTCCGTTATAAACAAAACTCTCGACCAATCTTTATCTTCACATTTATACAATAATTCATCCTCGAATCTCACGAAATCTCATTGGAATTTCCGAAATTCCGCTGTGATACAAAATAACACATTTATTTCCGGTCTCCTATTCTCCCTTCATATTTTTACAAGCGAGTCGAACGGGAGTCGCTGTGCGACTCGTTTCAGCTCTGAACAGGGTTTACTCTCGAAACGCTTCTTGCCGAAGAAAAAACTGGTCAACATGCCAGAGTTTGAGAAAATAATCTTTTTTAGGAAAAAAATATAAGTGCAAGGAAAAAAGGAGTTCCGTTACAAAAAGAACCGCCAAGAAGAGCCAAGAACCGATGTGCTCATCCGATATCCTACTTTGTCCGATTGTCGTCGCGAGGGAACGAAAGGGGTCGCCACCCTTAGCACGTCACTCTGTATTTCTATAAACTTCTCCAAACAACTCGGTGCTCCACCACGTCCAACAATGCTGTTGGCGTTATAGACAGAGTCTGGGCGTTTCTAGCGTTTAATTTTTCCACTGCATTAGATTCTCATTCCTAGCCAATATCATCCATCGACATTGGACATACTTGGACCAATCGACACAAAGGCGATACGATCATTTTGCCCGATAATTGGCTTTCTTTCCTTTGAATTTCTTGAAAAAGATAGTCCTCTCTTTGGCGTCCACGTCCAACAATGCTGTTGCCGTTACAGACAGAGTCTGGGCGTTTCTAGCGTTTAATTTTTCCACTGCATTAGATTCTCGTTCCTAGCCAATATCATCCATCGACATTGGACATAGTTGGACCAATCGACACAAAGGCGATACGATCATTTTGCCCGATAATTGGCTTTCTTTCCTTTGAATTTCTTGAAAAAGATAGTCCTCTCTTTGGCGGATCCGTCTAAAGTTCCGTAGTGGCAACGCCCCAATATTGTTGCATCCTCGATGCATCCTGCTCGAGCGAGTCTAATCCGGCTCTTTCCTGGATGACGGCAAAATCGTATTCCAAATTATAGGGCATAAGTCTCTGGAGGCTACCAAAGTATGCGGCGTTGGGTCCACCGTTGAGAAATCTTCGTCCGCTGCCAAAACGAATCATTGGTGTTCTAGGCAATACCGGATTGAAGGATCTCGCGCTGCCAAAGCGCTTTGACAAAAATGGTAGATTACCGGCCAATTGCGGAGTCGACCTTGATTGTCCTCGTCTCAATGGTACCCGCGCGAGTGTATCGAGCTCTTTGTCGAACAGCAGCTGAGTATTTTGCTCCAGCATGTATTCCCAGCATCGGAATTGTTCCTCGCTCAGTGGACCATCGGGACGTCCCTCCGATGGATCTTCTTTCGCAGCAAGGCCGATACCGAATTTTCTACCGTTGTTCTCTTGCGTACCTTGCACACCTTGGCGATTCTTCGTGGCGGCTCTCGAAGCTGCACTTCCGCCGGACCAGCCCCGGGCGGATGTCCGACGATTTTTAAAAGTGCTGTCGCACGTTTGATCCGACTGTCCACTCGGTGAGCTACGATCGTCGTTGAAGGACGGAGCAACGTTCTCCATATTTTGGCCATTTTTGAAAAAACGCCCTGAACCGCTTCTACCGTTGACTGGTCTGAAAAAAAAGATGAACTCTTTCGTCCTTCCGTGTTTCTTTTACGACGAGGCTCTTCCGTCCAACCTCCGAGCTAGCTACGGGCTGGCGAATTCTTTTCCTTCATAATTTTGTCGATAATTATTCGTCGTTCTTTCCGTGAAAGTTTTTGACGCGACTCGAGGCAAATAAGACGATGCGTTTTTCAATATTTTCCAAATTCAAGAAAGCCGCCTGCACGCAGGAATCCAAAATTCGACACCCGCGATTTTTCCCTCATATCCGAATGTCCCGGATGGACAAGAAAGAATGGAAAAAAAGCTGTAGGGATGCCTCACCTGTCGACGATGTTCTTGATCACGCCGTTGAGGTAATAACCGTCATTGACGTGGCAGCAGCACGGGGCTGGCGGCTTGTGAGGCGTTGGAGGTTGACAGCAAGGACAGGAGCAGCTACCCTCGCCCTGGCCGCGGTTTTTGCTCACCGCGTGACGTAACTCGCGCATCAATTGATCAAGGTCACCGCCGCCGGGTCCAGTCAGTCTAACGACGATGACGCTGATGTTGTCTTCAGCCCCGTAAGCCTGGGCCAAATCCTGCAGTCTTTTGGCTGCCAATACCGGACTGGCTTCGGCCCTGGCTTCTCTGACGGCTTCTTGAACGCTCAAAACTTCCCACAATCGTCGATTCGCGATTATGACAAATTCATCGTCATCCTCGAGGTTGACCTCTTCGACGGTTGGATCGGGAACGACCAGAGGGAACATGGCTGCGTTACCGAGCTGATTTTTCATTGAAACTTTTTTCTTCGTCGGCGCGAGAACCAGAGGGCCTGCCGCGCGGCAAAGTACCGCCTTCGCCTCGCCGGAAGCCGCCACCCTCAGACAATATTTCCTCGAGGTCCTCGGATAACCTTGGGTCGACGGGAGTCTCGTAATGTGCGCGAGCGTCGCGTCAATTCCATACTTTTGTCCGTTCTCCTTGAGCTCCCGATGAGCCGAGAGCAACGTGTATTTCAGGTAATCCTTCGATGTTTCGCGAACCGTTCGTTCCTCCAGTAAAAGCCTCGGTATCATCTCCTGCAGAGCTCCCGGGGCTTCCTGATTCGTATCCCCGTCGAATATACCGAAGAGACCCTCTATGTTGCAAAATGTCGGCATGCGAAGCTGCGACACGTAGAGCCTGTGAATTTTTCAAAAGGTTTCATCGATGATTTCACTCGAAGAGATTCTCGACATACAGGAATAACAAAGTTTCGACGTATTTCTTTCTTTTTGTGAAATTTGAAAAAGCAAGACAGTCACCTTATTTTTTATTCCCTTATTCGCGAACTTCTCACTCTTCAATTATGGTAATTTCTCACCTTTCAAAAATATCTCACGTGAATGATACCTCTGTGAGACGATGACAAATCGTCGTTATAGTTCAGCTCTAAAATATATGACTTCCTCCCAGCAGAACGACTCGGTACTTTTGTTTCGAGCTCACAAAACGATCGAGTCGCCTCTTTTTCTACTGAAGAAGCAAGTTATGACGACGTGGTTATATCGCCGAACTGAACTATCGCCGATTTGTGACCTTCACGAATCGAGACTTTTTCGAGATTTGAGATATTTCGCAATAAAGATATTTAAGATCAAACTTTGTCGAGATTGAGGTAATTCCGAATGAGAGGAGAGACGCTCGAGCATAAGGAAATGGAGAATAAACCTGTTGGCACTCGATGGTCCTCGAAAAAATGTACGCGCATATTACTATGCTAACGTACAGACACGGAATAGTACGTGTCATTTTAGTGTACTATAAGTCACGCGTTCAAAAGTCCAAATACAATCTTTCAGGGTTTTCAAGCAAAATCGCTGGATATTAAAAATGAAAAATCGGTATAGCACGTATGGATGTTTTAAATTTGCATGACGAATGTCTTGATTTCGCGATGATGAATCTTCTTGAATTTTCGCGTTCCGTTATAGATATTATTGTCTCTCTGGATGATAACGATTTAGAAACATTCTGTCGAAAAGGAAATTTGGGTGACAATGCGGCGTTAAAAGAATTTTGGAATTAACGAAGAGGCTTTTGAAAACGATTTCTTACGTTTCTCTGGTGCCAGCAGTTTCCGAGAACCCTAATCTCCATGGTTGATCAGGTCCTCTCTCCGTTTTGACAATGTCCTGCTGATGTGGATGCGACGGTAAGCTTGCTCTATTCTGACCGGAAACATCGACGAGCGATACGGGCCTCTGAGAACGATACACTTGGAACTGTCTCGGGTCAACGTGTAATCTGCTGTTGCATGATATATCGAGAAATTGTAGCTGTGGAGGCACCAGGCTAGCTAGGTTTATGCGATCCAATTGATTGTGAGCGAGATCCAGAACCTTTTTAACGAAGAGAAGAAAGTCACTCAACGAGAAAATGCGTGATTCAACAGAATTAGTTCCCGCGCTGTTTTTCAAATTTATTTCATCGCTTTTACCGTATATTTCCATTTTTTCCTCGTCAAGTTGACATTGAAATTATGGAAAACAATACCATTCTTTTTTTTCGTGACGTTAAATTATTTTTCACGTGAATTTCGGTCCAAAAAAGTTCGCTTCGCTGTCTGCACTATTTCGTACCATTAGTGACTTGGATTTGTTGAACGTCGGACAGGTCAAAAGTCGATTCGAATGAACCCTCAGAACACGCAGATGCTGCAAATTTGCCACATTGTCGGGAAGATACTGCAAACGATTTCCGGACATGACCAATTCTTCGAGATCCTGCCACGAGGCGATACAGCTGTGGAACATACGGGAAAGAATATTTTTTTAATATACGAGTGGATCATACGTAATTTAACAAAATAAGTTTGCACGAGAGCAGCGGTAGTGATTGGAAATAATAAATCGTTCGCTCTATTTACGTGACGACTTCTTATCTTTGGACGGAAGCAAAAAGTTTTCCACGTGTTCGCGCAACGTGATAAGGAAAAGGTGAAGAAAGAACGATTTACAGTCTTTAATAGTTATCGCCACTTGTTGACACTGTTCTCGTTCTTATCTCGCATGTCATATTTTTTTCCCATCGCCGACGATGTTATTTACATTTGTCAGATGAGTTTGGCCTGGCGCCATATGGAATTGATTGAGTTATCGAAATTTTGAGTCATTCCCACACATGTTGATTTTATCATTCAAAAATATCGCAAATTCAAAACGGTACAGCGTCATTTTCATCGATTTTATCGACAAAATTGGAAAATTTAGGAGAAGGGTTTTATAAAATCATTCGTTCGGTTGGCGAGCTTGAATTCGTTTGGTTAAAAATAATACACGAAATTTGTCAGAGAATAAAATAGTGATGCAAATTGGGAGGACGAAAAACTTTCATCGACCTAATGGCAAAGTCTCTGACCTTTCCGGTAGCGTATCAAGGACGTTGTAAGCCAAATGCAGTACCCTCAGAGCCGGAAGTTTAGCCAGGGCATCGAGAGCGGTGTCGGTCAAACAATTTCCGGTCAGGTAAAGTTTTTCGAGCGCGTGACAATTCTTACGATTTTTGCATCCCTCGTCGTTGTAGGAAAGTTCCGATAATCGATTATTCGAAAGATTTAAAACCCTTATGCTGGAAAAGACCGAGGGATTAAATGTGCTGAAAATCTCAAACTTATCACGATTTTACATAATTTATAAATACCAAAATCCTAAAACTTGGGCAAAGTTATTAGAAAAAAATTATATCGAAAGTTGAATCAAAAGGGAATAGTTTACCGGTAAATGAAAAATAATTTTGAAAAATCGTTCCACACTCGGTTGAGACTGATCGAGAAATCAACATGGTATTCGATGATTTTTCAGGTATGTTTTTTCACGTTGAAAAACTTAAAAATCGATAAAATAAATGAAAAAAAAAGAATGAATTACCGTTCAGTGTTTGCGAAGAAACTCGTCGGTAATGCAGTTAGCGCGTTACCCTGGAGCGTCAAGTGAACGATGTTCAGCGGACTGCGCGGTGGCGGAAGTGCCTGCAATCGATTGTGGGGAAGGTGAAGGACCTCGAGTCTCGACGGTTGGGACAGCAGTCTGTCCGGAAGTGCGGTAAGGGCATTGTGCGAAGCGAAAAGGGCTCGCAATACCGGCAAATCGGGTGTCCACTCTGGCAGAGCATCCAAACAGTTACTGAAACAATGATTGTATTATTTTTATTCATTACGATTTTTCAACAACCTTCGGGACTAGAAAAATATACGCGGAACTTACTAGGAAACGTCGAGATGTTCGAGATTCGTCGGCACTGGCTCGATTATCAATTTTTTTAGCTCTGAAAATAATTATTACAATTATTGTACGAGAAAAACACGTACCGAGATGATCAAATTTTGTTGGCTCATCAGTAATCCATACTAATACTGTAAACGCGAAAGCAAGCTGCTTGTTGTTCTTCCAGGCTAAATCGCTAGACGGAAATTGACGAAATTACGTAGGCTATTTTTTGAAAATTCTTTTCTTCATCGCTATTTGTACAACAGACCCTTGTTTCGTTTTCTGTCATCAGGTTCGATTTTTTTTAACAACAATCCATGCATTTGCCTTGAATCACTGTTTTATGATATTCACTTTTGAGTATATTTTGTTGCGATCATTATTTTTCGTATTAATATTCGTCTTGTGACGTCCATTTAATCAATAATTATTGATAAACGTCATTTGAGTAGAAAAACTGCTCAGGATGATCGTTGCTCTCATAAATCGATATCTTTGCAGTGTCGAATGACGAATTACTCACTGTTGTGTCCGGCTATGAGAGACACCAGGTTTCTACCGCATACAGTCAACTCCGTCAAAACGTTCCGAGCACAGCGTGCACTCTGCAACGCCTGCAGTGCACTGACGTCCAATTTTTCGATGCTGTTTTCACTCACGTCTAAATGAGTGAGATTCTAAAGTGTCGCGAGGAAAAGTTAAACCGGTTATCATCATAGTAATCATAATTGGGAAGGGAAAATCGCAAGGCTGAAATTTCTTATAATAAGAGAAAAAACTTACACCGTAATTTCCGAGTATAATACTTCCTTTCAGCTGATTATTCCTCAGATTGACTTTGTGCAAATTTTTCTGAGCGTTTTTGTCATCTTTGCAGCTCTTCCCATGATCGACTTTTGAAAGAACGTCCTGAAAATGATTTCATAGCATTTTATTTATTTACCGAAGAAACAAAAAATTATAATATTTTACAACAAACAATCATTTTTGAGAGAAAATCCACCGATTGATGGATTATCGTGGATGAGAGTAAAGGAATAATACTAATAAAATCGATACAACAGAGATTTCGAGCTTCAAGAGCTTGATTACATTTTTGTAATATAATATGAATTTATCGCCGAAATTTACAAATTTCATCACCTAAGCCAGTTACGCGTACGAACTCGCATACTGGTTTTACTATACATTCAATTGCGAGCAGGTGAATAAAAGTGAGCATCTGTTTTGTAAAATGTCCGACAGATGGCCACGGGGTATTAGCAGACTCCCAACCGACGGGGGTCTTTGGCTCTATATATTGAAGCAACTGTGAGCCAACAATGTACTCTGGTTTCCCTTCAACTCTACGCATAAATCTTTCGCCTTTTACTAAAGATTTCCGTGGAGGGGAACACATGAAGAGTTTTAACCATATTTTTTTACGTACCTGGCTCAAGCCGGGTCAAAAATTGAAATAAACATAAATTCACTAATTAAATTAGTACGATAAATACAATCTTCCCTTACGATTTCATACGGATTCGTACATTGAAGGGTTAGCTAAGAAAACAAATTGACGGATAAAACAAAAACGTAATTAAAATGCAATGCCGCAGAACGTCAGTTTCCAACGTCGGGCGAAAACTTATTGCATTATTATTGTCATTTAATTAATTAAAATATTATTTATTTTATGTGTAAATTATATTTCATATGTATATGTAGAATTTATTATTGTTATCATTATTATTGCATTATATCTCGGAAATTAAGCGGTCAAAATTGAGATTTTCCCAAAAACTCGGTGATTCATTTATCTATAAATTCCACAGGGGTAGAAAAAGATTTTAAACACAGTCGCAAAATATATCGCGTAATTTCTGAGTTATTGTATAATTTTTTTTTTCATATATCTTTATCAAGTAGATTTGATTTTTTCCAACTCTTTCGTGTGCACTTACCGCGAGGGCGAGAGCCCGCATATTGAAAAAGCACGGCAGTGCTGTTATCCGATTGTCAGCGAGCGACAAATTCTTCAAATTTCTCAGGAGCCCCAACGCTTCCGGAATTTTCTCGATCACATTGCGGTCCAGCACCAGTTCTTCGAGTCTGCAACAAATCGAGAAAACGATGATGATAAGCCCACGTGTAATCATTTTCGATCCACAGTGTTTATATGAGCATTCTTTATTGTCGCAGCGTTTCGGACGCCACTGGCGGACCAGCGGCGAAGACTCGCACTATCAGGCATTTTATTAACTATACAATTGCGTTAAAAAACATAATAATGATGACAACAAAAAGATATACAGCGCAAACAAAATGTATTACGTTACACACGTTCTACATGGCGGGATGCAAAATGTTATAAACTCGCTCGTACGTTTTGCTGTGCGTCCGCGAACGTATATATAAGAAAATCAGTGAAGCTAGAAGGTTTGGAAAGGTTGAAGGCTCGTCCACCGGATGTGCTGGTCACGTGAAAGCTTCGAATTAAAGTAAAATTGCCGTTCTGCCATTGCAATTATAGACTCGCGTTTTTGACGTTAAATTCATTTTGATAACTATAATAACACCGTTAATGATGTTAATATTGGTGTAAATTGAAAAATTTATAGGCATACGCGTGTTATTTTTACGGAATATATTGCAATAAAACTCAGCTCCGTAATTAAAAATTAACGATGGAGTAACATAAAAGGGGAGTAGGTCAATTTTTCACGATAAATTCATGTCGAAAATGGGTCAATGTGACCATTTTAACGCAATTCTTGGATAAACAATATATAAACGTAACGAAAATATTCATCATAGCGCGCGAAGTTGTGCGAAAAATGTTCCTCCTCGCGATTTTAATGCGTGATTTTGAAAAATTAATATTGAGCTTTTGAATGAAGGGAATCGTTCTCGTTTTACGACACTCGTAATAAAAACATAATTCAAAAATAGAATCTACAAAATTTTCGATCAAACCTTTTAAAAAAAACTTTTGTAACTTGCATGCAAATCTTATGAACGCAGTAATGTTAGTTTTCGCGATAATGAAAAACAAATTGAGAGATATCTTTTCTAGGACGAAAAAAATAATTTCTCCTCTGGAAAAAAAAAAACAGAAACGCCGTTGATAATATTGACCTTTTAGCTATGAGCGCGAGGTTTGATCCTCCCGGGCCACATTTTTCTTCAGATCCGAAAAAAAAACAGCACGATTTTTATTTACGCGAGCTATTAAATTCCACAACGTTCCTCCAGATATCCTCCTTTCGTCGGCACGATATTTCGGTTTCGTTACGATGTTTTGCAAGAAGAATAGAAAATAGAACTCGCGGAAGCGTACAGCAGAGATACGAGAGAATAAACAGTATACTATATATGAACGATGCACCCGTGGAGATCCTCGCCGAAGAACTGAGGCTCTCCGTTCTCGAATACTAAAAGACGCCTTGGAGTATAACTAAAGAGTCGACATGATGGAACAAGCAAAAGAAATGAGTTTTCTGGTATCCCTTCCTCCATCTTTGTACTCAACCGACTATCGAGAATTGCTTGGCTGACCACTCTGACGTAACACAAAAGAAATTACCGTCCGTATAAATAAAACGTAAAGTTCAACCTCCGAGGCCACAAAAAGTATAATAATAATACGCCGACTCTGGATACGAATATTCTTCACGTGTATATATTCATAGACGTATTTTGTTTGAGTATCAAAAGAGAAAGAAAAACGAGGCTTTTTCTCAAACGCACACTCGTTGGAAAAATCGACCTTTGTAACTAGGAAAAGCCTTCTTCGTTTAGGTTCGAGTCCGCCGACTTCCAACTCGGGGGTTTCATGCTTCGATAAATGTGTACGAACGAGAAGCGAGATACGTCTCCTTTTTTGCCGCGCAAGTATAACGAACGTTCGACGAACGTATTTGCCAACGATTTCTCATTGCTTTTTCATCGATGATATCTTCAGGCGATCGATCGAACGCCTGGTATCGATAGATGCATTGCTTTGGACAATTGTCGTTATAAACGCCGTTGGCAAACATTAATACGACGATTTTTGTCGTTTCACGAGTACTCTTCGATACACAACCGGAAACGAATCATTAACCGTGACGTTCAGAATACACCCGTACGTTCGCAGCGAGCCTGCAGCCCGGAGAAACTCGGTATGCAAGGAGCCTCGGAATATGCGCATATAAACGTACATTTCGATGAAAATTACGAGGGGAATCGTGATTTTTTAAATATTCTCGTAAAACCTTCGTATTTAAGGTCATTGTCTCGCCAAAGGAGTTCTCTCAAATGGGACTCGTATGGTCTCAAATGGGTCAAATGGTTCACGGTTTAAAATTAAATAATATCTTTTTAACAAACACACCGAAATTTTATGTAGATTGCTTGTGCAGAGCGATGGAAAATTCGACACGTTTTGAGATAATCTCTCGACTTTTCAATATTTTTTCAAGCTAAGCTTTTTTCGATATACGGTGGAGTTTTTGGGAAAAATTCTGCAATTCCGAGCGCTTATTGTTAGTTTCGGAGATGCGATGTCTCGTGGATAATTAATGAAGATATATTAGATACATGCGTGCGTAACACAAAATGTGTAAATAACGAGGAAATAATAATAATATAATGCGACAGATACAACATATCAGGCGCGATATTTTTTTGGATTCTGATTGTCGCGAGACAACTACCTTAAAAGTTTCGTCATTTTTCCTTCCTTGAATATTCACGCGATGTACTCGTACAGAAACGGTATTTCCTCTGAAGACTTCAGAGTTATAGACAAAACTGTTTTATTTATCGATGCGACGACCAGCGGACAAATTTTGAACTAAAAAAATCCTCGAAAAGATTTCAATATTCGCATCGTCGATTTTCCAGTTCGTGGGTGGGTCAATGTGAGGTCATTTTATTTACCGATATCGATGTCGTGCTGCAAAGTTGTGTAGAACAAAAAATTAGTCACGAAAGGAAACGTTGACGGTCCACGTGAATTTTAATTAAATTTTCGGTCTTTAGATTTGAAAAAATTAATTGTTTTTAATATTCATATCGACCATGATCGAGCATCAATAAAACCTGATAGTTTGATTTGCGAGTGAACAGGATTTATCTCTGTTTGTCAACCGAAAGTAGACTTTCGAGGACATAACGTGGTTAGCGTGTGGGCTTTTTACAAGCGACTGGTATACACACGCGTCTGGTAAGAGGCTGCTATACTTTTGCAACGTAAACGGCGTATAGCATCAAATATTCTACGCAAACTTTACCCACTCCAAGCGTTCGCGTCTCCACGCATGGCTCACAATTTTCTCAACTTTGTTTCAACACCAACACCAATAACTATAAAATAACAAAGTATATTTGGAAAATTAATGAACAAAGTTAATAATCGATGCGAATGAATTCGAAAAAAGGTGAATTTCACTGGTCCCCATTGGCAATAATGAATTGAAAAAAAACAAAGATCAGGATCAGCATTTTTCGAGAATTTATTAATCGTTATGTTGAATATCCCTTGTGAAGTTATGAATGTACAAACCGTTGCGCGGGAAGATGCTTTTTTTCGTGCTCCATTCGAAAACGTGGAATAATGCATTGATTGGTAAAAACAAGAGAGTATAAAGAACGATAATCGAAAGAAGCTTACCGAGGGAAAAATAATAACGGGAATTGGGACGATGGTGAATTTTTTTTTCGGGCCACAGTAAGGGGGTTGAGCGTGCATGGTTAGCTACATACAGCCTTGAATATTTTATACGTACGTGTACGTACGTACTATGAATTATATAAAACATATAATTGCACACAGGGCCGAAGGTGTGCTGTAGGGATTTCTGTGCTCCATTCTCACTCCCCTGCTGTTCATATACCGTAGTTCCTCCTTTAAGACTTTGGTACATTATACATATAGCTGTAAAGATGCCAAAGACTCAAGGGACGAACTATATACATGTACTTTATGTATAAATATATGTATATATATACCAACTTTATACATGTATACATATATTAAGCAAGGCTGACTTCTCGAAAGGAGTTTTCGGAAACTTGTGCAATCCCCAGCTCGCGGTGTCCCCGTAATTACAAGGAGACCCTTCGAGAATAAAAAACGCCTCTAGCTAGAAGGGTTTCGCAACGGTAGATGACGTGCAACGATCGTACGGAGTATATACACTTATATACACGCGTATGTATATAAAATACATATACACAAATATATGCATATACCGCATGCACCTTACGATCCGGAAATGCCTGTGAAGCTTTTTTTTTTCACTTCGTAAAGCCTGAAAAACTCGTACGACGTTGCTAAGTCCCTGCGGAGAAATCCTTTACCTTTTGTTTTGTTCCGTTCGAGACGCAGATTGTGAATAAATCAATGAAAATTAGGAACGTCATGGCTTTTGAAAATCTTTCGATCCGCGATGACATTTCGCCACTTGGAAACAAAACGAAAAACGTCGACTGCGACAGCGAGGATTAACATTTTTTTATATGATTTTCGATCGACCTATGATTCAGGTTACTAATTTTTGAGAAATTATCAGATTGTTGTAAAAAGACTGATGGGGTTTCGCGCGTGGTGTTCAATTCCGAGGTTTCTTTTGTGATGCTTGGTTGTATTAAAATGTAATTCTCGTTTCCTTCGATGAACATTACACGTGTTATATACTTGTTGCTATATAAATGGAAAGTTTCAGAATTCCATACGGTTAACAAGTACGCGAATGCAGTCTCGGAGTTTGCGAACAAAAGTATCGCAATGAACTATGAGGACGATGTAATATTGAATAGATATATGTATATAAATATACAAGGCCTCGGTAAGAAACGTCGTCACGTTTGCAGAACTGGAACGAAACGGTTGTAGGGTTTGGATATGAGAAAAGTTTCTTCGGTTTACTACCATTGTGGACGAGAAATCAAGTTATCAAACATTTTCCAGAGCTACAAAATATGATACGGCGCACAGAGACTGAGAGATGCTGGGGATTGTACTTTGATATAGCATGAGATCGTGACACACGCAATTCACGATATCTAAGAAGGCGAATGACTAAACAATAGAGTTATTATTAAAGATCGATCGAAGCATCGGGAATTCAAATTGCCTGCAATTGTGCGATTCGCTTGACGAAGGATGAAATAACATTTGTTCGAATCGATCGGACAAAAAAATGGTAATTGAAAGATTGAATTTGTTAATTAAGGATGTATGGCGAATACAGTCTGGATAAAACCGAAGTAGGATGAGAATTTCGTGTACTCGGCGATACTATAGAAATCTGAAAAAATTCACATGTAAAATACCGCGGTTATTTTCAATAATTGTAATATTAAAAATGCACCTGAATTTTCAAAAATTCAGTCGGTATTTTGAAACTCCTTTTTTCCAATTTTGTTTAAGACCGTATAAGCAAAGCCGCTCGTTCAATGGATCCGAAATTTCCGACAAGCAACGAGAAACCTTCATGTGCGAGAAATGATAAATAATTTCGTATTTAAAATTTCTTTTTTTATTTTGACAAAATACAGGTTTTTCTTCAACAATTTGTTGATAACCTTCTAATATTGTTTTTATTGAAAAAGAAGACGAAATTCTCGTCCTACTTTGGCTCTGTTCGGACTGTACGTGTCCTGCATCCTGGAGCCATTCTATCATTGCTACAATTTTTTTATCGTCATGCAAAATATTTTATTAGATGAAGGAATTATTCGCGAGAAGATTCGTATGGATATACGAAAATTCCTGAGCTTGCATGTACTTTTATGCTCTGCTCGTCAGCGACTCGAGAATAAAATAAAATACAAATATAAAAAGTAATTTTTTGTACTTTTTTTTCGTAAGTTCAATATCGAGGATGCGCAAGGATGTGTTTCTTCCTCTGCAAAGCAAGAAACACTAATATGCACGATATATTATTGATAAATCAATTATTTGCGTAGTGTTACTTTGATGCTTGGTACTATTTTCGTTTTTTTTTCTTTCAGGTTTTTCAACAATTTATTCATCAACCGATCGATAAAGGTGAGCGAGGCTCGAGATATTCTTTCTCAATGTAATTGCTTTAATTATTCATGCTACATATCCGTGTAGTTTCGCATGATTGCTACCATAATTTAATTGGCAATTATTGAAACGTTTACGCGAACCTTTTGCGTTTCGAATAAGGCGAGCATCCATCGGTTTTCCACTACAAATAACTACTGTATTCTCACTACGGTTCTATGCATTCCAGCGTACCATCTATCAATAACAATTGGTTGCACAACGCACGTACACGGTTTGTC
This sequence comes from Heteropelma amictum, assembly GCA_959613375.1. Taxonomy (NCBI): domain Eukaryota; kingdom Metazoa; phylum Arthropoda; class Insecta; order Hymenoptera; family Ichneumonidae; genus Heteropelma; species Heteropelma amictum. The sequence goes on along the minus strand of OY390726.1, from coordinate 10,158,391 downwards.
CTCTCCGATAATTTATCGCCGTTTCCCATACATGCACCTCGTTGATTTATCCGTGGACTTTCGTTCCTCCATTTTCATCGAAATTCATCAAAAGAGCAGTCGAAATAACCGCTCTTTCAAGTACAAACATTCGATATGACAAATTTATCTATTCACTTTTGAATTTATCTTATGGAAGTGTTCATTTTTCAGCAAGAAAAATCTTCGCTAAATCTAATCAATTATATATGTTACCGAAAGCCTTTTTTTCTTAGTTTCTGGGATAAACTTTTTGGCTTTTCGTTACTGCAAATGAATTTTACAATGAAAATAAACCTTTTTGGAAACTTTTCGTGGTACACCACGCCATCGGCATTCCGGTGATTAAATCTATCGAGAATATACTCACTCGATCAGCCGATGTATTTCGTCAGGAATTTCCGCAATTTTGTTACCCGCCAGGTCCAACGTCGTCAGTAATCCAAGTTCGAAAAAGTCTCGAGGGATCGATTTCAGATCGTTGCATTCGATTCGTATCGCTCGAAGACGCGGAAACCTGTTTTTTTTTTTTCAAAATAGTAAAACATCGGTTATTCTTCAGGAGGAAGTGGTACAGATAACACCGAATATTTCTCATCTTTTGGAGTTTTAATTCACAACCGTCGAATCGATGAATGCCTTGCAATTTTCGCTCGAAAAGGAAAGAAAAAACGGTTCGAGTACCTTGACAAGATTTTCAAATTATTGTCCGGATTGTTGAGTTGATTTCGTCCCAGCAGTATTTCCTCGGTGGCGGAAAAAGCGAGGGTGCTGTCGGGAATCCTCATCAAGCCATTTTTGCTGAGATCCAGTTCTTTGGAAGACGCTGAGACTTGTGTAGCCTGCCAAAGTAGAATGAAAAAGTGTTTTTGAAACTTTGCCACGCAGTTCGGTTTAATTATCAGGGTAATTACGATTCGATAAAGCCTTTTTATCACGACGGTTTTACAGAAATTACGTTCACCTCATTTTCCAAAGAATCGGTGTCCATTGTATTTTCGCCGAAATTGTACTTGTCCATGATCGTAAAAACTGTCCCAAGATCCCCATTAAAATCGCAGCGCCGAAAATTTTCGAATTCAAATGACTTTTCTTTCGTTATTATCGATGTTTGGTAATTGTTCTTACGTCCTTCGGGGTATACCAACATGAGACACGAGACGTATTGTGATTACACGAGGGAAACTGACGACAAATTGCGCGTGAAAATCGCAGCTGTACCATATAATAATTGCAATGCCCGTCACTAAAGTTAACTCTGGCGATGATGCAGAAAGGACCATTTAAAAGTCGTTTCTTCTTGAGGACTTTCGTTTATTCCCTCTTTTCTCAGCAATAACGTGCTTCTCGAGTGGCGTTTGTTTTTCTTCAAGATGAATCGAGTTCAAATTACAAGAAACAAAATAAAGAACGAGAGTATATATAAAGTGCGAGAAAACATAAACTACGAGTCTCGTTGAAGGGAGAAAAAAAGGAAATTTCGCAATAAAACGACGACGGCGATTCCGTAGAGTCTGTGGAGGATCTTCGATGATACCACGTGACGTAGTATCGAGGCGGGAAAGAGAAGGTAGTTTGAAAACTTGAGAATGTAACGCTCCGGAACGAGGTCTACTACCTTATCCTGGATGTGTATATATACACACACACATATATATATATGTATATATACATCTATATGTATATATATCAGTGAAGTAGAAAACTCAGTAACCGTGGCTTGTGCGCGAAGGGACTTCTCAGCGCAGATATACGAGAAACAATAAATTGTATCACCGTCATTGTAAAGTTTTCAGAACGCCAGGAAGAAACACACTATCTACTCTACGTTTTCTCCATCTACCATTCCCCTGCCTTTTCGTGTTTGTAGTTTTATGAAATTGGCGCACGAATCGATACTGCGACGCTCACGATATTGATGTACGTAACGTGAATGTTAGGTTAGAAATCACCGTTGATTTCCACGTTAATTTCTTTCAATCGGGTACCCTCGAAATCATTAGCTCGAAGCTTCAAAACCATATTGGAAAAATAAAATTTCGAATTAACTCTAGCCTGAATGACGACACTTGGCTCATTCAACCAACGTGGGACTTTAGCTCGTTTTCGATTTCGATTATTTTTTTCGCGCTTATTACATTCATTGAATTTCTACAACCGATCGATAGGAATTGGAGAATCTTGAGAAGAAGGAACGCTGAACAAATTTTTGACACCACTATAAAAATTTGTCCGTTCGAAATCGTGTTATCATTATTGAAACGAAAATAGCAGCTTTTGAAACTTTAGTGCTGATTATGATACGGGAGAAATTTGTCTTTTTTTGGAAAAAAGACAAATTTTGACAAATTGTTGTCATTCGTGTAAAAATTTGGCCCTTTAAACCGATCGTACTCGAAACAACGTCATCATTTTTTTTTTTATTCTACTAATGTAATACGGGAGAAAGAGAACTTGAAATCTTGAAAGCCAGAATGTCGAATGTTCATTTAATTGCGGTTTTGTCATTAGGTAAGGACTGTCGGCGTTTGAAAATTATTTTCCCGAGGTTTTTTGTAGGCTATGAATTATTTATTTTGAGCAGATCGAAGAGAAAAAGGTCAACCGGGGTTACGCTAATAAATATATATACAAGATGTAGAGTTCTTGGGCATCCTACAGTGCTCTATTTGATCAGTTCGTCTAGTTTGATTATCGAAAACGTTTTGGTGCTGACCGTTCTAACATTCATGAAATCGATAAAATCGAAATGAGATAGCTTTTTCTTTTATTCAAATAATTGCTTCAAAAAAATCATACAACCCTTTAATTCTGTTTGTGAAACGCATGAATAATCTTCCATGCATAATTTAAAAAAAAACATTTCTCTTTTGCAATCCTAAAATTTAACGGGGCAAAACCTGAGGACAACTTTGGAAGTCGTTGGTAGAATTTCCAAGCACGAGTGATCTGGTGAATCTGTACATTTTGCATACCCAAGGCAGGAAATGTAAAATATGGCGAAACGCATAGGTTTCTGTGTTACCGAACGATCGGTTTATCTCTCCATCAATGAACGTTTCTTTAAAGCCGGAAGTGAAAATGCTGGCTCCTGCGGATCGTCCCGCTTCAACTATCTGTCACACACGCTTCGCTGACGAATTTTAATTTGTTAAGTATAGGTGTATAAAGTCCGCACGGTCCATGTAAAAGCGATGAGAAACAAAAATAAATATTATAAGGGAGACGCGAGAGATGCTGCATCCGATATTGCGAGAACAAGCGTTGAGAGATCGAGATGAGCGCGAAGATGAAAGGCGAGGGTTTATTTATTTTTTTTCATAGTGTGTATGGGTAAAGTAAAGAAGGAATGACAGTGAAAGCATGTAAATTCAACAAGGATCAGGACAAAGATCTCGTTCGTCTCAGCTGGATAAATTCATGAGATGAAGAATCTGTTTATCTTTTGCTTTCGTTGTACCGTCCAATTAAAAAAGTTGACGAAAAATTAACGCAATTGCGTTATAGTTGCTCCTTCGGCCTTTAATTTTTCGACGGTATTTTGCAATTAACGTTGTCCGCGAGATTTTTGTTTCGTTATTTTTCGAAAATGGGACTTTACTCAGAAATCGGTCCCAGATTTTTTTGCGCCTTCCATGAGGCTTTGTGATACTATATTCGGCAAATTCGATCTAACAAATCTCGATTCGGTTGATAAAAAAATTTGGTACCGATTTCCGGACTGAGCCCCGCACTTTCGAATTTCGTTTTAACGAATTGAAAAAAGCTGTCATTATCTCGCTAAAAACGAAAAAGGGCGCATGGAATTTTTCACAAATATCTTCCTCCATCGTTTTTATATTATTTCAGTAAATTTTTTTGCGATACACGCTGGAGATTCAAGCGTAATTTATCATTGATTTATCCTGTGGTATTTACAGTACCGCGAGGCGGAATTATATCACGAAGAATGATACACGTTTGTTGAAGTGTTTATGGTAGAAGAATTATTTCCGTTGAGGATTTACCGGTTTAAGGGAGTTTTCGTGAGAAGAATTTATGCGCGTCTTTTTCTGCAGTCACAAAAGTTTTCCGTAGTTGTTTCCCCGTTTTTTTATCTCACGTTCTCTATCCTCAAGGCTTTTTTTTCAACGAATATTTCGGATGCAATGGTCATCGGTTTTTCTTTTTTTTTTCAAACCACCCGTACTTTTTCGATGTACTTTCTGCGGTTCTTTTTTTGCTGGAGAAGTTTAAGCTCGATCGAGGATTTACGCAAAAGTTTACGCTTATTTTAGCCGACTTTAAAAGCCCCTTTCACGAACTAGTAAGGATCTTCCTCGTCGATTTCGTATACTGAATCGCTCTCATTTTATTCGAGTATCTGCAAATGTCAAATGCAGAAATCGACAGCTCCCTCACTCATATTTCTTCATTGCCAAACGCACAAGTTCATTTTTTTGCATGATTTGGGCTAATATTGAAAAAAAACCCGCGTCTCAAACATTGTGATATTGATTTTTGTTACGAACGGAAGTTCGAAAATAACGTTCTCGGACGTCCCGAAGGGATCGCGTGGCATTAATGGTTTTTCGATATCGAAAATCGATGGTTCCTCTTACCTTCCTATTACTATCATATAATCTTATCGCTCTATTTCCTCAGAATCATCCTCTCATCCTTCTGAACTCGCTGAAGATAATTTCCAGCAATATAATAAAGACGAAAAAATATTCGTTCCACAGATTAAAAAAAAAACCACCCGGAATTGATTATTTAATCGCAAAATCAAGAGCTTTTATCAACGGATCACTCAAAATTCTTGCTCTGCTGTTGTTTTTTTTTCAACAATGAGGACGACTCGCAACTCGCTAGTTTTATCATCAACAATTTTGATTTTCATATTAAAAATGATTAATCAGGGCAAACATTCGCGACTCGTTATAAAAACTCACAAATTTAACGCTCGCACAAAGCCCTAACCCCTCTCCCGTTAAATATCTCCAGATATTATCCGATTCACAGCCGATGAAATCATTTTTTTTCTATGATTTGAGAAGAAAGTCGATATCTTCGAAAATGCCGTTTTTCCTTTCGTTTTCGCGGTATTTATCACTGTTTCTTTCGTATGACGAGACAAAATGGCAGTGAGTGTAACGTTGCCGGATATCCCGCATCGTGTACGATCACCATGCTCCTCTGTACACAGACTGAAAGATTCATCGAGAATATGAGCATATCGTATCAAAAGAAGCGGTTTGTCGCGTGTCTAAGACATGGAACGTACACCGGAAGACACGCTTCGTCTCCTCGCTATTGCGCAATTTTTTCTTCCTACATCTTCTTCATTATCTCCCTTTTTTCGCACGAGGATTTTTCTTGAACTGTTACAACGTGTGTTGTGCGCGACATTTTGTGACTGAACACATATTTTTGCTGTATTAATTTCTAGTCGTTCAAAAGCCACCGCACTCTTGACAATAATAACGAAAATAACAATAGTCTTCATAACAATAATCATAACGATTATTAATACAGAAGACATTTTGGCAATAACGCGTTTTAGCGACGAAATCGATTCGTTTATTGTCAAAAATTGCGCATCGATAAAAACGAGAGGTTATTATCAACTTTTCGAACGAACGAGCACGTTGGACGAAGAGAAAAGAGGAAATGTTGAATATTCGCTAACGGTATTTAATAATGGGGTGGTGAATCTCGACGTTTTGCAGATTGCAGATTGATTTAGTATTTCCTTATCGGAAAGACGATTTTCGTAATTGTTTATTTTCGAAGCAATCGTCCGTGGGAAATAACTTTCAATTTTCTGTTAAGTATACACATCGCAGTAAAGTATTCTGTGCAGCGTATCGTGTATTAAATATATATCCTCTCGTATAATATCTACCTCTATATAATCACAGAGTCAACGATATTTCCTAATCTCATTGCCTGTAATTTTTTATTTTCGCAATAAAAATGACATATCGCTGGACAGTCTGTAATAAGGATTACGTCGTGTGACACGATAGATATTTCATCGCTCGAAAAAGAAAAGAAAAAAAATTGCTTCACAACACAAGTCGAATCGTCGCTGACGATAATTTTTTCGGATGATTATCGTTAAATTATTAGATCATTTATATTTTCAAAGGTTACGGCGAAATTAGAAATTATACGAAGAGAGTACATCAAAGAGGCGATGGAGAAATTTTAGAGCAATAGAGAAGGTTGAAATTTTAATAAAAAAAAAAAGATAAATAACGTTACATGAAATAATTCATTGCGTTTGATTGAAAATTCTCGAATGCATGCTGTATATCGCATATCGTACAGCAGCTGGTCTTTTAGATAGCTAATCCATTGAAATGGTATTTAAAAAAATTCTTTTGAGCAAAACTTCCAAGAGATTCATTATCGAGGTTTTTGCCTGCGACGAAACGTAGCGAGACACGCAGTTGGAAAACGGCATAATCGAAAAGACGTTAAAACGAGTAGAAACGAGAGATATACACGAGCGATAAGATCGTCTAGCTGGAAGTTGGATCTTCCACGTTGAATTTGCATCGCAAAATAGAGGCTGCATCGCGGAGAATATAAGGGAACGTTGGGTAGGAAGAAAAGAGGAAGCTTCGCGGCCTTTCTCTCTTTTGTATATATATTCGACTTCGTGACTTCATTCCACCAAAGTCTCGGGAATCTCTCAAATCCCCAAGGGACTCTGTCGCAATAATCATCCGGCTGTAGGATTCGCAGTTTTAATGGAAATAGTTGAAAAACAGCAGGCTGATGGATGGAAAAATCTTAAATAGAAGTTTACATCGACGAGCTTTTTTTTCTTCGTTAAATGATGTAGAATTGACGTTTGATATTGTAAGAGAGTAACAGAAAAATTGCGAAACGCAAAATCCCCAAGAGTGATTGAGAATATCGTGTATGTATTTTTTTGTCAACGTTCATTCAATTATAATCATTCGAGATGAATGGAATTTGTAACTTGACATTTTTCAAATTCGAGTTCTCTTTAAACTTACCGAAGTCATCGATAAACTGTTTTTCCCATTAAGCGAATGAATAATTAAGTTGATTCCTCGGATCGTGATTGCATGTGAGTAGAATATAAATGTTAGAATGAGGAACAAATTGTGAAGGACGAGAATTGAAAAAATGCGTGTCTTTTTTTTCATCCGATAAATGATAAATTTCGTTTTCACGTGTACGAATTTTTGAAGCGATATCACTTGCATGCCGGGACAAAATGGAAGTGTAAAAGTACTCGAAGGTATGAATGCAGCTTTTATCGCTTATACGTACGTGTATATATATGTTGACACGTTGTACGAGGGATATATGCGCTTTGAAGCTCGTATCTCTATTTTTTGCACAATGGGATCGAAGCAGAGGATCGCGCTGGCCTATCTCTCGTACCAAAATTCGCAATCACTGCAAATACCGGACACTTTGATGCACTTGTTCGAAAACGAGGAAATATCTATTGTTGCACTCGACTCTTGAGAGTGGGATCACAGACGTCAAATTTTATGTAAAATCGGGGAATATAATACCATTATTTGCTACTGAAAAATCAATTACAAATCGTATAAAGCAATATTTTTCGTTCCCTATGGAAATGGTCAAGTGAAAATAACAAAAAGTAGGTTAAAAAATGGACATTTCTGCTGGTCAGAAAATCGAATTATCCGAATTCATTGCTGATTTTATTGAAAAAAAACTGTATGGAATTTGGATCTTTACCTACGAGGAATATTTTTTGTATACATTAAATGATATTATACATTCGATAAAATGTTGTATATTCGCTATTTTCTTTCATTTTCGTATTTTTCTGTATCATGCACATTATTATGGGGCATTTATTTCACGACGGACGTTTTATTTCGATGGAATGGTTATTAAGGTACTATCGTTGACGGACTTGGGCCAAAAGTTGTATAATTTTGAGGAAATGTGCGCGCTACTCATGCAGGCACAAGAAAAGAAGAACCGACCATTTCGTTATCGAGATGTTGATGAATAATGCTGTTATATTTTTGACACTTCTCGCGTAGGCCCTCTGCGTAATTACGTGTTTGTTTATAAAAATATCACGAGACAGATATGAAGGGAAAATGGTGGAATGATACATCAGGAATTTACAACGATGATGAAAAAAGATAATCATCAAAAAGTCAGTGTGACCGCGCCACGCACGTCATCATCTTTTTTCGTCATGTTTTTTGCCAGTAATAATCATGAGATTATCCAAACATATAGTATAAAAAACGAAATTCAACATTACGATCACACTTTTTCCCCCATTTTCAGACTTCAAAGTCTTGACTTTTGAATGAGACTGTAACGGTCTAGTACGTTGAGCGATGATGGGAAACAAAGACTGATAGGGGTGAAAGTAATCGAAATGGCACGGGGTATATTAACGCCGGATCAGCGCACGAAGAGCAGAGAGGGCGAAGGAAACACATTCGATAAGAATCAAACACGTGGATTGCGCTTTATCCGAGATTCGAGATGAACAGAGCGATTTTAAATACTTTTTGTACCCACATTGGGTCTTCTCATTTTTAGGTAACATTTGTTTTTTCATTCGTCGAAACTGAAAAGCTGATAATACATATTTAAAGACGCGATCAAATTCAAACTCGTTTGCAGACTCAACTCCATAGTTTCATAGGAATATTCAATTTCCCGTTAAAATAATACGGGAATTTTTGAGAGATTATTTCCGTCTGACTAAAATTTTTTTTTAGAAAAAATGAACTTTACGGCTTCGCATAGAGCATCGAATTTTCTACAAAGAGTTCCTGACTTTATCGTAATCACGGGCAAACATATTCTAATAAGTTGATTATTACCGACTATGCTTTTTTTATACTATCAGAAATTACTTGCTAATATGTTTTTATATCGTTCATTGGCGGTAGAAATTATTCATCTATAATAATGCTTTTGATGTTTTCGCACGGTTGTTCGATTTTCGTGCATTTTTTAAACTTCATTATTGTTGGGGCTTGTGTAATTCTTTTTGTAGAGAATTCCCTTGTGTGCAAAGCTATAGAGTTAATTTTTTATTGCGAAATTGAATATTTTAATTACCTGATTCTGTGATTGTGATAGAATCTTCACAATTGATATGTATTTTTCCTCCATAAATTTTATTCGAAAATTATGAAAAATCGACAATTTGCCAAAGAAAGGTTTTATTCGATCGAATTGATTTACGAATAATTGTTTCAAAAATGTTCTTTCTCTTTCTCTCAAATTGTTACGTAAGTCTGTCTCTATGAAGAATATATTTGAAATTTGAGGAGAAAAAAATGTCGTCGAGGTCCCCAAAGGCGTCTGGGAGAATAAAAAATGTCCTCCGGAGGGAAAAAGAAGGACAACGGCTTGTTCCAATTTCTTTTTTCTCTTTTTTTCTTCTTTTCTCTGTTTTACTGGCACTCGCTCTTCTGACTTTTGAGCTATGGTGTCGTTGAGATGTTCGATATATCGAATCGAAGACGAATGTCATTTGAATAATAAGATGAGGGTACGACGCTGCGAGGGAATAAACTCGTTCCTCAGGGCACTTTTGCATTTTTAACATCGCGCTCTCGAGGTCCTGGCTGTGTGTTTCGCAAAATCCTCGGGCTGCCAATGAAATCCGCGAATAACTGACGTATGTGCATAACCGATTTACAATTTTTATGGCATAGTTACACACAGTAAAAAAAAAACAAGTTCTGGTTTATTCAATGTTTTTTGTTTTCATTTTAAACGTACATATTTTGACGTTAAATATTTTCAAACTCGTAAACACGATTTTATCAGATCGATCAAAACGATTAATACGAAGATAAAAACGATAATACCGATTTTCTCATGAGGTTCAAACAGATGTGTCATTTTTCGACGGTTTCCATCGAGATTAGAGGTTTTTCAGTTTTTAACGGAGAAATTTCTTATTTTATTATGAAAAAAATTAAATTTGACAAAATATTTAAGTCACAGCTTGAAATGTCATCAAAGAAGTTCAGAATTTCGGTAGAATTCAGAAAGCGGATCACTCTCGATCGGGCTCTAACACGAAAAACCCTCAAAGAAGAAATTATAAGTTGACCTCCTCCTCTCAGGGTTCGAAAAATTTTCAACTTTTATTTTTCCATTTCTTGGAAACTATTAATTTTACAGAAAATGTTTACTAAAAAATATACAGATTCTGATGTTTTTAGACAAAAGATCTTATGGCTAACAGTGTAGTTGCAATCCCTTCGGCTAATTATCTCCAAGATTAATATTGTATAAGAGATATTGCGGAGAAATGATTATGTCCAAAAAAATGCATCATTCGATGACGACACTTTTTTGAAGATTGGTGAAATTTCTGCATTTACGAAAAATCTACATTTAGAACCTTTTTGGATGAGGCTTCTTCAAAACCTTTATATCTTTGTACACAAACCCTTGAACTTTTTATCTTTTTACTTTTTACTCTTTGAACCTTTAAAGGGTTTTCATGTACGAGCTGAAGCCAAGCTTTCCTCAAAAGTTGAGCCCAATCGGAGGCAACCCGCTTTCGGAATATTATCCTTGAATTTTAATATTTATTCCGCTTGATGGCGAAATAAATTTTTTTCGCTTCAACTTTTCCAATATATCGCGCGTATGAAATGTATATTTTATTGGCGATGCGATTACGCGATTCATTGATGCTCACCAGTTCCAATGGAATTTCAATGCCTGTATGAGAAGGGAACAGAAGAGAAACGAAGAATCGTTCGATCGATATAGTTCATTTTTATTCGATTTCGCTAAAGCTCCTTCCTTTATGCATATTATTTTTTACGATCTAAATATTCGCGCACGCGAAAGTCTCCAAAGTTGAAGGACAATAAAAAATGTAATTCAGCCACGTACGTATCGTAAAAGAAATACCGGTTTTGCAGTAAACTTTGTAGGATTTCAACGCACACAAACGCACACATAGAAATCTTATTTACCGACGTTCTCATCATTATTTCAATGTTCTTTTGCTTCTAGCTTTCTCCGTTAGGAGTCTCTACGAGGCGTTTTCTCGATGTTCATGCATGAACAACCAAGATTGTTTAATTAAATTGTGATTTAACACGCCATCGGGGATCACGATAGCTTGTAGAATTTGCGAATAATTTGGGCAAATAATTGGATATACAGGAAAAAAAAATTTCTTTCGGAAAGTTGGCTTTTTCTTTAGCCAGATGATAAATCATTTTTTAATCACAATTTTTGCCGAATTCTCGATCGTAATCCACGTTCATTTTCATCGATGTTTATTTTTCGAAAGCAACGAGTGGTGTTTATACTATCAAGGCTAAGTTCGAGGGATGAAATATTACTTTTTTTTACTCCTCGTGACACAAGGAAAATTGAGCTTCGTAATTAACGTTGTGACACAGACACAGTTTGTCTGTATATATTTATAATGAATTGCAAAAGCAGGAGGAACGCTTTTGAATGAACGATGTTCCGCGGCTCTACGATGTTGAGATACCAGAGACCTTTAGGGATTATAGTTAACTCTTAGGGTCGACCTTAAAGTTTCTTTAAAGCTGCGAGGCTGGAAAGCCCATTCGCGAAAAGTACGAACGTATATACATTATTTGATATTTCTTATCGTTCAAGACCTGTGTAGGTTTTTACCATGATAGCGCGCCGATTGTAGTATCAACCTTATCGATGTAATCATTCGGCTCGTATATAGTTGAGGAAGATCGTAAATCCTGAGCATTTTTCATGAGAAAAACATTCAAATAATTGATTTCATTTTCGTCAAAAGTTAAACGAGTCGAAAGATAAATTTCGATCCAATGAAAAATGTTACAGTCGAACGAAAACGAATCAAGCTTCGTCGATTTTCTTTATCTCGCGTTTATTCTTATCTTTGATCTCATCGCTGTTATTGACGATGGTATAATCTTTCGAAAAATCACAGAAAAAATGCCGAAATTGAAATTGCAAACTGAGTGGAAAGCAGCCACGTACCCAATTCAGATCAGATTCGGATGCAGCTCGAGTTTAAAACCGACGAAGCGGAAATTTGGGAACTACGAATCGTTAGACTCTGGTTCGAGCATGTTTTTATCCGAGGAATCCCCGATGAGTTATTAATTAATGAAGTCGAGCGGAGCAGACATGATCCCACGACTGCTGATCGGTCTAGTTTCATTAATTAACAGTTAGGTGCTCTTCCTTTGAAAAAAACAAAAGATATTACACGAACACCTTCGATGTGTGTCATTTTTGGACGTTTTTTGAGAACGCCGTGTCTCCGTGCGAAATTATTGAAAAAAAACTTGTTGAAGCTTGAAAACTCTGATTTTCAGTTTTATTCTTTCTACCATATATGATTTGCATTGATATTTAACGTTAAACCGGGAAAAAAAAAATTCGAAAATTTTACTCATGTTTGACATGTTATTGCATATGACGAGATAATTTTTTTTGACCAAGTCGACCAATTGCGGTCAAGCCTGGACATTTTCAACAATCTCATTATTTATTAATAAACATACGATCATTTTCAGTTTTCAGGCTTTTGCGGCCATTATTGTCTATATTATTCGAATGGTTAATTCCGGATGAGTGCCGCATTTGATATCAGTTTTGCGCCAATTAACCTTATTAATTAATACCAATACAATCAACCTCGTTCATTAGTAAAAATGAATTCACTAAAAATTTCGAACATCGGATGTACTTTTATCATTTTCGTTGATACTGCACGTAAACGTGCATGTACATAATATGAAAATATCGACAGCTTCGAGCACGACTGTTGCATCGAGTACCGAAACTGTAATTTTTTTTCCTCATAAATTTACAATTTTGGTGACACAATGAAACGAGAAAGGTTCGCGAAATACAATTTTCATGGTTCATGACTGACGTCCCAGAGTTGGAAAAGTCGATTTTTTAAACAATTTTCTTCCTTTTTTTGCACTTCATTATAATCGGTATTGATTGAATTTAAATTTATGTATCGAATGCATATAAATCGAATTGTATCTTGCGAATGATTTTATTCACCGTTTCAACGACAATTTTGTCGTTATCGGAAATATCAGTAACAATTTTCGACAATGAGAATTGAGTGAAACAAATAATGGACTCTGATGTCCCTCGGGCAGATTATTTTTCACGTCCATCACGATTATATCGTGATCCTCAGAATGCGCAGAGTTGTTTATTCCATCTCTTTCGTTTATTTGGTACTGTACAGACGGTATACACGGCTGCGATATTTCTCTTTGATGCACAAACGAAATTCAAAGGGCTTTTACAAACGATCTCGCTCGCTCTGTAATTACTCAAAGAGGTTTTTTCTGTTTTCTTTCGCAAGACGATCTCGAATCAGTTCCTCCAGATCAAAACTTTCTATTATGGTTAGTTTCTTCCGCTGCTTTCGATGTATTTTCTCTTCATGTTGGCCACAAAGAATCGAGCAAAAAAATGTATTTTCCAAATCAAAGATTCTCGTTTTATACCAACGAATTCCATTCGATCAACAGCTGCGCAAGCTTAATGATAATGATATAATTTATAACAAATATAAACACACCGCCATGTCAGTTTACATTTATAAAAAATACGTATACCAAGATCGTTCAAATAAAACAAACGAAAAATCTTTCATCGTGAGATCACTTCAAGTGTCCTAAAATAATTAACGACGTCCATCTTTTGAAAAATCGTAGATATCTCAGTGGAAAAATCGTTAAAAAAGTTTAATACACGTGGCAAGAATTTTTAACGAAGTTTATATGACGATGCATCGAGTTTTGAGTACGAAGGCGGTGTAAGAGTTACATTCTTACACACTTACAAGTGTGTTTCGAAAAAACAATTCTGCGTAGGGAGAATTGTTTTTTCGAAAAATAAAAGAAATCTTCGTTGAATCGTCTATAATAAAATGCACTTTTCATTCGTTTATTGTTGCCAGATCCTTCGCATCATGTCGTGAAAATAATAGTTTCATCGCCGTGTAGTCAATAAAATTCGAAATTGAAACGCCGGTAGTCCGTGCACGCCATCGCGAAACTTTCTATACCATTCAGTTGCAGATTTAATGAGAAAATCCTGTGATAGTACATTAACGTTGAAAATGCGTGTGAACGAATGACGGAACTTGTATGAACTTTAAAGCGATATAATTAAATCCTAATTTCGACTTGATTACGCGGCTAAAGTTTTTCCCGGACCACCCCAGCATCCGCTCACCAACGCACGGTACGCTTTCTCCACCCTCCGTTTTATCTAATGCCCTTTTCCGCCCTGTATACGAAAATTCACTCGTTTAATCCGGTGATGAGGCTGGTTTTCGTATAAAAAATCTGTCGCCATCAACAAACTTGGAATCGATATAGAGTGCCGTTAAAAAATTGTTTAAATTACTTTGGAAATCTCGAATTCGCTCTACTTATTTTTCGAAAACGTTCAAAGTGCAAAGAATTCTCCTATATACACGAATCCTCGCTGTGATTTTGATGGGAATTTTTTTGGCAGGATTGCGAAACGTACACGATCGATTTTTAATCGAATTTCGTTAGATTTGGATTAAAAGTGTTTTGTCGACGATCTCGCGAGTTTAGTGATTCGATACGCAAATTGTGTACGATCACGAGCCGGATAAACGCGCTGCTAAATATTCATTGTCGACGTATCGTGTGGTAAACTGATGTGAGACGGAAAGAGAAAGGGAGAAAAAAGGGTGGTTTATAATCCAAAATAGAATGGAATATATGCGTTCGTTCACTCGTCCTGAATAATTCAATGTTCAAATCGATGCGAAAATTCTCATGGTGATCGCGAAAGTTTGAATTTTGTAATGATTGCAAACCGGATATGTTTACACTCTATTAATACATGTATACATCGATATAGATATAACGTGTTTATGCAATATCGCTCGTACGTTATTTGGCCATTTATTCACAAATCAGGCAGGCAGCTTGGCAAGAAATGGAATGATAATCGGGGAGAAATTGAATAGATATCCGTTTTCATCTACCGTGTAGTTTTGCCTTAGTACATCATTCGATTTACATTTTCCTGCAAATTTGTTTTAATGTTTTTTTGAATATTTCATTATTTTGTGTTACGATCAGTGAAAGTTTCATTGTACAAATAATTGTGAGTGTAATTCTTCGCTCGGTTTTGATCGTCATTATTAATCGATAGTATATCGAATAAATATACTCGCCTATAATAATATTTACTTATATCGCAATTTATCGATAAATTTCAATGTGACATTTGGGCGATATTATGTCGTGAGTAATTTATTACGATAATCGCAAAATATCGACGTTAATGAGTGGAAAATCCCATCAGCAAGAATTCAGATGACACGTTCGATGATTCACGAATAAAATTTGCGACTAGAATCACGATTACACCCATCCTCTCAACAGTCTATCCATCCTTTTCGTACTTTATCGTTGTACGTATCATCGGGATAAAAGTCAGACAATTAAAATCACCATATAAATTAATGCAAAATCGAAAGAATTTAGCTACGTCCGGTATGAAAACTGTATAACGAGCAAAAGAGACGACAGAAAGATAGTTAAATTATAAAACAAAATTCTTCGATAGGTCGCCAGAAAAGCTCTCCGCGAATCGTAAAGAAATAACTCTTAGATAAAAATTCAATATGAGGTGAATCCAAGGATTTTTCTAGCAAAAATTCAGATGACACGTTCGATGATTCACGAATAAAATTTGCGACTAGAATCACGATTACACCCATCCTCTCAACAGTCTATCCATCCTTTTCGTACTTTATCGTTGTACGTATCATCGGGATAAAAGTCAGACAATTAAAATCACCATATAAATTAATGCAAAATCGAAAGAATTTAGCTACGTCCGGTATGAAAACTGTATAACGAGCAAAAGAGACGACAGAAAGATAGTTAAATTATAAAACAAAATTCTTCGATAGGTCGCCAGAAAAGCTCTCCGCGAATCGTAAAGAAATAACTCTTAGATAAAAATTCAATATGAGGTGAATCCAAGGATTTTTCTAGCAAAAATTCAGATGACACGTTCGATGATTCACGAATAAAATTTGCGACTAGAATCACGATTACACCCATCCTCTCAACAGTCTATCCATCCTTTTCGTACTTTATCGTTGTACGTATCATCGGGATAAAAGTCAGACAATTAAAATCACCATATAAATTAATGCAAAATCGAAAGAATTTAGCTACGTCCGGTATGAAAACTGTATAACGAGCAAAAGAGACGACAGAAAGATAGTTAAATTATAAAACAAAATTCTTCGATAGGTCGCCAGAAAAGCTCTCCGCGAATCGTAAAGAAATAACTCTTAGATAAAAATTCAATATGAGGTGAATCCAAGGATTTTTCTAGCAAAAATTCAGATGACACGTTCGATGATTCACGAATAAAATTTGCGACTAGAATCACGATTACACCCATCCTCTCAACAGTCTATCCATCCTTTTCGTACTTTATCGTTGTACGTATCATCGGGATAAAAGTCAGACAATTAAAATCACCATATAAATTAATGCAAAATCGAAAGAATTTAGCTACGTCCGGTATGAAAACTGTATAACGAGCAAAAGAGACGACAGAAAGATAGTTAAATTATAAAACAAAATTCTTCGATAGGTCGCCAGAAAAGCTCTCCGCGAATCGTAAAGAAATAACTCTTAGATAAAAATTCAATATGAGGTGAATCCAAGGATTTTTCTAGCAAAAATTCAGATGACACGTTCGATGATTCACGAATAAAATTTGCGACTAGAATCACGATTACACCCATCCTCTCAACAGTCTATCCATCCTTTTCGTACTTTATCGTTGTACGTATCATCGGGATAAAAGTCAGACAATTAAAATCACCATATAAATTAATGCAAAATCGAAAGAATTTAGCTACGTCCGGTATGAAAACTGTATAACGAGCAAAAGAGACGACAGAAAGATAGTTAAATTATAAAACAAAATTCTTCGATAGGTCGCCAGAAAAGCTCTCCGCGAATCGTAAAGAAATAACTCTTAGATAAAAATTCAATATGAGGTGAATCCAAGGATTTTTCTAGCAAAAATTCAGATGACACGTTCGATGATTCACGAATAAAATTTGCGACTAGAATCACGATTACACCCATCCTCTCAACAGTCTATCCATCCTTTTCGTACTTTATCGTTGTACGTATCATCGGGATAAAAGTCAGGCAATTAAAATCACCATATAAATTAATGCAAAATCGAAAGAATTTAGCTACGTCCGGTATGAAAACTGTATAACGAGCAAAAGAGACGACAGAAAGATAGTTAAATTATAAAACAAAATTCTTCGATAGGTCGCCAGAAAAGCTCTCCGCGAATCGTAAAGAAATAACTCTTAGATAAAAATTCAATATGAGGTGAATCCAAGGATTTTTCTAGCAAAAATTCAGATGACACGTTCGATGATTCACGAATAAAATTTGCGATTAGAATCACGATTACACCCATCCTCTCAACAGTCTATCCATCCTTTTCGTACTTTATCGTTGTACGTATCATCGGGATAAAAGTCAGACAATTAAAATCACCATATAAATTAATGCAAAATCGAAAGAATTTAGCTACGTCCGGTATGAAAACTGTATAACGAGCAAAAAAGATGACAGAAAAATAGTTAAATTAAAAAACAAAATTCTTCGTTAGGTCGCCAGAAAAGCTCTCCGCGAATCGTAAAGAAATAACTCTTAGATAAAAATTCAATATGAGGTGAATCCAAGGATTTTTCTAGCAAAAATTCAGATGACACGTTCGATGATTCACGAATAAAATTTGCGACTAGAATCACGATTACACCCATCCTCTCAACAGTCTATCCATCCTTTTCGTACTTTATCGTTGTACGTATCATCGGGATAAAAGTCGGACAATTAAAATCACCATATAAATTAATGCAAAATCGAAAGAATTTAGTTGCGTCCGGTATGAAAACTGTATAACGAGCAAAAAAGATGACAGAAAAATAGTTAAATTAAGAAACAAAATTCTTCGTTAGGTCGCCAGAAAAGCTCTCCGCGAATCGTAAAGAAATAACTCTTAGATAAAAATTCAATATGAGGTGAATCCAAGGATTTTTCTAGCAAAAATTCAGATGACACGTTCGATGATTCACGAATAAAATTTGCGACTAGAATCACGATTACACCCATCCTCTCAACAGTCTATCCATCCTTTTCGTACTTTATCGTTGTACGTATCATCGGGATAAAAGTCGGACAATTAAAATCACCATATAAATTAATGCAAAATCGAAAGAATTTAGTTGCGTCCGGTATGAAAACTGTATAACGAGCAAAAAAGATGACAGAAAAATAGTTAAATTAAGAAACAAAATTCTTCGTTAGGTCGCCAGAAAAGCTCTCCGCGAATCGTAAAGAAATAACTCTTAGATAAAAATTCAATATGAGGTGAATCCAAGGGATTTTTCTAGCAAAAGTATTAAATTAAAATAAGTTTGCACATGAAAATTCAATCTTTTTTTCAATTATCATTTTTCTCTGAATCAGGTTTTCCAAGTTATCTCTTGGACTTTTCGTTGTTGAAAATGCCACCTTGAATCTCGCCCGCGGAAGAGCTATAAGAATATTTTTTTACGAGCAAGTCTCTTCGTCGGGCCTCGCTCGTAAGTAAAAGAGAGGAAAAAAAAGAACGAAGGCGTGGGATTGTTCCGACCTGTATATGAAACTCGGTCCGTTGGGTGGCTGTACAAAGTAACACCTCGTCGTAAATATGAACCATGAAATTGTGCCCTTCTGGGCGAAGATGTGTATATAAATTTGAGTAGAGCTTAAAAGTCCAAGGGATGCTCCAGTGATATTCCAAGTACTCGAGAAAGTTTTCGTTTATGACGAAAAGTGGTAGCAGTAAGCAATTGGAAAAATAAGAGAATGAAGGAAGGCAAAAATGAAGGATTCTCAAACCGAGACTAATCAGAGGCACACCAAAAATTAACATATTGCAACTCATTTGAAAAACGTTTCAGTCACCACATTTTTTAAATCTTGATTGAGATTAATTAATGATAAAAAAATGTCAATTAGACGAAACAAATTATTTTCAATGAATACTATATTACAGTGATTTTTCATGAAACGCGGAAAAAGTTTCCATACGTACGTACATTTTCAAAATTTCTAGTAATTTTCGTACCAAAAGAACCAGGTAACTATTTTAATCCCTCGTGTATTTCCGATAAGCTTCTAATTTGTATTCGCCTTGTTGTAAATGCAATGTCGTTCTTTTATTTCCAAAACACGCCATGATCCTGACCATCTCTTATTTCGCATTATCAGCACGTTTCGCGTTTTTTTCCCTCACGTTGTCGCTCTCGGCGTTTGCGTGCCGCATTTGATTGCTTTTTCTCTATACGTATATCGGAAAAATCTTCGTGGTTTTCCACCTTTTCCCTGCCTGTAACCCCCTCATACTAAAGTTTCTTTTCACTTTTACACCTGAATATTAATCTTTGCACAGTATGATGCGGTTTGCCCTTTGTATCACGACCATCAGGGAAGTCGTTCGTCGTGCAAAGCTCACATGTACCTGCCTCATTCTCGAAAATGTCCTTTGTCCATTTTCTATAATCTCCGAATGATATTTTATTTCCAGTTTTTCAATTTTGCAAAAAACTTTTTTAAACCTCATACATTGAAAAAATATATATATTTTCCCGATCCCAGGTATACGCGAAGAAACCTGCGATATAATTGCAAGGTTTTTTTTCTCGTATTTTCGAGTGTTTCGACCATAATGTCGAATGTAAATGAGTTGTCTCATTATTCATGCGCCAGCCGTAACGCTTAAAATTTGATGCGCCGTATACGTTTGTTTTGCTTCGTTTTCGTGGGCTGATGTGACGGGAATTTAAATGTTTCCTCTTTTTGCGTAATTCGAAAATACAAATTCCATTTTTGTGCTGACGCACGAAGGATTAAAATAGTGCTTTCCGGTGCTGTACGATTTTCGGTATCATCACTGTAGTATTGGCGCAAGAAACGCGTGACGTGCTTATAATGTAAACGTTATCGATTAATCAATCGCTTTGTACAGGGTAAAAATGGCGAAACCTCTGACGATCTCGATCACGTTCGGTATTTACGACTTGACGTATGGTACGCGTGCAAGCATACCGTACGACGTATAACTTGTGCGGTTATTTTCCGTTATGCGTCAATAGGTTTGATGCTTAAATCCATTATTCGAATGTCATCGATAACGCGAGTCGTAAATTCGAAATCAACGCGGTGTATCCTGCGGTTTAACCACGAAAAATCCGTAATAAACGATCATAACGATAAATATAACATTCCAATTGACTTCCGGACGCGACCACCCTATTTTCCATAGATAGCGCTGCTTTTATTTTAAGGGGAAGGGGGGAGGAATCTCTTCAGATGCCCTAAAATGAGTCGTACTTCATGATATTTTTTATAAAAATGGCCTTTAGCGAGAAAATCGTGAAATGTTTGTCAGCAACATCAGTACGCGTTCAGGGCGGGTGATTGAAGGAATTTTCATTAAAAAAATACAGAGACTTTGAAATCTCGAAAAAAGAAGGTCTTGAGATGAAAATGCGGTCCATTGCCGTATTGGCGCCTTCGAACGGAATATTTTTCTTCTCGGGATATTTTTTCTGTCGCACAAAATAAGCGAGATATTCAAGGTGGTCTAGTTATGTGAAACACCCTGTATATGGTTGCTCACAGATGAAATTGGTACTCAATTTCGTATATACGCAATAACAATAATTAACATCATCTCGTTTACGGTATTATCATAAATTATCGATCACTGCTGTGCATCAATCAAATGGAAGGCTGATCAAACGATGCAAAATTGCAATCCCCATTCGCAGTGCACGAAAATTAATTTCGCGGTTATATCTTTGTGGCAATCCGTATTATGTATATTTGCTCGTATAAAACTAAATCGAAACTAATTGCATATGCGAGCCTGTCCATCTCGCTTATTTCAATTCTCCGCACTGTTGTCTATATACGCTACACGATACTCACTGTCGTTAACTGAGCTTTCTCAATCATCGATACGTGAAGCTCTCCAAAAAGATTTAATTAACACACTGGGGAATGGTCGATGCGTTTGTCAATATAAATTCGTCGTACGTCAATATTTAGAACGGTACTTATGGTAGCTTTCATCAAAAACATGACAAAAAATATAAGGCATGACGCTTCAACAAGCGTAAAAGACATTTTGCCCCAATTGAAAATAACATGAAATTCCTACAGCTTCGACTTTGACCAAAGGTTTTATAAATCGTTACGAATTTGTATAGGAAAACAACAACGACCTCCATAGAAATTAATAATAATAATGATGACAATATTGTAACACCAATAGGCGTAATAATAATGCAGATTAATTATAACAGGAAGAATTGTCGTTATTACCGTTATAACACAAAAGTTTTATGTCGAAAGATTGAGTTTCAAAAATAGTTGGAGTAATTACGAAAAATCAGCATGAAATATCCCATATAAGCAGGAGTATATGTAACTGCGTATAAAAATGTTGCATAGACAGTGGCGAATGTCTCTGCAGCCTGGAGTAAACAACGTACTATTCTAATTTAGTATAACATCGCGCATGTTGAGTGTATACGCTTACTTCTAGGCGACAAACACAGAAATCGCATTTACCGCGTGAATGCTTTTCCGCGGGACGTCGAAGCACACACATCGCGCGATGCTCTCTTCCGGCTCTTTTCCCATGTTCACCATACGAATTTTATGCACGTATACGTATTTCTCCTACATTAAGCGAGTGAGAACTCGATGCTTCGAGCCTTCTGCAACGACGATTTTTTTCCTTTTTTTTTTTTGTAAATGCAATATACGATTGGGGAAGTTGTCGTCACATATAACACGTCTGAATTCCTCTCTGAGAGGAAATGAATACCACAAATGCCGTATGCGTAACGGCTGTGAATTTTCAGATACTCCACGAGCGCAGCGTTGTGTGAATTTTAACGCGAGACGAACAATCATCGTTGTAACAATTTTCATGTTATTAAAAAGAGTTTTTTTTTTATATTAAAATCGTCCTGTGATCAATTATTACTCGTGCGCGTTGTTTTACTGTATATCGATGGACAACAATGAAAATCCAGTTTTTCAGGCTAATTCGTTGGCAACATTTGACGTGAAAAAAAATCAACGATAAAACTTTATGGAATATATAAAAGTGTGCATACAGAATTGGAGAAAATAAAATCGACGTCGTTTTGAAGAGATTGCAGAGGTCCAATTAAGAATTATCATGAAGCAATAATAATTGAAGAATCAAGGACAAGGCGTCACCGAAAATTCAATTGCAATTTTTTTTTATCGCGTTTCATTTTTCGTCATTGTTATTGACACTCTGTGGGCATGTCCGATTTCGCGATACAATTAAATTCGAGCGCTTACACTTGTTCTAACGCAAGTTGTCCTGTCTCTGATGTTAAATGTGTTTTATTTCGTCTTTCTGCAATTTTTTCGTGCTTCCTGATATTTTCCTCACGTCTGATGGAGACGACCTGCTGGTAACCTCAATCAGCAGCTTGTGACTTGTGACTGGCGTCTTCACGAGACGTAGAATTTCTTTGTTGTTGTACCACTGAATGAGAGAAGAAAGGATCCCCAGAGCGACCCTCGCCACGTCGTCGCGAATTATCGCTGCTACTTTTTTTTCCTCTTTTTTCGACGTGAGAGTCGTCGATTCAACGTCGTCGCGACGGATAAAAAAGGTGGAGGGTCCGCGAGTGTGATGGAAGAGAAGGTGATTAGAGATATCGACATAAAAGAATCCTTTCACCCGGTTTAATCGTTCGATTTCACCGATTGATGAAGAGACGGCCATTTCAAAACAAATGAAGGAAAAAAAGGTCCCTAAGAGTTTTATTGTTGAAAGCCTCGCCCAAAGTATAATTGAAGCAGTTGAGGAAAAAGATACGACCGTTTTTTATGAACACTTTAACTCGTCAATTTCTCAATGAGATCATCGATATCGCTTCCTCATTTATATTAAATTCCTAACGTCCGGGTTTATAAATGAACGATCTGTCCAATTGCGATTGCACTTAATCTAATGACACGAGTGAGTAGATTTTTTTTATAATAAAATTTATCACGAGGAGGACTGGAATTCAGGAATTCAGTTTCGCTGGAAATTGCTTTATTCCAGCAACATTTTTAAAAGCCAATTTTTTCGAAATTCTGTTTTCCGCAAAAATCCGCTTTTTTTTTTAACTCGAAGCACTGAAGCTATCATAGGGTATGGTTTTTGTTTTCTTTAGAGGAGCGGTAGCGTCTCGATGTCAAGTAACTCAAAAAGATTTTAAATACACGTAAAGTTATAATAGGAAAATAGCCGACAAACGGCAGGGGGCAATTTCATTTAATGAAGGAAATATTTGAATTCGTTCAATTTTAGTTTTTAATTAATATTGAATTTAGAATATTAACATTTTCTAGAATATCAATGAAATCGTTATTTTTCTGTATTATATTCGTTGGAATTGAGTGCCATCCGAGGCGGAGGAACGTGAGACATTCACGTCGTCTGTACATTTTACAAATATTTAACCGACAGCTGCGACAGCTTTTGGGGCACTTTGAAAAAAAAACCATTAAATTTTCACTGACCGAGACAGCTTTTCATTCTCCAGCCAGTATTGTCAGAGATGGTTGACTTTTCATCTTAAGTCTCTCTGCGCTTCCTCCCCGTTTGCGCTAGGCACTGTCTTCCTCTTTCTCAAACGTTTAAATATTTCAACATTCTCCTTTGTTCGAATCGTCAAAGAAAGTCTTTGCATTATGAGATGAAAAAGGGATTAAAACAGTCGGAGTAAAAACCGTGCGATGAATGGGAGAATATATATAAAAGCTCGGCGAAATAAGACAAGGGTTGGCGCAGATGAAAGGGGAGCGAATCGGAAGAATTGAAAAATGTACATTTTGTGACAAAAAGATGATGAATTACAAACGTAAAAAATTTAAATGTATCAAAATGATTGAGAGGAATGTATTTAAGGTGATTTAATCAAAAATATGTGTTCTTTTTCGTTACTGTTATTTCGTTCGTCTTGGGAATTGTCTTTTTTTTGCAAACTATGAAAAGTAATTCGAAATAAAAATAGATTTGGTACAAAATTCTTATTAATATGTTTATCGATAATGTTATATTTTTAAATAAATTTTAGTCGTACAAGAATCAATCGAACTTTGACATTTACAAACTCATTAGGATTTCGTCGAACAAAAAAATAATGAGGTCCAAGTGATTAATGTGGAGTTCTGATCTGCCGCTATACGTGTTCGGTTTTATTATCCACGTTATAAACTCTTAAGGGGGTCAGTACTAGATCTATTTTTTCAAGAAAACAATACTCCGAAAATTACAGATTTTCGCAGTAAATATACGCAGAAAAATGCTATAGGAACTATTATATCACAGTTGGACCCCTAAATGAGGGTATTCAATTACATACAATTATATAATCATAATTATTAAGGAAATTTTTTTAAATTGGTGCTCTAAAATTGAGATATCGTGGCAGCTGAATTAAAGGGCTAACTTCGGGCAGCCCCACCAGAACGGTATGACTTTCAAACATTCTCCTTTATGCGTATAAAAAGTTTGGGGCTCTAGAAAAATTTTAATATGAAAAAAAAATTCTTAAAAAAAGTCGTCGA
Source organism: Heteropelma amictum (assembly GCA_959613375.1). Classification (NCBI taxonomy): domain Eukaryota; kingdom Metazoa; phylum Arthropoda; class Insecta; order Hymenoptera; family Ichneumonidae; genus Heteropelma; species Heteropelma amictum. The sequence continues at coordinate 10,133,618 of OY390726.1, read as the reverse complement.
ACAGAAATCTTTAAATGACTCAACAGAAGAATGTATTTTAAATACACAAGCACAATTGCGTTCGGTTTGTCCCTTCCATACCCACAAGTCGTATATAATATACGGCTATTTGGTGTGTGAAATTTACAGTGCTCTGTCCGTAAACGCCTCGCTCCCAAAGGGTGTATGGCGAGAGAGCTGCCAACGTCAGTGATTACCACCCTCGTGCTGCACGACCTCACAACGTCATTGACCATTCTGCCCGTAATTTCCTCGGAGTATCGTGCAACTTTGATCCAAAGAGCTTAAGAAACTCTAAAATGCTTTCCGGTCAAGCGAGACCTTGCGCAAAAGCTCATCGTTCGTATGCTAAATCTTACGAAAATCTTTCCTACAAAGTTCTTCGTGTTCTACCATGCTGCGACAAAGTAACGACAATTTCGTATTTACCATGTCAAATCCCGCCTGTAATCCCAAGCCCCGAAACTGCCAAAGTCTCGTTCACGTTTTGTTTTTTCGGACGTAAAGATGCCTTTTACCCAATGACAAACCTGCGCAGCCCTAGACTTTTTTCATAAGAGTTTACTTCGTTTTCCAGATTTTTTAGGAAATTGCGGGAAATTTATTTCATTTTCATTTCAATTTCTCAGAAATCATTGACAGATGAATTAGTTGACGGTTTGGGACAGTTTTTCGCGATTTTTCCAATTTCATTTTTACTTTGATTGTATATTTTCATCGCGCTATGGAAAAGTATCCGAGTGTAATGTGAGAAATTTGCGAATTAAGAAAAAATCGCATGCGCAATTGGAGAATTTGTAATCGGCGATCAATGTGACTATTGTCAGTCTCGAAATGATGAACATAAAAGTTGACCCTCCGTGTGTACACTGGGTCCTTTAAGAAACGGTCGAAATTTGAAACTCAAATACTTTTCCGCTTTTTCCGATTTTTTTCCGATTTTTTGAAAGCCTAGAAAACTTTGCTGTTGTTGTTTGTTTATTAATCAAACACACATTTCTTGCTAGTCGTTCCAAAGTTATTTTGTTGTTAAAAAGGGTCGCAAAAAAATGTTTTTCCACGCCCATGTACTTAACGTGGTTCGAGGAGTTTCAATTTCAAACCCAGATATGTTTATATTTTTCTGATGTCTTACCTGCTTGAGCCAACCACGCCACAAATCTCGATCCCATGGGTGCTGAAATCCCAGATATATGTGTCGCGTTTCCTGATGAATCTCGTGCTGACATTCACGATCCTGTTGATGTTGTCGTTGGATGTTACCCAATCGGGGAAAGCCCGTTACACGAAGCACGAGCTTACCAAGACGGGATGGCGCGTAACATACAGCCCCGCCCGAACCACCAAGTTCCATCCATTCTGGTCGTGAATCTGGACAACCTGAGGCAACATGATGAATGAGCGTAAAGCCGAAAGAAAATATAAGTGAAACATCTTTTTTTTTCTGATAAAATCAGAAAAAGTGACCGTAGTGAGGGTAGATATTTCAAGTTCGTCAGCGGAATAATTCGTTAAAAGGATGATAATTTTTTGCGTTCATTCAGTTTTTGGAGAAACAAAACTAACGTAGTCTCTCTTCCGATTTCTCTCTCATTTCGATGATATTATCATCGAAATGAAAAATTGCTCAGAAAATTCTGAAAAGAATCGCTCGACTTGTCAGACATATTGGATTTTTTCCTTCGCTTGTCGAGGGAATTTTCGCGCTTCGTGAGCGCCGAATAAGTTTTCCCATGACAATGCGGAACAAAGGATCTTTGTCGGATGATCATGTACACGACATGATACAGAGGGAGAGAGACGACGAGCATTCGACAAGTTGTCCGTTGTTTGGCGGATGATCTCGGATGAGAAATCTCATAGATTCGAAGGGAGATGCATAAGCACGATAATGTATTTCATCTTATACGAGCCACGAGCTGAAAAATCCATGAATGCTTGCCCTTACGTATACATCCGATTCGAAATGAAAAAAGTAAGAGAAAAAAGTAAGAAATCGATAGACAAATTTTCAATTCCATCCAAGTGGATTTTTATTGAGTCTTATTCATCTAATATATAAGAATAAATAGTTGATTTACATTTTTCCTTTTAATAATGATATCAACACATTTACTTTCGTCGGGGATATACTTCAGTGCTGGTTTATGGTAAGACCGTATTCGAAATTTCGAAATTGTGTCGCGTTCGATATGACGTATTAATCTGCCAGTCAGTCAACGAGAAAGAGCCAAGAACTCGTTCGATGTGCATGTGTATAGGATGGGAGAGAAGCTTTTTAAAGGAGCTTGTAAACTTTTAACATCCTAAAGGCTCTTTTTAAAATATTTACCGAGTGATGCACCTATATACGTGTGGTTTATTTTGCACTTGCAAAAATGCGATGTGTTTTACACCATTGTGCGTATAAAGATTGTAAACTATATGCAGTTATATGTAGAACCATGGAATCATCGAAAAACTGAATTTCTGCCAGGAAAGCTCGTTAAGCAGACGCTTTGTGGCATCGTCGGAACTTGAACGTGCGATATTGTGCGGCCAACTGCGATACGAACAACGGCTCTAAGCGTTTCTGTAGATCAGCAATTCGAAACTGCTATCCTCGAAATGTTTGCACAAAAAAAACAATGTTTCGAACAATGATTTTTCTTTAGGAAAAATCGTTTTTCGTTATTCATCAATGAATATAATGCTTGCTTTTCCGGGGGAAGAGAAACAAGATTTTATCGAATTTTTTCATCGTTCAAGGCCTCTTTTGCCAAAAGCCACTAGCGGACGTCTTGAAGACATGGGAAGTTCTTCTCTCTCTTCAAATGATCGTCAATGCCGATAACATTTTTTATTCTCGATCAATCGAAGAGGGCAAATAGGCAAATAAATTTTGAAAAGATTGTCGACCGGAAGCTGCGCTTAAGACAACAAAAAGCGATGTATTGTATGTAGCTGTTGTCTGTTTTTTGACATCCGGTTATACCTAGAAGTAACGGAACAGGGGCAATTAGTAGACGACTATAAATCGCATGGCTCCAGCTGCCCCTCGATATATCGCGGTGCTTATAGAACAATTAAAACTTTTACCAGCTTGTTTCTTGTAAAAGGGCATCTTCTTCTTTTCTTTTCCCACCAGTTTATGGTTTGTCCAATTTTTTTCTTTTCTCTTCATAGTAATGCCCCCCCCTTCTCTCTCTCTCTCTCTCTCTCATGTGAGTATGAACAAATGCGAAAAAAGTTGAGAGTATAAAAATCTTTTTACGAGACTGTCGTCGATTGCCTGAAGGGTTAAGAACGAGCTCGGATCTACAGGAAAGTGCATCGTTCAACGTTTACTTCGCTTTGACGATATCGTTTTTCAATCTTAGAATATAATAATTGAAATCCGCGGTTATTATACGAAATACATACATACACACATCCACGTATGTATATAAGTATATACTATATATATATATAAACACGCGAGAATGCTGAGGTTTAAAGAAAACGAGAGGTAAAGCGAAGGTTACGTTTGAAGACTGTGCATGATGAAACCATCGCTTCGAAAATTTTCGTGAAAAAAGGAGAGAGCGCGCGAGAAGATTTGTTTGCCGGGAATCGCAAAAGTTATCTCTGTCTCTTTATTTCTTTCACTCACTGTTGGTTAGGAGAGAAGAGCGTTTGACTTGGCTGCTGTGTATAACGATCCACCTATCACGCCCCGGGCTATATAGCGAATGAAAGCGATGGAAAACTCTCGGATGCAGCACAGCCGGGACCTTTCAATCCCGGTAATGGTCTGCTTCTATCCTTCATCCCTCTTCTTTTTTTTCGCCACCCTTCCCTCCTCCGATTCACCTCACACCTTTCATCTTCTTCCATCATTTTATTTCTCAACTTTTGCCTCTTCACTCTTGATTTATTTTTTTGGTAATGCTTTTAAACATTTTTTTCCTCTATCGCTCCATCTCCAGCTGATAACTCGTCAATTCCGTCAATTCGCAACGAATTATTAAATACATTAATAAAACAACTCCGCCCCATTGCTGGTACAAAAGCCTTTAATTGATCGAACATACGACGGATTCTCAAATTTTGAGAAGATGAAAAAAATGTTATATAAATTATCAATTGTAATAAACAAAGGAAAAGTTGTCGAGATTTCTCAACGTGTTTTATTCTCGTTCGTGGAAAAACAAAAATGCGACAATGAGGGTAAAGAACTGCGACACGCGTCACTTTTTTTGAATGCTTGAATGCTTGTCAAAACGAATAGAATGACAAGAAAACGTCTGTGAAAACGATTTGCTAATAACATTTTGTGATCCTTTGCAGTGTGCATCAAAAAAACTTCACTGAGAGTTTGTAACCGTTCAGTTTGTGTATCTAGGAAAGATCGCTGACATTTTTTCATTCATCATGCAGAGTTCAACGAAGAAAAATATTACTTATTACTTTGAATATGAAATGTATCAAATATAAAGTAAAGTATACATAAAAAAGAGAGAGAGATATATAAGAGCCGTTTATTTTGAAAGTAGCCTAACTCTGTTTTTCAATGTTTTCCGGTTACCATGGATACGTGTGGAACTTCATGTTTTTTATCAGTTCCCTTAATTATCTCGATTTGAAGATAAATGAAGTTAGGCCACTTTCAAAATAAAATAAAACCGTGTTAATACTGTATAATGTTTTTACGTCATATGTATTTCATATTGATAAGATTTTAATACATACTATTGATTCAAAATATTAATGATACTTTGTCTTTTACATGCGAGTTGTTCTTCCAGCTCTCAGAACGCAAATGAAATATACTTCGTGTAAGGTTATGAAAAATAATGGCACAGTTTCTTGGCCTATTTCTTTTACACGTACACGGGTTTCGTCGATATTACAAAAATATTTCATATTGACGATTTTATCATTGTGACTCAATTCGAGGATAGTGGGGATATTAATTCTTTCCTGACATCATAGTGTGATTTCAACATTAGTTGAATATGAGCACTACAATTCCATCACACCGTGACGCTGATAGGAACTCTATTTGAGCATTACAATTTTGTTACGTCGTGATGCTCATATGAGCCCCATATTCACGCATTTATTGTTGTATATTCGTGAGCCGATCTTCTTGGAGCGGGGAATTCAACGTATGTATGCTCGTGTAAAGACAACGTGATCTTTCCTATGACTCATAGAGGTTCTACATATGATGTCAACATGAGCTACATGTGTCTATCTGGGTCAACATTCGATTTAAAAACGCCGCGCTGATACGCCGATATATATAGATACACGAACGCTTGCGCACACACTAGCCCGCTCGCGTTTAAAGGCAGACGGCGAGGTGTGGCTTATCCCCACTGTTACAATTACGCTTTGCGATCTTTTCTCGAATATTTCTCGCTTGTTTTTGCAGATACGAAGATAGACCCAGGATTCTTTCTTGTGTATTTTTCAATTCTCTACAACTTTTGTTTGAAACTTTTTTCGATTGAACGCCTAGATTTCGAATCAATTGCATCTGCAACTCTTCTTCGCATTTTTCGCAGTTGTCGGTGTCTGATTGTAAAAAAAAATTAGCACTATTCGATTCAGCGTCATCGAATTATCTTTACACATATAGTTTTCAGGCCTTAAGGCAAAACGTGCTTACTTTACGTGTTGTTGACTGGCCTACTATTTTAAGGTAAATGCGAGCAAACGTGACAAACGATCTTTGCGTTGTTATTTCAAAGCGATACTCCTTGAATAATGTGTGCGAATACGTGTCTTACAGTCTCTTTTGTACAGCGGAATAAGCTGCTCAAGAATGGAAAATTGTCCTTGGTCCTTCGGAATACTAGCGCGTTGACAGCCTGGTAAAGCGTCTATATGTATTCAAACAAAACATTCGCATTTTCTTTAAATTCTACATGAAATTACATAGATATTATATATGTTTGTTTTTAAAAGTAAATCGCACTTACTCTCAGACGCGCTCAGAGTCGGAATTGGAAACAAAATAAGCATACTAAAATACAGGTTTCATGTTTAAAAATATTGTTTTTCTGGCGACGTTGAAACCGAAGGAACAATTGCATTTTTGAAAACCAAGAACTCGAGGTTTTTGAGTCTGCGATGCGCTTTTTTTTAATATGGACTGTCACGACAGAAAGAAAAAGAAAATTTAATAGCTGCGTAGTTGAGGTAACGAAATTCAATTGCTATTAAGAATTATTATAAATTATTTTTTCCAGCATGCTTTTTTTTATAATACTATTTTGTTATTATCGATAAATATATAAATCGGTAATAACACGCTACCGATATATTTATACATAAATCAACGGATTGAACATCTGTTCCTGTGTTATTTATTTCATAATAAGTTGGCAAAGTGATTATGAACAAAATTAAAGCTCGCATTTTGCGCTTATAAGTTATGTGCGTAAATATCTCGTGACTTTTGTGTATTCTGTGCTTCTCGATTTTTTTCAAGGTGCAGTATTCTAAATATGCTCCCTGCGCTACCCCTAACCTTTGCTCGAGGGTTGCCTCCACTATGCTTCTACATCGAAGATTCGGGGGACAACTTCTGAAAAGACTACGTGTGGAAAGTACTTTTTCGTCCGCTGTTTATACTCTGAATAACAGCCATGAAACTTGTGATAATTATCACCATTGATGTATTGTCTAAATTTATTTATGCAACTTTGTTCATATTCACAATTTCGCCTATTCAAGTTGAACAGAAAAACCTTTCTGATGCCTTTCCTTGTAAATATTGTTTCCTTATTTTCTTGTTCCAAAATGTGGATTCTGAGTTCGGAAATTTTCATTGATATTTGACCCACATTACCCCTCTGTGGTGTCAGAATGGAAGATCGAAATCGAATCTACATAAGAACTCAGGAAAGAAGAATCATATGCAAATATTTTTGTGTATAAACGTTAATTTTTGTTCCACAATGAATAACGAAATTAATTGGGGTCTGATGTTGCCACCGTTGTAACGCAATGAAAAATTAATTTAAAAATAATATTAGGCAGTGTTTTTGGGCATTTTGGGACGAACAAATAATTCAAAAAAATAATTAGCGGTACTCATATCGAATGAATTGTAATGAATATTCTAATGAGAATAATACAGGTACATTATTGGGACAAGCAAAGTCACTTTCACGCTATCTTAAATAACGTACTGTTGTAAATCTTGTGTCAACGCCACGTATGAAGTGGGGGCAGTCTTGTGCGGATGAATTCACGGTTATTTAAATAATACCGATAAAATTACGAAACGAATTCGGACTGCGAGTAGGGGTACCTTATTTCATCCAGAGATAGTACTGCAGCTGAATTCCCCTCCCAACTCACCGAAAGCATTATTATCTTTTGCCACTTTGGTGTATATAAGACCGATTTTCGATACATTTTCGAAAAGACATCGTGAAACTCAAAAGTTATTTCCACGGATTAGTCTCCGGGATCAGCGCCGAAACGTAGTTGGATTCGTAACTTTACGTTAACAGAAAAAATCGATCATGCGGTAAGTATTAATGATTATCTAGTAATCACTGTTTGGAAATGACTAGAATCAAACAATAGATGGAATCGCCCGAACGGCGATGAGTCTATTTAAAAAAAATATATTATTTTTATGTTTTATTTAATTAATTATCTCGAGTTCTAAGGAGTTAATGATTCTCAAATTTTTTTATTGATCCGATAATAACATTCTCTGTCTATATGCCAAAAAGAGAAAAACATCTACCGAAAAATGACATCACGATTGAAGCTTCTCAAACGAAAACCAGGATAACGATTTTTATTGATATATTCGTAATATTTTATTCCAATTCAACACGATTCAACAGTTTAACAGTTTTTTTCAAATCATTCCAGTGAAATTGTATATTTTTTATATTCTGGCAATTCCTTTGTTCCGGAATGTCATCTTTTATATATAGGCCGGGCGTTAATAATGGCTATGTAGTTTTCGCATTAGTCAAGATGCTTCTGTGGAGCGCTCTCGCAGGGAACATAAGAGTGTTAGCATCCGAATACGAATCGGACCAACAATATCAATTGAATCAAGAAAACCGACCGTACGAACTGCACCGTATATACGCGAGAAGTGCCGATGGTACGTACTCAATGTTCATTACTCTAAAAAACGACGAAACGTAATGAATGTGCACGCACATCGTGTCCAAATTTCCATAGTTGCAAGAATATTCCCTCGTATAGACGTATAACAGCAAAATTGCTGGCTTAGGAAAAAAAAGGACAGTACCCTGGCAATTATTGTACACGATGAGGAAGTTGTGTTTCCGTGAGAAATTGTAGCTGTTTGAAAAAAAAATCTGATCGTCAATTAAATCTATATAAACATTTGCTGACATCAATTTTAATTGGGTCTGAAAACAATGAAAACCAAATTAATGTTATCATAATGACACGCTCCTAAAGTGTGGTAATGAATTTGATGCCTTTTCAAATTTCCGAAATTTCACATTTTAATTGCTTCTTTTATAACCTCCGAAGGAGATAGTTCGTATTTTAATTATCATCAGTTGTACTGTCATTAGGCACATTGTGTGACGATATATTCATTGTTTGTGTTGACAGGAATTTCGGAGGATGGTCTAGCTGACGGAAACACGGTGAGTAACGAAATAGCGAAATCGTGGTGTGACTAACGGACGAAAAGACACACTGGTGTTCTTGTTTTCAAAAGTACTGATCTCGAGGTGTAATGCTCTCGCCGTTAATTTTCTCTTAATTTCCGCTATACGAAGGTTGTCATTGAGTTCACCGTCGACTATAATATCCCTCCAAAGTTAGCGAATGGCGCATGGATTGGGTTTAACGCGCAACGAATCGAATCATAACGGTGTCATCCGCGAATTCGAGAATACAGCTGACTGGGCCGTCTCTTTCATTAACATTTTCGTCATCCGCATTATGCATTTAGCAGCGATATAGCTTTCACAACGAAAGAGGTGGAGAGAGGAGCTTTGTTCAAAAATTCAAAAATTCAAAAATTCAAAAATCGTCCTAGCTCGAAACTTTGGCCCTTGTGCTGAACCTCATCCAAGGCTTTCCAAGGATATCTAATAATCAATGTTCATTTTTTGCAATTACATGTTTTTGAATCCACATGTAATTTCACAAAAAATTACAGCAGGACACACCAACGATATTTCCCGACACCTGCGGTGACGTCGTAGCTCGGGCAGCAGAGTTGTTTACAGCACTGGACGGTTCGAACGATGACCGCCAAACTGTGATCAAGCTTTTATCCACCTGTACACGTGCGCAGCGACAAGAAATCGCCAGGGTATATAGCGAGAAGTACAACAAGGATCTCATCGATGCGATGGACGCTAAATATTCGTCAGATTACGAGTTCAATTTGCTCACGAAGCAACTGACAGTCCCCTTGCCGAGAGTTTTGGCCGATTTCTTGTTTGAGGCAATGCAGGACGCAAAACTCTATAAAATGAAATACGTTTTAACCCCGCTTGTCGATGATGCAACAACAGCAGCAATGAAAGAACTTTTCGATCAACGTGGGTGAAATTACCTCCAGTTTATTCTTCATTCATCAGCGAGCTTTTTCCTTATTATTATTTAAGAAAGGATAAATTAAAAAAAGAACCGGAAATAATGAGGCTAACGATTGATTGCATCCGTGTGAAATATCGCCATTGACAATATTCCGCGTGTTAATCATGACGATTGAATCACAGGAAACCAGGGAACGCTGACGGAGGGGATCAGAAGTGAAATATTAAATTCACCACTGATAAACCTATTTCGGAGCATTTCATCGTCCGCGTACAACGTAAGTGTCACCCTAAACTTTTGTGTCGAGTATTTGATCCTCCATCGGATATTTTCATTTTGTTCATCGTAACGTTGTTTCGCGTGTTATGCTCATGAAGCTTGGCGATGAAATTCCGACGTGAACTATTTGGAATAAACACTACGATTTATAAATTAATATTCAATGTGGACAAAACGATAACGACGTAATCAATGAATTCAACATTCGCCACTTTGGCTTTCGCGTTTGAATTAAACGATTTAGGGGAAGAGGAGCAGCGACGATACCGTCGATGAGAAGCTTGCTTGCGCAGATGCCGAAAAAATTAACGAGGATAAAAAATCGAACAGATTGCTCGATGTCAATAGCGATTTTTATAACATTCTAACGACCAAGAGCTTTCCTCAACTTCGGCAAACCGCCAAATGCTTCGAAGCTAGCGCTGGGATATCGCTCGTGCAAGCGCTCAGTAGTCTCTTATATCCCCTGAAACAAAATCAGTCTAAGAGAGGTGAGGTGGATGCCTGTATCGAAATTTGTAAGTTGAACAAGACAAACAAATTTAATGAAAAATAGCTAACGAATTTGTTTTTTTTTTTTTCATCGGAAAAACCTGTTCGCTTCAAAGCATTTCGCATATTCGTCTATTTCCGCGCGTTGTAACAATCTTTTTTTTTGTTAGTACGGTATGCCGAAAACAAGGCCGCATTTTTCGCCGAGGCATTAAATGCTTCGGTACGCTACTGGGGAACTGACGATGAGCTTCTAATATTCATCATTGCTTGGAGAGGCGACATAGATCTTGGTGACATCAAAAGGGCTTATAAAGAATTGTACGGGACATCGTTATTCGCTGATGTGGAAGTGAGTAGACGAATCCTGTTATAGCAGAAGATGCATTGAAATTTCAATAGAGCGGCATTTAAAAAAACTTTGCTTCGTCAAAACATCGCTGAAGTTGAATATTTTTATAACCGTATAGTTCAATGGCAAGCTAAAGCCTCGAGTTTAGAGGGTGAGTTAAACAAGTTGCTTGTTTAACTCACGTATTAAATGCTAGAAATTGTACTCAATTGTTTTTCGTGAAATTGCGGCTGGATATCTATATCGTTTTAAATCACAAGTGAGTGAGAAGTAGTTTGTTATATTTTACAAAACGATATCGTATTTGGCTCGGAAATGTTTTTAAATTATAATTGTTTTACGGACGTGACTTCGATCGTGATTTGCACTCGATGGCCTCGCAAATACAACTCATTATAAAAAAATGTATTATCTTCAAATTGCAACATCCTTCAATTTTATTGTGGTAATTCAAGGCTATAAAATTTCGCCGTTTATTTGCGACTGTGATATGTTATCACAACTGTTATTGTTTAATGAAATTTAAATTCGATCGGACGTGATGATGGACCTTTCGAGCCACTCGGCGATATCACAAATAAGTACCCGCGTTTCCTGGAACAATGACTTTGAATGACGAAACAATGAGTTCGCTTGTAACTGCTATTCGAGACAAAACTTTAACCGGAAACGATAAAACGCTTTTTAATCTCATCTAAGCTTCGGAGACGAATAAAAATATCAATTGGTCTTCTTTTGTGAAATTTCAGGGCGATACATCCGGCGAATACAGGGATCTACTGCTTACTATCATCGGCGAATAAACGCTGGATTACTTTGTTCAGATATATTCTTTTATTTTGCGTTGAAAGGAAAAAAATGGTGAATGGTGAATTATCCTAACTTTGGGGGTTTTTAGCGGTATATTGTAAGCAAAGGGAAAACATCTCTTTGCCCCTATGTAGCTTTCTTACCATGAAAATATACATTATTCTCAACGAAAGGAGTATAATCATTTTCATTTGCTTTCCGTCAATTTTTTGTCCATCTCGAGACGAAAATGAGGAATCTGAGAGATACACATCTATTCCCATAACGGTGATCCACGGCGTTTTTTCAAATTAAAGTCTGTATCATTATTTTCATACGAAAAATAATTATTCCATTGTTACCAATATTTTTTTTAAATAACGAATGAATTCCGGTTGTCGCGAGTGTTTTGCGTTCCCAGCGGAATCAACCACTGGATGAATACAGTGATTGCGACATTATTCGATTTATAACAAACTAGGGATGGGTATGGGTCAAAATCCGGCAACTGTCAAATTCAAGGAAAAACAAAATACCCGCGCACATCAGAGAGCTAGCGGAATTTTGCCACGAAATTCATTCTTTTTTCAAGGTAAGTTTCAAAGTAATGAAATATATGAAATAAATTTGCGCACTGATCCGACCTGATTTTTTAAGCATGAAACTCGTCTTATCTCTGTAAACGAAAAAAAATATCGTCATAATATCATGTATACAGAATGATAAAAAGTTTTGCGACATATTTTTCTGTACATTCGACAAATGTACCGATCTCATTAAGGTCAAGGTCGACGCGACTCTTGATACAGTATTCAAATTGGTGGAGTGACGAGGAATTTTCGATAGTTTTTTTTTTAAATATCCAACTAATTCCCGAACATTGCGAGCGTTCGTGCGTCCAATAGAGCACGTCTCAGCATCAATGAATAACGTTCTCCATTCTATCAACTTTAAATTTTTAGTCAAAAAATTCGTTCTGCCTCATAACATTCCGGTTAATTACCGTATACAAATTAAATTCTCGATCCAATACGTTTGCTCGTGTATTACGTTTAATACATGAACTCTTCTTCATAAAAAGGAAATCATCGTTTTGCTCCCTCAATAAACAACACTGGTGGAGAAATCGACTCGTCACCTTGTTAACGACAATACCCACAGCATATAATTTTACAAAGGTTTGAGAATTCATTTTCACTTAAAACATTCATAAACCAACGACAGAATACGTAAATAGAAGATTTCAAACGACCACCGTGAAAGGGCTCCAGCAAAATACTTTGAAGCGAATGAAGAAATTAACCTGTCGTTTCTTTTTTTATTCTTTTTGTTAAACTCGCGCAATCATTGTTCGGAGATACCGTGTCAGGTATTGCATATGCCGTTTAAGGGGTACAAGAGTAAATGATCTTTTTTCTTGTCTCCATCTCTCTCTCCCTCTCTCTCGATAACTTCACAGACTCTTTTTTCTGTCTTCCCGGAGATCGCTGTTTCCTTTTCGTTTTTATCCTAGCAAAATGATTCGTCGTTCTCGCTCCCTTTTGTCATTTGTTCTCCAACCCTTAGTTTCGTATAATTCACCCTCTCTTTTTTCGGAAGTACGACCACGTATGATACATCGAGCTGAAACGTTCTCGCAAAGTACTCACTTGGATAGAGAAAAAGTCTCGATCCGATGACAGCTAAAGAGCGTCTCTTCCATTGTGGGAAAACCAGGCCCTTCAGCACGAGGGCGTTACCGCAACGGCTGTATCCCGTCAGATCCGGTTGGGGTGCTGCCGGACCTGAAAAAAATAATTATGTTATTACGATCGAACAATTTTTATTCATCCAAGCAAGTATTTTCCGTTTTTTTTTTTATCATTATCGAAGAATGAAAATCGTTCAACCATTTCCTGACCTATAAAGTTATTTTTTGGAATTGTAATTTTATTTTTTTATCACTTTTATTATCGAACCGTTGAATTTTTTGCGAACACTTGGCGATGAAGTTTTCTCGACTTTCGACGACGTACATACATGCAGCTTCCACGATGGCACATCACTTTTTACAGTCTCGTAATTGCAGAATTTTTTTCTTTCACGGTTCTATACAGCCAAGACTCCCGTTGGTATACCTACACGAGGGTGTTGGTATGTTCATTCAGTTTTTTGATTAGCCTTCCGTTTTATTCGACGGCAAGTTCGAGCTCGCAGTTCTTTCATTCGAACACCGGGTGATGAAAAATGCTGAAGCCTCGGTATTTAATTAGAGTCGAAAAGGAGACTTACAAAAGAAGAAAATCATCAAAGAGTTTCTTCAATCGTATAGGCATTGCTGGAAAACTTTATGAATTTTGGAAAGTAAACAAATGCTCGTTATGGTGCTACTACAATTCTACTCATACAAGGATCCGCCTGTTTATTCGCCAAAAAACATTACGAAGCGAGTGATAAAGTTTCTTTTCATTCCTCATTGACTTAAATGACGTTTTCGGAAGAGAAAAATGATCGGCTCACGATATGTTATTTAATTTTCACGAGTTTGTTTTTTCTTCATTTTTTTTCAATCAATCTAGTTTTTTTTCAATCGCAATTTTTTTCATTGACGAAAAACATAGAGTTAAATAATTACAAATTATAGGCTGTTCATGCGAATGGAAAAATGAATTACTTCGGTGTTTGTTACTGTATGGTAAACGATGTAGGAACTGCAAAATCGCGACTCTAGAGACAAGCTGGCTTAATTATCATCTTCGTATAATAAAATCTATACATATAGTACACGCAGGTCCATCCTCGCGTTCGCATGAAAGCACCGCAGCTTTCGTGGTGTCATTAGTCATGGTAATAATCCATTAAGCAATTAACCGTGGTCAACTTAAGGCCTCGTTTATCATACACAACGAGACTAACGATATTAGGGCTTGCATTTCCCTTACTCAGCCTTACAACCCCTCATAACCCCTTAAATATATATATTTATACATATATCTGTATGCACATAGTATATACACTTGATTCGTAGTGCAGAACTTTTACACTCGATTGAATCTACATCTGAGTAGCTTAAATTCATCTTACAATCGTTTTTTCTCTCGTTAGTCTGGGCAATGTATTTTTCTCATTGAAATAATCCAAAAAAATTGTCATTTTTTTTTTTTATTGAATAGTGTTATTTCCAAGAATTTAACGTAATTACGTAGCTGAAGGAAAAATGTAAAAGAAATGTGGAATTATCGCACTTTGCAGTTTTGAGGTCGTGTTACGTGAGATCTACATTTGAATGCACGAGACATTAATTCGAAACTTCATTTCTCGATTTCAAGAAAATTATTGAGAGAAAGAAGGCCTACAAATATGACTGCGTGCACAGTTCGTTAAAACGGTGGAGTTTTCGCGCTTAACAAGCATGTATCTTTCATCAGCTTGACGCTTTCATACTAAATTATTTCAAAGCTGAGGAGTTTTTCTATCGTTTACGAGTGTGAAAAATCTACTTTGGTCTTCCTACGAAATTAATGATTTCCTTCACGGAATTTCATAATGAAAAAAAAAACTTTCTCCGCTACATATGGTGTGTTTTGAGGCGATTTTCGTTAAGATACATGACATTTGAACGAAAGGAATTAAATTCTAGCCCACTGCGTATGATATTCGGATAAAAAAAAAGGTTTTTACCTGTGCACAATTTTTATCTGTGACGTATTGGCAAATCGTGTTAAATCGACATATTCTGCGGTTTTATACACGTCCATCGGACTACGGTGTAATCTGATAACTGTGATAAACGTCGAGAGGTGACAGAAACGCTACCATGGCGATCAGAACGAATGGTCCATCAGCAATAGTCACGATCGGAATGAGTCGATAAAGTTTATATTCACAAAGGTGAAGCGGGCATATTTATGAACATGAACTTTATCGACTTCATTTTGCACACGCGTTTATGCATCGTTTCTATCATTTCTCATGACCCGTTCAGGAACTGATTTTATGAAATATTTCAAATCCCAGTCCACAATTGGACAAACTAAGGCTACACATGATCCACGTATAATCAAGCGTTTATTTACATGATTTAATATCGATTCAAGATGTTCAAACAAAAAATATTCGTTTATGCCTAAACCTCTCTCGAGCTTTACGAATAAATATTATAGCATCGTTGTTATAGTTTCTACCGATTTTTCCAAAAACTATCCCAACGTTCCAAATCTCACGCATGTGTCTCGTGATCTTGCCAATTGAAAGAATGTACGTATAGGCAAGTGTTTATTCACACGGTTTAATACCAAGAGAAAATGTACAAATACTCCAAAAAAAAAAGAAAAAAAAGGCAAACGTTTAGATAATTCCAATACAGAACAATGAAAGTTTTTGTTCAATATCGAAAGTTGGAAATGGTGGCGCCACAGGCGCTTTACCGAGTGAGCAAATGTTTCATCATTTTGGCTCAATCAAGCGAGTGTGCTTCGATGAAGCTTCTATCTCTCGACCCATTCATCGTTTGTTTGGGAAAATTTACCTCGGATTTAACTCTCCTCGTGCCTTGCTCGTACATCAACAAAGTCGATATTTCCATCTGTCTCTATCTTCTCCTTTTTCTCCCTCGAATTCATTTGTGTTCTTGTATGGTAAGCTATATAACACTGTACTACACTCCGTTCTCTCGTCAAATTGGCAAAGTTCTCGAATGTTGCATGCTACAGGATGCTCGTGATAACATTTTTTCAAACAAAAGCGCACACTGGCTCGGTCGAAATATCAGAGATTTCGAAGGCTTCTAAATATTAAGTATGAACAAATTTGTTTTAGTTCGATTATTAAACTATGCTTCTTGCACTGTACGTAAATGCGATTTACATACCTTTTCGGAAATGATCCAATCAATTGGGGTGAAGTTTACGTTACTCAATACAATATTATTGTTGAAAATTTCGAGCGATTTGTCGAACGATTTTCAACACACGACAGTTTCATTTTGTTTAATGAGAATGTCAATAAAACTTGAGGTTCGTCGTTAAAAATTTGTCGAAAAAGCTGTGTTAAGCAATTTATTGAAAAGGCTCAAAGGAATTGTGATGGTCGCTCGCCAATAGATTGTGTCTTGCTTGAGACCTTCACGGTGATAATTTATTTCCTTACATTTCAATGACGCGAAAATGAATTTTCCTGTCTTTTCAGCCAGTTCGATGGCAACCCGCCCGCAACGAGATTGACCGCGAGATTTCTTCTTTTTTTCTCAACAGCTTATAAATCGATAAATGAGAAAAAAATATTTGCGAAATCTTCCCAAGCGCGGCTTTTCCAAAAAATCACCTTAAACTTTTCGAATCTTTTCATCAGTTAGTAGGCACACATTTTTTATACACAAAAAAATTAGGTAATACTTCGAAGTGCGGCTTTAAAAAAAAAATGATCCCAGATTTTTGTACAGAACTTCGTCTTGGTGGTTTGCGTTCGGCAAGAATAATCTCACGAGTGTCTTGTATCAATTCACGTTGACAGTTCATTACAAACGCTTTAGCATGTCGAGGAGCAAACTTTTCAAAGCACTAACACTCTGCACATAGGCGGTTTGTTTCGTGTTTACACATGAGACATGGAGGTAGAGTGTTTTCCAATTGGCTTCCAAGTTTGAAACATGAACCTTGCTGTTGCTACATACTCGTCGTAGCTTGATCCGACTCCATATCCCAGTCGCCTATGCACGTTTGTACGGTGTGTAAAGCTCTCATGGTTTAATCATACGAAGCTTTTGGTTTAAGGAATGTGACGTCTCTATCGTAGAAACGTGAGAAAGTTTACTCAATTAGACCGAAAGTGCGAAATTATTTACATAGATATGAAGTTTTTCTGTCGCTCCTGAACGAGTCGAAAGTTATTCCGGGACAATTGTATTTTCCCTTTATTGTCATTGATACTGCTCCTTATCGTTGGCTTCTTCCGTCAGCCAGTCAGTCAGAATGATACATACATGGATACGTAATAGTGTACAATTAAATGTTCACTTCTATGTAGACAACGTGTAAGGTCATGCACGAATGTAAATTTTACGAAAATTTAAACATTTTTATGAACATACGTTTAGAATCAGCTGCGGTCTTAATTCATGGGCAACAACGTTGCTGCAATTGGCACAACGTGAATTCTTTCGTGTGCTTTTTTTTTACAGAACTGCACATTGCAAATCGATGAAAATAATACGTCGGATCACTGGCATGCTCACGAAAAAATGTAAGAACCTTGAAACAAGTTATTGAGAGGAGATGAAACGCTACGAGATTATTTATTCGGATGGTATAATAACGAAAATGCCATAAGGTTTCCACGACGCGCGTTATTGGCAGTAAAAGTACGAGAAATTACCGGGTCGAGGTGTTCTCGCGTAAAAAAGTCGTAATCCAAGTGGATGAAAGCTTTAATTACGGCATTGCAACGCAATTACGATATTGCTGGGCTGGATAGGGCTCGTATACCAGCTGATGCTGGCTCTCCCTCTTTTTTTTGATCATTTTTGTAATATTTGCTCTACCGTTGGTTACAAGACCGCACACGTAATCTCGCGCACGTAGCTTTATCGCGTTATCAACTAATGACTTTCCGGTTTTTTTTATCTCATAAGGCTTCTCCGACAACTAGCCACCATATAGTATATTTAACCGTAATAACTGCTAACGATCGCGTCTAAAAGTTTCCCCTTTCGAAGTTCCGGAAGGATGATCAACGCGCCATCTTTGTCGCGTCTCTCTTTGGCACGTCTATCAAAAAGCCCTTTAACCTTCTCAACATCTTTCCATCGTGTGATCATTCCCTCAATTTCTTCGTACACCTTTTACCTTGTATATTCAGGTGCATCGCGTTGAAGCAAAAGAAATGTCGAGCATGTGAGCTCGAACTTTTTTCTTTCCCGATTCATGGATTGGAAAAATAAAGAATTTGATAAATCTGAAGCTTTCGGAACATAAAAATTTCAAGTTTTCCACGAAAATTCGGCGTCTTTTAGGATCAGTGGAAAATTTGCAATTGCTTAGGGTTTAGAAACATCGGCTATTACGAAAAAACATTCATCATCGTTCGGCCACTTTTGCAGAGCCCTCGAAAAGCCGAAATCTCGAGTGTTCTTAACTACATATATAATTATCCACGGACAAATTGGCGGTAATCGATGTTCGAAATTGAAATATCTGTCAAAAACGCAAAAGTGAAGATATCTTGATGAACCCAACGGGATATTAAAGCCCGTATAGTCGCCAGGATAATAAATTTGTATCAAAAACCACGTGCAAAAAAATAATTTACGTTACGGACGTTAAATTTGATCCATGAGCTATTCCAACTGTCCCAACATTGTCGCCGATAAATTTGAATCGGCTGAACCCAAAAATGTTCATTAAAATGATTAGTCATTTATATTCAGCTATGATCTTATCGTTCGCCCAGCGAACATTTGATCATACAGTATTAAGTATCCATACACAATACGCGCAGATATGTAAATTGTACTAAACTCGTTATGTCTGACTGATTCTGACGTAAAATCATCGGAGACAATGCACATCCTATTTCCGGTTGTGAGCCATTCAACGAGATTGACGTGTTGCGTTTTCTATTTCTCCATATACCCGCGTCGGTGCTTTCGTTCCGAGCTCCGGGTTTGAAAATCAGTTCGTAGATTTCGAACAACGATCGAGAGATGGACCGCGACGACCGGCAATGAATAGAGTACGTAGGAACCCAGTGTTACAATCACAGCCCTAAGCTCTGACCACGATCATTAATGGATCGCGAGTATTCAGTGCGAGTACCACGGTGTTTCGTCTGACCGTTCAATCAATATAGGCGAGAGCTTTGTTAATGTACCGGAAATCGTATACACGCTGATGAGAAGGGAATTCTTCCGTGATTTCGCCGTCGTGTATCGTCGGATCGATCTTTTGTTCGATTTTTGATTAATTAAGTACAGTAAAGTAATCGAGTGCTCGACCATGCCATTTGTCTAATTATTTTCAAACGGAAAATGAGATAACGTGGAAACAGCAATCAATTGTTTATTTGAAACCAAAAATCGCGTTTTATGACAGTTTTTTAAAGCGTTATGAAAATCGATCGATGTTATCAGTGTTTTATTTGAAAGATTCCGCGACGTTTAGCGTATTGAAACTTTAATTCAACAGATCGACGGCGCTGCATTTGCGCATTGGTGGGAATTTAAATTGTAAAACATACATGGAGTCCCGAAATCGATGCCTATCGTCATGGGACGAAAAAGTATTGTATTATTTTTTTTTTCTGTATGTATATGTCCGGAAATTTTTGTGATTATTAAATAGAGCGAGGAATATACTTATTGTTTACGGTTTATTTTCCCATTTTAGGCCGATTATCAGATGATATCGTGGATTGTCGATGAATTATACGCGCGATAACCCTGTGAGGGCGATATGTGATCGCTCCTGATATCGCTTGGCGTTTTAATCCGACAAATGGATAGCGAACTCTCGTTTCTGGATTCTGATAAACGATACGTCACCTCTGAATACTCTATCGCCAATAACGCAGTGTTGTCTCTGTTTTACATACCAAAATGTCGGGATCATTTTCGAAAGATATGAAAATTTGTATAGAAAAGATCTAAGAATCACACGACATCATTTTGTTTCCATCAAATAAAAAATTATACAGCAATAAGGATATCGGAATCATTATTTTTACTGTACTGTATACTGATATTAATTTAAACCATGCATCGATAATATTCATCCGTTTTGTCCTGATTGTTCAATAAAGAATGTTAACTTTTTCACAATCGACTTTTTTGCCCACGTAATTATCGTCCTTTTTTCACAATTCGAATTGTGTCAATTTTCATAATTGACGATGCAATTTGATCAACGAAAAATGAAACGAAAATGTAAATGCTCGACGCGTTATTGCTGATGAGAAGCGTATGCGATAATGGCAATGAATGTCCAATTCTCTTTTTTACTCCGTTCAACCCCGTAACAAATTTGAGCTTTTTGATTATTCGCAGCATACGTTAAATTGGTTTAATCAGCGTGGCGAGCATTGACGAATGCTTCGGGTGAAACGAATACGATTTTAATTATTGCGATGAGAGTCGAAAATTTATTAGTGATACTCGATAATATTACACATTCTCTGTCACAGCGTCAAATTTTCGTGCATCCAGTGCACGTAACACTGCGCGACGAATAATCTTCCATTGAACGAAATTGCTGCTCTGTACGTGTTTTTTTTTTCTTCTTTCACGTGTGAACGAACACGCATTTGTGTGTTCGAGGGAGCTTTTGTCATTGGGAAAATTGAAATTGTGACAAATGGTAGACTGTACCCCGAAATGTATTGCGACAAAACGGTAAATGAATATCGTATGTACGAATCCCTAAAGCCCAAGTGGAAAGTGAACAGCATCGAAGCTTTCAAACTATGCGTTACAATACACAGATATTCATTATTGGTACTTGGACATTAAAACCATGTAGAGCTCTGGTTTACGATATCGTCGAAAAATTTTACGACAGTCAACAATTAAAATCTATTCCAGCTTTGCTTAACTTCTTTCCCCGCGTAATTGCATTGATTTTTTTTTCAGTCTTGTCGATGCTGTATTCAGATGTCGACAAAAGATACAAACGAAACTGTAGTTCTTGAAGTAAGTATTTATTTCGTTATTTTATTACTCACCAACGTGAAATGAAATGAGATGACGTAATTCTGGATCGACACCAAGACGTGTCCTCCTGGAAATTTCTTCGTATCCCAGTTGTTTGAGAAACTCGTCCTGATACTCCAATGGTCGTTCGTGCGGTGCTAATCTCCTGCCTGCTTCTCCACCATACTACAGAAAAAATCATGTTGTTAGTTGTATTTTGCGAATTTCATGTACCGTGTAAAAAGCATTGACAATATCGTCGAGGCAGTGTGTTATCTTTCGCATCGATTTCGAGATCATCGTAATACCGGATTCGAAATATACTCGAAATTGTAGTTCGTATTTTTGTTCGCAAAAAAACAACAGTGCACATCTGGATTGAATTTGAAAAATATATATATTTGTCTAGACATCGAACAAAATACAGCAAGAATCCAGTCCACTAGATCGTTCATCCAATTTCATGGTTAACCTCGATTCGCATAAATCTTTCAACTAGCAGATGGTATTTTCATTTTCGTCGATACCGCGCGTGCACCGCGTGTATAACAGCGCACACTAGGAAAGGGTATAGCTTGTGGTTGTTAATTATTCAATTGAAAAAAAAATCGTCTAAAAACGTCAGTGGAGAAAAAGTTCGGCAAATATCATTATTGAGGCTAATTTTTTTGCATTATTTTCCCAAGCCTTCGTGGATTAATTACCTCCTGAATAATTTTTCATGAATCCACAAGGGGAAAAATCGACGAGAAGAATCGTACGGCGCGTTCATTTTTTGTCGGTGGACGTATGGTGAGCATGGCGAAAAAGACAGATGCCAATAAAGAAAAATCACTTCTGTAAAGTTTAATTCGTTTTAGAATTAATAATAAATCATTTGTTTTCTTCTTTCAATCCCTCTTTCGTTGAAATAGTCGAAAAAAAGTAATAGACATAGTACTCGTTGGTTGGATTTTTACTTTTTTACGTCCAATACAACGTACAGGATGAATCGTTTGACTTTGACTCGGCACATTTGTAAAGTAATTCGTACGCGTTGGCATTCAAAATTTCCGGTGGTATTTAGTAGGAAAAAAATCGTGCAACATTGCAATTTTATCGGTCTACTTTTTTTGACGTCCTCCAATCGTTCCCAATTAAACTGACACACCGCTCGACGAGTCCCCTCTAACCGTTATGCTTTCGATAATTATTATTCATGAAAAAAAAAACCAATGTAGAAATAACTCGGCGGTGGATAAAAAAAAATTGCCCGCGTGTATTTTTTCTTCTTTTATTCATTTTCTTTCAGTCAGACGTAACGAGCTATGGAGAGCGGCGAACCTGTATACGCCGCACGGAAATCCGATATTACGTACAGTACTTCGGATATTTTTTTAATGGTCTTCTTCGTTTAAAGTGCCTTCTCGTTATCGCGACCGAACTGAAATTCGAATGAAAATTTAGTGACGTTTTTGTACAAAAGGATTTTTCGTATGAACGATGGAATATGTCGATAAAATTGAAAATTGAAGAAAAAAAAAGACACGACGAAACAGTCGTTATTTTTCGCGCTCACGGAGAAAATATTTGAGGTTTATCGTTGAGAAATGACAATGTGCGAGAAGCAACTCGAACTCTCGTTACACACGCATGTTGGATTTTCGACGACTCGTCGCTCTGACTCGATTGGATATGACGGAATTGTGTCGAGTCTTCAATCTCTTTCCTCGTTAAAATTGCTGAGGGAGTCCTATCTGCGACGACGTATACATATCTCCATAGCTGGTTGAGAATTTCCTATTTTAGATTTATCCATGATTTTCGTGCACAAAAATCAATCGTACAAAGTTTACAATCGCACGCATTAAATGCATTAAATGCACCGATCTCTGTTTTTTTTATAAATCGTTCGTAGTAATCGTGCTTGATTAATACAAAGGTCAAGCTTCGATAATAATCCTTATCTCTGAGCCATTTGCGACGACACAAAGCGATTGATAGTGCTTAACGAAGTGAAAGACGACTTTTCGAGTATATTTAAGAGCGGGGCGTGCCCAGCCCTTCTTCAAGTGGAAGGACCAGAGATCCTCAGATGCTGATAACGATTTTCATATATGAGGTAAGCTTAGCTCACGGAAGCTCCAAAGTCGCGTGGGTATACGTCGTGATCTTGCCAAGATGTTACCCACAGTATTTTCATTGATAAAGAAAATTCGAGTTTTGAAACAAACAGGATTATCCAGGATTGCTTTAGAATTTTTCTGAAGAATATCTTCTTCAGCCTCGCGATTACTATTAGAATCACGACTAGAATTCGGCATTATTGCGGGAGAGAGAGAGAGAGAGAGGGAGATGAGTGAATATTTTCGACAAATTGACAGTTTCGACAATTCTGCTTTGGCTTATCTATTAATGACGTTGTGCGATTCATATCGACATAACCATGGGTGTACCATAAATTTTCATTTCATGTACAAGCTGGCATAAGCGCCCATCGATCTCGTTCTTTTCTGCTACCTGTAAGTTTATCTACTCACGTAAATTTTCTTGTCCCGATAGACAGCCTCGATACCCCTAAGCTCTCTGGATTATGGTACATATAACACGGATGCATGCATATTATATGTATGTATAATAATGACACATATGTATGTGTCATGTGGCTTTTTTAACGATAAAATCCGGGAGGATCGTGGCGATAAAATGTGACTTCGACCTAGGAAACTTTGATGCAGTTCACGCGGGTGAGGGGGACTTTTAAGCAATGTCTCGCCGATTTATTCGGATGTAACGCGAAACTCGTTCTATCACTTTCCCGTAAATCAACGTCAGTGTTTTAAGAACCAAAAAACGTAAAATCTCGAATAGCGTAAAATGCACCAACGAAAGATGAAAAAAACATGGGTGTATGGAAAGGTAGAACGAGTATATGAAAACTTCATTTGGTCTGCAACGTTGTCGTGCCTTTATAAAGATTTTTAATTACCGGTTTGTCCGGCCGCAAAGTCTTAAAAAAAAGAATATTAAAGATCAACATCACAGGATGTAGGTTCGCAAGGCTTTTTTCCATCATTTGTCCTGACGAGAAATGTCAAAAAATGTGAAAACTCGTAATCCGTCTGCCGTCGTGCGGGGGAAAAGAGATTGAAGTCGAATTGGATGTGTGCCGGAGAGAATCGTGAGCAGAGCTCATCTGGATTTTTCATCGCGATTCTCGCGTGTCCCCGTTTCCGCCATCGCCTCTCGTTATCTCGGACGTTACGTTCGTGTGTGTCCATCGGTATTACGGATCGTCGAACCGCGTATCCAGCGTTCCCTCGGGCTTTTGCAATGGTTAGAACTTCTGATATTTCCGAATACCACTCATCCACATACACAAACGCACATGCACCCGAAACGTGTCTAGTTTTCGACATCAAGCTTTGATAAAAATCCTGTTCGCTGTACATTTCTTCCAGCCTTTGTCAGTCGATTTATTTCATTTTTTAATCTCATTCCGATTATGATCCACCAAAGAGAAAAGGAGTTTATTTCTACATCGATGTTGTCGACTCGAGTGATATTATTTACTTTGGTGAAACACCACAGATTAATATGCGAGCGATCAGAATTAAAGTGTATTTTACGACGAGATTTTTTATCATCGATTTAAATTACTTATCATCAAGATTCGTCCAAAGGTTGATGTGTCGATGGAAAATTAAATTATTTTTTTCTGAATCAAGGACCGTATGAGCGAATTGATATTCAGTGCATCTTCGTTGGTCGAGTTTTGAAAATAATACATTGTGAATAAACTGTTTAAAACAGATGCTCCACATCGAGAAATGAAACGAATTGGCCCGTCGGACCTTCTTGGCTTTTCCTTTTTTTGTCATTACACATGATTTTTCTGTTCCGAATCATTCGGTCCTTTAAATTTCGCGTGGTTATACCGATGTTCAGCCAATAAAAAGGTTTTCGTATCGCTTGAATAGTTTTTCCGGTGGGCCGAACTTTGAAGAGAGAATTTGGATAAATTGCCTGTCTCCTAGCCTCGGCGTAGCTTTTCTCTTTTATTCATGGGGGATTCACCTCGTTCTCCGACACCTTTCATCTTCCGTCCCATGTTATGCTCCTCCTCGTAATTAACAAAACTCATTATAAGCTTCCATTCCCATTCCACCAACGTGGGATATCCCTGGGGAACGAAAATCCGCGGATTACCAAGATTCTTCGATGCACACATAAACACAAACACCGACGTGGTAATACACTATGTACGACAAGCATGCGTTATGTATGTATATACGTGTGATTCGTTTTGTTTTATGGCCGCTACGAAAATCCCATTTCACAATCATTTCCAGATTAATTTGAAAGCAAAGTGCGCGTGTAAAGAAGCTTGTATGTTGTATTTATCTTGTTAAATTGATATATAAATTAATTTTACATCAAGGAGATTTATATAGGAATTGTTTGTCAGTTCTTCGAAAAAAAATTCAAATCGTGACAAAAAATTACGAAAAGTCTGTTGGTCCATATGAAGATCCGATTATTCTTCTTCGTCACCTGGCAATTATGAACCTAATTGCAGGACTTTGATTCCTCATTAAAGCAGTCGCAATTGTGTGATATTTGTCATTCTGTGATATTCGGTTCTCGCAAAATGGAGAAAACCGTAAAAACACCAAAAAATTGAGTGTAAAACTTCCATTCACATGCAACGTATTCCCGAATATTGTCCATCTCCAGAAAAAGTCGCAAAATAATTCCTTCTAATAAAAAGTTGATGAGGAGATATAGATCGAAAGTATCGAAATATCGAAATATCGCATGCTTTGTTGTCGTTTTATTCGTTTCGTGATTGGTCGGTGATATGCGTGGCCGTGAAATTCATGCGAGACTGTATTCGCGCCGTTTTTTATGCTGTTTTTGACAGTTGTCAACTTGTGACATTAATCGCGGTTAGCAAAGGTTATAGTTCTACGATAATTCATTCCGTGAAAAAGAAATCATCCATATCAAGTAAGTAAGAGAGCTATATTTCACAGTTGAATTTATATTGTACTGAGAGAAAATGAGAGATAGTCCGGGAGAATGAGAGTGAATAAACTAAACTAGCATTTCTTGCCCATTTTTTCAAGTGAATTTTTTTCTCCCTTTCACCCTTTCTCCCTTGCACATTAATGTTTTATAAAATTTACAAGAAATGACTCTTCGATCAGACGTTCTCCCGAGAAGCGTTTTCCTCCAAAGTAGCGGCAGATGAAAAGAACTATCGACAACTCCATCATAATTGAACCACGCATAGAGGAAACGACTCTGAACAAGATGCTTCATTTCCGGTTGTCGGAAATTTAGTTTCAGTTTTTCCCCTTAAGGGTAGAGGCAGACGGAAAGAACGATCGACAACTCGATCAAAATTTAACTACGCATAGAGGAAACGACTCTGAACAAGATGCTTCATTTCCGGTTGTCGGAAATTTAGTTTCAGTTTTTCCCCTTAAGGGTAGCGGCAGATGGAAAGAACAATTGACAACTCGGTGAAAATTTAACCACGCATAGAGGAAACGACTCTGAACAAGATGCTTCATTTCCGGTTGTCGGAAATTTAGTTTCAGTTTTTCCCCTTAAGGGTAGCGGCAGATGGAGAGAACGATCGACAACTCGATCAAAATTTAACCACGCATAGAGGAAACGACTCTGAACAAGATGCTTCATTTCCGGTTGTCGGAAATTTAGTTTCAGTTTTTCCCCTTAAGGGTAGCGGCGGATGGAAAGAACGATCGACAACTCGATCAAAATTTAACCACGCATAGAGGAAACGACTCTGAACAAGATGCTTCCTTTCCGGTTGTCGGAAATTTAGTTTCAATTTTTCCCCTTAAGGGTAGAGGCAGACGGAAAGAACGATCGACAACTCGATCAAAATTTAACCATCCATAGAGGAAACGACTCTGAACAAGATGCTTCATTTCCGGTTGTCGGAAATTTAGTTTCAGTTTTTCCCCTTAAGGGTAGCGGCAGATGGAAAGAACGATTGACAACTCGGTGAAAATTTAATCACGCATAGAGGAAACGACTCTGAACAAGATGCTTCATTTCCGGTTGTCGGAAATTTAATTTCAGTTTTTCCCCTTAAGGGTAGCGGCAGATGGAAAGAACGATCGACAACTCGATGAAAATTTAACCACGCATAGAGGAAACGACTCTGAACAAGATGCTTCATTTCCGGTTGTCGGAAATTTAGTTTCAGTTTTTCCCCTTAAGGGTAGAGGCAGACGGAAAGAACGATCGACAACTCGATCAAAATTTAACTACGCATAGAGGAAACGACTCTGAACAAGATGCTTCATTTCCGGTTGTCGGAAATTTAGTTTCAGTTTTTCCCCTTAAGGGTAGCGGCGGATGGAAAGAACGATCGACAACTCGATCAAAATTTAACCACGCATAGAGGAAACGACTCTGAACAAGATGCTTCCTTTCCGGTTGTCGGAAATTTAGTTTCAATTTTTCCCCTTAAGGGTAGAGGCAGACGGAAAGAACGATCGACAACTCGATCAAAATTTAACCATCCATAGAGGAAACGACTCTGAACAAGATGCTTCATTTCCGGTTGTCGGAAATTTAGTTTCAGTTTTTCCCCTTAAGGGTAGCGGCAGATGGAAAGAACGATTGACAACTCGGTGAAAATTTAACCACGCATAGAGGAAACGACTCTGAACAAGATGCTTCATTTCCGGTTGTCGGAAATTTAATTTCAGTTTTTCCCCTTAAGGGTAGCGGCAGATGGAAAGAACGATCGACAACTCGATGAAAATTTAACCACGCATAGAGGAAACGACTCTGAACAAGATGCTTCATTTCCGGTTGTCGGAAATTTAGTTTCAGTTTTTCCCCTTAAGGGTAGCGGCAGATGAAAAGAACGATCGACAACTCGATCAAAATTTAACCACGCATAGAGGAAACGACTCTGAACAAGATGCTTCATTTCCGGTTGTCGGAAATTTAGTTTCTGTTTTTCCCCTTAAGGGTAGCGGCAGATGGAAAGAACGATCGACAACTCGATGAAAATTTAACCACGCATAGAGGAAACGACTCTGAACAAGATGCTTCATTTCCGGTTGTCGGAAATTTAGTTTCAGTTTTTCCCCTTAAAGGTAGCGGCAAATGGAAAGAACGATCGAAAACTCGATCAAAATTTAACCACGCATAGAGGAAACAACTCTAAACAAGTTGCTCCATGTTCGGTTTCCGGAAATTTTTGTTCAGTTTTTTAATAAAATTTACAAGAAATGACTCTTCGATCGGACGATCTCGCGAGAAGCGTTCGAAGATGACTCTTCGATCACACAATCTCGCGAGAAGAGTTTTACTTTAATGTGGTGTTAGATGAAAAGACAATTAAATACTTCGATTACGATGATGTCATTGAAAAATCTGTAAAGTATGTATATAAATGTACAAGTCTATTTAATGTGCAGAAATCTCATTTCCAAGCCTGCTCTTTTTCACAACTTTCAAATCGGTACTCGTTGTTCTTCTGTGTCTTAAAAATGGTTTAATCACCGATCACGCGGGGAGATTCATTACAAAGGAAAAACGTTTCCCGAAGAATGGCGAATTTGCCGATGTAATGGAGGAAAATTGAGAGGATTTTTCTTATTTTTTTTCGCCCCCTGAAGAGCTTAAAAATATCCAATTAGGCTTAACCATACTTTCTACAGGGTTTAAAAGAGCCACCGCACCACAACCGCGAATCCACCGGTGATTCGTAGTGGTTCGACCCAGTTTCCGGTTAACGATCTGGTCGTTTCATGAGTCGAGCCTTTGAGCTGTGAGATTGAGTTTCAAGGGTTACACAGACGGAAGTGTGCTCTTCCTGAAAGGTGTAAGAATAAGGTTCTCTCTCTGTCGACGAAAGAACCCGGCAAAAAAGATCGAAACTTTCGTAAAGCGGGGTCATTGAAAATCTTGCACATACTTCTGATGTAGCACAAGGGTTTGCTGGAACGATGCTTCTTATGCAATTCGACGCTTTTACTCAACCATTGTTTCAAGATGCAAGATTACAGGCTCTCAAATCATTGTTCTCGCCTACCAGTTGGTTTCAAATTTTAGACGTTTTTTCTCTCGCCTGACTTTCCCGACGGAGGACGTCGAACATGTCGCGATGGAGAACCATGTCACAAAATTGCGATACATCAGCTTTTTTCAGCAAACAATGTTTATACATTTTTTTTACTGCTGACGATAAGTGACGATTTTTCATTTTGCAACTCTCGTCGCAATCATGATCATTTTTATCGTCATCGATTAATGTTTTTTTCTTACACAAGCTTTCCGAGTCGTCGTTTGTCGTGAATTTAGAAACCGAAATTTTCTCACAACGGATTTAGCGAATGATTGAATTACGCGAATGACTGTTAATTGACGACGATGTATTTCGCCATTGCTGAGGTGATACTCAGTATCGACTAGGCCAAATCAGCGGGTTGGTGGATGATTGTGAAGTCGGTTAACCGAGATTACAGCGTAATTTGATGTTTGACGGACAGCTATGATATCTTACTGGGTGGCAGTTCGAGGGTGATCGTCGAATGTCAACCTCTATTGTTACGATATCGCAGGACACTGGTGTAGCGCAGTAGGGGTTGGAACATGATAATTTACGACATTTGTAACAAAATACGTAGAAATAATCATTCAAGATATATTATTTATTCGGTATTCGATATATTTGCAGGTAAACTTTGTGTCGCACTAAGGACCTTTCAAGTGCTGCACTAAAGTTGGCAGTTCGTCAGGGTGATCGTCAAGTGTCACCCTCTATTGTTACGACATCGCAGGACACTGGTGTAGAGCAATAGGGGATGGAACATGACAATGATCCGAAAATAAAACTGAACTTCTTTCCCGTGCAATTTGAAGCTCCGAATTCATGAAAATAAATCTTGTTTTTCGTACATATCCGCATGTCAATGCGTTGATTAATATTCTCTTTGTACGAAAAGTCAAGTGTGTTTCAATCTCCTCTAGAGCTTACGCGAAAAGTCAAAGATTTCCCGGCCAATATGAAGGTCGGAAATCGGATCGTACATCTCATTCCAGTAGAATCCTAGAGAAAACGCACGCTCGGCTGTCGAGAGAAAGTGCACTTTGTTGTTCGCGAGGAGAATAAAGGAAGAAGAGCTGAGGGGTTAGAGAAAAGAAAGAGAGCAATATATGTACTTTCATCGAGGGCACGTTTGCTTCACTGGGTATGTCAATATCGTTGTTGCGTCTCGCGAATACATGGACGACAATTTTGCGGAAAAGAAACGAAAGCGGGGAGCATCGGGATACGCGCTTTTACAATTTTCTGAGGAAAAAAAATATACCCCCGTTTTTTTACTTTCATTTTGTTTATGAACTTTGCGACACTACGACCGTGGTTGTGCCACTCGGCAATATTAGTGTATACAAGATCGTTGACGAAATAACGTTGCGTTGAACTTTTTTTTTCAAATCACACACATCCTTAAGAAACTTCTTCAAGCGAATTTTTCTCGAAAGATAATTCATTATTTGAAAAGTTGGATATATTTTGTGTTAATAGTTTTTATGCTCTTCCAAGAAATTAAAAGTTCGTTAGCGCGATAAACGGTAGACCTGCGTTTATATGAAATATACTCGATCAAAAGTAAATAGTTGTTTATTATTCGTTCAGATTTTGTTTAAAATTTAGGGAGGACAAAAATAATATCTGCATTATGGCCAGGTTCGATATACGATATCGCCCATGAGTTTAAGTAATAAACTGTGCATTCTGTAATTTGCCAAGTCCAGTTTGAACCGTTTTTCGGAAGGGTCTCTTGGATTTTTCCCTCGTTGTCGCTACGTCTCGAAATATTTTATGTTTTATGTACAACGTGGCCACAGGCAAAGGCACGTTTTTGAAATCATGGTAAAAAAGGTCGTATATATTTTGCAAATAATAATGTAATGCTTTTCCAACAACTTAATAGCTCCTCAGTGCGACACAAAATTCACGTGCAAATATATCGAATACCGCATAAATAATATATCTTAAATGATTATTTCTACGTATTTTGTTAAAAATCTTACGAGATTAAAAGTAAAATCGCTACGTAAATTAAATCAAATCGTTAAGTAAACTATATTTTCTGTAATTTAAAAAGTCAGTCAAGATATCGTTATTTAAAAGGTTAACGTTTCTCCGGAGCCTCTTTGCCGCTACATGACTCAAAAGGTATTGATGTTTTACACGCGCCACAGTCAATGTGACGTTTTTTTCTAAAACGTGCATACGGTCAGAAAGTTGAGCTGAATTTCTCACGATGCACCTGTCACGTAACGAAAAGGCGTCCGGTAAAGACAGGTGGTTCGCTACTGGCTATTTATAGCATGCTGTTTGGTTGCTAGCGGAATGTTATATATATGTGCATATGTACAATATATGGATCTACATATGGCGACGAAAGAATTTCCAATAACGTTCCCGTTGATCGTGAAAAACATTGCAACGACCCGATACGTATTTTTCTTACGCAAAGAGAGGGAGCCTTTGCAACGGTCCAACATTGTTTTCGATTTTTCTCAAGTAATATTGTGTGTTGAAAATGTTTCTGAACGTGGAAAAACCGCAATGGTCTACATTGCGAGGTTTTCCAATTATTTTTAAAACACGATATTTATGATTTTCCAACGGTATCTGGATATGATAAAAAAAGACTGCGATAAAAATCAAATGTTTCAGTTTATTTTTGTTTATCATTTTTCCTATCTGTCGTTTATTTTCCAACTCTCCGTTTTATTGAATTCTAGAAAATTCATCATTTTTATACGCCGTATCGAGAGATACCAAGGAAATGCCTAACGCATTAAAAGAATTATCATCAGTGATAAAACATATTGGGATTTAAATGAAAGCAGAAACTGGAGCAGAAATAACTGATTTAAAAATATCCCAAGATGCTTGCCCATCTCTCATTTGGCAAGCATTGATTTACCAAGGGTTGACGATTATATTTTTCGATATTTATCTGTACCTTTGGTTCCGGATCGAAGGTACATCATTCATATTTCCTTCAGAGATCCCTGACCCTTGTTCAAAGATGCAGTATCAAAGAACTGTTTGAAAACTTCTTTTCACATTGTGCCTTTCCTTATTTTACTCCAGCGCAGTATTTCACTGCTCAAAACCTTGCAAATATCGTCTCGAGACGTGCGGCATCGATATCTAATCTCGAGGGATACGGTATATGATCCACGAAGCGTGCAACTCTACCGCTTTGGAAGAAAATGTAATGTTGCGGGCAAAGAGATTGACGGTCGCAACGTGATCGATGGAGAAATCCGACGAGGCTTTGAATCGCGTTTTTTTTTCAATGGCATCATTCCCGAATCTTTTCTCTTATTCTTTTGTACTCTCGAAGCCCTTTTCCAAAACGACCCTGAACCGACGGCGGAGAATTCGGTGTGTGTGAATTTCAAAAGTGAAATGCCCAAGGGCAGCATGACAACTAAAAATATCAAGAAATTAATATAAATTGGTACGCTTTTAGTGGTAAATTTGTGTAGAAGAATTGAAAGGAAAAGATGTACAAAGATTCCACTGAGAAGCTTTTACGATTTGTTATAATTCATTTATCGCTCGATAAGCATGGACAAAATTATGGGATAGTCCGTATAATAAAAAGCAAAGAGCACATTTATAAAATTTGGTAAATATTTAGAGCGACATTTTATTTCTAATAATTTGAATATTCTTTGAAGGGTGGATAGATCCGAGAGAGAAACATTATCGAAGAGAGACTGTTCATTATACCAATCTCACACCTCATTTCTCGCGAAAAAATCGATTTTTCTCTCGATCTGCTTTGCTCTCTCTCTCTCTCTCTCTCTCTCTCTCTCTATTCTCTCTTTTTTCCCGTATATGTCACATTGAAACAATTTTTGAAATTCGATTTCTCGCATCCACTTTGATCTCCCCCGAGTACGATATCGAAATTTTTGATCGTAGTGTCGAAGACTTTGTGCAGCAAAGTGCAGGCGAGACTCACGCTTCATTGCCCTCGCTTTTTTTTCCTACTCTTTCTTCATGATACTATGTACTATTTTTTTTCTCTTCGATTACTCGATTGTCCATATTCTATCGCCTTTTACCGACCCGTATATCGCACGCAAAAAATCGTTATTGACCTCGCTGATGAAGCTCAGTTTCAATGCTCACTTTTATCACAAATTTCTCTGACAAGCGATATTATTTTCGAAAAATCCATCTAACTGTGCAATATTATTTTCACCGTTCACTCGAATGTGGTTACACGTAATTTGATTATGTAACAATCGACGGGAAATTTTACAAGTAATAAAAATCTTCATGTCTTGAGTGGAACATTGTAAACTGTTTTCAAAAATCATTTTACACGGGACGAGATTTTTCGATGGGCTGCATATCTTCACATCGATCTTTTTCAGTCAAATATTGCTTTATAAACAAATATTCGCCTAGTGTCTTACAAGGATGTCAAATCGAAAGAAATTTTCGCGTTTCCATATTATTTTCACTTTTCACATCGTAGATTTTACAGAAATTCGTTGAATAAAAAAATAATCAGAACTTTCAAATATTTTCAATCTAAAATTTCCGTTCTCCTTCTATTTCTCCGATTGTTTTTGTTTGCTCATTCGCTTCTTTGCCGTTTGCACTACCTCTTCGATTTCTCCGTTTCTCCGTTTATTTTTTATTTTTCGATTTTTCGTCTCTCTTCATCTCCAACATCTATACGCTCTTCGTTGAACACAACTTTTCCCGTTGGTCCCACAGGACACGGTTGCGAATTTCCTCTTACGTAATCCGCTCGAGGATCTCTCCATTCTTAACCCCTTTTCCTGTCTCTGTTCTTCGACTCTCTGTCTTCTATATTTTTGTCGATAATCGGGTTAAAGCTAACCTTTCGTCGTTTCTTACTCTTTCCCCTTCTCCCATTGTTTTTCGACTATCCACTTATATACATTAAATATATATGGGCTATTCCACGTGTGCCAGAACGATTTCTAAATAAGGAAACTTCCAAGAGCGTTTTATAAAAGATAGAACTCAAGGATTAAAATTAAAAAGAGATTAGCCTAACATCGTAATTTCAAGAGCTACATTTCCTGTTATCATGACAGATTTTTATTCTTTCATAAAACCACGAAAATCTATCAATACTTTCGACGGAATGCCCCATATTACAAATGCAGAATCATTCATCTCCCTTCATTGGACTCTACCCCGACGCAATGACTCGGCTTTGACAGAACAAAATTACGCAATAAAACGCGATTTCTCATTTGTACTTCTACGTGCGGACTAAAAACTTGAAATTCCTTAAAAGTTAAATGTTCAATATTTTGTATCATTTCAGATATTTTATCAACATGGTTAACGGTTTTCCGGTAATCCTTTTTAATCCGAATCGTTTCTTTTCCAATTTTTTAATTCTTTATAATTCCCAAAATGTAATTATTCCTCAATAAATCACAGGACAATCAATCATGAGGTGATTCTTTTATTGACTGTAGTACTCGGATGCTGTATCGTTGTATTGTATACACAAATTCATTCGCACGTGAATTATACAAAATATTCATTGGAATAGC
Organism: Heteropelma amictum; assembly: GCA_959613375.1. NCBI lineage: Eukaryota > Metazoa > Arthropoda > Insecta > Hymenoptera > Ichneumonidae > Heteropelma > Heteropelma amictum. Next base: position 10,098,903 of record OY390726.1, on the reverse strand, counting down.
TGTCCATTTTCTCTTGGAAAATAGCCATTCGATAAACGGTGCTTATATAGTTATTGCTCGTAAAGCGAGGCACGAATAGAATGCGAATTGTTCCAAGGATTGCTAATAAAAGCGGAAGATTCGTTTCCCGGCAATTATATTTCGTATCCGAGAAATTTATACCGGTATGATTTAATGAGGCAATATCGCAGGAGCCCAGTAGGTAATTATAACTGAGAGTTGCTCCATATAATGAAACTAAAATTTGACAATTGAAATAAAAATATCCAGCATCTCGGCTTTAATGAGATGCACGGATCGTATTTCGCTGTTATCTCATTAGCATCTGCATATACAGATATAAATATCGTTATACGTGCCTCGTGAGAGAGATTCCACCTTTAGTTTGAGTTCCATGATTTAATTATCACGTTTAAAGTGTGTAAATGCCGATAGGTTCATACATCCGACGAGAAAAGAATAATACAACAATTACCTGAACGAAAATGGACAATTCCTCTCCTAAGAGCATGTCCCTGCAGACATCCGTAGCCGTAGTATCCACCGTCAGATAAACAAGGCTGCTTTCGATTCCCGTATGTATTCTGACCCAGCCGTTTCCAGTTCCAACATCGATCCCGACTCCAGAGTCCCACGAGGAATTAAATGTTTCTTGGTGACACGTGTTCTCGGCATTAACCGTCTGACTATTCTTCGTCTTTGATCCCGATGGGCTCGTGCTTTGAATCGAATCCGTACTAAAGCTCTCGCTACAGTCATCGCGCGAGTCTACATCCTCCGCCTCCGGCATCTCGTCATCCTCGTTTCCCGTCGACTTACCATTCTCATTTTTCATCTCATTGTCGAATCTATCGATAGTCTCATTGAGATTGTCGAGAATTTCCTTCTCAAGAATTTCCTGTCTTCGCGACTCCGTCAGTTCTATCTGATAAACAATATCGCCCGCGTCGATTCTCGAAGCTTTTCCCGATCTCGTATCCACAGAGTTCACAATCACCGGATCACACTGGCTCTCTTCTGTTCTCGCTGAAGCCTCCACGTCTTTTATTTCCTTTATATCAACGATAAACTTTCGAAAAATGTTCTTAGATTCGGGATACAATCTTGAATTTTCAAGGCGATCAGATTCACCCTTTGGCTCTGTGGAGTCTGCAATGACGCGAGTCCTTTGGGAATCAACGTTCTCGGCTCGATGACTCGGTTCAGTTGGAAAGATCGCAGCGTTCGTTTCCGCGCTTGAAACACCGTCTCCCTCGAACTTTGCGCGAAGCTTCTTAATTGGCGTTTCGCCCCGCAGTCCTGCGATAATTTTCGTTTCATCGTGAAATTCCGGCTTAACCGCGAGACTGAAGTTCTCGTTGGAGTTGCCCGGAGGCTTGCTGGTTGGCTTTGACGAACCTGAACCGCCCAAGGTTCTCAATGCCCTAGACACACTGGACCTGGATCTGTTCTGAAAGCTTTCCAGCCTCTCCTGAGTCGAAAGGACGACTCTGTCGCCAAAATGGAGATCCTTCGTATCCGCTTTATTGTCGAACGTTTTTCCCAATTTTCCCGTTTCATCGCACTTTTGCAGGTCCTGCCGCGACGTTTTCGACAATTTACTTTTGCTCTTCGAGGTGATCTCCGAATAAATATGGTCCTTGTTCTCATAAACTCCCTTCAGATCGGACAGCACCGATCTTATCTTTCCACCTTCGCTTTTCCTCAGGCTGCACTTTTGCGTCGCTTTCGTTTCTGGCACAGCACTTTTCCCACACGCTCTTTTCGACTTCTGCTGGAATCTCTCGTAATTTGCAAGGATCTTTTGATTCAGTTCGTGAATCAATTCCAGTCTCTTGGTGATTGAATCGCCGTTCTTTTCCGATTTATCCTTTGATACGTCCCATCGTCTTCTCGAGTTCGTTCCCGTCAGATCGTTACGATCGTTTGTCATCCACGTCTTTGACGATTTTGCCGTTGTCTGATTGGACTGTCGCATCTTCTTTTTTCTCAACATCGTACATTCCCCGGGCACTCCGATCTCGTATTTCGAATCACTTTTGATCACGTTTCCGGTATTCTTCGAGCGTTCACAGAACACATCGACGTTTATTGTTCTCCCCGACGCAATCTTCGACGGTTTTTCGCTAGGATTGAATCCCGAAACGTTCATCAGCGCCAAAGCTTTTTTAGAACTGTTTTGCAATTGTTCGTTCGATTTTGAACGTTCCGACTTCATTTTCATTGGCTTTGGAGAAACTTTTAGATTTTTCAACGATTCATCTGTTTTATGTCGTTCGCCGAATCCAACACCACCTTTAGCTTCCGGTCTAATCTCGATTTCTGTGCTAGAACCACTGCTTAAACTTATTCTCTCATTCAGTTCCCAGTTTATCGTTTTTTCCGCCATTATTCCGCTATGCGCGAGGGCGCTGTCAAGTTTTTCACTGTCATTTTGACACCGTGACGACGTCTCGCGAGAGATTGTGCTTGGAACATTTCGATTCTCTGACGATTTGACGAGTCCTCGTGTCGAGGACAATCGTCTCGATCTTCGGAGCTTCGGAGGATGAGCGTTGGGAAAGACCGACGTATTCGGTGAACTCGTTACGACCATTGCTGTTGTTACACTTGTTGCAGTCTAGCACAAATTTATCTGCAAAACAAAAAGATTCAGAAGATCATCAGGCTTTGTTCCTCGAACTCATAATACGAGACGTTTTTACAGTTTTTGACTTGTTAAACTAGGAACCTCTTGATGAATCAAAGGTCGAAAAAAAAATGTTGTGTTTTTGATGAAAGAAACCGCGATTGGGCAAGATGAACGTTAGCTTCGCGTGAAAAAAAAGAATAATTATTCGGATGTCGTACGCTGGTTGATCCAAGAATTTATCCCACCATGGAACTTCCTGCGTACACATTTCTAGTAGATGTATTCAGCAATAGTGTCGGGTAAAACGTTGTTGAAGAATCGCGAAGGCGACACGCGTAGAATGTCACATTTCTCGCTTCTCTGACCACGGAGAGAAGGTAAAAAAGCAAGGACAATGAAACGTGGGCGTGGAGAAAATTAAGAAATGGCGATTGATATTAAGGTAGTCGTCCCGTCAAAAGTGCCTTCTTAGGAATTGTATAAAATTTGGACAGCCGGTTTAGGACATTTTTGCATTATCACTCTCAAAGATTGAACAGGATCCAACGTTTCCATTTCGAAATATTTTTCATCAAGCATACTGTAATTTTGCACAGGTTTTTATGTATAGAATCATGGAAGATTGAACATTTTTTGCGATCATTTTTGCAAGATTTTCCCCGTCTGACGTTAAATTACAAATTACGGAGTTTTTGGGAAAAGCTTTATTATTTTTTCTGCCTAGTTTTGCGAGATATAATAAATGTAATTATAATAAACAATTGCATTTTACATAATATTAAATATATCAGTGATGAATAAACAATGATGTAATACAGCTGATATCTAAAGTCGCGTCTCGTCGCTAAGAATTCATTTTTTATTTTTATTATTTAACTCCAAATATATGTTTCGAATATCCTCCAAGTTGTACAAATTTTCGCACGTTGGTTGGTAAATTAACTTTTTACCTTGACTTAATTTAAATTAAAATTTGAGCGAAACGTCAAACATGCATTTCCCGTCACAGTTGAGTCCAAGTTTACGCTTTTTTATTTTTACAAAAGTTGTATATAAAAAGAAAATCGATTGCAGCAGCAGCAGCAGCAGCAGCAGCGTTCGTGATGATCGCGGGATTGTGTCGAAAAATAGGATTGGGCAAATTGGGAAATGAAGTTATTTGAGAAAAGTCGTTTCCGTATATATCCGTCGTTACACGTCGCGCCGATATAAATATCGCGAATGAAGCGATAAATTTCGATGGTATCCGTGTGGGATCGGGCTGGATGGATGGATGGCGACCGAACGCGACGTGATCCGGAAACTTGATTTTTTCGAAATTTTCCTCCCGAGTTTGCATGTGCATTTACGGTATGCGTGTCGTGTATCTTTCTCTCTTCCACTTTTTCATACATGAGGTCGTTTCGAAAATCATTTTTCTCAGCTGAGCTACAGTCACGTCCTGTCGTTTGTCATCATAGCAAACACGTGTAGTTTTACGATAGGACGAACGATTATTCTTGAAAATTTTTATGCGTCGATAGTGAGAAATTTCTTTCCAATATTACATCACATCGTATAACGATTAAAAATATTTATGACCGCAACGGCTTGTAAAAAGTATATTTTCATGTCAAGAAAATTCGTGAAAATCAAAATCCAAAATCCGAGTTCAATGTCAGCGATGTAACATCGCTTTCAGGAGGAAATTTCAATCGACTCGGTGCATGATTGCAAATTAATACGTATTATAATAAGAAATTATGAATAACGAATTCAACAAAATTCGTCGTGCAAATATTTACATCAATATTGCAAAAAAATCAAGGTACAAAATTTAAGCATCGTTAATTTCCACAAGGGAAGTTTTCAACATTTTTTTTCTCATCCTTTGAGCTTATTTCTCAGCCACACGTTTAATCTGGGTTCTCGCGAAAAAAAAAGAGCGTCGCGATAATCGTTGGAAAAGTCATTAGAGAACACTTTGCGGCATACTGCTGGAATATAGGACGATTACTTTTAATGCGCAATTTGCTTGCGTATGTATTACTGCCATCTGATAAGCGCGTTACAAAAAATATACATATATGTATGCCTTTTTTTTTTTTTTTGCAAATATGAGTAGTATTTATATCGTAAAAACGTCGCAGAGATGCAAAGTGGTATTTGTAAGAACGCAGTGGCATATACACGTGTATGTATGTACCGAAGCTTTCATCGCGATGTGTGCACGCTTGAATGAATTGCGGTCGTGCGTTATCGAACCGTCAAACGTCGAGGCTATATATACGATATTCATACAAAATGACAAATATATGCAGCAGCCAGCGAGGATTTCTTCGTCGAACTAAAATGGTCGCAGCCTACTTCACAATCGCGTATCTCTTTTCTTGCAAAATAATTTCCCGATTGTTCATTTTTTTTTTTCGACAAGTACAATACTGCGAGAAAAAAGGAACGTCTCATCTCGCTTCGATCACCGTCGCGATATTTCTCTATTAACCAACCTTGTTCTGCAAACGATCTTTTCCGCCCAATTATCCATAAAGAGAAGCACGCACGAGATTCAACGTCACGTTGGAAAAATTCACACTGTGTAAAAACGAGCGACACACTTCGCGCGATGTATACATCGGAGGAAAAAAGGCGGCACTTTAAAAGGATTTCAAAGAGACCGCCAGTTTTTGCCGATTCACGAAATGAAGAAACAAATAAGGAAAAATTAAATATCGCTCGATATTCGTTGACGAACGAGTTTAATCTCGAAAATATAATCGAAGATGCACTGGTCCAAAAAAATACCAAGATGAAATTTCCACATTTAACACGATATTCTAGCACTTCACTTGCTGTTTTTATCGACGATGAGGAGAGTATAATAATTTGATAAATGCGAATTAAAAATTATTTTCCTTGGCGAATTCGTTTTTCATTAGAATAAAATGTCGCGGTAGCTCGACGATGATCGAACGATAAAGTTTAAAGAACGACGGTTCAATGATAGTAATATGATTCGGATTAATTCCGATACATCGAATATTGTCGCACACGTGAGACGCACACGCGGTATCCATCACCGTGAACCGACTGGCCGTCCGAGTATTTGCTCGCGAGCAAACGCACTCGCACTGGTAAAAGTAGCGAACGCACACCGACATTCGTTGCGGACAGTTGGCCGAGAGAATATTAGAGTTGCCACCTGTGTTCGTCCTTCTACCTGTTGGGTGAGCACGATCAAAAGAGAGAGACAAAAAATATGTGTTCAGCCATACAGAGAGAAAGAAATGAGCCTTCCTGTGTTTTTATCTCTCTCTCTCTATCTTTGCTCCTTTCTCACACTTAAGTATTCCCTTTTGCTGCACGTGAGGACCATGCGTTTTCAATATAGTTTACGTTACGAATTATTCGAGTGGCCTTAAGCAAGAAAGGGTGGGGATAGATGGCACGAGGTAGGGTGTGTATCAGCAGCAGGCACCCTCTTGACAGCTGCATTTTTTCCTTCCTCGAAACGTCTTGGATCGATGAACCGGAAGATTTTCTTTTGTAACATTCCGTATGATATTTGTCGCATGAAACAGAGAGAAGTTTGAACATTATGCTGATTATTAAATATTTCGCCGTTTTTATATTTAATTATCTTTGTGCTGAGGTTTAGAAATAAAAAATTCAGAGTAATGATAAATTCGATCAATTTTCATTGATTTACTTTTCTCCAAAGATATGCATTTTGTGTTTTAATTTAAACATTCTTAAAAAATGTTCCAACTGTTGTAATCTTTATATTTCACTAAATATTTTCTTCTTATTTGAATTTCCATCAAAATCGTAGGATTCAAGGAGAGTGAAGAAATGTTTTTTTTATTTATGTCTAATTAGTGTTATAACAATAATTGCAGACTGCATTACGTATTGATTACGTATTACGTGGGTTATTGAATATCTTTCACGAAACAAACTCGTCCCCATTGTATATCTGGGTCGTCGTCGTTATAAATCCAAATTTACCCCCCAGACGTTATGTTTAAAATTTAATTTTTCATCGGCCTTTCTGCTGATTATTTTTTATGAAGATTACGAATGAAACACATATAGGAACAGTTTCGTCTTCGGTATCACAGTGTACCGCAATGTGTCACTGATAACAGTTCGTCTAATTTGTCTCATTTTGGCATGGTCTGATTATAGAAATAATCGAACGATCTGAACGTCAATGCTTCGCAAAAACGAAAAATTGATATTGGCACAAATGTAATGTTAAATTTAAGATGAAAAAAATTGCGAAATAAGGGTCTGTCTGGAAACGGGATATGATCATTATTCAACCCAACGTATATGTTGCAGAAGTAAGTGCATGTATTTGTGAACGTTGCAGGGTGTGGGCAAAAGGGATACTCGAATATAATATCACACAGTTATGTGTGAGGGTGACTGTGTGAGGGGAAACGCGATCTTCGAACTGACGAGCATTATGAATACGTTAAAGTGGGGGAAGGATGCACTTCCGTCCGTACGAACACTTTCTGTTCGAATGCACCCGTTAACGATCAGACTCTTTGCTATATCTTCGGTGACGAATCACACAAACGTACCGTGGCGGATATACAGCGATTTGGTCACATTTTGAAAATACAAAAGACGTTTTATCACCATGACCTAGAGTCTCTCATAATAAAAGCAACGTTTAGACAAATCGCGGTAATTTAAAAGTAAAATGATAAATTGATGGCTCTATATCATTGCAAAAATGGAGAAATCACGTTTCGTTAACACGGTAGAAAATCTCGATCCACGTGGGTATAACGAGAAGGGAAGGATTATCGAACAGAGATAAAATAGCTTTACATTCATCCATCACGATTGATACTTAACAATTACTAAAATATTCGAGCCAAATATTTTTCCATCAAGATCTATAGGGCACTGAAAAAAACAAGGTAGATCATTCGTTGTCATTGAGATATTTGTTGAAAAACAGTGGAAATAAATACGTTGTCTATCTTTATTTTATAGCTTTAACATGTTCGAAAAAAAGTTCTCTCTGCGATAACTTTTCATTCTAGGCAACTTTCACACGTTGAAAGGTTTTTTTTTACTCCTGTATACTGGTGTCGAAGCAGAACAAAAACAATGTCCCTTAAAACGCAGTTGTGGACTCGCTTGGATTTGTGCGCAGCCCGTTTCAATGCTGTGGCCCTCACCACTTCCGGTATCTCCTGTGAGGGAATCCCTCGATGACTCCTCCCATCGTTTCGTCGTATTACATACTACATGGTGTACTTAATGTATATGTAAATATACATACATGTATATTTATTCCATAGAGAATGATCCTACGTTCGAGACGAACGTTTATACCGCGTGTAAAACACAGACACATACATCTGCACCGCCCTTCAGAGAGAACGCAACGGTTCTGCGTTTCAAACAATTCCGCTTGCGAACGCTGTATCTCTGTCTTCCTCCTCCGGCTGTCATTTCGTTTTCCTCGTTTGACGAGACTACTAAATCGCGGATTGGTCGAGCAACCGTTTTATTAGCAAAATGTACACACTATATCGTACCATGGTGGTTTATAGTCGGAGGGGAAATCATCAAACCGAATCCTTTGAGGTTATACACGGTATCGTTTTGAGATACATCGCGGAAATATTTTAAAATGCAACCTCGTTTGGAGGAACTGTGGGGAGCGCGTTACAACCCTGCGTCGTTCATTGGTTACGAAAAGTAGTGGGAGCAACGATGGGCCTATGACACGGCCAGCTACAGTCCGATAATTGCGCAGAGTTGAGTGCGCAACTTTGACGCAAGCGAGAGAAGAATACTGCTGAGGTGGTTCCATCTCTGATGCTCAAATCGGCAACATACTGTACCTCTGATTCTCTTTTCGGTTCTTCACCGCAACCACTTCCGGAACACGAAGATGAGAAGGATTTTTTAATATTATATTTCGCCCGTAACGTGCATAAATTTGCGTATGAGTATATATTGTGTTATATATTATAAATAGCAACGTCATTGTGAGATTTAGCGTGATGGTGCTATTTATTCGCACTGAGGCGATGTAATTTCGATGAAAATGGTGAGAAAACGGCCAGTTTCATCATATTGGTTGATATATTTATATGTACGGTGAAATGTGGTGCAAATAATCATCAGATGGAATCAGAGAGAGAGAGAGGGAGAGAATGAAGTTGGAGAATCGTGGGAAACATGTGCTGCACAAATTTATGTGTTAATAGGTACAGAGTTTATTAAAACAAATTTTATGTCTAGTGTATGGCACAATTGTAATAAAGGGTATTAACTTGTATTGGTTAAATTGTATTAACTTGTTTTGAAAATATAAAATTATACAACGAGCATCTTTAATTTGCTGATAGTAAAACATTAAGGTATTACCCGTCTATTCGTCATCCTTGTATAGCAGGTATATCGACGAGCACATGTACGCCTGTCGAATAATAATTATAACTGGTTTCCAGACTGGCTCATATTTCTCCAATTTCTCCGCAAATTTTTCACGTAAAATTACACATTTTTCACGTTGAAATATAAATTTGTAGACATACCATGGGAGCTATTGAATTTTCAACTTCCACCATTAATTACTGATAAAGAATTATTCTCCGTTCGATTCGCAAATTTGTAAGCTGAGCAATTTGATGTCGGGAGCCTTTTTTGTATTCTCGTCACACCCAATTAATAAAGACTTATTTTAGTTTATTAAATTTATTCCAAAATCCAAATCTTCGAACTCGTAAGATTTGATGGAAGCACGTGAAACAAATATGTTATTTATTGGAGCCATATAATGAAGTCACGTCGGTTTGCATTCCATTAGGGTACATGATAAAGCTCACAGAGACATACTCAGCGGTCTTTTTTTTTTTGTTTATATGTGCAGCACGTATGGATTTAGGATAAGGTGGAAATAGTGGGAAAAGCTGCGAATATATACAGTCGGCAACGGAGAGTAAGAAAGAGCCTTGGGTGTCGTATAGAAAATTGAGAGTCGAGGAAGAGAAACCACCTATTGAATAATTAAACGACGAACTCTTCTTGTTCGGTGGTGGTTTTTCGATCACACGGACACGCAAGAGACATTATACATTCCTGCACTTCAGTAAATCCTTCACCATTCCAATGTTTGCTTTTCTTTTCTTCCTACGACTTATCTCGCAGTTATTTTACATCCATCTTATTATTTTCCATGAATAATCAACACCAACACGATAATAATTAATTCAGCACTAGACAAAAAAAAGCCATATTCTTAATTTGATCGTTTATTCATAAAAAGAGGTATACTTTTTAAATTGTATTTTTATATTACATCTTCAATAGATGTAATTAACTATATTGACTCATCAGAAAATTCATCGGTCTGATATTTAACTGAAAATCCCAAATGACATGGAGTTGTAAATTTCCTCTGGCGGGTTAACTGCTCGAGCGTTATTAAATTGCAAATAGAATATATCCAAATATGATGGAAGCTGTGTGTTCGTTATTATAATTATTAACGGAGCTTGGGGCTCCAAGTTTCATTTCATTAGTGATAACTGTCAAGTGCCCGCCTTCAATATAGACGTTTAAAGGACCGAGATAACAGACAGGAAGATCGAATTACGCAAATTGAAAGAAAATATCTATATTTTTTCATTTTTTTTTCTTCTCGCGGACGTGCGACACTTTATTCTCTTTTCTCACTCGTTCTGCCCGTGAAATACAGAGAAAGCGGACTCTCCCTTTCGTAATTATTTAAAACCGTCGGGTTTCGGTTGGCCCGGTTCGTTCTTGTATATACTCACGCTCCGCGTGTGTACTTTCCTTTTTGCTACCAGAGGGAGAAAGGCTTCATTTTTTCTACCCTCGGCTCGAGAGTTCCGGTCTGCTGACAACGAGTCCTGTACACGCTACTCCGTATTTTATCTCGAATCTTAAGAAAATCCGAATTCTCAAGTGGATCATTATAATTCTGAAAAGAAACATGGAAATCTGTGCAGTATTTCGCTGGAAATTTCATTAATTTGATGGAAACATAAATATCGCGATGATTTTTTTCTTTTCGCGCTGTAGGTCGAATCCTGCAAGGGAAATTTTCCACAAGAACATTTTCTTTTCTCACATTGCCAGCCATTTTTGTTCCCGGGAAACGTTCATTTTTGTCCTAGAAAAATTAATGATAATGGATAGATAATGGAGAATATTCTTTTTTTCGAACAAGGATCTATTTCAACCCCCTATTACGTATGGACTCCTGAGAGAAAAAAAAATGTTTTTCAGCAATCTACAGCAAAAGTCACATCACCCTTCGAGCAGCTTCACTTATTCTTGCGATTTATAGACTTTTCTGAAGGGGCTAAATAGAGGCTTAAAACTTGGTATAAAATCGAAACATTCGTGGACGCACGTATGGAAAAATATTTTTAGTCTCCAAAAACCATTGTGCTTGTACTTATTTTTGTATCAAATTACTGATGAATTTGGCTCATGCAGCGAAATGGCAGAAAATTTTATCTCTTCTTAGGGATGACGCAGGGGTGAAGTTTGTTCATCTCTTGGGGGGGGGGGGGTTGAATTTCGCCCGCCATTTTGCTGCATAAGCCAAATTCCCGATAGTTGTACCAAAATAAGTAAAAATACAACGGTTTTTAGTAATATAAATTCGTTGTGACATGACTGTCTGCGAATGTTTCGATTTTACCCCGGTAATCAAGTTGAAAACCTTTTTGAACCCTTCAAGTAGGGTCACAGCTCAAAGATAGTGCGATAAACTGCAAGAACAGACGATTTTACCTCGATGTTAGGATTTTTAAAAACATCGGTTTTCCCTCAAGCGACCAAACATATCCTCGCTCGGACTATGAATTAATTCGTGCTATAAATTATAAGAAACAATATGACCTACTTTGTCGTCTTACAAGAGATGCAAATTTTCACTGCACAAAATAAAACCACATCTATTCGTTGCACGTGTATTGAATTTGGGAAAAAACCCATTCTAATTTTTGTATATAAATTGATATTCCGTTATCGAAAAAAACATGGCATTCGAAAAAAACATGTTCAATTTAATTGGCCGCTCGTCATTTGTCGCAAAAAATTCATTTGTCATTCGAGGCAGAAATTTAAAAAACGTGTCATACAAAATTTCGTGGATAATATTACGTATCGATTGATTTATGAATACATGTATATACACATGCATATATACATATATATAAGGATTATATACATACAAACGGATAACGATAGAAACAACGGGCTTTATTATGCGGACAACGTTGACTTTCCTTCTGGGTATTACCAACACGCCGTTGATGTTGCTTGAGATGCGTACGAGAGAGGGTAAAACGATGCACGTAGAATACTCAAAATGTTCGGATGCATATATACATATATATTCGGAAGCACAAACAAAAATTGGCGGTATTTTTGGATCCCCCCACGATTACTTTTTGCCTTGAGAAAAAAAAACAATTTGGATTGATCACTCTATTTTTGTCTGCCGGAGCTGATTCATTGGAGAACATACAACATACAATCGATGTTTGCTTTATCATGGATGCTTTTGATTTTTTTTCGTTAAAGGGGCAACCCTTGGACGTTTGCGAATAAAATACAGATTGAGCAACGAATTAACTTTAAAGTTTAGAACATTTATCGCATCGAATTACTACTGAATAAATGTACTTTAACCATGGGAACATTAAGATTGTTCGAGGGAGAGTTTTACGATGTTTTTTTGCGTCTGTTCGTTAAGAATAGTTAGCGCATCCTCTTTGGCAAAGCGAATTATCTGTATATATATATAAACTTGTATGCACGTGAGTATACAGCGAAAATGGAGAGATAAGCCAGAGCTTTGTCATCGCTGAGAAATTCGACGCTCCGTTTCTCGACGATGTCACGTTCCACCTATTTCCGGTTCAGTCCAGATTCATATACAGTAGCCTAGCTTCTGCGGCTACAAATCCTCTCGTCGTTTCGGATTTTCCTCGCAAATTTGTTGTATACTCACCGCAGATTCGACGGAAATCCGAAGACAGCGCCAAGTGCGAGAGAGTAGATGGGAGAAACAGAGAAGATCAAGTCATTTCCACCTCCGGGATGAACATTCTTGTCTTAGCACGGAAAAAAAAACTGGATTCTTGTTTCGTCATAAACATTCTTTGTTTTTTTCTTCATAATTTCTATGCTGCTCCGGATGTTATATAGGACGCAGGATGTAGAAAAACAAATGAATAAACAAGCGACGCACGTGTATACCTTGTCGTAAACGACATTGGAAAATCACTCGATCTCGCACGGGGGCCTCATTAAGGTCGTCTGCGTGAAAAGCTTGCGAATAACGACGAAGGACTCACAAAATGGGCTAGAAACGTAGAATGTAATGAACGATGAAAAAAAGGCTAAACAAAATTAAATATGCGCGTCATGCATGCACATTCATTAAAAGAAACGAGTGCAGCCATGAAAAATTCAGAGCGTCGGTTAGTCTTGCGAACAAAAATATTTTTCGTTCTCTGACTGCTTTTTTTTCAACTTTCTCCCCATTTCGAGAAAAAAGAACGCGTGTCTCGTTAAAATCATTTGCATGCAAAGAAAAGCTCGGCTATTTGGAATACATAAATCCCTAGGCGTCTTATAAATTTCTGCAATTGTCGTTACGAGCGTTTTAACATCAGAGCTGAATCACATCAATCAGAAACGTATAATTATTATAATCGAAATTCGATTTTGTTGAATAACATATGGTGAATCAGTTGGCCACAAATTAAACCGCTTTAGCGTTACCGTTAACAGCCATTATTGTTATTATGTACGAGTTGATCGCGAGCACTTTAGCCCTTATGGCGATCCTCAAACATATGTATACATACCCGTATATAATATATATCGCGTGTTCGGCATCGCTGTTGACCCCCGCAGTCTCGAAGTTTAGCGATGCTTACTTCCTCCTAATGGCCCGCAAGTTAACCGACTATAACGACTCCCTGCCACGCCTGAGGGTGGAAAAAATCTTCGAATCACTTCCCATGTCCGGGAAATGAATAAAATGCCATAAGGTGACTTCCGACTTCTCGACCGAAACCAACACGACGAAACTCTCACCCTTCGCTTATTGTCGGTGCATCGTCCTATACGAGTGACCTATCATTCCACGCGAATGCTCGTGAAAAAATTGAAAGATGTTTCAAAATTGTAATAATTTTTGAATGAGCGTGAGATTGATTTTTCAACAAGCTGCTGTTCCGGAAGAATATCGGTGTTGTTGGGAAGCTTTTGCGAAATAAACATCGCGCAGGTTCATACTTTTTCGATGGTCGTATCATCGCTTTGAAGAGCCAAGCGAAAAAAAAAATTCGGCATTTTCAGCGTCCGGGAAAATTGCACGGACTGGAAATGCACGGATTAATTCATCTTTTCAAGAGGTGATTTTACTTTTCCGTTATTGGTAGGTACATATACGTGGTATACACGTACGCATCGGTTATCACGTTTTTTTTTCTCAAACAGATCGATTGCAGGTACGAGTAATAAAATTCGTTGGCGGTAAAACAAAAACGAACGCCGAAAGCGAAGTATTTTTCAATTTACATGAATCGAGATGAGTTTTATTTCGTTTGTAGACTAGGTTAGTTGCCATTTATATTGTTTATTTTTCATGAAACGGGAACGATCTCCATTGAGCCAATCATGTATATTTATTTTTCTTTTTCAAGTGGAAATGACCCCCGATCGAGTGTGTACACTGATAAATTCTGGTTGCCGATGGAAATGAGAAAGAATATTGGAAAATGAAAAAGAAACTAAAAATGAAAACTTTGAAAAACAAAACAGAGATGTGAAATTCAATGTACCTTCATCCTTTTGGGACGTCAATCGTCAATAATACATTACAGCATTTATTTGAAAAATAAAATTGTTTACACAGGATGAAGCTTGATTTGATAGCTCTGAAAGCTTTGGATTACAGAATTATGACCTATAGCGAAGCAGATATTTTCCCTCGGGCTGTGAAACGGGTTATCGCATATTACTCGAATATAAACATTCATCGCACCGTCGAAATTTCAATTCCATTTATTAGCGACACAAACGTACAATCATCCCCTATTGAAGCTAAAAATTTCACAATTCACGAACGAATGTTCAATTTCCTTTGGATTGTAGAATATATCCCAGCTCTTAATGAGTTCATCAAGCAAGTCAAACTGGGTTAATGAATCATACGAGTTTTATCATCTACACTTGTGAGGTAGAAATTTGTGGTTGGAGAAATACGTTCGGGTATTAGAGGCGTTTAAGGGTAATTGCATCGTCTAGACACCGAATAATGAAATATACAGAACCGATTTACTATAGTGTATTAATAAATTCTCACGTCTACAAGAGACAAATCCACAGGGAAATTCGTACGTATATTTACACTCTCCCACTCCATTTCACTGCAAGTTCAAGAATTAAAATAAAATCCGTGTTATACGGAAGAGCTTTAAAGTCGAATAATTTTGATGATTTTACTAAACAGATTTCGAGGTTTTATAAAAAAATTGCAAATTTCAGATCGTACAAGATCGTGTATCAAAAACATTAAATTTTACAAGATATTGCGATGACACTTTTTTTTCAAATTTTTATCAAAATCCGTATTGCATCAGAGTGAAAGCGATGTTAAACAAAATGAGTAGTCGATGACTTTTGTAAGGGTCCTTGCGAATAAAATGAACAAATCGAAAGTGGTCGATGATTGTGATTATCCGGAAAAATAATTTGAACTAACCAGGTAAACATCCCCGGCATGAAATGATGATCGAACAAGCGTCATTTTTGCGTGATTTACCGGAAATTGAGCACAAAAAGCAAAGTTCTGAGGTTATTGAGGACTCTGAGGGAGTAATAATAAAGCGAATTAGAAAACGAATGCAGAGGTATAAGTAAAAGCCAGTTGTCGATTTACACGCAGATAATCGGTCTTGTACAAGTCTGCATGTGGGTTTCTTTCGTCTTTGAACATTTTTTAGATTTCAGCTTTCTCCGTTCCATTCACTGCCTCGGAAAAAGACTTATTCCTTTCTCAAAGCAACCACGCTTTGCATACGATCTACGTGAATAGAATAGCATTAATCATAATGAGATCGTGGATGACACTATACCCGCAAGCAAAATCTTTCTTTGAAGTTTGTAATGAAGACACGCGTAAAATCGTATTAAATATTCCCTCGCATTTTTTTTTGGAGCTTGGAAAAATCTCATTTACAGGGAGCGAACTTCATTATTTTTCCATTCGTGAAGGCTTCGCGTCCATTTACAAAAATAACTGCGAACCCACACGTTTTTTACTCTACCAGCATTTCGCCTCGTCTACACATTTATCCATTATGAATTTTGCGATCGAGTCTCCCATTTACGTCGAGCAATCAGAGATTTTTATTTATACACGATTATCAAACCGGAACAATTCGATACACAACTTTTTTTATTTGACCTTTTTTATGAAACTATGGGTACGATCCTTGATTTTGTAGCTTGAGCAGACGAGCTTAAAATATCTGAGATTTTTTTAGACAAGCGCTGGACATCGCTCGATCAATATTCTCGGCACGTGATATGTTCTTTCGCGTAAAAACCACAGGGGCTTTTAATACCGTAAAATAAATTGACAAATTTCGTTATTCTTGTGTCGTATCTAGAATTCTGGTGTAAACGTTCTAGAATTCGAACAAGCGCTGGCTGCATAGTAAATAAATAAGCTGTGAACGTGCTAGTGAACATCACTACGCCGTCGTCCTCGCCATAGCTTATTCAAAGCCAACTTTAGATCGACATTAATTGGAAAGAAACATCACTTCGCCATCGTTTTATAACTGAATTCAATAACATATGAAGTCAGATGAGGCTTAACAGATAAATACAAATACTTTTTCAACAAAAGGGTGAAAAAAATGAATATATCTTTAAAAAATCATGTTTCAAAAAATAATATCTCGGTAATATGTGATTACATCTCTGTGAGCGCTCAAATCTCGTTAAAGTTCATTTGAGCGACCGTTCGATGAAGGAAACTCGTCGTTGCGCCGCCCGATCATTCCTTTTTCCTCTGATCAACAAATCGCCGGATCGGCAGCGTTAATTATACATTAATTAGCGTCGAGACGTTGGCCGCATCGGTACAGATTCCTCGCCGAGTTCCAAGTTCCCCCTGTAAAAGCCTTGTCTTTTTTGTCTTCCAAATATAACTATGTCCTCTATATTTCGACGTCAAAGTAATTGCTGTTGAAGTTTCAACAGCGTAAGGAAAATAAAACAAAAATCCTCTATGACGACAGCGAAGGAAAGCTGTCTTTTTCCACTGGCTGGTTGCTCCGAGCGGTATAAACGTCACAGAGCAGCAGCAGCAGCGTACATAAGCACAGAAGAAAAGCATCGGGCGAAAAGAGATGACAGTACATTTTTCAAGAAACGTTTTTCTCGCGTGGTGTGGTGACCACCGAGGATATATCCTGAGCCTGTGACACAAACGTGATGTCTTTTACCCAAGAGTTTGTGCCTGTATATAAACTAACACATGGAGAAAACGAACCAGCTCTGAAAGAGCTAGAGCTGTATGTGAAAGTCCGTTTCACATATAAGCTTTTCGAAAGTCGCGAGTTCCAACGCTGTTCCACCTCACTCAGAGGCATCTTCTTCTTTTGGTCTTTCACACATATGCACACTTTATGATACCATCCGACCAAGCACCAACAGTCATTCTCAACATTGTGTTTCCGCTCGTTGTACATCGAAGGGACATGAAATGACACACCGGCAAGCTTTATTTCTTCAACGTAGGACTTTTCCCGTCACTCATGTTCCCAGCTTGATAGCAGCTGCGCGGGTCCACGATAGATATTGCGTCTCGTGTACTTCGATCTCTCGTACGAGAGCGATATATGCCTCGGCAGTTATTCCGCGTTTTGTTGGTCATCGAATTTACCACCGTTTTTTCTCGATCCACTATGCTGCGGTCGTATCTATTTGTAAAAAAAAGAAAGACAGCTACAATAGAAAGACTATAAAATTATACTATTGAACTATTCAAGTATAGATAGACTATAAAAGAAAGACTCATTCTGCGACATTTTCTTTATTGATACACGCAACAAAACACCAGTTGTTCAAAATGGATGAAGAATTATACCAGAATTATGTTGGTCGTCTATAAATCCCTGAGTAACGCTGTGAAAATCGATAATTTCGAGTTCAAGAGAATTTCGAATTTCAAGATGAGAAATTCTTTGCGTCCCGTGTATATAATGCTTATACCCAGTTAAGAATTGATCGGATAGTATCCTCAAAGGTCTGTTTGCTGCCATCACCATTGATGCTACCCCTTTGCGTAGTCGAAGCTGGCAAAATGCTTTGGGAACTTCGGCATATTAACGCGGCAGCGAATACAGAGACAAACCGCTTTTCTCCGTAACGTGTGGCACAACTCGAGTTTGCGGTTTGCCTTGCAATCACCCTTAACCCTTTGAGGGGCACTGGGACACACGCTGTCCCACCTGTTTTGTCTCAGTTTTTTTCCCTTTTCTGATATATTTTTCCACTTTTTTTTTGGACAAAAACTCTTTTTAGACTCTTAGGGACCTAAGTTGTAAGATTTTAATGATAAAGTACGGGATGTTGTTTATTTATTATTAGTTATAAACAACTAAAGTACTAAAAACAAGTATTTTTCAGGATAAATTCGTTTGTCAGTAAACTGAAAGTCCTAGAGCTTCAAAAATGTTTCCCCATGTATTCTGTACATTATACCATAACATATATTTTGTTCAGAATTTTTCAAATAGAGGAAACAACTCTAAACAAGTTGCTTTATGGTTGGTTTTCGGAACATTTTTTCAAAATTTTTAATAAAATTTACAAGACATGACTCTTTGATCAGCCGATCTCGCGAGAAGCGTTTTCCTTCACAGTAGTGGCAGATGAAAAGAACGATCGACAACTCCATCAAAATTCAACCACGCATAGAGAAAACAACTCTAAATAAGATGCTTCATGTCCGGTTTTCGGAAATTTTCGTTCAGTTTTTTTATCAAATTTAGAAGATTCTCTTCGATCACACAATGGCGCGAGAAGCCTTTTTCGTCAAAGTAAATTTTTGATGTAAAATTGCAAATGTTTATACAATTATATATTTGTGATACAAAGTTGGCTTATTGAAACAAAATTTTGAGTATTTCGAGCAATCCACTTTATGAAGATTATTTATTATGTATTAATTATTATTGTTTGTATTTCAGAATCGTAATCAGCAACCCCAAACACCCCTGAGTACTTCTTTATGTGTAAATTGAACAAAAAATCGTAAACTTAGCTCATTACAGTGGCTATATTGGATCGGCTATTTTGAATTTCGTAATTTCGACTTCAGAATCGTAATCAGTGACCCCAAAAACATAAAAATCACCGATAAATGTTTAAATCCATTAAGCAGAAAAATGTTCCCCTCAAAGGGTTCATCTCACTTTAACAACGAAGCCATTTAGCCAGTCGTTAAGATCGCGCGCACACACGTGAAATGACTCGAGCAGTGCTGTATTGAAATTGATAATTAGTTATTAACGAGAACGCTTCGTATTCACGCTTGTACCCATTGCAAAAGTTATGTATTCGGGTCAAACTAATTACCGATTAAATCAGACCGTCTTTTTTCACACGCTCGTGAAATTTATTGTCCGACATTTGATTTCCATTTGTGGCATAAAAAAATGGCGGGAGTATCTTGAAACGTGATTATTTTTTATGAAAGAGAAGAAGAAGCATGGCGAAATAATAAATTGGGAGGTTGATGGACAATATTTTGCAGGATCGGTTTACCGTGTATACGATGATCGTCCTGGAAAAAATAATGACGCGATGCTATCCAACTACGCGCTGACGTACTCTGGACTCGAGTAATTGAATTCACT
The DNA here is from genome assembly GCA_959613375.1 of Heteropelma amictum. Lineage (NCBI taxonomy): Eukaryota > Metazoa > Arthropoda > Insecta > Hymenoptera > Ichneumonidae > Heteropelma > Heteropelma amictum. The sequence goes on along the minus strand of OY390726.1, from coordinate 10,079,331 downwards.
TTTACAACCCTTTTCGACAAATGGCATTAATATAAATGGTACGTAGTCATCCTTCGCGTATCTCTGACGATAAACGGACAGCAAGAAGAAAAACAAAAAAAAATTCTCTCTCGGCTCATCCGCCAATCCCAAGTCGGCCAGATTCTTCCACGCTTTGGAATTTAATTACATTAAAGCGATATTTTATTGCAGTATATACACCACGACTAAGCGACGGAAGCCTTTTTCATATTGCCGAGTCTCGTAAACTCCGGAAGGACAAATATCTCGTAATATATCGCATTTTCACTTCTCAACACGGCAATATATTAATAAAGGAACATGCAGTTGACACTGTGAGGACAATAACAGGATAACGTGATACTCGAAACGCGATTTCTTTTTTTCTTATCACTTAATCCGAGTTAACGTTCATTGGGATTGTCCTTATCATTCCCATTGTATTTTCATTTATGTATCCATGTTGTTTGTTAATTTTTCGGTACAATTTGGACCAATATCAATTTAGGCTACTAAGGATTTCGTAAGGTTTTCAAAGTTCCTGTTATTTCGAAGATTAGCAAAGTACAGAGTTAAAAGTCTTCGCGTTTGAGAGTATAAAGGCGTCGGATTGAACGATGGCAGGGGGTGAACAAGAAATTTCGCGCACCCTCGAAAGCACTGTCATATTAAGAAGGAACCACGTCACCCTCGGGTATCTCGTATCCTTGAACCACACATCCCAGAGACATTCGAATTTCTGGGTCAACCAAATTTCTCCAAAAGCTACACGACTTCTCTCTTACGCTCTTTGTGATAAGAATCTCTGGCCTTCCCGAGTACTTTCCCAAATTAAAATTTCAATCTATTTTATGCTACTTTATTTCATATCCGAAATTTTCTGTGCGACACAAATCGTGTATTATATTTAACGACGAGAGATAACGTTCTTGCAATTTTTTTCTCATTCATCGAGAGAAAAAGTTGCAGACTCACTGAGATTCGACAGTTCCACTATATTTAATTTACTAGCGAAATTATTTCTTGATTTTGAAATCAATTTTTTTTCTGAATATAAATACTTGATGAAGCAATCGTAAGTTCCATAAAAACATATGTGAAAAATTGATGAGAAGCGAAGAAAATTCGAAATTTCTTTCAATTTACTGTGAGGACAAAGGAAATTATTAAAGAGAATTAAAAAATCGGTTCATTAATAAATCTCGTTGCATTAAGAAATAGAAAAAAAGCATGCAACGAAACGAAAAGCAATTTTTTCCTTTTAGGTAAATAATTCGCAAACCCGAAAAATTCTCATGATTCTGCTCCGTTTGATTGATCACGTGTATGACATTTATTTCGAAAATAATCTCATAATCGACGCATACAAAAATCGTTGTGTGTTCTAGATCTACATAAGCCCCGGATACTTTTTAGTTTTACTGTTAGACACGCTCACATTGTTGATCACTTTGGAGCTGCGATGGCTGACTAAAAATCGACCATTTCTACTTAAGAAAAGACGTGCCCGCATCCCCGACGAGCTTCTTACTGCACTAATCACCGCGAGTGTTTGTTACACGCGCACATAACCCACATGGATGAACGCTATTTGCATCACATGAAAACCGAGACGGCGTCATTAAACGCTCGTGGCTTTGACGTCTGAAAGATTTACGATGAAAAAAGTTGAGAGCTTTTTCACGTTGCAGCAATCCATAAGACGATAATTATAATTGCGTATCATCTTTAGGCATGACACGACGAGTTTATGCATGATTCATAACTGAAAAGTTGGGAATTTAATTGTAAATTGTAAATTTCGAATTGTAAATTTTAGCTGAAAATACGATGGAGCTGTTTCATTAAAGAGGCTTTGCAAGAGCGTTACCAAACTACTTATACCGACGATAAAATATTGAAACGTTTAATGCTGATATAATGCTATTTCATATAAGCGCAGGCGAAACTTGTACATATCAGCTGCTTGTGTCAGTAAGAAAGCGTTGCATTACGAGGTTAATAAACTTCCTAACTTGACTCAACGATATCTTAAATATATTACGAGGGTAACTTGATGAGTTTACTCTTTACGTTAAAGTTCGTAACTGCTCTCGTTTATCGTAATTCAATCGGCAAACAAAAACGAAATCCAGTGCACAGCATCAGTTCCGCGGGTCTTGCGATTATTTTGCAATTTTATCGGACACTGATTTTTTTTCATCGATGCAATAAATTTGCTCGTCAATTCAATTGTGAGTTAATTAATTCGTTATAGCAATACGCAATTGTATTGAATTCTTTTAGCATACAAAATGTACCCACAATGCTGTAGCACGGGGTTTATAATTTATGATACTCCCATGCTCGGTTGAAGGGCTGCGAATACTTACGCGTGACTCGAGGCAAAACGAGGCAAAACAAGAAACAAAAACGAAATCCAGTACACAGCATCAGTTCCGCGGGTCTTGCGGTTATTTTGCAATTTTATCGGACACTGATGTTTTTTCATCGATGCAATAAACTTGCTCGTCAATTCAATTGTGAGTTAATTAATTCGTTATAGCAATACGCAATTGTATTGAATTCTTTTAGCATACATAATGTACCCACAATGCTGTAGCACGGGGTTTATAATTTATGATACTCCCATGCTCGGTTGAAGGGCTGCGAATACTTACGCGTGACTCGAGGCAAAACGAGGCAAAACAAGAAACAAAAACGAAATCCAGTACACAGCATCAGTTCCGCGGGTCTTGCGGTTATTTTGCAATTTTATCGGACACTGATGTTTTTTCATCGATGCAATAAACTTGCTCGTCAATTCAATTGTGAGTTAATTAATTCGTTATAGCAATACGCAATTGTATTGAATTCTTTTAGCATACATAATGTACCCACAATGCTGTAGCACGGGGTTTATAATTTATGATACTCCCATGCTCGGTTGAAGGGCTGCGAATACTTACGCGTGACTCGAGGCAAAACGAGGCAAAACAAGAAACAAAAACGAAATCCAGTACACAGCATCAGTTCCGCGGGTCTTGCGATTATTTTGCAATTTTATCGGACACTGATTTTTTTTCATCGATGCAATAAATTTGCTCGTCAATTCAATTGTGAGTTAATTAATTCGTTATAGCAATACGCAATTGTATTGAATTCTTTTAGCATACAAAATGTACCCACAATGCTGTAGCACACGGTTTATAATTTATGATTCTCCCATACGCGGTTGTGAAGGGCTGCGAATACTCACGCGTGACTCGAGGCTAACGTGGCATTTCTAATCATTCTCCTGCTACATTCGAGTTCATGCGGATTCACCTTTAGCCTCGTCGGTCTAATTATTATTTCGTTACAGCATACATTTACGGAGGTAAATGCATCGAGACGGCTTGGAACACTTCCAAGCTCAGAGTGCCAAAGTTGAACCGCAAAACATGTGATTACTTGTACATTTATATGTATAAATAAAAGAATATACACAGATTATATACATAGACTATATATACCAATATACAAAGTACGTAGCGATACATCGCGACGATTATCCCGTGCGCTATACAAGAATTATTTAGTTCCCTCCGAGAGAAGTTACACCCGAGTTAATTGGAGCTGGATCAATTGCAATAAAAAATTTGTTTCGTACTCTCTGTCGAGAGAGCAGCTGCATACAGCGCTATTTCAGTCATCAGCGCACGGACACCTCGCGAAATTATTCACGTCGAATTGTTTGCAATTTGGACGACCAAGTTATCGTGCCATTTTTTTTATTATTAAACAAAAATTATTCAAAAAAATGTAATCAAGATTATTTCCATGATACAATATATGATCGATTGAAATAATAATTTCTATCGATAGATAAATGTTGACAATGTTGTATTTTCTTCTGAATCTTACAGTGCTCTATATTTTTGTTATTTATAATTATCAATATTTAGTGAATAAATGGAAAAATTAACGAGAAGCTTAACATCGCTGTGACACGAGATCTGAGTTGATGACCGAGAACAGGTGTCGCATTATCTTGTTTTACAAAAGCCTCGATGTTGAGGACATGCAAGAGCTATGTTGGCTTTTTTCCGGGATGTTTAGTCAATATTTATTGCTACGGGAAAGTATATAGGTAAGGATGGAAAAGACGATGGCAAACCTGTGAATTCGTTCCATGCTCGCGGGACATTAGGTCAACCTCCTTGGCTCGCTCCATCGCTTAATTCAACCGTCTATTTCGGTATAACTTCCGGAAGGGAAGTTATCTCGGGGTGGAAGAGTCACGCGAGATATTTTCCCTTCACAGCGGACACACATACATGCTGTCAGCAAATCGAGTCATTGACAGGTAATTCGATTGAGATTCTCCGGAGGTCGCTCCATAAACGCGATTGCCAGCGGTTGTGGGCTGTATCATTTGATTTTTCCCCCTTGATTTTCATCCCCCGGAGATATGCCAGAGGTATATACATCTAAGTACGAACCTCTCGGAATAAATACTGGAGCAATTCGCTGCCGTAGCGCCTTGGTAGATTATGAGTATCTCATTAATTAAAAAAATGGCAATTAATCTAAAACGAACGTTTCAATGTTGTTTTTTGATGTGGGAGTTTGAAAAGTTGATTAGTCTTTCCTTCACATTTTTACCACGATTTTATTATTCAATTCGCGAATGTATTTGCGAAATTTCGAGTTTCTTCGTCGATTATTCGAAAAAAATTTTATCCAACATTGATTTCAAGCTTTTTTTTCTCGATACGAAAACACAATTGTATATGAATTTATTATTTATTACTTTCGCGTGAAAAATTGTTTAAATTAACAGGATTTATCCTTTTAATAAAAAAGTTGTTGATCGAATCGAAAAAATATCGCGCAAAGGTCGTCGTTTTATTCGTCCCCTGATTGGTCGATGTAGAAGAAGGAATTCCGTGGCAAAACTCCCCTTGCTCTCTGATGCGCGCGTAGGTTTTGTTTTTGCTTGAATTTGACAGTTACCGGATTTTGACAGATTAAATTATATAAAAAATTAAGGCGCTGCAACGAAACCGTGCGATCGCGCGCGTACCCATCCCCGGTTGATTAATAAGGTGGATTTGAGGTAAACGACGATGCGAATAGACACCGTTTTTGAAGGACAGAATTAATAATAGACGCATTAAAACATTACGATTACCATTTGTTTTTTAATAAATATATACAGGGGAACGCCGGAGCACATCTGTTTTTATATTTTTTTTACATCGATGAGGAGAATTCTCTTGCTGGCAGTTTTTTTTCCAGACCTTTTACCGCGCTGGTATGCCAAAACGCGATGGAATCTTCATCTAGTGCCAACTTTTCCTCGCTCCAATTTTTTCTTTCGCTCTTCGTGTTTCTTCCTTTTTTTATATCTCAAACTTTATTGATATACGTGTGTACATATTGAATGAGAGGAGCGATGCGGTTCCTGCCGGGCTCATCGGATCGAAGCACGTATATATATATATATATATATATATATACTGCATTTACTTCACCATCGATAAAAAGACCTGCCCCTCTTCGCGACAGAGACTCGTGTCACGTAGAATTATCAGGAAAAAAAACTGGAAAATATCTCGTAAATCGTACATATCCGTTGCAATTTTTTTCAATATGTCATGGCTAAGTGTATTTGCGTTAAAAGTCGACCACCCTTACTATCCTGACCTTATAGTATATATATGTATTAGGGTATGCCAAAAAAAGAATTTATTTTTATTTTTCTCCTAACAGGTTGAAAAGTTTCGGTTACACGAAGAAATTTTTACAAAATTTACAGAAATTTACATAAAGAAAAAACACGAATATTCATAGATATTAAACTTTAAACTCGAATATCACTCGAATTGCTATGCTTATCGAAAAAGTGTAAGGGAGTTTTTTTGAAGAGCGTTCAATTCTCTATAAAAATATGTTATAGGCTTTTTCAATAGTTCAGTCGTTGTGTATTTTTTAATAATTGCAGTAGAATTTTAAGTACTTAAATTTTAGTCCGGTAATCGAATTTTTTTTCCGAATGTACGAATAGTTTTATAGATTTTCGAAAAAATGTATTTACCTCGTGTTATACGTCAAATCTGCCCTTACTCGATAAATCACGTCGGATACGATTTGAAAATTCCGTACACGCTTCGTGGAGATTCGTTTGGACATTGTTTACGTCCGATATACCATCCGAAGAGGTCTGAGACGTTAAGCTAGACGAAGGGTGAATTAAGCCGCGAAATAATAACGTCCTTTCGCGAAACTATAGTACACACCCACGTAATCTTCCTTCCAACCTTACCGGATATACTATACGTTTACTTTAATCAGCTATGAAAAAAATAAATTGAACGGGGATGAAGAATATAAAATCAGACTTTTAAGCGACTCAAAAGCAACTCTGACGAAAAGAAAAATAAAGAAAAAACATATACGAGAATGCAAAATGTGACGTTTTTTCTCTTTCGAAAACAAACCACGTATTCCACAAAAAAAATAACGAAATATGACAAAAAACCGTAGATTTAACGTTTTTTCATCCCACGCTCTTCTGGCTTGATAAGCTTTGAAGCTTAAATAAGAAGCTTTTTCTCGTTTCATCTCTAGTTCCGTTGCTCTTGGTGAAAAGACATATTACTTTTGCATTGTTCCCATCCAACTTTATTGTATCTTTATTGGCAGTTTTCGTGCGATAACTTTAGTCGGAAATCTACTCGATGTGAAACAGATTTGTATTCCATTGAGAGAATTCCCTCGACGCTATCGAAGAATTGTCTCTGCGAACGCCATCAGTTGGTAAACACGACGAAGCAACAGAGTACACTTACTTGGTAAATACAACCTCGTTAAAAATGGAAACAACTTATTTTCTCCTCTTCGGCAATTAACGGTAAATTGCGATCAAATAATCCTCCTATACATGCCAATAGAATTTCTCTCAATGCTTCTAAACACGAAATAAAAGCAAATAGATTGTCATTTGTCTTGAACAACGTCTCAGTTTAGGACATGATCGGTCGAGTTGAGTCGAGTCGAGTCGAAATACTCGCGTATTAATATAGCTTATGAAAGCTTATGAAAATTATTCGTCTCTATCGATCAAAAAGAATTTTACTTCGTTCCGCATTTATACAGAATAATAATTAAATTTCAAAAAGAAATTCAATCGTCATGTCTGTATATTTCAGGAATATCATATCGTACTGTGCTTTTGGAAGCGACATGGTCTATGAAGAATATCTTGTATATCGATGCATATTCGTTCTTCAGTTCCATTTCGCTGGTATTCCACCGTAAATTCTTGAACAGACGGTGCTACATGAATAATACATCAGACGAATCAAAGACGCGTCTTTTACACTTTCATGAGTTTATATAGGCTCATCGAAGCTTGCAGTATTTTTCCTGCGCTCTGTCGATGAAAACAATCGAACAAATATTCAATGGATTGTCATTTGAATTTGTCGAGTGATACTTTCGCGCAATATAATGGCTTGTTCATTTGAGCTGTGCACTTTATATTGTTGAAAACGTGCAGAAAATTGTAGATGCAATTGACATTCTATTGTATACATGGACAGAACAACACGACAGGTCTAACAGCGAGATAGGGATGGCAAGATGAAACACACTTTTATGCAGGACTGTCAGTCTGACGCATTTTGATATATAAGTTTCGTGTTTGATTTTTTCTTTCGTTTTTTTCGTGCGAAAGTCACGTCAACGGTTTGTTTAAACTTTCAGCAATGGTTGCATCTGCCATTATTCTTTTCGCAAATCTAGAATGTAGCAATTTTTATTTATTTTCATATATTTTTTATGAAGAACTGAATTTTCACCCCGTCTTCATTGTGGGGAAATGTACGAGCGCGCGTACTCGACGCTTGATCTCGTGATGGGCTCTGTCTCCTACAGTTCACTCGGCGTCCGGTAGATGGTTACGCGTTTTACTGGAAGGCTCATGAGCTCTCGATCTCTCGCAATACAATACAATGCGAGGTGATGTCAGGTTCTCCGCACATGGAGTGCCTTGCCGATATCGTTCCCATCTATTTGGTAGATATGCCTACGTATTTTCTGCTTCTTTTCGACTTTTAGATCTTTTCCGACCATTTTGATTATCGAAATCCGTCGACTGTACTCTCAAAGGCGGTATCTGCCCATTAATGAGCCCCGCGAACCCACGAGCACCTCCACATCCGACACTGACGTTTTCTCATTCAGGAAACAGCAGTATTTTTTCAGTACCCACTAGCACAGCTGAATCATAAACAAACTCAAAGATACATCTATCAATATTGGTTTTTATTATCTTTTGTGAACATCAGTCGATTTACAATTACGTAGTCTTGAGAAACTTCCAGCTCACAGTCCCCATTGCCGAAATAATCGAATGAGTGTTTCATCGGCAGTCATTTGAATTTTTCGCGCGATACTTTCGTGTAATATTGTCGTCTCGCTGGAGGGCCTTTTTGAGGAATTCGATGAAATTTAGAAAAAAAGATTCAGGGTCTTATAGCATGATCACACACAAAATTTTGATTCAAAAATGTCTTTTATCAAGCATACTGAAATTTCACGTAGACTCTTACGCAGAACGATAGAAACTTAAACATTTTTTACACTAATTTGCAAACTGTTCCCGAGACTTTTCTCTGTCAGCTCCAAATAAAAAATAAATATATCATCGGAGTGTTTGAGAATATTTTCATAATTTTGTCTGTTTACTTTTTGGGAAAATACCACAATATAATGTAATATAATACTGTACAGTTCGTATGTGCCGCAAGTTCGAGATTGCGAGAGGGAAACACTTTTTTGCAATACTGTCACAGCCCAACGAGTTATCATGAGTTTCATGTTTCAATGTTTTATTTCATTTTTTACGCCTTCATCGAACCCTTTATAATAATGGCATTTTATATTCGGCTTATCGTTAGCTAAGAGCATTTTGAATGCTAAAGTTTTCGTATCTTGAGGAAAGTTACGTGCGTCATCTCCTGGCCGCGCAAGGGACTCTGTCCTGTGCAGTTCGCGCGGCGTCCGGTAGGTGGTTACGTATCACTGGAAAGCTCATATGTATTTGATCCTCGGCAAAACATTATAACGCGAGCTGTATTCAGATTTCAGCATGTAAGTGCTCCACCGGTTACACCTTAGGGTGTACCGGAGAACCCTTGCCTGTGTTTGGTTTAGCGGTTTGATCGCGCTGCTTTGCAGATCGCTAGATTGAACCGCTGCCGAAGAAGTCCACCCCGCCGTCCCTCAAAGAGACCCGTCAATGAAGACCCCTCCCCCCCCTTCCCGAGCACTTCACATATTTATCTAATACCGGCATTCCTCTTCGAGAGGAATTGACGGTATTTTTCAGTACCCAGCACATGCTGGGTCATAAATAATTGAAAACATAAAAATTTATCGATTAAGCAAGAGAAATGCGAGTGGCAAGAAAGTTTCAAAATAAATAAGCGAATTTGAAATATTTTCACAGGGATAAGGTTGATTTAGGCATCATCTATGGCATCTAGGGCCGAATTATTTCACCGTGCCGATCATATCCGCGAGTGTTCAGGTACGCTTAGGCAGGAAAAAATGTGAAGACCGCGAGATAATTTCAATTCAGTTTAAACAATTTTCTACTTATGATATATTTATTATTTTCTATCTATAATAAAATCGTTTATCAGTTTTTCGTTCTATATATGAGAAATAAGCCAGATTTTGATTTTGAGACGAATTTTGGAAAAGAATTCAATGGCATTCGCGAGATGCTGGAAAAAAAGATATGAAAGAATAAAATGAGAACTTCGAATGGTAAAAATGCTCTTCGATTATAGTATAGCTGATTCGTGAACTCACGAATAGAACGTCGCACAAAATAACCCGGTACACCGTGTAGAGTTTTTATTGCAGCCTGCTGTGAAAAATCCAGTAATCTAAGTTTGGCCATCCTAAAGCGAATAGCGAATATAACTCCTTGACCCAACTGCACGATCTCACATCCGGGAAAGAGACAAATCGGTATGACATTCGCCACTGTCCCCGGGTATTCCCAACAACGTGAAATTCCTATAACTCTTTTTCTTCCCCTTGAAGCTTTATACGTTTATCGAGTTTTTGCTCCGACGTGTATCCGCGTAACAAAACGAAAAACACCGCATTCGTCATGAAATTGTTTTCCTATGCAGAGCGAGAGCATAAAAAAGAAATTCCGTGGCGGACGGCAACAAAAAATAATTGAAAAGTTTGCGCAATTCTTTTTTGCAAAAATTGCAACGCAATTTTTAACAATTGCAACGCAATTTTTAACAATTGCAGGTTATTGCAATCATAGAATAATAATCGGCAATTATTTTTTTTCGCTATTATATAATTATTTCTGAAATTGATTAATCTTGAAGAAAAAATTCGAGATCGTCGCTATGAAAATCGATCCGAATCTTCTGCTGTTGCTCGAGGACTCCTCAAAAAAATGAAACATAACGTAGCGATAAATTTAGGGGGAATTACGTTCAATGATAAGATTTTTCAAGATTATGATGAAAATATGAGAAAAAAATGCGGTTTTCGTGCGTTGTATCACGTGTATACACATTATTCTGTTCCATAATTTCCCAAGGGCGTAATCCACCTCCGTGCGTTATCGTACAGCGGGCATTTTTTTCCGTCGCTTCCCTTTTCTTTTCCTTTTTCTTCAAAATGGCGCAAACCGACTGTTTATTTATTTTGTTTTTTCATTTACTCTCGAGTTTAATGTCGAGAGTGCTCCTTTCCTCACGCGAAATAAATTTCGAAAGTTTCATTGGCACGGAATTTCCGTATTTTCTGCCATTTACGCGATGGCTCTTCCACCTTCCTCTTGATGCAATGATTACTAATGAAGTAACGATAAATATTCGATTCTCCCTACGATCTCGCAGTTCCACGGGTTTACGTTTCTTTCGTCCTTTTTTTCGTTTTGCAAACTGAACTAACGTTGAACAAATCCCGTCGAGTCCGAGAAACGAAAAAAAAAAAACATCGATGGACGAGTTCGAAATCACACGAGATGAAAATCGTAATCACTAACGACCCGAGGGTCGTAAAGTTTCACTGGCTTTCCGGGCACTTTCATCAAATGAGGAGAAACAACTGCATGCGCAACGTAAAAGTTTAAGGGGTAGTTTAAATAGCGGGAATATAAAAAAAAAGAATGCTCGCATCCGATAGTTTGTTTTTCGTTAATCGTGATATTCGATTTTTTCTATAAATTTTTCATCGACATTTTAAAATGTGTGTTTTTAATGGTAATAGCTTTTTTCATTACCCGCAAATTAAATATTCGAGGTATCTGGCATCGATATTCCCCTTGTGGGGAATTTTTATTGCAATTTTCCGCGAGGTCAAAACTGATTTTTCAACGTACTCAGGTGAAAGCACAGCAAAGCGTTTCACGGACGATTTCACTTTATACCGAAATTCCCATGAGGGAACTTTACCGTAATTCCTGCCGGTTGAAGTAGACGCATTCGACTACGTGATTATTTCTACAACTAAGGTTGTAAAATTTCTCATGAAGTCAGGAATAAAATGAAGATAGATTTTCCTCGTACGGACTATTTACTTTTTCGCTTCGAAGGAACCTGCAAATTCTTCGTCATTTCTCGTGAGATGAACTGAAAGACGATGCGAACATGCGGAATGAAGATGAATTGACCGAATCGTGTATGTTGCACCTTGCGCTCAATTGACTTTCATTTTTTGCTTTGAACAACATTTTTCTACCGACGATATTTCGAATTTTCTTTTGCAACTCGATGTAGGAAGAAAAAACTCCAATTCCACTCGAATTACAACAAAGATAGTAAATTGAAGATAAAAAGTTGCCCAGACAACAAAATTTGAAAAAAAAACATCCTGTACGAAAACATGTTTTTTTTTAACAATCTGGAAAAATTATTTTGTTTTACCCACGTATAAAAATGAGGAAGAGTGAAAGGTATTTTCCGCTAGGATTTTCCGGGCATTCGGGAAACTCTAGACTCTCGTGTTTCTCTCGAAACATTTCCTGTGTTTGTACAAGAGAAACTGGAGCTGCGTCTGCGAGAAAGGAAAATTACGAAATATTTGTAACCACCCGTTGCGTCAGTCTGGCGAGAGTCCGGCTTTTATACGTATAGAAAAAAACCCATATTTGTTCAGAGTTTACACACTGTTGCATGATTACTATTCCCGCGGACGTGGCACGCGTCCGTGTATGTATTCGCTAATTTGTGGACTTTTCCAGCGGCATAAATATGTTAGTTAGTCCAAGACTAACGGAAGATAATTGGAAATTATTGAAATAGCGGTTAAACTATTTATCTTCGTTTAAAACAGTTAGCAATGACCGTAGAAATATTGTTCAAGAGAAAAACTTGATAAATCTGGGTATTACACCATTTTTTCCTTTCACGTTATATGTTCCAGCAGTGTTCGGACTTTTTTTTTCAAATATACTATGAATATACGTTATATCGGAGCAGCGTTTGGCAATGTTCTATTCAACCCGTATTACCAGCTCTCGCGATTATTTTCGTTTTTTAACGTTAATACAGTTATCTGTTTTTAGAGATCCGAAGAAAAGTCGAATAACAGAGAAATAAGAGAACGATCTACTGAATAGTTTATGTCGAATGAATATTTAAAAACGACCTATCTTTTTCATCATCCAACGAAGCAAAAGGCTCTCTTTTATAATTGGTCATCTTTAGAAAAGTATTTTTAGCGAACAAGCCTTTTCATACTTTTTTTTACTCCAGTCGTTAATCGTGCCCACCGCAAAATCGTTCCATTTGAGAAGAGTCGACCCAGATTTGTTGAAAGCAATGAGAATTCTATAACAGCATAATATGTTCTTCGGAAGATATTTTATTTCAATAAAATTGCCATTTTATTTTCATTTCACTTGTATACGTCGAGATCTCGTTAATTCGTGATTAATTGAAATCTCATTCGATCTAGTGTCTAGCGACATACTTCGTCAAAATCTAGGTATTCAGGTAGATGGCGATGCTACAAAAAAAAGTTAAAAAAATTAATTACATGCAAGACATCGAACGCAAGATATTTCGATAACGTATAATGATAATATCAAAAATTTATGAAGATATCGTTAAGAAACAAATTCTGAAATGATTCAGAAAATGTATGTTCTTCCTGTGTTAAATTTAGTTTGTTCATTTTTTTAATACTGGAGTATTTTCAGAATTTGTTTATTTGACAATTAGTTAAGAGTTCGACAATATTATCATTAAAACTAACTGTGTTCAGTGTCGCAGAGATGATTGATTTTGTTTCAGATTGTTGTAGCATTGTTAAATCCTTGAAATTTTCATTCTAGGCTATTATTTCTAGTATATATAAGGCGTGTTGTTATGCATCCTTGAATGAAAGTGGAAAAAATACTGGGATAACATCCAGAAAAGAAACGAAGAAGAAGAAATGCTCGATTTACAACGAGGGAAATCGATACGAGAATTTGTGGTATGCGAGCAACTAAGGGCCCTTGTCAAACAACTCCTTGCGATGATCAATATAAACCAAGAGTTGCTTTTATGTGGCTCGAGAAGAGTGTATCATTCAGATTCTTTGCAAAGTGGATCGAACATCTTCAGGCTTTTCTGAAGTATATGACTCTGATCTAACCTCGGCTAGAATCTGGTTCATCGTACATCAGTATAGTCTGTGTATATCAAGTGCAGATCGCGATGTATATCGTGTAAACACCGCGTTTGCGAGCAGACTACATTCACTCCTTTCTACATTCGATGAAAAAACTGCTCGTTGGAACGATACAGATATAGATTGTCTCATTTTCATTCAGCATTTGGAAAGAGGAAAATTCTTTGATGCATCGCTCTGGTTCAATGAGTCTAAAGATTACATGAAAAGTACAAACAGGAAGAAATGTTGTTTCGTCTTCAGCGTGGTAAAGTTAAAGAAACTGCCTTTTTCAACACTTTGACCAATTTATGCGATTATTATGTAGCAGAAAATGTCTGCATCTTCAAATCTTAACATTCATTTGACTAGTCATTCCAGGACAAATTCAAACTGCGTCGGCACTTCCGGTACTCTCGATAAAGTTATTTGTTTGGGGTTCCCCATTGACCCTCTCTCGTTTAACATTAATCGTACAGTTTTTTCATACAAAATCGTAAAGCCGACAAGATTCGTCACCAGTTTAATTATATTTAAATGAGTTTATGTTGAATGGAACTACTTGCGTATTGTATCGGTGATAAAGCTGTCGCACATCGACGTGTTCGCACAAGTTTTTTGTTTACAAGTGTTTGCGCGCGTTCGCAGTGCCGGGCGATAGTCACGTGCCAAAATAGGTTATGTTGGTTGGGTGTAGTGTATCATCGCACCTTTACGGCAAACGGGGATCATTGTGATAATTGTCAAAGTAATTACTGTTGAAAATGTAAATGAGAAGCGATCGGATAGTTTAATAAGATGGAAGTCGCAATATCGGAAAACGACTGGCAAGTCATCGAAAAAAAATACGGCGTCGACGTAGTTCGGTAATTACACATGTCTCCAGTTTTTTTCATTTGCACAAACTATTCTACATTTTTCTGTTACCATTCGATTTGCAATGACGACAAACACGTTCAAATAGATTTCTGCAATCAAATAATATAACGCCGCAAAAAATCGGCTCGTGCGTATATAAGTTACCAAATGCTGCGATTCTCGATCGGTGTTCAAAATTGGCAGATCCAATGAAACAAAAAGTGTCGATGAAAAAAGCCAAAAAAAGGCAGAGGTATCCAGCACGGCCAGAAATAACAGTGCCGCAGAATTGTTACGATCTGCCAGGTACGAAAAGCAATTCTCCTTTGTCACGCTGATAAAACTCACGTTTATTATTCCCATTCAAATTATATCTTCGTTGCAACGCGTAAACATATTGCAGAAAATTTCAAGCGCATTATCAACATCGATGAAAAGACACCTAAACATCCGAATGAATGCTTTGTACCATCGGCCCCATGCGTCGCGCCGATACCATCGAACTTGCAGATGTCCTTTGATAATTTGCTCAAGCAAAGGAACAAATCGACCGAAATGAATTTCTCTAGAACACGGAAAGCCGACGATGAATCGCCTGAAAAGTTGTTTGCGCATATGATGAAAACAGACGTCGGCGGCAGCAAAAAAATGGTAGAATACAAAAATTGCTCGAAAGACGCAGGGCCTGTTTTGGAGATATTTCAGAAAAATCATAAAAAATTCAAATACTTTCATCATCTTGAAACTATACTGACGGAGAACGATCAGAGAAATAACGCAGCGCCTGAGGTTTCCTTTTGTCAGTTGATCAAATATTTTCACCTTGTTCTCACCCGCGTCGTTCCACGCTCCTTGTTTGGAAGCAACCGCAATACAAAAAAAATTAAACAAGGCCTCCGAGACTACGCTAATGCATCTTGGAACGAGACTATCACGCTGAAGAAGCACATCTTCACTATGGATGTGAGTGGATCGTTCGTTCGAGTTTTGTCATATAACGTTGTTCCTGCCATCTAACGATACCACTAATACCGATAATTAATATTGATTATTTAGATATTGATTTATTGTTATTCTATTAAGTTTAAGGAAAATAAAATGCTTGAATTTACAAGCGAAGAGCTGAGAAAATTATTGACTATTTTCTCTGAATATTCGAAAACGGGTAGTAGACAAAAATACACGAGAGAAAAGTCGTGAAATAAAGTAAAAGTACAAAAAAAACGAGTAAACATTTTAAAAAGCTTCAATGCGCTGAGATTATACATCTTCACGGAACAAGCGTGTTTTCTGTATTTTTCAAACAATACTCATTCCCCATCTCGAAGTTTACCCATCCAAATATCACTGTCTTGTCAGATTTGTTATATTGTCATGGTTAATTCGAGTAAATTATAGATTTCGCGCATCACTTGGCTGAAGGCGATAACGGACGAAAAAACGAAATGGGCGATACTTGCAAGAGTAGTAAAATGGTTTTTCGAAAGATACTTTTTTGCTATACTAAAAGTGATATTTCACGTAATCAAGGACTTGCACAGTGAAAAAAAAGTCTTTCTCAGCTCTTTGAGATGGCGAAAATGGAAACGCTCTTATTTTATGATGCAAGAATCAAAGGGGAATATAGTGAGAACAAATTGCATGCCCGATATCGTTAAACCTACCATCGTGCCACCAGCGTCGATAAAAATGTTTCCAAAGAAAGCTGGCGTAAGGTCCATCATTCAGTTGCGGTAAGATTACCTTGATGTCGAAGTGTTTTTTTTACTTTTGTATATATGTATATATTTTTTTAATTTTATTAAAATTCACGCTTGATACGCTGAGAATTGATAAATTCGTTTATGCAGAATTGACGAAGAAATGGGCAGGGATTTGAAAGTACTTAAGGCGCTGCTTCAACAATTATACGTACACCAGTACGAACGTTTTAATCCAAGCGCGATGTTTCTAGCGTTGTTAGCATCCACTGAGACGAAAAACGCCAAACCAAAGGAAAAAACCTATCTCGTTTCGGCAGACATTAGAGACGCTTATGGATCTGTTAATCAAAGTAATTAATCCTTTGACCGTTCATTTTCTTACGAGTTTCAACCTTAGAATCGCTCGTTTTCCACTTGTATAGGTGAAAAAATGAACACTTCATTGACCTTTACGCTCGTTCTTTTTCGCGACAGACGTAACATAAAAAATTCCGATATTCATGCGTCGTCGTCCTTCCGCCTTTCCTTCTTTCGAGGGATACATTTTTGACATAAAAATGTTCTCATAAACTTTGTCCTATTGTGAAAAATCGCCGTAGTTGTTGTTGAATCAGAATTAAATGTTATTCGCTTGAAACAACATTCGCTTTTGGTTTCATCATAATCATTTTCTTCATAGCGAAATTATATACCATTGTTCACGACGCGGTGAATGACGTTAATCCGTGCGAACTGTTGCCGATGAAATGGTTAGCGACACTAAAGCCAAGTAGCAGCGGATGGCGAAAAAACAAGATCGAGTATCGTTATTCGTTCAATTTTTTAACGGCGCCTTCTCAAATGAAACGTTATTCGTTGTTCACTGTCGCCACCGATCGAAACCATAAACATAAGCTTGTACGCAAAGAAGAAATGTTTTCTCTCCTACATGCACTTATTTTGCGTCCAACTGTGAGTACACGATGATTTTATGAGTTTTTCTCAAGTTTTTCTCAACGATTTATTGATTTCTCCAGTGAATAAAAAAAACAGATTACGCTTTAGAATTAAAAAAAACTCATATTCAGCCGAGGAAATTGAAATGTCTTTTATCGAGTGTACTTGATAAATTATTTCGATTGAATTCAGCATTTAATTGAATAAACATGTTTCAAACGTGTCCTGGTTTTTATGAGAAATACAATTATCAAAGTTGCGCCGCACGATATTTGACGATATATTTTCGTCAATTCTTTCTGCTTCCCATACCGTAGTTTTTCAGTTTTTCGAGTATTAAAATATACATGATTTACGATCGAATTTTCCAATGAAATTATTACGAAAAGTTTAGGTACAAGCGTACAAAATACGTCCTCACAAGAGGTATCGGGCAAGGATGTCCGATATCGCCAATTTTGTCGGAAATATATTACGCTCATATGACGAGAGAATATTTCGGTGTCTTTATGAAGTCCGGTACTCTGTTGAGATTCGTCGACGATTTTTTGTACATTACCAGCGACGAAAAATTGGCAAAACAGTAATAATTATTGTACATTTTTTTTTCATACCTCACGACACTCATCGTTGACCAAGAATTTCCAATATTCGCCTGATGAAATAACATTTTATTCGTAGATTCATAAAGAAAACCAGACACCCAATTTCGGAGTATCATTGCTATTTCAATTGTTCGAAAACTGAGACTAACGTGGCGGCAAAATTTTGCAAACCATCTAAATCGATAAAGTATCTCGGTTATCGCATTGATTCTGCGAGCCTCGAGGTTACGCCTGTTTATGGAAATACGACGTTTCGCCATTTGAAGTCGATGCAACAAATCAAATATCGAAACGAAATGCTGTAAGCGCAAAATCCTTTGTTTTATTAACATCGATTTCTCTCCAGTTCGCATTATCACAAAATATGAAAAAGTTTGATATTATAAAATTTTAATTTTCATAAACTCAGCGATAATCATAATAAATAAGAAAGAAACGAAATAAAAGGCGAATTAGAATGAGATGTTGACAGATAAAATAAAAATACTTCGATATTCACTGAATGTAAAACCAGCCCATTTTATATTCACGCTTTCAGAACTTTCACGATGAGATTGATGAACTTTACGTCGTTGAAGCTGTCACCCAATATACTGGACACTAGACTAAACGGTCCAGCAACGATTGTCTCAACCGCCGAATCAGTGGGCCAAACTATGGCATTGCGTTGCGTGGTTCTCATATCGAAAGTTTTCGATCGATTGGAGTACCAGGGACCGAATATTTGGTGGCACATACGACACGCCGTTGCAGTTTTGGTCAAATTGTTCATTCGCCGGATTCATTTACGCAGTGAGCATTTCAGCGACATAATATTACGAGGGTAATTTGAAAAATGTCTCGCCGCAATCGTCATTGATGAGAATCCAATTCGCAGGTCGCGGTGAACGCGAAACGTTGATCAGAAACATCAGAATATCGATTTGGCGATCAATTTACAGAGTCTTCGCTGTCAAGCCATGTACGCGTCATCATTTTGGGCGTCCCATAAAATCCGTCATAATGAAACTAAAGACCGCGCGATTTTCCGACGCTCGACTCGACGAGCGTGCATCTTTTGGTCCAATCGTCATTAAAAAAAAGAAATCATAATTTCGAGTATTTCCATTGATACTAACTTCTTCAACGTTCCGACGAATATAATGAAAATATTCGTCATCGAAATTCGTGATTCTCGGCATATTCGGCTTTCTCCTTCGACATTAATTTCGAATGGCAAATTACCAACCCGATCGCGGGATATTCCTTTGGTTTTTGTTTTTTTTTTGCTCCTTTCATGCTTCAAAGTCAAACGACCGCCCAAAGCCTTTGCTCTTTGATCGCAATGGCTTTGCTGTTTTGTCGAAAAGCCCAATTAAGGAAGTAAGCTTCAATCTGCGAGCATTAGTTAGTATGTACGTTCCCATTCGCTTTTGAACTCACTGACACGCCGGTAATAAACAATTAATGGTTGCATGACCCGCGAGCGTGCTTCAAGCTTCGCGGATATCCTAATAGCTTATAATTCAACCGAGTGGTGCGACAATCTTTAATTAAGAACGCAGAAGCTTCGAGGATTTTCACGTCAAAACCCCATAGACTTCCCATTCAAAATATTCATACAACAAAGTTATTCCGATTGGCGTGTTTCTCTCTGTTAAAAGGTCGTTCGAAGCGAACTTTTGCGATAATTTTTATGATTAATAGATTCGATTTGTTTCATTCTTTTGCGTTTTACCGATAAGTTTATTCAGTGATGTTTTTAGTTTTGAGAAACTGTGAAAGTCAAAGACGTTTCGCTGACGACTTTTATCGATCCGTACGGTGAATATTTTCCGAGCTTTGATAATCTTCAACGTTTCGTAACCGTTTAAGGATGAGAATAACATCGCTAATGAAAAAACAAAGAAACGCAATGCGATTTGATATCGTATTAATGCCAAAAAAATAGTGCGTTGATTTTTCAAAGTCTTACAATGTTAAAAGTATGTTATCAATACTTTAATATCTGTGGAGAAGATAATAATTTTTGCGTGCAATTATACTGTAATAAAGTAAATCAGTTAAATCATTACGAACACCTGTTTTCTTTACATCAAGGAGAAACAAAATCCGGAAAATAAGTATCTTTAAATCGATCCATACCGGAAACGCGATTCGAGACGACGGCTTTGAATATTGTACGAAAAATACTTTTCCAGTCGTTCTTCAATCGTATTCCAATATTCATTTTCACGTTGATCTCGGAATCAAAGTACATCTCTATTGTACCTTCAATTTATCGCTAGTACCGGAATCAGTGAAGCAAAAGAGCTAAAAATGAAGCGCCGTGAATTTTCATTTTTGCAATTTTATTCGCGAGGCTAGTGCGCGGGGGGTATACATATATATTCACAGGAGTAAATGTACAATTGCCGAGGATCTTGCTATGCTGAATAGGCCGCTATTGTACACATAAAGTGACCCTTGGAATAGAGAAGCAGAGAGAGAGAGAAGAGAAGAAAAAAAAGCGATTTAATATTTCATGAAAATACGAATGAAATTATTCTTTGCTTCCGTAACGAGCCATGTAATTAGCTACTTGCACAAATTGCCTCGCACTACTTCGGACCATCTCGACCGATGTATACACAACCGTCCGGAGCTCTTTTTGCCTTTCGCGTTCTCTTTTTTTTTCCATTCAATCTCTTGTAACTCCGAAAGTACGGCAACTGGATAACGATCATGGGCTATTCTTATCTCCTGGACTGGTTCCTCTTTGTTTTTTATTTTGCACGAGAGAAAAAAACCATAATTACGGTAGTCCAGGAGTTATCACTTTTACACAGTGAAAACGTGAAAACGTACGAAAACTTATCCCGACATGAATCATCAGCTTTTTTATCGAAAAGATTATGCGAATTACATCGTGAATTTACTCAATTTTTTTCCCCTTTTTTCGGTCGAGGTTTAATTCGAAGCGATGAAAGACTCTGAAAAGTATCTACACGCGCGAAATTGGCGAATTCTTTTCCCGTAAAATCATTAAATCCATGCTTTTTTTCCCGAATGGGTTGCAAAAAATATTTCAATCTTGCAATCACGTTGGGTACGTACTTTACACGTTTTTTTCTGGCCCACTAGTGTCCATGCTACTGTATTTGCTTCCTTGAGAGGAGAAGGATTTTTTTTGGGATTTACAACAGAAATAAAGTCACCCTATCGGGAAAAACGCTTGTTCCTTCCTCTATGGCATTATCTTTGAGCAAAAAAAAGGTATGAAATAGTTTTAATCGCTATAAAACGTGTGATGTAAAACGCGATTTTTTCCGGTGGTGACATTTTTGAGAAATGTCAAAATTATTTTCAAACGTTTAATCAAGTGTAAATTAAATCAAAATGGTCAATTCAATGCAATAACCCCTGAAAGGGAAAAAACGCCATTGTAAGGGTGAGCAGGATAAATTTTTATTGGATCACTATTTTTAGTTTCGAGTTTTCTCGTTCTTCAGAAAATTCATCTTCATTCGGAAATTTTTTTTACAAGTTTGTCCATGAATGTTCTAATTTTATTCCGATTTTCAAGGTAAATTCGTTTTCCACCCCTCAACATTAGTCGCAGCTCAAAGATAATGCCACAAATCCCAAAAACAGGCGACTTGGAGGGTGATATTATTTCCGCTGTACACTGCAAAAAACATTTTCCATCAGTCGTCCAAGCATTGTCGCTTGCACGTTGATGGGTTATGGGGTTAATGGGGTTAATCCGAAAACGTAATTACCGACGAAAATCGTTGAAAAAAATTGATCGATAAAACGATGAGATTTTATCTTTTTTCCTCGAGCGATATATATTTTCCATCTTTTTGAAAACACACAATTTTTCACAATTTGTCCCATGATCGTAGCTCTTTGGTCTCGGTAATAATTACCCGCTGAGGGAAGTGTGTGTAGATAAAGTACAACAGGGATGAAACGCGAACGCAACACCTTGAACACATATTACCGCGTACGTTGTTGCCGGTGGCACGATTTTCAGACCGAAACTTTTAATATTCCCGGAGAGATGAAAGACGAGGAGGGGCAAAAAAAAAAACATAAAAAATAGTGGAAAAAGGACAAAAAAGGAGAAATAAATATATATATCTATATGTACGTATACGCGAGGGTCCGCGGTAATGCTACTAAATATTGAAAATTGCGAGGCTCGTTATAAGCCGGAACGTTCTTCCGCAGCATCCCCGACCATGTGTAATAAGAAACTCCGGTTTTCATCCCTTACTCCCCAAGTTCTCCACCAGAAGTAGGTTTTTTTTTGGTCTATGCTATATCTCATCCTCCCATAATCATTCTCCTCTCTCTTTCTCTCCGCTATTTTCTCCTCTGCTCTCCTTCTTCATCTTCCTACACTCTCTCTCTCAGTCTCTCGGAGCCATTTATTTTCAGCCGCCTCGCGCGAGCTCACGGTGCAAAAGCAACCATCGTCGTATCTCGAAGCTAGTTTAGCATTTTTATCATACTTGTTTATTCAGAGTTTCAGTAGCTGTTTTATATGTGAGTGTGTGTGTGTGTGTGTGTGTGTGTGCCACTTCCGGTGTGCCTATCTCTCGTCTCCGAAATATTTTTCAACCCTGGTACTCCAGGAATTCTCTCTTTTTCTGTAATATCTCTGTGGCGTACAGAAAGAGAAACAAGAGAAACTCTCATACTAAATCGAGAACCTTTCACAATTCTCTCGTATTTTTTCCTTCAATTTTTCATTGAAATCCTCGGCACAGATTCAACGAACTCGACCGTATCGAATTTTTTCTTTTCCTTCCACATCCATCGTTTCTCTAATTATTTCTCCATTATTCATATAATTTCTATTCACACATTGCTCTTTCAACAAAAATAGAATTACAGTCTCAAGCCACGTAGAAATGGAATGAAACGAATTTCGGTATTTTCCTTTTATTCGCTCGTATCTTCATATTGCTGACCTCCTTCTGGTATCACCACGGAAATTTACATCCATTCGAGTGTACGCGCTGAATTCTCTGTCCAGGAAAGTTTAAACTCTTCCGTTAGATATTACCGGAACATAAATTAACGATAATAACGCGGACAACCAAGGTGAAACAAACGATGAAGCGTGGCAATGTGCTGGTACCGTCTAACTTCCCTCGTGATGTCGTCAGATACAAAACCAACGAAATTTCGAAAGGGGAATATACCACAGAGTCGCTCGAGTTTTATCCCGTCGTTCCCATGGGGAGAAAAAGGCGAAAACAAATGGTACGATCATTCTTAATAAAAATATATTTTTTCACTCCAACATTTTCTGACCAACGTACCATAGTTGTTCGCATTTATAATATTAATTTTTATAACATGAAACGAAGTTAAAAAATGCATCCGTAAATTTTTCATGACTTTTAACAAATAAGTAGATAATTGAAAAGTAATTTCAAATACTTTATACTCACTGCATAAACCCTCCTGCGTTTATGAATTAATCAATTGCTTTGAAGAAAAAAATACAACAATTGAAATTACAAAGAAAGTGTATGTTTTTGTGTGTATTGTGTTTAGACACTCACGTAGCAGCATGGGACGAGAATCCAGTTCGAAATGGCGGAAGATTATAAGCTCCGGTTCGACGCCGACTGCGAATACTCGACGTCGGAAATCCCCCGTGCGTCTAAAGATCCACATACACACACACACGCGTTCGAAACTTTGGCGAATGTAGACGAGGATGCATTGGACGGAAATGCACTCTGGATCGAACAAGTTTCGCAAGAGATGCTCCCATCCCCGTACGGAAGAAAACGTAAGCATTCGAATCTACATTACATACAAGAGGGATGGTTATAGGTCATGTACTTTTAGAGTCCCAGATACTCGTGCAACGTCAAGAGACTTTATACCAGAACTACGATGATCCCTCGTGAAGACTCGGGCAACTAAGTTTTGCATGAAGATGGCTGAGTACTCGGTGTCATGTAAAATCGAAGAATTTATCGTACTCGAATTTTCCAAGTATAAATTGATTGCCCGAGCGTTAATTATCGTTCGTGGATGTGTGAGAAAGACTTTATTCGAAACTTTGGACCATAATGTCGTTCTAGTGATTATTCGAGTAATTATTTGATCTTTCAACTGCCAAAAACAAATTGAGAATTAATTATTTTTATGATTAAAATTGCACGTATCATATTTGTTTCAATTTCGATGAATATTTTCAGAATACTTGCTAAATATCTCGGCGTTTTCGTCACCCTTATTGGTTGACTTTGAAAAAAAAAGTCCTTTTTTTTTGGTTACTTCCGACGGTAATAAGACTTTATAAATGCATCGCGGTATTCTGCATATTCTATTTTCTCACACTCCTTTTTTTTGTTTACGTAAAGTTGGAATAATTTATGTTAAAAAAATACGGATCGTCCTCATGAGAGTGTTTTTGCCACAAGGTCGGGGGTACAAGAGTTTTAGAAACTTTTATGCATTTTTTTTCTCAATAACTGGACGGTGAATATACAAATAATTCCGAGGGTAGTCGTATGGTTACATTTAGTGTAACAAAATGCTGAGCCACAAAGTTGAAATTTTCGATTACTATTATATTCGAGCGAAACTTCTTGGCGATGCAATAATGAAAATCACCGTTTTTTACCAATGACTATATTCTTCACTGTCGTTCACACAAATTTTAACACATGTGTATCGGAAATTTGAAGACAAATCGAAAATACAATGAAAATTTAAAGTCCTTCGGTATTGTACAAAAATCTAAAATACCAGCGTAATATTCTACTTTTATAGTCACCAAACGAAGCCTTTGGTGCGACGAAAATGATGAAATAATGTAATTGATACTTGTCAGATGCTCGATGTGATTTTCACTTGAAAAAAAAACGTCGAGGTTTTTAGTTACGAAGGACTATTCTGATTTTAGAGCAACATATACTACAATTTTTTGTCAGGATTAATGAAGGCAAGAATAAACTATACGTAACATGGGGGGAAAAAGAGACGTTTCGTTAATTGATCTCGAGGAAAACACGAAAATTTCACATAAAACAATTTATTACATGTAATATCCCATGACCTTACATTATCCGTTCCTCTCGCGATAAATTATTCGTGCGATTAGCTCGAAACCATGAAATATTATAAGCTAAATATAATACACTTCTACGTTTCTGTATCTCCCGTTTTCCGTCATGGAATCTCTCGTCTCCATACACCATTACAGGATCCAGACATTTTGCTAAGTGCATTGATCATTTCCCGTTAAATTCGAAACATTTTCACACTGAAACTCGATAAATTTTCCTAATGCAAGAAACACTCGGGGAAGATCGAATTGAAAAATCTCGTCGTTTGGTCGAACGTTTGTTTATCACAAAAGTCTTTAGAGTTGAATCAAGATAAGCAGTGGCGATAATTTTTTTTTTACACAAAAAATTCCAAGCTCAACGGCAAATTGTATTTCGCGCAAAAAATTAAGGTACACTTGCAGCATCAAATTATCTCGAACAAGTGCATTGGCGCATAATGATATGAGACGATAATTGTTTGTTAAATATTCATTTCACTTATCAGTAATCTACTTACGAACAAATATTAACATGAATTATACGAATTAATATGCTAATACAGTATCGATTGATTCTTTCTCACTTTTCTCATTGTCACTGATTATTTATATCGATTTATTTAGTGTTTCGGCGTTTCCGACTAATTACAGTATATCCATACAAAGTTTCATGATACGAGACAGCAAAATTCTATTATACTTTGTCGTTCAGAGTGCCCTTTAACTTTATACACATCCTTTGTACGGTCAATTTAGAGTTCCTCGAGGCTTGCACGTGAAACTGTAGTGTGGTCGAAATCTCGGACACGAAATCGATACTCCAAAGTTCGTGAAAAAAATACGGCATTATTCAAGCAACAACTTTTTGATGACTGTTTCGTTAAAAATTTCTTTGAGCCAAAGTTTCGTGAAAAAACAAACGTCAAAAACCTTACCAAATCAGATTCTCATAATTATCTTCGGAATTTCATCGATTATTATTACCGGAAGTTCGCAATGCTCCGTATCAGCGTTTATTCATTTCTTTTTCTCTTTGATTTGAGAATTATCGATATCATTTTGCAAACGCGTTGGCGCATATATTTTGTCCATTCAGTTGTGTCTCACGAGGGGAAAAAGGTGTTTAGAGAGATGATTTTGAATTTTGAAAATACCGATGAAAAACGGAAATGATTATTTACAATATCGAGTTTTGTGTATTTTTTAAAAATAAATATAATAATTTATCAATGAGTACATTTTTAACGAAACAATGCTCAATCGAAAACAGCCCAAAGTTGGAAGAATAAGTCTGTGAGAAAGCGTGTCCAAATTTTTTCGTGCTTGTTTGAAAACCTCCGCACCGCGTAATTCGTTTCGTCGCTGAATGTAACCTGTATCGTAATAATCCTAAATTATTTCCGTACATATAATTTAACTATTTACACGCGGCATGCATAAATATACTATACAGACAGCTTATCGTTTAGATATACGAAAAAATGTTGCAGCACGTCGAAGGAGAACATTCCGTGTCGCTGACCATTTTTATTATCGCGTTAAAAATGCCGGTTATCGTAAATCTTTCGTATTTACGAAGCTGTGTCACGTTTCTTCAAGGATGTCGAATCAGCAGGGAATAATACGAAGAAAATTCGCGATAATATACATTTTTTGGGATCCCTTTTATTAATAACGAAATTCTTTGAAAATAAGCCATCGACAGATCGGACAGAGTCTTACCCGACGTACGAATTCAATGTTGATATTGCTCCAAGACTCAGAATTTCCCATCTCTCACGTTTTCTCACGCAAATTTCCCCCCTCGCCATGCCGTACGCTCAATTATTCGCAGCTTCAGTTTATCTCGATCTCTCAAATATATTTTTCGGGTTAGTCAGACGATACCGCGAAAAAAAAAATCGTCAACCGATGATCGTACAGCAAAGTTAACAAAGTCACCGAAGGCCGAAAAAACACAACTGAAATTCCCAACCGAATATCAACAATTTTGTTTTTCTCTACAGAATTTATCGAGGGTGAAGAATCTTCTGAAAGTAGCTGTCGTAACTGTTCGTCCCTCAACACCTCGGCCAGAGCCATTTGCCTCAAAGAGAGTACAACGAGTATCGCATCCTTGCTAAAATGGTCCGTACACTTCTCGAAACTGCCCTCGGGACTCGTTTGCTCATCGCTTTCGAGTTCGCTCTAACATCTTCCGTTTTTTTTGCCATCTCTAACCCTCCGTTTTCAAGCACCATAGAGAGGTTTGCACCGTGCATGTCCTGCTGCGGATAGAAGGTTCTTTTTTTGTTTTCGCTCACCTCGTATCGCGATGAGAGGGGTGGAGCGTGGGGGTGAATGTTGCAAAAGAAGCTCAAACGATCTTGTCCCTGCATCTGCAGGTCGCTCGACAAAACTGTCGCCTCTCACGTCCCTGTTGAGTGTCGCTGTGGCACAGCCATGACGGCCACGTGTCGTAAAGTTGGCGACAGTTGGCCCAAAGATCAGCCCACGGACATGCGTTCTTGCAGAGCTTGCCTAGACGACAATGACCGATGCAGCTGCTGCACGTTGCTCCTGCCACGTACGGCGTGCTCAACTTATCGACATGATTGCCTCTGAAAAAAAAAACAGGAAAATCGAAAATCAATCCGTGATCGATAATTCACCGGAAATGATCAGCTAGGATTCTTTTTTTTTCATTCATCGTAAATATTTATCGCCTCTGAAATTTCTTCGAGTCCATTCGAGAATAAATTGTATTGACTCTCGAAATAACCGAATTATTCGATCGCATATTTCGATTTTTTCCACTTTTTAGTATTAATGAACACACGCGTGATGACTTTTATCTGACGTTGAAAAAAATAGCATTCTTCGTTTAAATCCAACCCTTTGCCTCGCGTCGTGTTTGATGATTTAAAGTAATAAATGCTGGGCTATAATCAACATATTTTTTCAAATCCTCAGTGATTCTCAAGAGATGAGAGAGAAATACGAAATTGCAAAGTTCATCTTATAATGTTTTTTGTTAATTGAGAGAAAGATAATGAGAGCGATATCGCTATTGATAATTACGACACTACGATCTGAATAATAGGAGCTGGAAAAACGCGAATAACCAAAATTCAAGTCCGCTGGCCCAAGATTCCTGTGATCCTGCGGGGAAGAAAGAAATGAGACGATGATTTTCATTATAGTATTAATGGAAATGTAGCTCTTGTGTGAAACGATGCATCATGACGATGAGAAAAAATTAAAAACGACGGTTTATACGAGCTTTACAAAGGCATAATGTTGCACGCCATGTACTGCGAAATCCCCTCATTGAGATCGAAAATGCCTTTATTAGCAATTGCGAGTCCTCTCTCAATTGTTCTCTCAGTTTCAGCCATCCCGTTAATAATTCCCTCTTGTGCTGCGCTCGCTCTCCAGTGTGCTCATTGCGAATGAACGTCATGGAAAGACAATCGAGTTGTTGAGCAAAGCTTATCGAGAATCGTGTTCCAGCGAAACAGTATACGAAACTCCGGTATTATGCAAACAAAATCCGAACGTAGTGCACCCGGCAACTGAATGATGCTGGAGTATAATGCAGGGTTAGCGAAACCACCCCTATACGAGTCTTGTTAATATTTGAACGCTATTGACGTACGCACGTTCGTGAAAAAAGTGAGCTTCGGATTTGCTCGAGCCTCGTTTTCCAGGATACTTTTTGCTCGCGTCGGATCCTCGTACAGTATAATTGAATGACGCGAGATATCATACGAGAGCAAACACGTTAGTACCAAGCTCGTTGATAAACGGATGACCGCGGGGAAAAAATCTGCACGTGGCCAATTCCGATTGTGTGCCCTCCGTTAATAAGAGCTTACTCAAACCGTAACTTGTTCCAAATCGTGCTGTTTCTTCCTGGCATTTTTCACCGCCCCCTTTTTTCTCTTCTGATTCAACATTCAGAGTCGAAAAATCGCTTCATTATTCTCGCTTGAAATATATATACCGCGCTCAACGGGAATGAGTAATTTTTTCTCATCGTTTGCAGTTTGAAATTGAAGGTTCGAGTGTACGTTTGTTCGTTCGGAGAAAGGGGGAGAAAAAAGGGAACTCGAAGCAGAGCTGCGCAATCGAAACCATAAAACACCAACGATACTGCAAATTTACTTTCTTCGACGTCGTTGCTGTCTTGCCTTTTTTTTGCCGCGCGGAAACTTTTATCAAAGTTTCGACTGGATCCGGTTTCTCGTGAAAAAAAATGCTAATCAATACAAGAGCTTGATGAATCTGAGGCTCTCGTGAAGTAATTAGCGTTTCGAGACTTTGTTGCGAGAAGTTTTATTGGCGAATCGAAATGATTCGATTTTCATCGTTGAAAAACCTTGGCAGGAAATATCAAGATATCATTGGCGCGGCACAAGACTAATTACGCAATTATGCATTTAATTCGAGCAGCATCTTATTTTTTTCCAGAGACCCTTTGATGCTCATTGAGAAACTCACTCTTGGTTCCAAAACTTGTCAAGAGCGTCGCCACAGTGGCATTAATCACACAGGGAATTCGCTGCAGCATACATCACGATCACGTTTGACATGAGTGATAGAACATCCAACGATATCTTTGTGTTTACGTTCCTTGTAATCGAATCTTCAAAGTGCATGACAAAATAAGGACTTCCAGATAGGCTGAGACGCATGTTCTCACGATTTAGAGCTCCTGTTGACACGCTCAACATTGGGCTCGTATTCTCGTCGTCGTCCGAGGATTTACGAGCTTACTGTAGGAGATTTCATCAGCACGAGATTCTCATTCCGACGTTGCTTCGAGATACCCAGATCCAGATGCAATTTTTGGCGACAAATGATTCGAGGACAGTAGAAAAAAGAAATGAATAGGTGTACGGTCCGATAAGGTTTTTGCCTCAACATCAAACGATCCAACAAGCAGTGTAGGCTCTTTGTATTGTTCGAATGATTTTTTGTGGTCCTTTGTGGTCCAGACCGTTCGGTCTTGTGAGCTTTTTTCGCATCTCGTTGGGTTTTTATCTCATAAACGTTTCCCTGATTTATTCTGGCGTTTCTTTCTTCCGTTTAAGATCGTGTGAAAATGGGGCCGGAATCTCAGCTCGTTTTCAAGACAAAAAAAAACACCTGTTCCATTTTTCTTCGGAACAATCAGGATGAAATTTTGATTTTTCAACGCAACGCTAGACGGAAAGAGGCTAAGCGTTCGACGTCGGCCCGTTAAATTATATCCAAATACATTGCAGACTTTGAAGCCCGAAAATCGGCAAAAAATCGTGAGGAAATGGGGAATTATGTTTTTTGAAGGATATATTTATTGTATTTCACGTTTATTACCGCAAAAATTTAACGAAAAAAATTAACACGGAGTATTTCTTTCGACTCGCAGACCTGTTTAACGTAACCAAAGGGACAAGCACGAAGCGCCTCGTTGGAACTCGTAAGATCCAGCTCGATAATGTATGTTTTTTTTTTATCATTGCACATTCCTTATTTTTCTAATCATAGTTTTTACTTCATGTCCGTTTCGTTATTTCTTTTTTGATACACGGACATGCGAGGTGTGTTAAATGCCAATTTTCACCACGACATTTTTTATCTTGCCAGAATAAGCAGAGTACCGTGGATGACGTTTCTGCAACATTATAAAATTTTTCAAAAATTCATTTAAAAATATTGATATTTTTGTAAAAGTGGCTAAATCCAAGTTATTCCAGTTGCATCTATGACAGAAAGATTTTGACGAAGCTAACGACGATGATCAAAAGACAATCTTACGAAAATCGAACGACGCATGAAAAGCATTTTCTCTCCCGTGTGCTCGGTGTTATTCAGTGTGCGGACCTCCAGAAAGGATTTCGTTGATGGAAATGAGCCCATAGAATATATTGTACGGCAGTGGAAAGGTTTCACAATTCTATACTATTTCATCACATTTTCCACAAAACGGCTGCGTACTCAACAAAAACTGTCATTTAATTTTCTAACAAATTCACCAGGAAAAGTAGAGAAAACACTCCCAAAATCATGCTACTAGCATGATTAACATATCTTACATGAAAAAGAAACGATTTAGCCAAAATCGACATCGCTTCGATGATCGACAATTTCGGTAAACTCTAACAGTCAATTAAAAACTGCGACATTGAATAATGGTTGTATCCAAATGTCATCTTTGAAGTATCCACCCTTAAGCTGGTGTTATTCACCTGCAAAAAGATTTATCACAATTTGGCAATTTCTGACGTACGGTGCATCACCGTGATAGTGACTCGGAGGCTTCTAGAAACGATTTGGTTCTTGACGAAGAGGGCAAAAGTGCGTCGTTTGCCCTCTCTCTGTCTCGTCGAACCCTTGGATATTTGAGAGAATCTTTCATCCCTTCAGAAGCGATATTTTTCCCTACCTGTCATTATTTATATATATATGTGTGTGTGGGGAGGCCCCCCCCCCCCCTCCCGGATGTACACGCTCGGATGGTTCCGAAACGATGACTCTGACCCTGTAACCACAGAGACCTATCGTGCGGCTTTCGCATTTTCTCCCTTTGGTTATACAGCGCCATCTCTGGTACATACATAACTGGTCTCTCAAGCGCCAACTTTTCGAGCGATATATATTTTCTAGACTCGTAAAGTATAAGCCGAGCGCGTGTACCATCCACGCCAGCGCTGCCGCACACCCCCTCTGTAAAAAGCGTGAATTACGTCGAGTCTTTGAATTTATTCGAACCGGTACGCGCTCAGCGTCTCTCCTCCGCTCGCACTTTTTTACCATTTTGTCGCACACTTTTTCTCTCCTCCGTTCTCACTGTTTCCAGGATTATGCGGGTACTCTGCCAACCGTGCCATAGTTTTATCCGCACCCCGGCCTAAACTCAAAAAATTTCGCCGAGCCACAGACTCGTTCGGGATTAAAATGTAGTCATATTCGTTCGTGCGCACTCGGCGCCCCTTTCCGTCCGCGATATCAGTACGAAGAGCGCGAATTCGTGTTCGTTCGACCGAAAGTATCAAATGGTCACATAATTCATTGGAATATCCGGGGAATAGCAACACGGAAGATATATTTGTTCAATGTCATCCAAACACAAGACAAATTTCTAACTCGATTCCAACTTGCTCGAAATGGAAGTGTGCTTGGTTGGTCGCGCTGATAAATGGTAAGTTATTCGTTTGATCGGGAATTAATCGGCACGGGAACCGCTCGCGTCGTAATATTCCGAACGATGAATAACTGCTCTTGTTTCGAGAAAAAAGGGAAATCGTTTTTTCGCGATTCATCAAAATCTTCGATAAATCTGCAAGTTTGATAAACGAAAGGGACATTGGACTCGATAAATTCCTTTTTTTCCACGGCGATTTATCAACGAGTGGCCGTAACGATTTTAATAGATTTACCGATACGGTTATTTCGTTCCATCGACTGTCGCTATAATCGCCGAGCAGATATCTCACCGTGGCGGTACATTATCCAATTATCGATCAGGTTAACTTGGGTAAAAACCTATCGTACACTTGGAGAGCTACCTTGAGGGATTGAAAATCCGTACGAGAGTGGAAAGGATTCACGAGTATCCCGTTACGTTCAGTCCGCAAGACGGATAGACACCTTTTCGATTTGCAGACTTTACTCGGCTAGGATGAATACCACAATGTAGGATACTCGAAGATCAACTCCGTTCAAACGTCATGCACGAGACTTGCAAAAAAAAACCAGTAGATTCGTTCAAATTCTACTTTTCATTCGCGATAAAGTTGACACGATAAACAAAGCCAGTCTTATTGTTTATTGCTTTGCAATCGACGACAGTAATTAGGGATGCAGCGATTTTACATAGGCAATAAAATTGCATCATTTACTCGGACTTTGGCGAGATTTTCACGACAAATGGCGTCAAAATATTCTCATATTCGTCTCGTTCAATCTTCACTGAAATTTTCATAATTCCGCAATGTTATTTTGTCCCGTTTTCAGTCTTCTCTACTTTCCTTGAATTTCCCATAGTCCCATTTGCCATCATTATACCTTTAAAAATATTCTATATGTACTTTGTACTATAAACAATGTAAACTTCTGTTTCCTCCAGACTCCAATCGATGATCTCGATTCCAATGGATCCGATGGTCGTTGCAACGGATGCGCCAGTCTTCAGAGTAGATGATAGTTTTGTGGAAATTTCGGAGCAGAAAGATATTTCAATGGTACTTACGAGGGACAGTAGTTGCACACGTAGCTGAAGTAAGGTCGGCCACGTGGTCCTCTGGTGCCGTTGCATTTCGCCCAACCGCAACCAACGCGGTGAGTCGTCGCCCAAACCATTTGCGTATAATGGCCGACTTTGCTCAAATCGTTCTTCGCTCGAGGACCGTACTTGAATAGCTGATGCTCCAGATACCACGCTTTTATAGCGAAGAACCTGTAACATGCGCGCGAATGCGAACACTTTTAAACGCATCATCTCAAAGGGGGTCAGACTTGGTTTCGAAAAAAAATTCATACGGATAAATCGAGTCGACGCGTTAGCTGCGCATGGGGAAAGAACGTCGCTGCTTCAAAGTTTTTTTTAGCGAAGAACGTTTGAATGCACGTTCGAACGTTTCTACGAGAATAAAAAAAGCGGATTTTTTTTCTGAAATCGAAAATAAAGCAATCTTTGCTCTCCATGTTGGAGAAATTCGCGAGAATTCGGAAAGCCTCGTCATTCAATTACGAGTACGAAAATTCCGATCGACGTAAATCAGACTCGAAGCGAGGTATAGATGATAAATAAAGTAATTGAATAACGGTATAAACGTTTATTCGATACGGATAATTTGGAAATAGGATCGCAGGGTCGTTGTCGAGCGCGTGGCAACAGGTGGCTCATTTGGAAAATACAATTCCGGCTAGAAGCCACAAGCCTTCGATGAAACTGTTGGGAAGATTTCGAAATGTGTATCGATCTCCGATAAACATATAGCCGAGAGTGAATCGAGCTTGAATAATTCTTTCGAATCAAGAGGATTCGAGGGATGAGAGGGAATTGGGATTGGAGAAGAAGTTTTTAGGCCGGTGTTGGATATAGTAGGATGATTTTCTTTTTATCTCCATGTGCTGACGCGAATTATATTATCGATGAGTCAATGATATTCCCAGGCTTGCTTCGCAGACTCAAACCGTACGTCCGTTCATTTTATCCCGGCTATAAAATCTTCGATACGAGCTTCGATATAAAAAGCGTGTGCATTTGAAATACCGTACGTACAAAGCAGTGTGCTACCCACGCGGGTCTGCCAAATCAGAGAATAAATGCAGGTATCAGCGAGAACAGTCTCCGTCAGATTCTCTTTTTTTTTCGTTTTTCTCATGAGAATCTCACGGATATTGGATCGAGTAGAAAATCGTCGACGACTCGAGCATCGGCCGTTTCAACAGCACAATGTTGCAATTTCCGGCAATGCTTCGATGCCAACCAAGATGAAGATACAGGGGGCGTTTGCTTACGACGCTTTTGTACAGCACGTGTATTAGGGTGGTTCGAAAGAAGGACTTTTTATTTTTTTTTTACATCTGGCTGTGATGAAAAGTTAATTGCTCGGAATATCGACAAACGCTGACTCGAATATGTGTCGTTTATGTCAATATCGAGCGGTTGCTCGTCGCAAGTTTTGACTTTCTCTTTAGAATTGTATACGTGGGTAACCGGCGAACTTGGGAAACATTATTTTCACGCGCTTTTGACTTTTCTCATTCTTATTATCTTTTAAATAAATCATTGCAATAAAACAGTCTACTTTCGAGGAAGCTCGATAAATAAAGAGAGATTATAAGAGTTGTTTCAATCATTTCAAATATTCTCTCCGAAAGTTGATCTTTCAGTCGGATGTTTTTTCAATTTTTCACATTTTTTTAGAAATTTGAGCCTCTACAAAAAAGGTCTGATGGTTAATAGTGATTTGAATATTTTTTGATGCTAATAAATTGATCGTAAATCGCTGATTGGTTGGACAAAAAGGCTTTGATCAGTGTCAAAAACGCCACGAGGAGGGCGAAGGAAGGACAGAAATCGATAAGCTAATAGAGTACCTGCTGTACCTGAATGCTTATAGCTCGTTTCGTTTATTTTGATTAAAAGATTTTCGCCATTCGTTTGAACGTGAATTACAAAACAGACGTAAAAAATGTCTGAATGAGAACCGCTCCATTTGATCATTGCATAATGAGATAACAGCCATTGGTAAAAATCGTCCCTCGGGAGAGTCTATTCACCGTGTTTTCGAACGAAAAAATAGCCACAATGATACATCCATTGAAAGCGATTTCCGCGGTTTAGTCGTTTCCATAGCTTGTTACGCCGAAATTCTAAACGGAGAATGGCAGATAGTAATCGATCGCTGATGGCTACAGGTCGATAATAAAAAATGCAACATCAAAATCACAACTTTGTCAGATTTAATTATCGTAATTGATCGAACATTACGTCGACTAGAACTTAACTTTTTCTTTCTTCAACCGACAGGTAATCCTGCGAAGGTTCAAGGAAGTCTACCCGCGTTGTTTCGTGGTCAGTATTCAAGAACGTTATCAGCGATTGGAAAAAATGTTGTGCTTTTGGGAAGTACTGTCCAGACTGTTTTCGTATCATCATCGCCGTTTTTTCTCAAATATTCTTAATTATAGTACTGATAAACTGTTAATAATTGCGATGGAAAGTCGCTCATTTGCCTCTCGTACGAAACTTATTTTTCACGTCAGAGAGTAAAGATTTATGAAAATAAGTAACGTAACAAAAGAGGAAATAATGTTATCTACGGATTTTTATTCATAAAACTCGGATGGCACGCGGGACAATCTTCTGTGAAAATGATGAACAAAATTGTTCAACCAATTTGTTTTATAAAATTGCTGATTGCGAATGAACGAAGGGGAAAATGTACGGTAAATTTTCAGCGTATCTAAAAACCCATATTTTTAATGAATTCAGCATACCTTCACATGTAAAATCTTTTCGTTTAAAATACCGGGGATGTCTTTGCCGACCACGCTATGTCGTTTTAATTCACATTTTCGACAATCGATATCATCGGAATGGCGCGTTGGGAGTGATTAAATTTTTTGATACAAGTTCCTACGATGGCGAGGTTTCCTATGATTAAAAAACGCACCAGCTGACTCGCTGATAGCTAATTTTTATACACAATCGAATGACGATTTTCATTGCAAAAATCTTGATATTTCATGAGGATATCGAGTTTGAGTAACTTACCAGGGAACTTGAGCTGTTGATATGAAAATATTTTGACCACAACTACCGAACGCGTCGATGTGTCTTCCGGTGACGTTGTCGTGGGTCAGCGCGTAGCAAGCTTCGGCCCATCGTTGAGCCGCTTTTGCAGCTCCATTGTGCCATTTCTGTAACACGAGACGTGAAATAGCGATGAATCACGAAATTTCGATTGTTCCGAGAACGCGTTTCGAGCATCGTAAAATTACAATTCGAGTGGTATAGCGAATAAAAGATAATAAAACGCGGAGAGCCAACAAAACGTGGTTTGGTCAGCTTCACATATCCCATCTCGACAGTCATCTAGTCCTTTTTGCGTTTTTTTCGTCCTCCGTCGAGTATCGCAAAGCTCAAAAAATAAATGCAGTTTATGTCGGACTTTTTCACGCAACAGTTACGATTTCATTAACGTGGAAACTGTCCACGAAATTTCCCTGAAGAACGTGCTATTGCAATTTTGATGTCCTTGGAATAGAATCGTTGTAACGGATGACAGGGTTGAAAAGGAACGTTTGGAAAATTTGCGAATACTTTTGCCAACAATTTTCTCAATCTTGGAAGATTTTTCAAAGAAAATTGCGATTCTTTGAAAACTAATACGGGGAGAACGACAATAGTTTCATTATTCTCTTGGTATGGAATAAATGATAAATGCGTTTATCGATTTTTTGCTAATTCGATGCTAAATAAACCTTATCCCCCAGCGTACGCGTATGGAAAATACTCCCACGGTAGTTCGTACTTTATGGTCCTTTATAGCACCGAGCTTTTTCCAATACTTCAAGAGTCTGTAGGTATATGAAACGTATAAATTTTTTACGACAAATTTAACGTGAGATTGTACAGTCGACATCACAAAATAATGATAATCTCTAAACTTTCTCCTCCAAACGTCACTGTACTTCATAATTCAACTTTGTACAAGTTTTGAATACCATCATTGCCAATTTGATAAATTTATAAAGCTCTCAGACATTTTACAATGTTTGCGGAAAGGTTTGAAACATGCTCTGAAAAATTCACATTTTATCGGAATAATAAAGGATTTTATTTCATAAAGGACGATCAAGTTTTTAAAATCTCATCACGACAATTTTTCTGTACACATTGGTAAAAATTTGTTGGTATTAATATTTTCAAATGAATATGCCTGTTATCTTTTATACGTTTATTTCACTATTTTACATCGGGAAAGTCATTTTTTTCTGCGAGTATTTCGAAAAGCTTTAGCGTGCGAGTGAGTAAGAACCGAAAAAACTCTCATATCCAGTTTGTGCACCGTCATTTTTGCGTTATATCCTTCTGTCGAAGGATACATATAGATTTAAGGGGTAAATGGAGATTCTATGATGTCATATCGGATTAACAGATGTACCGAATTGCTCCCGACAATGAAAAAAGAAAGAAAAGTACCGTTATTCAACGACGAGATTGAAAGCAGAACCTACATTGGTACTTGAACATTTTACATATTTCATATTATCGTGAAAAATTCCATCGATGCTGAGATGCTGGGTACACCGAGAGATTCAAAATAAAATTCGTATGACTTATGGCGGTAAAGATCCCTCGTTCACCGGAAGGAAAATGACGCGTCGCGGAGGGTAAAAAGGAAGAAAGATGACGTACATAACTCGAAAGTATTGAACGAATACGATATTACGAATGAATAAATATCGAATGCCTATAGTGCATATGGAAAAATTTTAAAAGAGAATATAAGATGGGAAAATGGCAGAACGCGTTAGACGCTGAAGTCTGTTTGATCGAGAATCGCTGCTCTTGGAATTCGATACACGCAGATGGGTCCATATAAAATCGCGAAATTTTGAAAATCATGTTTTTCATTTTCCACATGTTTTCGTATGTATCAAAAGAGAAGCTTGATACCTATTGAGCGTCGACACTCCGATTACTCGTACATGATGCATTTTTGAAAATTTCAAAAAAGTAGTTTTTCGATAAGTTTCAAAAACTCACAGCCTGTGATCGATTTGATGTAATTGAATTTTTTCAATTGTCCTTTTTTCGTGACGGGATATGGAATTTGAATTGTTTATGAACTGATGGGTGCAAGTGAAAGAAATAATTTATTATTTTTTCAGGAATAAACGTTTCCATCGGAAATTCGCCCCGTTGGCAAAAGGTTGTTGCAAACATGCCGAGTCCACCGATATCTTCTCGCTCGCTTCTCCGTTGAAGTAATGGAGCTGTTACTCAGTTCATGGCACTAACGGTGCTTATTTACTAACGACCCTCCGAGTTCATCTGAAGAAAAAGTGTGGAAATTCTCTGCGGGAACCTGAGCTTGCAAAATCCGCGTAATTACTCGGCCAATTCAACGAAATTGTCAGCAAGAGCAGTAAAAAGGTTAGTCTAATGCATTTAATCTTAAGGAAAAAAGGATATAATTTCGCACCGTGTTTGTTTTTCCATTCAGAATATGAAGGAAAAAATCAGAAAAATCTGTATGCCTTTGACAATGAAATTTTATATTCACAAGAACACTTGAACTCTGCGCAATTGAAATATAGGACGAAAATCGATTTTTTTACAAACATTTAGGAAGATCCGTTGATTTCTATCTGATATGAATTTTTTTTTCAACAGTATGGATTTGTCTTATGAAACAAAAATACCGTATAAACAAAACACGATTAACAACACAGTCTTGGCATTAACAAACACGTTCGATGCGACAAATTTTCTGTTTTTTTTTGTAATGAATAGCGAATGCTGCAATCGTGGCTTTTTTTCATTTTTCACTCGAAATAAGTGTGTCGCAAGAATCATGAATTTTCCATCGTCATTTTTTTTTATCTCATCAATAGCTCTGGTTGTGTTTATAATAAAAGAATATTATAGGGAGAATCCACATGAAAAAGAAGGTATTTTCGCAGCTTAACGCACATCGGGTTCAGATTCTCGTGGAAAATGAAAGGTGCAAGAACAAAATGAACAAAGAATGAGAAAATAGATAGCGTAGTAAGTTCCAAAGAGCGACGCAGGGGGCAAGGAAAAGAGCAGTTGCGTTCAGAGGAAAACAGAGGGGAAAAAAAGAGAGAGAGTAAAAACGAGATCACCGCGAGAGCTATGACCGACAAGCCAACCCTCTTAATTGCTCATCGTAGCGAGGGTAGTCTAGCGACTGGTTGGGGTTGAACTTGCAACGAGGCGCGACTGAACCGAATAACTTCCTCCTCTCTTATCCCCTGCCGCAGTACGTATACGAGAGAGGTGAAACGATTACGTGGTCAGCCGCTAATGCTTTTCTCCACGGTAGATTTACCCGTCTCTTTCTCTCTCGCATTTAACCCTCACCTCTTCGTCCCCCTTTAAAAGAACGCTTTGGAAACATTCTTGAAACATCTTTGCCCTTGTAAAAAGGGAACTATTCGAGAAAGGTTTTTTTTTCAAGCCGAAAAAAGAATGCGGGTCTCGAGGGAATTTTCTTTTTTTTTTTACCGAGGTCGGATAAATGAAGAAGCGACAATGCGGATTTTTTTTTCAAGACAGAGGGTAGAACATAAACCTCGGAAAGCACGAGAAAGAATAAAATGACGAAGGGTTTGACAGAAATTTCAATTTTGTCAATTCGCTATTGCGTTTCGTGAATCGAGAAAAGAGATTTGACTTCCTGTAAAATTAGAATCTTCCGCCGATCCTGAAATTCTGTCAATTTTTCAGTTTCGAATGAAAATTGTTTGAAATGAAAATTATCCGAATTTTCAGGTCCCGCTCAGAAAGTATCGCTAACTCGATATTTTTTCGATTAAGGATCAACTTCCGGTCGCCATCAACTTTTTATTAGAAGGTCTCTGAATAGTATACGCGGATGCAATTTCAAAGGCAAAAAGTGAGGATTTTCCAAGTCCAATAATTTCAATGAAGAGTAAAGAACCGTACAATTTAGGAATTTTTTTTTTATGTATACAAAATTTATAAAATGAAGACTGACGGATTACCCACATGATAGAATGATTCAGAGTGAAATTTTGATGGACAAAAAAAAATTGGGGAATGAAAAGAAGCTCACCATAACGAGCATGTTGGCCGCCGGCGGAGTGACGCGCGTTCGAAAAAAGTTGTGATAGATAACGATTTTTCTCTGAACATTTTTGTTGCTCGGTGTTAATACTCTCGTGGGAATTCTGTCTCCATACAGACGAGGCACTGCGAACACAAAAAAAATCACATTCAAATCCTCCCCGAATTAGGGCATAGTCGCTTTGTCTTCTTTTCTTCGTTTCAAATATTTCATTTTATTCACATAATTATTATTCTTATTATCGGTAAAAAAATTTTATATTCACGATTTATATCGGTTTGTTGAGTAACAAAAAAAAATAGAAAAGTGCACTTCGTTCGTTGTATTTTCTCCGCGTGAAGAAGAATAAAAAAATTGCTGCCTTAAAATTACCACTCTGTAAATACGTATTACTTTAAAAAACTAAAAAATCTACCAAATCATTTAAAAAATATCATAACGATTCGTGAGACAATTCGCGAATGTGTATCCACAGTGGGTCGCTCGTTTCTCGACTTTAACGTCGTCACGACGATATAGTTGACGAAACGGCAGAAAAGAAATATCCATTTTTCCACACCGCGTTTCCCGCACCATCCGTTTGGATACTATCGTATTGCGAGATAAGACCCTCGGTATACCACAAGGCATCGGTACTCTCCCTCCTTCCTCGCATTTACAAAACGAGAACATTTTTCGTTCCTCTTGTGTCGGAATGATTGAATGCCCGCGAAAATTGGTTTCACGCGTATTTTTTCAACGTGACCGTGAAAATAGGTGCGAATAACCCGTCGCATAGTCGAGAATGCAAGAATTCGGAAATTGACTCGTTCGAGATAAAAGAAAAAGACAATTTTGTTCGACGTATTTTGCCATTTTTGCCCACATTTCGTGAGCAAGTTTCGATCGCCTGTTTTCGGTAAATTTTTGCACGAATTTCATTTCGTTTTTGCTTTAGAATTTAATATTCGTCTCATCATTCGTTAAACTAAAGTAAGGGTGTTGGTACAAAAGATACTCTACTGGGCTTACTGCGATCCGTCTGCCATGGAACAGCTGCTGGCAGAACAGCGAAGAAAACGATGCATATCCACAGACACCTCATCGTTATTATTATTCTCCTTTCGTCATCTGAAACACAATGTTACAACGATAATCATCGATAAACGACAGTGTTTTTTTAGAGAAATCGATTTCAAATTACGCGGTAGACAGCACTGTTTTGCATGTTGGTTATTTTGATCGAATTGTCGTTTAATTAC
Organism: Heteropelma amictum; assembly: GCA_959613375.1. Taxonomy (NCBI): domain Eukaryota; kingdom Metazoa; phylum Arthropoda; class Insecta; order Hymenoptera; family Ichneumonidae; genus Heteropelma; species Heteropelma amictum. The sequence continues at coordinate 10,037,961 of OY390726.1, read as the reverse complement.
TATGGATCATTGAATGAATTTCCAAAATTAACTGAGCCTTGACAAAATGGTAAAGAACCTCATGACCATGCCAAGAAATGAAGTTTAAAAAATCAATAAAGTAAGTAAAATAGCGCTGTCACTTAAAAATTTCAGTCTTTTTTGCTGACTCCAACGCTTTTAAAATCGAAATATATGATACTATAGATGTGTGTATATTTATATATACATTTTCGCGGTTAAATGATGAATAATGTATCGTACATCCTACGTTCTTTCCAAGACTATTAAAGTTCCATTTCGTACAAACCATGTGTGATTTACTCCATAAATCCTGAGCTACAAGTGTACCCAAGGATAATATGAAGTTCGCCCGGAAATAACTCGATATTTCCTTCGCCTCAGTGTCCTCCTCCTCTTTCTCTCGCGTTTTGTGAAAACTTCCGCAAGTCGAATATATATATCTTCGAAAAATGTCTGTTCGAAGTGTCCATTCGAAACTTTATATCCGTAAATGTGTCGCGCACTCGTAAAAGTTTCACGAATGTGAAGCGAAAAATTCGGAGGCTCAGAGAAAAAGAGCGAGAGAATATAGAAGTTCGGTATGAAGAAATTTATTTTTTTCTTCGAAACTATTTATGCTTTCTCGACGTTGAGAAATTGCTGCGGAATTGGGACAGGTGAAATGCAAACGCGTTATATAGATGTGACGAAGAACTTTTGCGAAAATGAAAGTCCTTTTGTTCGTCGATAAAATTTATCGATGCGGATGATGAGAAACTGTTTTGAGATGAAATCGAAGCTGTCATATTGCTTGCGCGTATTACAAATTCTCGGATACGATATCGCCGATATTTCAAACTTTTTTATTTCCACCGAAATAATAACGATATGGAGCAGCGAACAGGGTCGCGTTGGAATAGGGATTTTTTTGCAAAGTTTACTCAATGCTGCGCAAGAGATTCGAGGGAATACACGAGGCAACAGCCGGTCTCGTGTCTTCCCCGAGTTAGTTTTTTCCTTCACGACAGACTTGTTCGTGCCAGTGTCGGCGTGAATCTAGTATCCGTCGAGTATTTTCCAATATACATCGGGAAAAACGGTGGTGAACGTCTGTCGTCGACCCGATCGAAATTGTGAGGATGTCTTTCGCCACATTCAAACACGTTCCTTCGACCGCAATAATATCCTTTATTGCGTCGTGCGAATTCGTACGTATACGTACAATACACATGTATATACGCCGAACGATCTTGCTGTACATTCTCCTATTTTTCCCAACTTAGTTTTCCATCCGCTACAATGGCTCAAAGTACGGGAAGTTGAAACTCTGTTTTCCATTGATCGACTTTAGATATTACGAATTACCAAAGTTCAGGAAGGGAAAACGATCGGGTTTGCGAAGTTACTTGCAATTTGATAGTAGTAATTTCTTTTTCATATCGAAGCTGCGAGTTTCAATGCGAATTTCGGACAGATGCGGAGTGGGGGAGAAAATGTTCCGTTTCTAAATTCATTTCACGCCGGTCTGAATTGCATTTTTTTATTATAAGAGGCTCGCAATATTCGTGACATTAAAAACATGGACCAATCTGATTTTTTGTTGCGCCATCGGTCGAAAATTGTCTCGACTGGCTCCAGACGTTGAAACTCTCAGTTCCGATACAGATGATATGGAAAAATATAGCGCTTGGCACGGGACGAAACGCGATTTCAGAAAGGGTCTTGTTTTGTCCCCAGCCACGCAATATACTATAGAGATTTTCCAAGATACATACAGAGTCTGCTGATTCTTTCAGCAAAAACCAAACTAAGGGCATTGAAAAATGCTAAAAGTGATGTCAAGCTGTATTACTGAAAAAAATTAATCAAAGTCCGTAGACCTTTCGAGACACGAGTAAAATTTTGGAAAAATTTTTCATTGTTGGATTTCTTGAGGTTATTCGAAAATCGTTGTTCAAGCTTCAATTTGCTTTTTTATTCATCTCTCTAGAACCATTTTTCTGTGAGATTCACCTTAAAAATGATCTGAAAATATAGAATTTTTCTTAAATCCTTTAATTTTGGTGTCTAGTGTATTTGCTAGATAAATATTCTCGGTATTTCCGGAGAGCTGCAAGTTTAATCTCTGCAGCGAGTGAATTAGAATGGACATGGAAGATTCTGCCTCTGTTTCTTCATCTTATTATCTTGTGCATGTATACGTAATACATGCACGAGCAAGAAAGTGGGAATAGCTGCAATGTGAGACAAAAAGGAGCAAAAAGAGAAATTGAGGAAATTGTCCTAGAAAAGTAAGATAAATTCGACAGTGTTTCTGTCTCCAAACTCGTCTTTTATTTCTTATGCCATTTGTGTATCTCTAAGACTTATCCCACGGAGAATCTGAACGAAGAGCCTCTTTGTTCAATTTCGGGACTCCTTGGAATTAGCGTTAAAAGACAACGTCAGCTAGATTTCAATTCACTGCGAAGTATTTTTTGTCGAAGAGGGATATGCCCGTAGGGAGTGTAAAACAATTTTCTTCGAGTCTCAAGTTGCACAAAGTTTTCCAGTTGTAATTCTATACGTAGAGAAATGAAAAAAATTAATACAATCGCAAAAACTACTTTTGCTACTTTATTTTTTTCATGTGGAATTTTTCATTCGAGGATGCTTTCGTGAATTTAAACAGCATAGAAAACATTGCGATACAGACGAATACCACGACTTTTGACTTTTCTTCGTTAAAAAAAAAATTAAATATCCACTATTTCAAGAAGCTACGAAAGAAATTTTAGGAAAGGTGCGTGTGTGTCTTATATCGCGTTTTATTAAAGAGCCTTCGTGCTCCCCGACGCCACACTTTAATTCATTTAAGGGAGCTCGTACTTGGGGAATATTATGTAGCCGCATAGGGAAAGACGAAAGACTTGGTCACGAGTAAAATTTTCATACGGCTCTCTCAAGCTTCGAGCGCGGAGGGCTCTCAAGCGACGAACTCCGGATAATGCCATAGTTCTTACCTAACCGTCTAATTATCGATAATTACTTGGCTCTAATAACCGTTAGCGGCAGCGCGATAACGATTTTTCTCCATGCACACTTTGCCCCTATTCTTGTCCTCCTTTCGACTGTTTTTCCTCCATTAACATCGCGATCTTTACCTCTGGACCCGAGGGCTGCAATTACCCTTCGAGAGCTTGTACGATGGTATTTTTTTTTAGGCGAGAAAAAAGAACGTCCCTTGCGTAACACGAGGATGGGAACGTCATCTTTTTACAGCAAAACGTATTTTAGCCTCATTAATTCAGAGATACATCGATTGTCAATCGTGCCTCGTATCGTGTTTTTAAAATTTTTTTTTAAGGCAATAGAAACGTCCTAAGAATCTCGCGATGAATAATCTTTTCGCATAAAATATTCATCCGCGTAATGAAATTGGAATTGTTACCTCAATTCTATGAACGACTCGAGCGAACGAATACCATGTGTCGATGCGTCAACAAGTCGAATTTTCACACTCCGATACGCGTTAATCAAGGCTGAGAGATCGAAATGTGACGACGCGTCAACGATGAATTAGATCATGCACGACTCTACCCCTTGATTCAATTGCACCTGGAGAGCATGCACCGACGCGTGTATTTCAATCGTATATATATCTCGAGTAAACTCCATATACACACCAATTCGGACAACTGTGCATCTGTGTATGTTTACATATTGGCGAGAATGCCATCCAAGTGAATAGTACAAATGAAGACAGATTACGTTAACGCCCAGCTCGCGATTTGCCTTTCAATTTATCGCCCTAGTCTCTGTGCTGCATCGCCATACAATTTTCACCCCTGCGACTATACACATTCACGAAAGCCTTCGCATGCGTACAAACAAACCGGAAGATTGATTAATCTGTATACACCCTCCAAACTGCTTTTGATATTTTTACGATAAGGAGAAACAAGTTTTTTTCAATTTCAATCATGAAGCAAGTTCAATTTTAAAATGTGCAAATTTCAAACTGATTTTACATTAAAATATAGTTTTGAAATATCACTAGTTGGAAAAAATTTGTATCGTGAGCTTTCATTTTAGTGACAACACACAAAATGTATCATTTCTTTATTCATCTTAATGGACCCCAGTGCCGCTGTTTAGCTATAATATATGTATATTTGTTAGTTTCTGACGTCTACAGATACATAGACACATACCGTTCACGGGGTTTCCTATTTTCGTATCATGATGAACTTTTACTTTGACACATCAGGTATTATTAGGTACCTTTGGTGCTTTACTGTGATAAAGGTATTTATAAAGCAACAACGGGGTGTAGGTGAGTCGAAAAATAGCCTCCTGATCGAGTTATCGAATTATCTATATTCTAACGCTGTTGTGACGCTTTTCCAGTATTTCGGTAACATCGGAATTTGCGGCTTTTCCGAAAAATGGCGATTAATTTTTTTCAACGATTCCATTACCTACTACACATTGCCAATAACGATAATCAATCGAGGGAGCGCAAATTTTTTATCAGAAATTTCTCAGAGGCGCAATGTCATACGTCAAGAAGATTTCATCGTAAATGCAATTATGGAAACTTTTGATTTAACGCTAACGTAGCACAAAAATTTGGACATCTAAAAATGTGAAAAACTGGATACTTTGACAACTGAAAATTTGTTTATCTGCTTAATCCTGAAAATTAATCGAGAAATATTCCAAGCGTATCGCAAAATGTTCTTTAAACTGTAAAAGTCGTAGCGATGATTGCAGAATGAAAATTTATGCGGAAAGTTTTCCTTTTTCCCAAAGTCCATTCTGTTATGTACATTGGAGAACCTTCAGAGAGGATGAAAAAATGTTACGTCTTCTTCTTATCATGCTAGACGAATGAACTATCAAAGTATTTGCGATTCATGAGCGAATAGACTACGTATATAATTCCGCTAATAAAAGTTTGAAGTCAGGAAACAGGAAGTGAACGACATCACAGTCGGCCTTTAGAGGGGAGAGTTTTCTAACGCTGTTACATTAACAAGTTCGATTTTATATCACGCTAAATCTTACTTCATCTCACGCGATCTTATTCGGTTGAAAATTAATCGGTCCAAATCGCACGCGCGAAATTTTGCGGCGATTATTCGAAGATTTTTGCGGATAGAATATTCGCGCAAAAAGTAATCATTTGAAAAAAATTAAAATTAATCCATAGATTAAAAATTAGTACCGCTTGTACAATGTTCCAGCGAATTTGCTCTAGTTTTTCTTTGGGTAAATCGGTGCTGGTTACGTGAAATTATTACGTTAACAGAGCGTTTAAAATCCAACGCAGTCACCACCTGGTAGTAATTGCTGAACGTGGCTGACTAAAACGGATCTTTACTACTGTGCGCTCGCATTATGGAATCACATCAAGCATGATAACGTTCTTTTTTCTTATTTTCTTATTTACAGCAAATTTTATTTCTTCGTTTTACTAAACCAATAAATAAGGGTAATTGATCCAAGTAAATATTAAATTTGTAAATCAGAAGCGAACTGCTTAGATCACATATCGCCATTAAATTTGACCAGATAAATTCACGGAAAAATTTTATTGTAAAATTTGGAATTCAACAATAGAAGCCAATTTTCGTGAGACTCATTGGAATTGCCCAGCGAGAAAATATTTTCGTTAAAATTCGGTATTCGAAACGAATGTAACGAAACTTTCCAAACTTTATCGCTTTTTCCAGACACTTTGGTTTTTTAAATGATTCATACTCATTACGCGCAGTATGTAACAGCTTCTGTGACAATGTGTACCGATCGATGGAATATCTAAAGTTTTATGCAGACTATCATATTAATGTGTTTGCACCGAATAGCAGTGACCCATTTCTCAGAAATATGACGTCTAGTACAGCTACTACGATACTAAAATATAGCTCATTTATTAATTGATCCACCGATGTGGGTTTAATTAAGAAAATCTCTCGGACCGAAATATCTATACGAAGTTCAAAAAGAAACACGACAAATTTGAATTCAGTGAACTTTTTAATAAAGAACTTTTTCATCCGTCGATCATTGATTCCAGTGCTTCGTCGACTCATCGAGTGAAGAGTAAAAATACGCGAACGAAAGATGCTGTGAGTGGGAACGTCGTAAGTGGCGCAGAATCCATTATTTATGGGGATACGTTGAGAGTTTAATTAAATTATAATTCAAATGAAGTTAACATTTTTTGCGTCTTCTCAAAAAGAACGCGCTCAGATATTTTCCAGATGCTTCTATTTCTTTTTCATTAAGTTTTATTTTATTTCCTTGCAGCAATTTTTTCTTTGATTCCGAAGAACGCTGCAAATTATACCGCATCCAATGTTCTTTATTTTTTTAAAAATTGTTTCTGTATCTTCTCGTTCTTCTTTATTATCGTGTTCCCTCTTTCTACCCATTTCTCTCGATACATCCATTTCAATCTCTTTGAGCTTTAAGCTCACTTTACCGACAATAAGGCACAACATTCCCTAAAAGTGTGAAGCATCGCCGACCCAACTTGTTGGACGATTCGTAGCCCAAACAACATCGAAATGTAATGTCCGAGGCAATATCGATTCGCAACACTGATTCTCGCTAGGAATTCCAACATACTGCACCTTTCTTCCTCCCTCGCAAGCATTTCGCTTCTATACTGCGGCGGCGTATATCCGCTAGGAAGGTTTTTCTCTATTCGAGCGCTCAAATTGAAAACATCCATCAGAGCCGACAACTATGCCTGTGGATTTGGCCCGTGTCGTACCGATTCACTGTCTTCTCGATGTCTGTAGTACGAATCGCAATGGAGGACGTTTTTTTTTCTCTTTCCTTTTACGAAAACCGACAAACTGATTTCGCTGGTAAAGGGAAAATTTTCGGAGCTAATGAATTTCGCTTGGTTTGGACAGCCGAGGGTAAACTGAGATGGATCGTTTATTTTTTTAATGACGTATCGACTGAAATGCCGAGCGTGCTCTATTTATCATTCAACAGCAGTAACCGAAGTTACTGCAACGAATATCCCCCAAAGCGATTTCGATCTCGCGTGTATAAACGGTAAACAGAATTTTACCTTCATTTCGTATGCATGGTTATGATTTATTCGCAAACAAGTTGATCATCGGTGAACGCTGATCTTTATAATGACGTAAATATTCGAAAATTTTGTTGATCAATTAAATCTGCCGTAAAGGGAAATTCGCCGGTTACTTGACTGTACAAGATCAAAGGATCATATAGCTGCGAGCATACATATAAATTTATGTGTAATATACACAGTCGGTGCTCGATGCTCGTCGTGACCAAATATTTTTGCAGCTGCGTGAACGGGATTTTATTAATTTTTATCGTTAATAATTTGTATGAAGAAAATAAATCCGTACTCGTATAGTATAAAACCGATGTTCCAAGGTACGCGATTCAAACGACATCCCCTACCACAGAACGGGCTGTGACACCAATGGTAAGGGTAAACTCTGAACCAATGACGAAGCTTCTCTTTGCCTTGTCGCTTTTGAAACGTTCTGATGACTTTGAACAAAATTATATAAAGCAATATACGCATTTCTTTGCTTCCACAAATTTCTTTGCTTTCAAATCCACCGATTCTTTTTTCGAAAACTCGATATTTTAATGAGAACGATAAAATTCGTATTATCGAATTGTCGGACGGAAATATTGGGTTTTCGATAAAATACCGATGTGTTTCGTAATCAGCGGGAAAAAATACATCGATGTAGATCATTAAAAATCTTTTTTGGAATCCAAAGTTTTTCGTCATTTTTTGCCGGACTGAGTTGGTTCACTAAAATGCTTGGCATTTTTCTTTCGTTCGAGATGGACACCTCGACTTATGCTTATTCTCTTGGTAATTGATGAGGCTTCAAAGTGCCGTTTGGTTTGTCCAGATATCTTAATTTTTCGATTTTTGGCAGATTTTTGAAGTAGGACCACCGATTTTCGCCAATTTTCCCATACATACCCCTTTGCGTTTTTTTTGCCGATTTTCAACATCGATTTTGAGGGGGAAGGAATCTAGCTATCGACATTTTACTTTCACCATTCTTTAAGTCTACTCGAGGGCTTTCCAAAACACCCCCGAAAAATCTGTGTAGCGTGATTAGGACCGGAGTTACGGCCTCTTGAAATTTCGGATTTTTGACGATTCTGGAAAAGTGGTCGAAATTGGCGAAACATTGTTTTTCGAACTTTCGATAGTTCAACATCCTGTTTCATCGCAAATTTTCCGCCGATCACAAAACTCATCGAGTATTTCGCGATAACTCGAAATATCAGTAAGAAAATGCAGAAAAAAACAGTCAGATTCTTCAGATCGCACGATATTTTTTCGATAAAGGATCAACTTCGGGACCCCATCAACTGTTTATTCGAAGGATTTTTTAACGAGAGAAAGGAAAGAAGGAATCGGAAGTGGCAGAATCGAGGCAAATTTGTGGAAAAGTCCACGGCAAAACTTTTTCACGCTATTAAGTAGAAGGGAAATCTATCAAGTATTCGGTAAAAGTCTTTCCTGGTTGAATAGCCATTAATTCGCTGGAAAACGACCCCCGAATCCCGCCGAGTGTACATAGCGTCCATCTTTTTCTGTTTTCCAATATTCCCCGTCGTACAAACACAAGCCATGTCGCAAAGGGTCCTATTCCGAAGATATACCAATAAGAGGAATGTGTAATAGGGGTGAAAAACGAAGCCACTATACCGTACCAAAGGTTTTGACTCTGGGCGAAACATATGAATATATATACACACACGTAAAACCCAATCATTCATCATTTCCTCACCTGTTCTTCACTCCAAAGTTTCCAATTCTCCCCGCGCTCTAATCAACGAATGAGTGTTTACCGCCTGTGGTTTTGTCGATTACCTACGAAACTTTATACCTTCGCGCATAACACGACAAGTCCTTTGATAAACTTTCAACAATCGTACATAGTTACCATCAACACTGCGCGCTCATCCGCTGGAACTACAATAGTGACCGGAAAATTGCAATTTCAATAAATATATCTAAAATAAAGCTCCAGCCTATCTCGAAAGTGTTAAAGACGAAAGGTACTTATTGTAAAATTATAATAAAAAAGTCGAATTCCATCAAGCATTTATTCAATGCACTTAATCTTCCAAAATGATCAACAAAACTGTCTCGCACATTTCCAGAACCAATATTTTTCTCCTCCATCAATTATTTCCCGTATCCATAATGCACCTGTAAGCAGACAATCAACTTTTCATGGGAAATTGAACTTGCATGAACTTTCTCAACTGCGATTTTCACCCGCTAACTTTTCATTTATCATATATATAATACATGTACAGCAAATGTATGTGCTCCCTTACACATGCATACGCGAATCTCAAATTCGACGAGAGTCATTTGTCTTTTCTTCCGCGAACGTAACTTTGCGAAAGTCGATATTTCTTCTCTTTCGTCCCTCGCAAGTTAGCGTTGTGTCATTTCGTGGGTCGCCGAGACATTCGACCTTTCCGATATTCCGGATCGTATATAACATCGACATATCGTCGATCGGAAGCCTCTCCTGCCGATTCTATACAACCTGAAAGGACACCTTAATACCTGCGACACGAAAACCTCTCCTGGGACACGATACGCCTACGTTAGCGTTGAATATGCATGAGATAGGTATTAAACTAGGGTATACGGTGCCTTGTTGAATTCCTGCCGCTGCGAATACGCCGATATAGTCGCGAGGTACACACGTGATGTTCCGGCGGCTCTTGGAGTTGTTTTGTTACGGTCGTTCCGCATATACGTACGAAATTTACAACTCCGGTGGATATTGCACACACACACAAGCACTTTGCGTCCGAACATTGTACACGAGAATAATTGTGTTTGCGCGCTTTATAGCGTTCCAGCTGTGCTTTATTTCGGACACCCTTGGCCTTCTATGATGAATATTGTAGGATACGAGGAATGACTTTTTTTTTTCATAAGTAAAAAAAAAAATTTTCTGCCAAAAGTTCTCGCATCCATGACTATGCACCGAGCTGTCAGAAGCAACCGAGGGGGTTCGGAAAATCCTAAATTTACGCGATGATTCCGTTGACGTCATTATCGCCGCCTGGAACTGTCGAAGAGGATCGGAAGCGCTGTTAATTTCTGAACATAATTCGCCTTTCACCCCACCGGCACAACGAGATAACTTTTAGATTTATAACTTTAAGGGAATAAGAACCCAGCCGGAATGAGGTTAAGTGGGTAAATGTGGTGAGACAGAAAAAATTGGTAATTTCAGCAGATTCGCAATTTCCATCCTCGGAGATTTGTATACCAACCGTAAAATCGGGACGTCCAAGCCCGCAGCGTCTATAAATTCTGTTCCTGAAGGAACGAGGTGTATGTACACTTCTAAATAAATGTATACATGTATATTATATACCGTGGAAAAAACTCGACGTTGTTACTACAGGTACAACAGTTGCCTCTGTAAGGAGCACGTGCTCCTTAACGAGTTCCTATGAATCACTATTACAGTACGGACTCTACGAGCTGTACGTGTAGATTGTACTTTTATGAATACAATATTTATACATATATATTTACAAAATTGGACGGTATGTATGGCTGCCGCTTTTTACATAGAATCAATATTTTTCAGCACCTTTTTTCCCGCGGTCTGTCCCAGCAAAAAGTACATAAAATGAAGCAGTACAATGGCGACTGTCACGAGAATTCTTTAGAACTTGATATTACATCCACACGATGTCGAATAAAAATGTACAGAAGACATCGTAAACGATTATCGAAGGAGCGAATTAATGAACAGGGATTGTCTTGTCGACTGATTAGATATTATTATTGTTTAATTGAAACAATCAAAATGTTGAAAGGGGCAAATGTATATTCGAGATACCGATCATCCCTCTGACTGTTCCTTGCAGGTTACAGCGCTATTGTTCAATCAACTGTTTCCACCGTTATTAATGTAGTACTCGTATACCATATATATATATACCATTATAATACAAATAAAGTTATATTTGTACAAGTCCTTGATAAGGTGTAGACATAGCGAATCAAATGTTAATATATCTTCCGCAAGTACTATTGCTAACAAAGATTATTATTGCGGACGAGAAGTTGCTCGAAAATGATTCATTACTCGCTCTCATCGGTTACACTGCTCCGAAGCGTGGATTTAAATAATTAATATTTAACTAAAGCAGCTCACCGTGCTTGATACCATCCGAGTATCAAAGGCTCGGGAATGCCCCGAAAGCATTTTCAAAAATTCCAATGTTAATGTAGGAATTCAACGTTCGAGCTTTCCGAGCGTTTGTATAATTCAGATCCTTGAAGAGAATGCAATAAATCAAAACATTGCGGTTGATAATAATAATAATAATTTACTGTTCCTTTTAAAATCGTACAGCTGCTAAGATCCGTTTCGTTATACTGCCATAACACACGGGTGGCAAGTGGCTGTATCGGAAATTCCAGTAAATAAAATTGGAATATGTACTCGAGCAACATTGAGAATAACGTGGTAATATTTTCTCACATATCCAAGGATGAGTTCCTCGACCACGAAACATGAAATAGAATCGCGTGAGAGTTTATATCCGTCGTTGTTGTGAGGATACAGTTACGGAAGATGCATTCTCAATCTTCCGGTAAAATCCATATTCGTGCCGCACGTTTTCATACCAATCTTGCAACAATATATTACAGCAACATACATTGCTGGCGTGCAATGTGTATCCACGTCTGACGGTGTCGAGCAAAACAATCTACGATATGATATTTACGGCAGAGACGATAAGTTGTCGAAGAAGAACCATACAGTATGATAAAATTATTTTTTTTTTTTAGAGAAATCCATGTGACTCGTCTACACATTTCTACACACAGATCTTGCAAATCGCATCTTTGAAAATGAGCGGACGAAAATGTGTACAAAGTGGGAAACGGAAAAAAAAACGTTTTTTTAACTTTTTTTACATACGCATACTTACTTTCTTATAAGAAAAAAAGACAGTGACAGTGAAAGTATGAGTTTCGAAAGAAAAAAATGAGTTCTCCCTTTTTTCGCTCGGAATAACACGTTATGAAAAAAAAATTGAACGAAATTTGTGAAATATTCAGGAACGAAGGTGTTGTATGTCTCAGGAGATTTATCAATAACAATTTACAAAATTTGTGCCGGATGTGGGCTAAATGTCGGCTATTTTCTTATTAATTATTGAGTTTGTCTTTCGAAGGGAGGAACGAACATATCAGGTGGTATCATAAATAGCAGCCCCATAATTTCACACACAACATACTGGATAACGTATCCCACGTAAACTGGGATCGATGATAACTACGTATTATCGTAGCTTTCGATAGGTGCGGGCATGCAAGAGCCTTCCCACGGCGATATAGCATCCGGTGCGCTGTCGACTCTGTTACAAATGGCTCGTCCCAATACGGTAATTTCTCGAGCTCGTATTCGACGCTGGGTCAATATATATGTGAAAAGACAGAGTCCGAAATAGCATCACGAGAGATTCATCGGTGTATTTCTAGGACAATCACGATATTTGATATGCACGAGCTCAATTCACCAGTGGTTGAAGCATGGAATTCCGATATAGACGTCGCTTCCGGAAATAATTACTCGAGAACAGGACGAAAAAAAATTGGAGCAACATTGTTACAAATGTTACACAAGGCTGGACGTAGGTTATTTCCCAGGGAGATTTCGCAGCGGGTCGAAAAGGCGATTAACGTGGATGACCGCAAAAAGAGATAGTTACCAACGAGTAATAGCTAGGAAAGGAAAAAAAGCTAGGAAAAAATGCCGAGGTTGCTGGACAGATAAAAAGAAAAATGGCAACCGAAAATATATCCTTCACCTCTGGGTTTTACCGGAAGAACAGGGTTCCCATACTCGGGAGGGGTGAAGAATTTTCCACCTCGATCTTAATCCCTGATGCAATCAATCTTCTTATACCTTCGTTTATCTTAACTCTCTTTTCTTCTCCTCGCTTATTCAACAGTTTCAGCTGCTTAGACGGACGAGAAAATGGTACAATTACTCCGAGTGCAGACGCGGAAAAATAGCACTAAGGTAAACGTACCGATCACGGAACAGAGAAACATTGGCTGCAGGGCCATCTGTACTCGCGTTTTAATGGAAAACATACATAGGTGTGTGAATTAATCATTGTAGGTTGGATGCTGGTTTTACTGCACAATTTATTGTGTTTTACTTAAATATCGGCAAGGAACTTTGCTAGCAACAATATTCCTATTACAACGTTAAATCCTTGAAGGAAGGCTTGTCGCTGGTTGGCAAAAAACATTCTCATTTAAAGGGGGTTCAAGGTGAATGGTGACCAAACTCAGTCAAGGTGAACGAATCGTAAAACGTCATAGAAAATTGGGCTAAAGTTGGAATGACAGTTTGGTAGAACCCCTGTATGGAAGGTGACAGAAAGCTGGATCTATCCTCTTATTTTCTCGATAGTTTCCCCAAAGAGTTTATTAATCCAGTTAATTGACGATGTGGACTTGGGAAATAAAACCTTTTGACACAATGAATATTTTTACGCTGGATTTCCACAAGGTTTAAACGTTTACGTTCAGGCAAACAATAAGTTGGTCGTAACAATCCAGGTCAATTCCCTCTCATAGCCGTTTCATTAATTTCATGGTATCGAGTCAGGAGAGTTTCCTGCTTCGTAAAATTGTGTTAACGCGAAATGCTGTTGTACAGAGAGAATTGCTGCAATACGAAACGGTTTGGGGGAAGCTCTAGTCCCACGTTATGACATCGTAGCAGGGTGTTTAAGCTGTTTTGAAGATGCCTACACGAGCAAAACGAAGCAGACTGGACGTGCAAGGGGAACTTTGGTTTCTCATTCAGCTGCTGGTATTGGTGAGGATAGTACCGATGTTCAGCGTTATATGCGCTCATATAGCTGCTCTCGGGGTTAATAGGTTTCGTATTACCACCGCTAGCAGCTCTTGTAACGATCAAAGACATTTTCATGCAACGTACACATCCCGAAAATTCATAAACTCAGGTGCCATATAGCTGCACCGGAAATACCGAAAGTTATTACTATTGGTACGCAATGTTCCACGTCTGGAAAAACACATGCAGCTATTCTTGCACGCCTCGAACACTATTCGATATAAACTTATTTGCTGACTGCACCCTCGTGGTGAATGTAATTAAATTATTCAACTGATGCTGCAAATTCTTGTACAAAATGAAATGTACAGGAGACAACGCCATACTTGGAACTATAAACCTCTTCATAAAAAATGAACGAAAATATAAATGTATCGTTGGGTATCCTGCGATTTTCGCCTCTCGTATTGCACCATGTTTTCCGACCCTTAAGTCCGTGTCCAACTGTCTCTTTTACGTTGCTATCTTAGCTCCCGGGCTTGACACACTCTACCCCGTTAATGAATATCAAATAAATGTACGTACTCCAGGCAGCAGTGTGTGTCATCTTTATCTCATCTGCAAGGTATGGTACATTCGCCCATCTCACGAAACACCCCGTAAGACAGAGGAAAACTGCAGAAAAACTATGCCACGGCATGTGTGGTCGTTTGTTCTCTGATTCTCAAGTGTTCCTATGAGAGTAGGCATTAAATATACGTTCTGATGCCTGTACATGTCTGGTGTTTGCTCCCATTAACAAAGTGGCCTCTGGCGGGCTAATATATATGCGTCTTTCAGTACAGAACTGAACGATCTCCCATTCCAGTGATGGATGCATTCTTGTGACACATTACGGTTCACCGGAAACAGCATTCGCTGTCGATCCATCGTTTAATATTAACGATAAAATATGGTGTTTTGTGACGAATAAATATTGATAGTTTGTGCAAAATCTTGTCGTTGAATGAAGAATTGATGGACTAGTGTTTGCATAATATGCTTACAAGTTCACGTGTCTCAGAATAGTCAACCGTACTCGTAGATTGTCCGTGTGGTTGCTATGACCCTTATGTAGTTTCTGCGCAACATTCGTATTCTGGATCCAGCTACTATTTCCGGATCCATGCTTCTGCAGGAGAAAGAAGCGCGCCTCCAGTGAGGGAGAAGGAAAGAGTTTCGTAGTATCGAGAAAGCGCTATAAAGCCGCGATAAATCTAGGATGTAAAAGCAGATTCGAAATTTTCACAGGGGCTTCCCCGAAACATCGCGCCATGGACACTATCTTACCAACCCGATATAATATGCGAGAGATGTTACAGAAGCTGCATTTTTGAGATATAACAGCATCCAAAAAACGGGATCATTGTTGGAGCAAAAGATTACAAGTTTCAGTTCATTTTCAGAAAATGTAATAAAATTGTTTTATAGCCATTTCGCACTTTAAGCATACAAGGGAAATTGATGTATTGATCATTCTTGGCAGGTAAGCCACTTGAAGAAGGTAATTTAGGGTTTACAATTATTACATTCATTGTTTATTCGTATTAGGTTACAACGATAAAACAATGTTAACAATGACAATAATTATATTGCTGGTCAAAGGATGTAGCGTTCATTTCCGATATGGGGTAACCGAAACACGTGACAGACTTGGACCTTGAGCGCCACTATGGATATTGAAAGCTGTACGTTCCTTGCTTCCCACAACCGCAATTTCATGCACGAACCGCTAATTGACCCCTCTGCGAATTCGAAGTGGTTTCCTGGTACAAAGATCTCAGTATACTTCTCGGTTGAAGCTTGCGTGTACGCTTGTGCACTAATGTCCCATAATCCAGATAACATGGGCAGCCTGATTATCCCAACATTGTCTGAGAATTACACTCTAATGACATGATGAATGGGATCCGATGGATTATCATCAAATGATCTGGTAATTCTGGTTATTGCTAATAGCAGGGTGAATCTCCGCACCGCGTAATCTACGTCCGCGCAAGTTATACATGTTCGTGCATTGTACGCCATTTTATCGGTAAACTGTCTCCATCTTGTCACAATTTTATCAAAGTCCCTTAGTAAATGTCAACTAATAATTAAAAGTTACGACACGAGCGTTTGTAACTTAATCGTAATTCACAAACTATGATGATAACGACAGTGGTGTTTATCGCGGTACAAAGGAACTTTGACACTATCGGAAGTTTATTGCACAACGAAAAAAATCACTGCAAGTGACTATACAATGTTCTTTTGAATTATTTAACGTCGAGACTCTGCCGCATCTTTGGATACTAGGCACTCGGTTATTCGGTGCGTGTGGAAAATGGTGTGTCCCTGAACAGGAGAACAAAGGGCAACATAGCCCCAAGATTGTTCGTGGTACGATAAACACAAGAGGTGGAGAACAGAACAAGCTCGTATCATCTTGAAGCAGCCACGGGCCGAGGAAGCTAGCAAAGACCACAGAGATACCAGAGAGCCAAAGCTGAGTCCTATAATCTCACTTCGACATCCAGTTTATCCCGCATCAATTCAATCGTCAGCACGTAGTTCGACGATATCTCGTGAGGATATCCCGTTGAGGATAGCATGTTATACGACTCGTGCGAATTCCTCGCGTTCCCTCCTAGTCATAGCTCCGCAGGTACCCAATAGCAATGATATATGTACCGTCGTAACTGTGACAAGCCCTACATCGATATCCGACACCTTCTCCTCTTGTATCTGCCCAACAAACGGCTGTATCCTCTTGTTATGTCACCAACACTTCCGCTACTTGGCCTACATAGCCTTGGCAGGTATACGTACGTCACTCTGAAAAGCTTCGTCTTACGAAATTTTGATCGAAATGCTAGATGGTGATTTCATACAAATCTCAAAGTTCTACGTCTGTCTAACTTGAAGTCGTTCAGTCATCCGAGAAGGTACATCAAGGGCGCTCACGACGCGACACAATGGGAAAGTGGTAGAGTAGTTTACGTAGGAGTAGCCTGGGAAACTAAGTAGGACCTGTGCATGGCAAGTACATGTATGTGTGTGTGTAATAAAAGTTTGTGTTTCGCAAACCACAAAAAAAGGAGTGAAAACCGACTCGCGCAAATGTCAACGGACCTTTCCGACGATTGAGTTTCGCAATTTTTATTATTTCGACCAGTCTTCTTTATAGGCGAGTCCTTGATCAGTGTTGCGGGTCCATTCAGGCTTAGGCGAGATGGCAATTTTCGTCGAAGCTTGTACGCCGGTGCAACTATTGATGTGTCGGCAGCTTTGCGAGTAACATACTCGCGATATGCCGCGCAAGTTCACACTTGCACAAGAAACTTGTATCCCCAGCAGTCTGTATACCCCAAAGCGACAATTGAACGAGAAACCACAACGGGTTTTGTCCTGTTTGTCTCACCACCACCAACGAGCCAACTCAGCATGTATTTCCAAGATACCAGACACAATTCCAATTCAAAGCGACATCAGTGAGATCTATATTCAGGGCTAGTTTTCGACACGCTGTTAAGGGGGTATGTATTGTGAGACAAATGGCATATGCTCGAATGATCCACAGGCGGACTGAATTTCGGAAGGGTAAAACATCTGGCGGCGATGTCAAGCGGAATATCTCGGAAAACACTGTTCAGGAATAATTGCGAGTAATTTTACCCAAACAGTGATAACGGCAAAGCCGATTGATCGTATTTCTTCGCATCCCGCAAATAGAATTTTGAGAAAAATAGATTTAGCGTGATAGTAATGAAGGATAAAGGACCTTCGGAAACGTTTGTGTGGGCCCGATCACTCCGTGACCGGCAAATGGTTCGGATGTTTTACGAACAAAGGAAAAACCGAAGAGCAAGTAAAGTGCTCATTGTGCAGATTTCTCGCGAACGCGCGAAACAACCATCGCCGTGGAAAGATGGAACAAAAGAGAGGGCGAAGAAATAAAGATAGGAGGTAAAAAACGATGATGGCAAAGTGCGACCAGCATTCTTGGCCGTACCCAGCAAATATCAAGTTTCAGGGCGATGGACCAAAATAATCACATTGCAATTCGATCCTAATTCCAATTCTAGTTCTAATTCTTAATTCGAAAATAATGGCTTCAATTAAAATTGTCGATGAAACAGTTGAACTCGGATCATCATAGCAAATTCTTTTGAATAAATAATAGGTCGATAATTGCGTGTTGCTTCTGTCACTTGTTTCTCATATTTATTTCTATTTGTGAAAAAAATTCGTTTTCCGAAAAGTTTATCAGCCGACTAATCTAGTTATTCAATTGGCATGATTTTTTCAAACCTTGAGCATAAAGTTAATTGTTTTTCGAATTGCATCAAAATAATGCCGTAATTTGCATAATTTCAGTACTGGTCCATTTTGGAATCCGACGTGCGAGCATTGCAAAATTGTATTTTTCTAGCATACGATCGAGCCCACGCAATGAGGTCGGTAAAAGGAACACTCGAGAAACTCCCACAGCGTTTGCACGTTGCGCGCTTAGAGCAATGTGCAACGTGTCGCGAAAACGTTTACCGATGATGCTGCAAAGTGGTTCTTTTTTTATATTCATGCATATATTCGAAACCGCGTCTCGTGAGAGTTCGAAAAAAGCCCGTTTGATGCGAGCTGCAGAGTGTTCAGAGAGACGAGATTTTTTTCAGAAAGTTCGCGCTGTACGCGATGAAATTTTCATCGACGACCTTGAAGCTATTCTTGATTGCTTTTCCTAAATTTTCTTTGTGATATGGTAATTTTTTCTATTACAATTTATTATAATGAACCGAGTATATACGATTCAAATTTCTAATTTAATTCCTCGTTTCTATCCTTAATTGTTATTGCACAGTACACTTTCTACATGTGTGTTATTTTCAAATTTGAACTTACCGTATGATCGAAACCGTGAATATTAATGCGCCTGGGCGAGGCTCTTACCTGCAACAGAAGGTTGAAAAACTTATTGTACTAACAAAATTTCTCGTACTTTTGCTGACTTCCGCAACATCGCGGTGATTTTATTTTTTTCAACAGTGATGTGAACAAAAAATTATCAACGCGAAACGAAAGATGATACATTTTTTAAATATAAATCACTAAAACTTGGATACTTTCAAGGGTGTACGCACTGAAAAGTGAGTTTGCCATTTTCGATCCCTTGCCTTTTTATTAAATTTTTTTCAGGCTCGTTTATATCGAAATTCATCTTGAGAGTCCTCCCTTTGTGGACCTTTTCATGGATAGCGAGCGCTTTTAATACGTGTATTATGTAGTCGAGACAAGACAAACGCTTTTTATTATGCACCGACGATATATACATATATGGACGAATACGGTCAATCTTGTATACCACGGATGGTAGATTGAACCCGAAAAAACGTTTATTGGATTCAGAGTTGGCGCTCGTCCTCGCGGGCCGCAAAGGCAAATGGTACTCGAGCGTCGGGGAGTGCCATTCAAAGCGCGTTTTCACCGAAACTAAAACCTGCACAAACGGAGGATTTTTCCGTGCTCAATCTTTTTTTTCCCTTCCATAACATTTGCTGCCTTTTGATAGGAAACATCGCAGAGACCGATCAGATATACGCGGCATCGTGTAATAACTAAGGAAAGAGAGAAAAATATAGATTTTACGTGAGGAGCGACAAATTTTGCGAATAATTCATTTTTTAAAGTAAATAGTGATTTTACTGCGGTTTCGAGTTTCAAAATCTTCAGCATCATTCGTTTCAGAACTTTGTTGAATCAGCGATAAAATGAAAAATATCACATGTCTTGCGGCAATTTTTATGGTAGTGAAAAGATTTTGTTTTTAATTTACGTCATATTGAGTAACGAGTATACGAGCCTGCAACGAGCTGTATGCTTTCCATTGCTAGAGCATATTCTCGGACGTAACTGCTCGCCATTACCTCACGATGAAACCTGCTATATGGAGAGCTTTTAATCCTCACAGCGGCGGGATGGGATTCGGAGCATGCGAAATAATCAAATAAACCGCATTTTGATTATCGTCGACCAACCAAAGCTGATACAACCACGATGCCAAACTCATACGCTTATCGTCCGGATATCTCAGTATGACCAATTTGTCTTTAATAAACGCTATCGTGATTTACTCGACGATGATGATTCGAATTATAATCATACAATCCTAACCAGGTAAATCGAAAGTAATTCTACATGCATTTTCAAAACTTGTCAAAAAAATCATTTCAAAATGTTTTGGAGTAGAAAATGATAAAATCATTCGATTGAAATAAAAGTCAGAGCGATATTACTGATCGAGGCGTAATTATAACGTAATTATAACCTAATTCCCTATATCATCTACTTTCTTTTTAAAACCTACAGCATAATTTCCCACGAAAATCTAAGGCGTCTGGCAAAAGTGTCCATTATCCACTTTGATTTTTTCAAACTCCAGCGTAATGTGGATGTGTTCCAAGTCAGTGAGTAGTGAGTTAAAAAGGATTGGGCTCACGGGATAACCGTACCGAATCTCGTTAGAGATTCCATCTTCAAAAAAACGTAATAACAACCGTGTGTGACTCGTTGGAAGCAGCTTATGCGTAGCGATATCTCCTGATATGAAGTGCACACACAGAAGCAAAACTTGTAAACACATGCAAAGATAATGCTTACGTGTACATTTGACGTCTGTGCATGAGCATGGTACAGCGAAACAGTAGGTTGTAGACATGGAAAGTTGATGGAAGTTGGAAGGATCGCACAGTGACGAGATATGACGGAGGAAACACGGGGGTGCCTGAAGCTTAATTGGAAGCATTAATATGGATAAACTTAAGCGTCTCTCTTAGTCTCTCTTAGACTTATGCATGCACATAAGTCTTTCGAAACATGCTTTCTCCGTCTGACGCTTTCTCCGTTGATTCCCTCGTCTTACGCCGTCATGCGACTACCACTACTCTCGTAAGCATTCCGAAGTTAGCCAAGAGAGACGACGATTTCCGAGACGCTTCTGCATCCGATTTCCACCCAGTTGCACTTGTCTTGTAACACCACTACTGGCTTCTACCAGACGACCTTTCGTCAAATACCAGGTAGACTTTATGCGGTTAAGTCTTGCTTCGATTCGCAACCAAGAGGAAATGCTCGGTTACGAACTACGACGAAGATTCCTCCAGGCATTTGATGCAACCATTCAGTCTCGCGCTCACCTATATTTGCTTCCCATTTATTTGTAACATGGTGGTTTATATTTGAAAAATATTTTCAAAGGAATTAAAAGAAAAGACTTTGAAACAGGTTTCACACTACGGACAACAATGGGCCCACTGTATTTTCATCATCACCCTCAATCTTTTATCATTCAAATGCTGCTTGAATAAAATGTTTATCGTCATAACGGAAGATACGTCGAGTATAATACGATTTATTGAGTCAACAAACCCATCAGCAATCACCGTGATTTTTCGATTCCTTTTGAATGTTTTTTCAGACTGATGGACTAAATCTACCGGCGAACCTCCGTTCGGGGTTACTCAAAAATGGTCGTTTCTTTGTACGGAAGCCGAACCCTCCTTCCCTCGACAAACGTTCCAGGCTTCCACGCATTCGCAAAAACTTTACACTCCATGGTCTAGCTTGGACTCTAGCTCGTATTAAGCTCGTTTGACAAATCCCTGCCGTATCTACTTACTAGAATTCAACGTGCCAAAACTTTAGAGTAGTCTACCGTCGTTGTCTGGGTTTCTTCGAATCGAATCGTTCGTCCGGAAGTTTTCGTGACACTCGTTCTCCAGAGAGACAAAAAATACACTAAGCTGCGTACACCAAATGAATAATTATAGATAATCTTCCTTGCTGTCGATTGGATAAGTAAATTTGGCCTGAAAAACTTTACGATCTTCTCCCACTGTTTCGATAAGACACGAAGATACGTCATCTGAGATAGGAACACGAAATCTGGTATTTACATGACTGGTATGTATATTTACATTCATGACAGTCATGTATATTTACATGACTGGTATTTACATGCCTCCGAAAATACAAGGACTTGATGGGAATAAGATTGCAAATGACGGAGATACGAAATTCATTTTAACCTTACTCGCAGGAGCTTAGTCGGTCGACCAAATTTCTTCGTCGGAAAAAAAGAATACACTCTGCAAAGTGGTCTAAGAAAAAGGACAATAAAAGCTGAGGACGAAGGATGTCCCCCGGAGTTTAAAAGACTAACGAGGCTTTGGCCACGGTTCGGGGATGTCTCAAGAGCTTTGGGAATCTCGCGTATCTCTCCATCTCTCTGTGTATTATTCGCATACGAACAGCGACTGGCTTAGTATGCTAACGTCGAAATGTATCCTGCCACGCGATATAAAGGTGTGTCTGCAGGAGTGGCCTAGAATTGAATCTCGATTGTGTAGGGTTAAATTCCGAGGAGGAAATTCAGTCGATAATTACGTGAGAACTCTAATGAGTTCTTGATTAACAAATGTTAACGTCTACTGCCGAGATAGCCGCTTTCACAAATTAGTTCCGCAAGTACTTTGAAACTTCCAAGCCTGGAAATCGGTAACAAATTATAATAAAATGTTTAATTTCGTTTTGCAAAGCATAAATTTGAAACATCTTTTAGAAAAATATATCGAAAGAAGAAATAACGGAAAAAGACGAAAAAGGTATGTGACACGGAGACACTCTGCTTGTCTAAAATAATTTTTGGAATTTCGGCAGCCACATTTTAGAAAGTTAATTTTTGCCTACGACGTTATTCAATATTTGATTCAACAATTTAATTATTCTATATGCTTCAATTACTTTCAGTCAAACGGTCAATTCACCCTTTTTTTTAAACTTACTCTCTCTTTTTCCAACTTCTGAGTGTCTCGCGACCCGCCATGGCGAGTCAAGCGAGTCCTTTTTGCCTCTTTAAGTCTCTTTATTTTTTCGTGATACGTGTTTAAATTTTCGGTAGCTCGAAACAATTATTTCTACATATTTTTTCACTTCACATAGTCATTGAATACAATGATTGTGAAAAACCGACCGTAGCTGGAGTTTTTACGCAAAAAAACAATTTCACCAAATTAAAATTCAATTTTAAACGCTTTAAAAACCGATGCGAAAAATCCTGCTTTCTTTGGTTTCACCGCCGTTGAAACAGAACTAGGTAAAACCGCAGTCGGTTTTTACAATTCCATTTTGAACGCCCGCTATGATAACGACCGCTGTTACATACACGAGTACGAATGAAAAAGCATTTTATATTTTATATTATTGACATATCACATGGTATCTTCCACATCGATGCTTTCTAAAGCTCCAGCCATCCTCGAGGGCCTTGTATCCAATTACCGTTGCATCGTTGCTGCTTCGGCGTCATGTTGCACGGATGGACTTTTTTGAATGTTAAAAAAAAACAGGAGAGATCGCAGAGCGTAACAAAATGAATTAATTCGAAGATATCGTGTTATAGCCGTATAATGCAGCAACATAATGAAACAGTCTTCGAATATGACACCTTTTTCTTTATCACCGGAAAAATAAAAATAGGGGATGAAAAAACTTTTGTTCGCCATATGCAGCGCATCAATTAATAATGAAAGTTCCTTTCCTGTGTTCTGAAGCTAAAAAAAATACTCGAAATTAAACGAATCGCGTGTACAATAACGGGAGTAAACTCGTCAGTGAATATTTTCTTGTCTCGCAGATGAATACGTCGCGAATAATTTAGGCTGGTGTGTGAGGGTTTAATTAAAAAATTTCGTCAAGAATATGCAACAAAAAAATATAGTCACGCAATCGCATAACAGCGTTGAAAATGATTTTCACACCGAATAAATTATATATTTAAATTTACGCCGTTTGAGAAGAATGATGAATACTCAAAAGGTAAAGTATCATTCAGCATTCTTAATTTCCATTATGTTTCCATTGCCTCAAACGTTGGGGGCTGAAAACCTTCTCTGCTTGCTTTTCAAACAAGCATGAGAACTTTCTCCCGAGATCCTCAAACGTGTCTCAAGAGACCGACCAAATTAATACATGCACAAAGGAGCTCGCGAAGTGCCCGCAGGGTTACGCGAATCAGTCGCGTGCAAAAAGGGAACGTCGAGCTGTACGCGCCACAAGGCGACACTAACCAAGGCAATTATTGTAATGACTCTGCGGAAGAACCATGGGACTAACGTGAACGGTGAGAATAATAATCCGCGATCCACGCACTCCGCGTATATTAACATTATATCATGATATAAGCGAGGAAAGATTTCACAAAATAATTTTGTGTCAAAAAAATATGGAAAATACGTGATGAAACAAATTTCCCTAAAGACAAGTCCTCCTATTCAGGCGCCATTTTAAATCATGCTGAAATATAAACACAATTTTCAAAGAAATTTCGATATTGCCGGTATATACGTGACACAACGCGATGATAAATAAAAAAAAACAAATTATGATAATGAGAGGAAAAATTAAAATAAACTAACAACCGTAGAATTGGGTTGTTGCTGATTCCCGTGATGTGAGCAGATAAAAGTATATGTTTGTCGATGACAGTTTGCGTCTCGCCTCGTCAATCGAGAGGGGTGGGTTCTTATCGCTAAACATGTGAGATGATACCGACGTGTTCAGTCATTTCCGGTGACATCCTCGAGCAAGTTATACCACTCCACAGGGTCCGGATTCGCATGGTATATGCAGTACACCAAGCTGATAAGATCGACTATTCTGAACTCTTACGTAACGACAGTGGTTGTTTCGAAAAAAAAACATGTAAAAACGCCCCTTGCTAGACTCTCCGTGGTGTTGAAATCCTGTTGATGGTAAAATGAATGGGATAAGAGAGTAGTCGAGAGAAGTTTGTTTAACCCAACAAGCCTCGGGGAATAGGAAAAGTCGTTCGGCAAGAGGAAATAAAAATATTAAAGAAGAATTGAGCAAAGTACGCGCATGTCTCTCGAGTACGATACGGTTTTTTAACATCTTTCACGTCGATGTTAAACATTTCAGTATACTGAGAATTATATCCTTCTGTGATATAAGGCGTTTTTAACGAATGACATAAATATCCTCCCTCTGTAAAAAGTTGATGAGGTCCCGAAGTTGATCCTTTATCGAAATTATATCGCGTGATTGTTGCCATTTTATTCGTTCCATGATTAGTCGCAACGTTAGTGAGAACGCAGCCGCGGCATAATTCATGCGAGACCGTATTCGCGCGGTTTTTTATGCTGTTTTTGACAGTTGTCGAGTTGTGACATTAATCGCGGTTAGCAAAGGTTATAGTTCTACGATAATTCATTCTGTGAAAAAGAAATCATCCATATCGAGTAAGCAAGAGTGCTATATTTCACAATTGAATTTATATTGTACTGAGAGAAAATGAGAGATAGTCCGGGAGAAGGAGAGTGAATAAACTAAACTAGCTTCTCCTGCACATTTTTTCAAGCGAAAATTTTTCTCCCTTCGCTCTCCCTTGCACATTAATGTTTTATAAAATTTACAAGAAATGATTCCTCGATCGGACGATCTCCCGAGAAGCGTTTTCCTTCAAAGTAGTGGCAGATGAAAAGAACGATCCACAACCCCATCAAAATTGAACCACGCATAGAGGAAACAACTCTAAACAAGATGCTTCATGTCCGGTTTCCGGAAATTTTTGTTCTACAGCAATGTCGAGCGGGTAAACAGTCTCGCAGGCGCAGTACTATCGCTCGACGCTGGCCCGGAGTGGCTATCTTTCCGCTCTACAGCAATGTCGGGCGGGTAAGCAGTCTCGCAGGCGCAGTACTACCGCTCGACGCTGGCCCGGAGAGGCTATCTTTCCGCTCAACAGCAATGTCGGGCGGGTAAGCAGCCTCGCAGGCGCAGTACTACCGCTCGACGCTGTAGTACTCGAAAGTAGTGACAGATGAAAAGAACGATCGACAACTCCATCAAAATTTAACCACGCACAGAGGAAACGACTCTAAGCAAGCTGCTTCATTTCCGGTTTTCGGAAATTTTGTTTCAGATTTTTGCCACAGATTCTGGTCCAGCGTTCGATCGGCGGATGAGAGGAACGATCGACAACTCGATGAAAATTTAACCACGCTCAGAGGAAGCGACTCTGAGCAAGTTGATTCGTTTCCGGTTTTCGGTTTTTAAGTTTCACGCATTTCAGAGGCAACTTCCGGTACAGCGTTCGTACGCCGTACGAGGCAAACGACGATCGACAACTCGATGAAAATTTAACCACGCACAGAGGAAGCGACTCTGAGCAGTTTGCTCCATATCCGGTTTTCGGTTTTTAAGTTTCACGCGTTTCAGAGGCAACTTCCGGTACAGCGTTCGTACGCCGTACGAGGCAAACGACGATCGACAACTCGATGAAAATTTAACCACGCTCAGAGGAAGCGACTCTGAGCAGTTTGCTCCATATCCGGTTTTCGGTTTTTAAGTTTCACGCGTTTCAGATGCAACTTCCGGTACAGCGTTCGTACGCCGTACGAGGGAAACGACGATCGACAACTCGATGAAAATTTAACCACGCACAGAGGAAGCGACTCTGAGCAGTTTGCTCCATATCCGGTTTTCGGTTTTTAAGTTTCACGCGTTTCAGAGGCAACTTCCGGTACAGCGTTCGTACGCCGTACGAGGGAAACGACGATCGACAACTCGATGAAAATTTAACCACGCTTAGAGGAAGCGACTCTGAGCAAGTTGATTCGTTTCCGGTTTTCGGTTTTTAAGTTTCACGCGTTTCAGAGGCAACTTCCGGTACAGCATTCGTACGCCGTACGACGGAAACGACGATCGACAACTCGATGAAAATTTAACCACGCACAGAGGAAGCGACTCTGAGCAAGTTGATTCGTTTCCGGTTTTCGGTTTTTGAGTTTCACGCGTTTCAGAGGCAACTTCCGGTACAGCGTTCGTACGCCGTACGAGGGAAACGACGATCGACAACTCGATGAAAATTTAACCACGCTCAGAGGAAGCGACTCTGAGCAAGTTGATTCGTTTCCGGTTTTCGGTTTTTAAGTTTCACGCGTTTCAGAGGCAACTTCCGGTACAGCGTTCGTACGCCGTACGACGGAAACGACGATCGACAACTCGATGAAAATTTAACCACGCACAGAGGAAGCGACTCTGAGCAAGTTGATTCGTTTCCGGTTTTCGGTTTTTGAGTTTCACGCGTTTCAGAGGCAACTTCCGGTACAGCGTTCGTACGCCGTACGAGGCAAACGACGATCGACAACTCGATGAAAATTTAACCACGCTCAGAGGAAGCGACTCTGAGCAAGTTGATTCGTTTGCGGTTTTCGGATATTTAGTTTCACGCGTTTCAGAGGCAACTTCCGGTACAGCGTTCGTACGCCGTACGAGGCAAACGACGATCGACAACTCGATGAAAATTTAACCACGCACAGAGGAAGCGACTCTGAGCAGTTTGCTCCATATCCGGTTTTCGGTTTTTAAGTTTCACGCGTTTCAGAGGCAACTTCCGGTATAGCGTTCGTACGCCGTACGAGGCAAACGACGATCGACAACTCGATGAAAATTTAACCACGCACAGAGGAAGCGACTCTGAGCAGTTTGCTCCATATCCGGTTTTCGGTTTTTAAGTTTCACGCGTTTCAGAGGCAACTTCCGGTACAGCGTTCGTACGCCGTACGACGGAAACGACGATCGACAACTCGATGAAAATTTAACCACGCACAGAGGAAGCGACTCTGAGCAGTTTGCTCCATATCCGGTTTTCGGTTTTTAAGTTTCACGCGTTTCAGAGGCAACTTCCGGTACAGCGTTCGTACGCCGTACGAGGGAAACGACGATCGACAACTCGATGAAAATTTAACCACGCACAGAGGAAGCGACTCTGAGCAGTTTGCTCCATATCCGGTTTTCGGTTTTCAAGTTTCACGCGTTTCAGAGGCAACTTCCGGTCCAGCGTTTGTACGCCGTACGAGGCAAACGACGATCGACAACTCGATGAAAATTTAACCACGCTCAGAGGAAGCGACTCTGAGCAAGTTGATTCGTTTGCGGTTTTCGGATATTTAGTTTCACGCGTTTCAGAGGCAACTTCCGCTACAGCGTTTGTACGCCGTACGAGGCAAACGACGATCGACAACTCGATGAAAATTTAACCACGCACAGAGGAAGCGACTCTGAGCAGTTTGCTCCATAGCCGGTTTTCGGTTTTTAAGTTTCACGCGTTTCAGAGGCAACTTCCGGTACAGCGTTCGTACGCCGTACGAGAGAAACGACGATCGACAACTCGATGAAAATTTAACCACGCTCAGAGGAAGCGTCTCTGAGCAAGTTGATTCGTTTCCGGTTTTCGGTTTTTAAGTTTCACGCGTTTCAGAGGCAACTTCCGGTACAGCGTTCGTACGCCGTACGAGGCAAACGACGATCGACAACTCGATGACAATTTAACCACGCTCAGAGGAAGCGACTCTGAGCAAGTTGATTCGTTTCCGGTTTTCGGTTTTTGAGTTTCACGCGTTTCAGAGGCAACTTCCGGTACAGCGTTCGTACGCCGTACGAGGCAAACGACGATCGATAACTCGATGAAAATTTAACCACGCTCAGAGGAAGCGACTCTGAGCAGTTTGCTCCATATCCGGTTTTCGGTTTTCAAGTTTCACGCGTTTCAGAGGCAACTTCCGGTCCAGCGTTTGTACGCCGTACGAGGCAAACGACGATCGACAACTCGATGAAAATTTAACCACGCTCAGAGGAAGCGACTATGAGCAAGTTGATTCGTTTGCGGTTTTCGGATATTTAGTTTCACGCGTTTCAGAGGCAACTTCCGGTACAGCGTTCGTACGCCGTACGAGGCAAACGACGATCGACAACTCGATGAAAATTTAACCACGCACAGAGGAAGCGACTCTGAGCAGTTTGCTCCATATCCGGTTTTCGGTTTTTAAGTTTCACGCGTTTCAGAGGCAACTTCCGGTATAGCGTTCGTACGCCGTACGAGGCAAACGACGATCGACAACTCGATGAAAATTTAACCACGCACAGAGGAAGCGACTCTGAGCAGTTTGCTCCATATCCGGTTTTCGGTTTTTAAGTTTCACGCGTTTCAGAGGCAACTTCCGGTACAGCGTTCGTACGCCTTACGAGGGAAACGACGATCGACAACTCGATGAAAATTTAACCACGCTCAGAGGAAGCGACTCTGAGCAGTTTGTTCCATATCCGGTTTTCGGTTTTTAAGTTTCACGCGTTTCAGAGGCAACTTCCGGTACAGCGTTCGTACGCCGTACGAGGCAAACGATGATCGACAACTCGATCAAAATTTAACCCCGCATAGAGGAAACGTCTCTGAACAAGATGCTTCATTTCCGGTTGTCGGAAATTTAGTTTCAGTTTTTCCCCTTAAGGGTAGTGGCAGACGGAAAGAACGATCGACAACTCGATCAAAATTTAACCACGCATAGAGGAAACGACTCTGAAAAAGATGCTTCATTTCCGGTTGTCGGAAATTTAGTTTCAGACCTTTGCGCGGATTCTGTGGTCCAGCGTTCGATCGGCGGATGAGAGGAACGATCGACAACTCCATGAAAATTTAACTACGCGCAAAAGAGGCGTCTCTAAGCATGTTGCTACATTTCCGGTTTTCGAAAATTTTGTTTCAGATTTTTGCACGGATTCTGTGGTCCAGCGTTCGATCGGCGGATGAGAGGAACGATCGACAACTCAATGAAAATTTAACCACGCGCAGAGGAAGCGACTCTGAGCGAGTTGCTTCGTTTCCGGTTTTCGGAAATTTTGTTCAGTTTTTTGTATAGAATTTACAAGTAATGACTCTTCGATCACACAATCTCGCGGAAAACTCTTTCCGCGTAACTTTAATGTGGTGCTAGATGAAAAGAACAACCCACAACTGCATGAAAAATAAACCACGAATAGAGAAAACAACTCCACACAAGTTGCTTCATGGTTTGTTTTCGGCACATTTTTTCAAAATGTTTTGTAAAATTTACAAGAAATGACTCTCCGATCAGACGATCTCGCGAGAAGCGTTTTCCTTCAAAGTAAATTTTTTATGTACAACATTTTTTTATGTAAAATTGCAATTGTTTATTTAATTACATATTTGTGATACAAAGTTGGCTTATTGAAACAAAATTTTGAGTATTTTGGGCAATCCATTTTATGAAGATTATTTATGATTTATTAATTATTATTGTTTGTACTTCATTTTTGAATCTAAAAATTTCTTGCCTTTCACCATTTGGTACTCATGCCGAATTATAATGTGTTCTGTAGGGGTCTATACTTAAATCAAGATGGAGCGCTGCAGCGCGAAAATGCAGCCGGTCGCGCGCTCGAGCGCGCCTCTCTAATCCCTAGTATTATAAATTATTTAAGGGAGCAATTTATTATTCGAAATTCTAAAAGGTGAAACTTTTTCCATCAATTTTGTGTCTTCAGTACAATGAACATGTCAGCTGTGAGAAATATAACTATTTTTATTTTAACTATTCACGAAGAATTATAAATAAAATTGAAAGCCATACAGACATCGGATACGGATTGCCCAAGAATTTCATTCTGTATAGACAAACCCAGATTTACCGCGGAATTCTGAATCGCAAAAGTATCCGAGCACCTTTTAATAGTACGACTAATCCTTCGTGAGATATTCATGTAAAAATAAAAGTGTGCCAGTGAGATGTACGCGAGATTTCGGCATCCGCGAGATGAGACAAGTGGGCAAATCTAATTCCCTCAATTTCGTCAATTACTGCCTTATGAAGGATTGATCGGAGCAAAGTGCACCCTTATAATTATCGATTCGAAATTTCCTACCGGGTATAACCTAATATCATTGGTAATTAGTCCCGAGACTCGGCTGTGAAAGCTCATAGTTTTGATTATTTATTCAGCGGAGTAAATGGAGGATTACATTTTTTCTTTATGCTTATTTCGTAACAATACGTGTATAACTTTGGAATTTGCAAGGGACTGACAAATTCGACAAGATTATTGGAGCGAGAAATGTGACGGAAAATTTATGTTACATTATATATACGGTTTGAGATATAATATAATGGTCCATGTAATTGAGATAAAAGATATTTATCTTTCGCGATGTAGTATAAGTTCGCACTCGCTTTCCCTTAACGAAACGACTGATACTCGCGTATATATGTATATCTTTAAAGACTAACCTTCGTCGCGAAAAGATTCGATAAGATCCGTTTGTATAAAAGTAGTCGAGAGTTTTCTCTGAGGATAACTTTGGAGAGAAATACCGTGACTTTATTTCTTTGTGGCTTCGGGAGAGGATTTGATAAAAGTTTGCTCGCGCTTATCACGACGAATAATAGAGCGAGACTTTGGGTGACGATAGGACGAGAAAATGAGGAGAAACTCGGGAAAACATAGCCGTAGAAATAAACACGATGAAATTCGGCGGAAGTAAGGTATAAGGCTGGAAAACTGTAACTATTTATATTGTATATTTAAATGAAATTAATTCTATATCCAAATCTCTGAAAATGGCAGTCAGGAAGAATAGAGAAATTTGGAGAAAGAAAACAACCAAAGAAAGCACACACTATGACGAATAGCCGGATAATTGTTAAAAACTGAACAGGTTCGAATGAAGTGTAATGACAAAATAAATAAATTCAAGAGAAACATTGATAGAAATCTCAAGCAGATGAAAAAAAAACACAATTGAAGTGATGTTGAAAAAATGAATAAATGAATATTAATGAAAATATTTTTAAAGTGTATATTTTGGTACTTCAATTTTCGGTGCATTTTCGTCGTTCATTAATCCATCAAGGTGCCACGGTCTATGAACTTTTTATCCAAGAGAGTTTATCGACCGAGCGATGAAGTTTTCTTTTCAATGAGAAAAAAGAAGAGTATCGTACTTTGAAAGATCGAAAGGAGCTTTCGTTGTTAAGGATACTGTCATAATTAAGAGAGAAAAAAATATAAGAGTCAAGGATCTTGAGTACTATTATAAAAAATTGTATCTGCTCAAGGGGTACATAGCACCTTCTTTGACGAGAAAAAAAGAAACTTTCACGATGGGTCCGCGAAGAGTAGAATAGCCGGACAAACAGTTGAGCGTTTATATACATGTATATTTATATGGCCTACTTTTTTTGAAACTATTGCAGCAGCGTACATGTTATATGTATTAATATATATACTTTCTCTATACACTTATCTGTATAAGGGTAGTAAAAATGGAAGTCTCGAAAACTTTCCAATCTCATCGTCGTGGTGTGATAAAAATCGTCGTTCCCCGTGGTCCACGTCGTGAATACAAATTAACATCTCGATGCAAATTTGACGATGATATTATTAAAATGAGTATAGGAAAAGCGTAAAAGATACTCGGGGACGTTGCATTTCTTGCAGATTTTTTTTTTCACAAAAGCAGCTACCTTCTCTTCATTTCTTTCGTATCATTTTAAAACAGAGAGACTCGAGTCTATTTCTCTCGCATTAACGCTCTCAATAATTTGCAACTCGTTTCTTCGCCAATGCCTCTCGGGTTTCTCTTTGCTTTTCCATTATTTGAATGCGAGTTTGTCGAGTATTTTCGAGCGTTGGAGCTCGTTTTTAAGAGTTCGTGAAGTCCTTAAAAGAGTGACTATGTTTTCACAAATATCGCGAGATTTTTTTTTTCCTTCCGAGTGAACTCGATTTGTTATTGAAAAAAACATTGCATCTTTTTCAACTTCCCGCGTCTGGGCAACTTGAACAATAAACAAACTCACCGATAAAACTTGAGGAACAGAATAACTTTCAAATTTTTTTAGTGATTTTCAAAAGACTGCCATTTCGTGAAAAAGAATTGTACCAAGATACAGGAAAACGAATTTTGAAGCTCAAGGTTTCTAGTTTCGAGATTCTTCAATAAACATTTTTTTTTACTAAACGGGTAACTTTTCAGTCACCGATGTCTCAGTGACGTAAAAACGTGGCTGTGCAGAGGCCAACTAAAACCGAAATTAAATGAAAAACAAAAACCTCATATGGTCCTAAATAGAAATCGAACGACATTTTTTCGATAAACTGCCAATTTTTTTTCGCATATTCGGTGTACTTATCAGTTTTTCTTTTGTTTTCATCTAGAAGGAAATCAAACGCATACGCCAGGAGAAGTCCGACGTATGTCACATTTTCCGTTATGAATTGCATTCAGATGTCTTCAGGAGAGTGGTCCATGTCGAATCAATAGTAATCAATCGACAAATCGTTTTGTATAACTTTCAGAAAATGTTTAGCAAAGTACCCAGCGTTCCCTATATTGAAAATATAACTCTGAAACGTTTGCTTTGTGCCTCCAAGTTTTGAAACTCGAGTAATTCCATGGTAACAGCAGATGCACTCTTGTGGCATTTTCCTTTGAGGAAATTCCATAAATTATCAGGGTAGCTTACGAAATTGCTTTGCAGGAACAACTTGTATCTCATACCTTCATTCGCGAATTCTGTCAGCTGTGGTTTGACGGAAATTACGCTAGAGATAAT
Source organism: Heteropelma amictum (assembly GCA_959613375.1). Taxonomy (NCBI): domain Eukaryota; kingdom Metazoa; phylum Arthropoda; class Insecta; order Hymenoptera; family Ichneumonidae; genus Heteropelma; species Heteropelma amictum. The sequence continues at coordinate 10,004,591 of OY390726.1, read as the reverse complement.
GAATTTTCGCGCAACAATATAGATTCAATTGCCAAAATTTCATTTCATCGATAATATTTATTTTTTTTTAAATTACGAAGAAAGTCCTACTGCATTCTTAATCCTATTAATCACGTTTTGTGTCAGTCAATAACGTTTAATTTTTATCTCAGCCTTAAAGTCTTGCAAGCCGTCACCGAATAGCGGCTCTAAAAAAATGTGATAATTTTCAAAAATCGATGAGAATATTTAATGAAAATGAAAAATTCTAAATAAGGGATGAAAGTAACTTTTATAACCGTGTGAAATATATCGGCCAATTACTATGCATCGAGTACACGTAAGAGAATTATTAGTTCAATTCTCATTCAGAGATTGTAAGTTTAGAGTGCTTCATTTATGCTCGAAAAATAATTATACTTGCCGCAGATGCTTCGTAAAAAAGGAATGTGAAAACTCAAAACAAAAATTCTTTTGTGTACAGACAAACATTGTACATATACACATAAACACGATTTCTCGTATCCAATATAGCGCGAAGAAACAACATATAACGCAGTACATCTTCGGAATTTTTCATCCGATGCTGGAAACAAATGAGATTGGAAAATAAAGTGCATCGGAAAAAAGGTACTGAAAGACCTGAAAAACCGTAGGAGCGCTCTTTCTCGTCGTAATAAGTTATGAATATTAATTAGCGACGATAAAGTCTCGAAAAGTTGGATCTAAAGCATAAAAAAAAGAACGAGGCAATGCACGTCAGGGAAGATGATAAAAGGTTTAAATTTAAAAAAAAATCGTTCCCAGAATAAACCTGAAAAGTGTTCGATGGAATAAAAAATTGTAAAATCCGTAATTTTTCCATATGTTTTGTCACAGTCCCGATTCGAAATTCTTTTCATACTTTCACCACAGAAATTTTTAAGCTGAAAAATTTGAAAGTATACAAGTCAAATAAAATCTTCAACGGAGGAGTGGTGCATGGAGTCGCGATATTGTCAACGAAATGTTCATGGACCACGAAATAACGAGTCTCTAAAGAGAAAATAAAAAGAACAAGACAGTTATTCTCTTTCGGGTATCTGCATATAGGTGGAAAAATCTAGGACAGCTGAGTATATACGTGAGTATATTCTGTTGATAGGCGAAAAAAAAAATCAGGGCACGTCCCAAATGGAAATAAAGAACGAAAATGCACCATCTGGTTCTGCATGGGAGCTTGAAGCGAGCTTTGCAAATATTCTTTCAACACCGAAATAAAACTCCGAAGATAAAACGGCTTGGCATTTTTCAATCACGTCATTTCGATATTTACACACGAATTAAAAGTGTATAAAACGAATTAATACGACGATAAACACGTTTTTCCGCGATTTACAGTGGAGAATCAATCGATGACCAACCGATTTCGATTAATTTGATCGGGGAACCAATAAATCACGGTTTAAACCACCGAAATTGGAAATTCAAGAAAAATTTCGAAAAATTGATTATTCTCATCTTTCGAATTATTGCGTCTCGGATAATTGCCGCAACAGCGAAAACAATCAAACATTGATATTCCCACGAGTCTGATGTATAATATATGTTCTTTCGTGATTTAACGTCCATCATTTTGAAAGCCAATTCAAGCATAATCGTTCCTTGTTCCAAAGCGTGCGAATAAACAGACTAATCGATAAACGATGTTTGTGCAACTTGGGTTAACACGAGAATCGCTTGCTGTTGAATGATACACGTGGTAACTGAAATATTGCCATTGCAATAATGGCCTGCGATAGATCGATAATCGTGCGAGAATAGATGAGTCTTTCGTGCGACAATTTTTACTTCCTCTTCCTGCCTGGTTTTAAATCAGCTTAAACGCACGTTACCAAAAGACACACATTGAAATATCATACCGAGTATATCCTATACTTCAATCGAGCCAATGAAATACAGTTCTTACGAGTAAATTTTCCGTCGACTATGAATCCAGTGAGAGAACTGTGGGAAAAGAAATCCACTGAGAATATCACACGAATGTCATAAGAAGCATTTTCTTCTCGTTCTCAATAAAAGAGAGCGCATATGGAAAATGACTACTTTTTGCATCAAAGGAAGAAGCGATAAAACACAAAGAATGAGAGTAAGAGAAGTGCAGGAAGGCGAAAAAGTCGGAAAAGTTACAATTTCATTTTCCCACGTGTATGTCTGACACACTAGGAACAAAAAGTCGATAGCACAAAGTTGTCGGAAAGGTTGCGAACACGGGGGATGGTTTCGATAGACCGAGGAATGAAGGTATGGAATGCGATCGGGTTGCTCGCGAACACGAGAGAAAAAAAGGAGCGAATGAAGGCAAGTTCAGGACCCTCGAAGATACTCGTACATACACTGGATAACGTGGCGGATACTATATGTATGTCGTATGAAAAAAAAGGGGGAAAGATGGTCCAACGGGATGTTTTGCTTCGTTCCTGGCGGTCGTTCTTCTCCACCAATCGGGGTGAGGTAGCTTACGAAACCAAAGAGGGATGTATTTCTCGCAACGAAAACGAGACACGTTCTTGGATAACGAACCGACAGCCTAGAATTTAATTCTAGCTGGGGTAAATCGCGGCCGGCTCCAAGCTCGCAAGCTCGCGAGCCATAAAAGAGAAACCTTTCTCGAGTCTTCATCGTCGTTATATATTTTTATATAAATAGACACAAACTTTTGAGCGCCATCTATTTTTTGTTTCGTCCAAGTTGAAAAATTGATAATACCATATTAAAGAAAAAATGTTCACGTAGGTAAAAAAAATCTAGATTAACTTATACAGACTCGTAGTTCATCGAAATATTCAATTTTCGATTTTAATAATATAAATTTACGGCTTTGTAGAACAAGACCGTCTCCACAAAAATGTTTCTTAGACTCGAAACTTTGAGTACTTCTGTTCGACGTTAGTGTACTTGTCTCGAGGTTTTTTAATACCATTTTTGGTGTTTTTCTGATATTTTCTCTCACACCCCATTTTTCTATACAGCTTTCTCAACCAGCCAACCAACTTTCATATTTTTTGAGATCCATTGTTTCTCCCGGCTTTGTTCTGACAGCCCACGTCTCGGTTGGTACGGAAAACATCCCTTGCGGAAACTCTCGTAGATGGAACAACGCAAATACGTCAAGTTCAACATTTCACGGTGATGCTGCATTTTCTATGAGAATAAAATCGTTTTTGGCACGTGTACGATAATTGTCGTTGCTGTATGATTCGAGTTTCGAGATTATAAAAAAAAGAGAAAGGAAAAAGAACGGCGTGTCACATCAAGAATGAAGAATGATTATCGCTATTTTGACATTAGCACTCAAGGTTACAAATTTTCTAAATTAAGACAAATATAAAAGTGGGTAAAATACGCTTTTTAAAAAAATGTTTCAAATTTCTCGTCGGATTTTTTCTATTTTTGTTGATAGAAAATAAGCTCGCAGCTTACAGCCGTAATAATTCAGATAAAAATCGTAAACTGTGGTGATATTTTTTTTCCACCTTTGCCATTTTTATCGAGAATTTTGTTCACGGCTCCCATCATACATCCATATTTCTTTCCTTTTTTCATCGATCTATTTTTCGATTTCAATTCATTTGTCTTCCAGTCGTTGTAGAAATCATTTTTTTTTGTTTTCGTACTGTTCAAACTCTGGCTCGTATATAACACGGGATTTCACAGCGAAGTATCGTTCAAACGGACAGATGCGCCTTCTCGTGAACAAAAAAGGTGGACTAGGTTGCACAAAAATGTAAAATAAAAAGGAAATATGGAAAGGAGAACCGGCGCGAGAAAGCAGAGGGGTAAAACGCTGTGGTTAGGACGTTTGCGCCTAAAGCTGGTCAACGGTTTGTGGCAGGTCGAAGGATTCTCAACCGCACGGGATTTCCGAGGTTTGGCTTAACGCCAGGATCTGTGAATTGTCGTGAAAATACTATATCACGTTCCAATTTTCCTATGAATTTATATACAAAAAAAATCTGGGCCAATTTTCCTCTGCGGGAAAAGGTCACAGCGGTGATTCGACTTTCTTCTTTCTGATTCTGAGGAACGTACCGAGAGGATAAACGATGACGAAGGATATATCAAAGTGCTATAACAGAGCTTTCTGGGCTGTTTAATGAAACCCTATTCGAACATGACGTCAATTATTTCAATTGGTCATTACTCGAGATAGAAAATTATGACTTCAAACGTTGCTCACGAGATTTATTTTCTAGCCTTCTTTATAAATAATATTCGACCTCGATTTTCATAAAAATCGTTTTCCTAACAAGAAATGTCGTATGAGCGTCGAGGCGACACTGTGCGTACTATTTTTATGATTAAAAAAAAAGCGATAAAAGTTATCCGCGAGACTCGAAATGAGGAACATCAACAGACTCATCTTTCGAGTAATTGGCTGCAGAGCTTGTGAAATTTTATGTCATTCTATTCCGTCTACTTAACGATGAATTTTCACTCATCTCACGCGATAAATTCTCGTTGATAAAGTCAATGGCACTCCGACGATGTACGTATGAAAACGTCGGATTTATTGCGCTCGTTCGCCATCGTGTATCTATTTTTCTTCTCGATATAGTCGATTTCGTATGAGAAAAATTGAACAGTTTCGCAGCAGATGTCATGCTTCTTACTCGTTTTATAACGAACGCTCATTCCCATTTTCCGCTTGGAAGATTCGTGTAAATTGAACGAGTGACTCGGCGCGACATAAAAAGATCGTTACGTAGTGATACCGACGATGCTTTCATCACATTTTCAATTAAACTCATCGATTTGCACGGTCAAGGCACATCGTGGAATAAATTGTTTCAGATATGAAGAATATTGGTTTTTCCTTTTCTCTCATTGATTGCTCGTTTCTCGTGCAAACTTAAATATACAGCGAGTGAAATTTACAAGATGGAATTGGCGTGATTATTAGAGAATTTTTCTAAAAGTTTTTTAATTTTCATTCTCAAGCATTATTTAAAAGTTTTTATCATTCGTTTAATATGAACTTTTCTCTGAGAATAATTTTTTATACGAAGTGAAATATCGAAAAAATGCAATGGGCAAATTTATTTTACGGTACATGAGCAAGATTTGAAATATACATGGATAAGAAATTCAAGGGAGCAGAGGGTGGTATAAAAATCGAGGAAAAATGATATCGCTTCAACGGTCTGCCCGTTTTACAAATCTGATTTACCAGCTCTTCTGGACTGAATGAGCTCTTCCTCATCATCATAACATCATCTTTTAATAATCGCTGTTCTCGTCGTCCGCGAGAACTTTCAACGGCGCTCAGCGCACGATATTTGGCGATGTGATCTAATTAGCAAGGCGATGGAACGAAGAGCAAAGTTTAAGGGTGGGTTATATCACAATTTCTGCTGAGGAAACTTTTATCCGAAGGTATGTGCCGCAACGTTGGAAAATGACCTCAGAATCTAGAATCTTATCTTTTTTCCTCTATTCCATATGCTTCTTACTTAATTTCCCTCTTTACGGGTTCATTTCTTTATTTCTTTCGTTTCTCGTTAGTTTTATAAATGTTGTTAAACACTTCGTAATATTCGTCTTGAACTCGTTTCTGCATAAAAACAAAAAAATTATCTCGACCTCGGATGTAATTACGTTGTCTATTGAAGCGCAATTAGTCTTCTTAATTAAGCCTTTACATCTGGTATCCATAAGTTTCAGTTTGAAAGTAGACGAGATTCCAAGTGGCGCTTTGAGGAATGTCACTCTGGCCTTTTTTCAAAGAAAAAATAACGAGGAACGCCATTTCGACAATCGGTGATAAAGAATGGCTGCCGCTCAACTGCGCTTTCCTTGAGGCTTATATTCTTACTTTTTAAAAAGCCAAGGCTTCTGGATTCCAATTTTCTCGTGGTGAAGTTCGATGGAAACTTCGACAATTAACTAATTGCCTAATTATAATAATTTTCTAGAGGAACGACTCTGCAGGGAAAAAAGTATTCCGCGAAAAGCTCTTGCCGATAGGAGCTCTACAAGAAGTTCATTCTTTTGGAAGAAAACTGTTGCTCACAAATGTGGTATAAAGTGGCCGAGAATAAGTAACGATTCTGGTGCAACATACTCAATTGAGAAAATCTCTACGACGTGTAAATATATATTTACACGAAAAAATATCCCCCGACAAATCTTTTTACCAAGAAATCTTTTTGCAAAATTCAGTAGTAATACGAATCCTACGGAATTATTCCTTTCCCACCTTTCCATCAATAATTCGCATCATCAAATATATATCCCGTAGTTGACTTTACGCTCTACATAACATATCGGACTCTCGTTCTATTGCACATTGTTTTATACACCATTTATATACACTACCGCTCAAAAGTTTGGATACACCAGTGGATATTTGTTGCCGAACTTAAAGTTGGATAACTCTGCCAAAAAAAAAGATACTCGAATTTCCAAAGCGACGTTTTCAAAAGGATAGATCAGGCTTTCGTTTGGAGTTTTTAAATATTTTTTTCGATTTTTTTTCAACCCGGTACGCACTTTGGTACGTGGCCGTTTTTAGACCCTTTTTCGACCATCGCGAATCAGGCGCATAATTTAAGGAAACTTTTTTTTTTACTATGAAAAACTTTAAATGGAATACAAAAGCTGCATCATCATCTTTTTAAACATTTCTTGCAAAATTTTAAAACGCCACTCCGGAAATTGGAATATCTTTTTTTTGGCAGAGTTATCCAACTTCGAGTGCCGCAAGAAATATCGACCGGTGTGTCCAACCTTTTGAGCGGTAGTGTATATGCTTGTCAATCTTCCATCTCGCATTATTCTTTTCTTCTTGATCAGTCGCTGTAACATTCGCGAGTCGAGGATTACGATCGAAATTTCACTCTCTCTCTTGCTGCCAACTGTCAATCAACATCCATGTTCTCTCTGTACATTCCATCTGCATCTTTCCTCCATCCCGACGAATTTTATCACGTCCCTACATAAACGAGAATATCGTAGCCAGAAGTCTCATCATCGACCTGAGCAATACGTGTATAACGGATAGAATTTTCGATAAATCGCGAAAAAACAACTTCGGCGCAACATACGAAAAATACAAAAACGAATGAAGAATTTAATATTTTTTTCGTTTTCAGCTCGGGATGTATACTCGCGTGCGCATACAAAATCCACGAGTGTACGCGTCGTCACATGTATTCGCTGCTGGGAAAACTACTCTAGAGAGAAAGAGCAGGCAGCGATTATCTCCCTTTGCTCAGAACTGCTGAGGGAAAAAGAGTGGAGTTCGAAAGTGTGTTTCAGACACCGAAGAACATAATGCGCAAAAGGGGGTGAAATATCCGAATGAAAAAAAAAAAAAAAATAGACTTGCTCGCCTATAAAAAAAGTGTGAGGGGAAAAAGAAAATGAGAGTCCGTATACGGTGGATAACTCCGAGGTGTGGTTGTGAAATGGCTTTAAACATGAGACAACCCTGCTTTTACAAGCGTGCCCAAGCGTCAGGAACATTGCGGAATTGCAGCACCGTGTATATAAATACATGAAATGTATGTGCATACAACCAGTCAGCGAGACTATAAAGTGACAAATTTTCAATGCTCCAATGACGTTCTCTCCCTTCGGTGTCATTCACATCGCGTACACCATTCCTCTCTCGCTTAGACTGACGCGTCTCCTCGATATGCGGCATCATTTTTCGTGCATTTTTGCTTGCACTTTGGTGCTTCAAAAGTAACCAAAGATATTTCAGCACATGGAAAAAGAAATATTCTGCCGTTGAAAAAATAGCTCGAACAAAAACGACGGATAATTTGACACTCTACGAAAAAGTGATGGTAATTTTTGGCGTTCGATATGAATAGTCATGAAATATTTGCGGTTCAACCCTTATCAAAATGGCGACATTATTAACACCCCCAGGTCGCAACCTTTGGACCCATCGCACTTTCGAAGGTTCCGCTGTAATTCCCTCATGATAAATCCTCCGAAACCGGAAATGTTTCAATCGTCGCTGGGCGTTTAAGGGTTGTGTTTACTTCGAAGCTAGGGAAATAGGGGTTGATATCTTTTCGGTGTGTGTATAACAGAGGAGCATCCACGATATATGTAGAGACAACTCACAGATGAATCTATATATGAAGAAGAGATTCTGTTTGCCCCTAAAGACTTTGATGGAATCGAGATGCGATTAATTGCACTCGCAATCGGTTTCCCACGCTGATTAATGACCGTGGCTCTCTTGCGTTAGGCGTTGCAGGACACCAATCAACCGAGTTTCCGGTCTCAACTGGCTCGTTATATACGTGGATACGAGCAGGTTGCAAATCTTATCCGATGGAAATACTAAATGAGAAATTACTCGTACGCCTGACACCCCATTTAGAATTGTTTGTCCATAAATCTCTATCTCCCTGAGGCTGAAAACACTACAACTGGTATGTCATAAACATTATTATTATATAATATATTATGTATGTGGCATTCCGTGTCAAATCGACCACTTTGAAAACTGCTGTTATCATTATTTTTCTTGAAATTTTTACCAGTTATCACAGTCCATATCATGAATAACTATAATAGAAGTGAGTAGTGATTTTCGTAAGGAATTCGTGTTTCTTTTTTGAAAAGCGCGTCGTTTGGCGAAGAAAAAACCAAATGACATCGATCTTTTTCTTTTCTTCGTTTCCATCATGGTCGCCTTATAAAACTTATGAAAGGAAAATGTCATCCAAATTCGATACGATTTGAGTTGGCGAATCATTTTATTCATCAATTTCACTGTCGAAAGAACAATTTACTTTTTCAACAAAATATAATATCCGATCTGACCTGAAACCGATATACTTCGGGGTAAGTTGAGGTTAATTTCATGAGAATTCCATTTCTCTGTGTATAATTTTTTTTCTTTGTTCAATATATTTAAGCTTAATAGAGCGGAACTCGTCTGTTATCGTATCAGCTTCGTTATTGATGTAAAATTAAGGATCGTATCTAACAATAAGGCATACTCGGGTCCACAGAAGGTTCGAAAATGTGGGTCACGAGTATAGTATATAAATAGACCTTTTTTATACGAGGCATTCATGTACGTCTCTGATTAAATTGTGAAGAAGGTTTTCTCAATTAATCGATATGATTAACGGTAACGATAACGATATGATGTTTAAAACGTTTAATGTTTGCTTAAATTACGAAAAATTTCAATTCCAACGGCATTTAGAACAAAACACATTTATCTTTTGCAAATCGATATGTACATCGTTATATCGAATTGCAAATTGTACAATCTGCGTACAATGAACAAGCGCCAGGAAAAATCGCTGCAGAAGATGGTTTACGAGGATCTCGCCGAAGGAAAGCATTACTTTTCATTGAAGCATCGAAAATTCGATGGCGTTTTTCGCGCAGGAATCAAGAAACAAAGCTACGCAGACTTAGAAAAATAGATGTACATGTATATACATCTATGTATACGTGAATATAACTCTGCCAGCAGAAAAGGGTGGAGTATATGCTTTAAACGTCTTTCGACATGAAACCGCACTCTGCGAGAGCTTCCGACGTTCTAATGCTGGGGAGTCGTGCTTTATTTCCTTTAAAATAACGGAGAGTACGGCTGGCGGTGAAAATAAGAGCCAAACGTTGCGGATGTTGAAATATAGACAATTCCGATCGGTGCATACATTCGAGAAAGGAACTTGTAAAATAAGCACCGGGGAGCGAGTTTGCGCTAATGAACAATTAGTCGAATTCATTAATTTGACAGGAATTTTTTACGACGATACCATTTTCGTACGTTGTCATTTTTCGACGGTGAAATAGTGTTTTAGCGCATGACACGGAGCGCGAGGTAAATTAAAGAAACTTTGACTACGAGAATGATCATCAGAGACGATAAAATAGCAAATATTCTTTGTAGCTCTTTAACGTTTCCAATTTGTATGTTACTTGTACACGTATTTGGCGCAATTCCTCGAGAGCTTGAAATAAATGCAGCGAAAATTCACGGTCGGATCTCTCTGCGACTTTGTCTCGTAGGGTATTATTTTTAAACTTGTGTATTTCCCTGTAATTCATAAGACCGAAAAGTTACGTGCTCTCTTCTGACAATGACGTATTTCCAAAATAAAAGGATAAAAGGAATACCCTGAATGGCGTACGTGATGAAAAATTTCGCAATAGCGCAAAGGAAACAGCAAATTTGTTTTTTTTTCCAAACAAGTGATTCGCCATTATACTGGCATCAAAAGAGCGATCCTCCCTGTTGATGTCCAGCGGTAAAATTGGTCTTTTTCCTTGTCGTCAATTCAATTATTTATATGATTTATTGTTTACTCGATCAACTGAAATATATATTGTCGTTTGGTCGACAAAATATTACAGTAACTATACGAATTGTCAATTGTATCTTATATCGTCATATAATACGCATATTATTTATAATAATATAATATAACGGAATAGATATGATATTTAGAGGTTTTTAGGTTCGGAATATCCTGCGAGTTGAACAAGTTTTTGCACATTGGCCGGTACACTAAATTTGCGAGAGATTGTCGCGGGATTACTGCCTCAAAACACGAAAGGTAAAACGATTGATAAGAAAGAAGATGCCAAAGTCCTAAAATTGCAGCTATTCGTCGGAGCTCGACTTGCATGCAGCCAAGATGAAGGTAATCCAAGTAAAGTGAGCAATAACTTGCGGCAGTCAGTCGAGAGATCGTTTAACCTCTGTGTGCATCTCCGAAAACTCCGAGTACAGAAATGTCTGAGAGAGGTGTGAAATTTCATGAATACTCGCTGATAAAGTAAATGGGGCCGGCGCTATTGCCATTAGCGACAGCCTGTAGAGCCCAATAGTATTAATAGCAAGAGAGAGAGAGGACACATTACTCTGGCTCGAGCTTTCGTCTGATCCAATCAACCTTTATAAGCACGGTAGATTGCCACATGTAGAAATTTTCTGCAAAACGATCAATGGTTGAAATAACAAAAAAAAGAAACAAAATCATTAGTCTCTTTCTACCGGTATTCTCCGTTGGCTAACAAAATGAAATAGAGAAAAAAATAGAAGATGTAACATGCACATTGGTTTTGAGAAAAATATAAAAATCAACGAAAATTCAACGCTGATTTTCTGGTTCAAGTGTCGACATGCAATGTACCGGGTTGGCTGGAAAAAAAATGATAGTTAAAACTTTGCTGGCTCTTTGTCTTCTCCAAGCTTTCTTCGAGACTGGAGCTGTTGTCGTAATTGATGCTGCATAGAATCGTTAGATAGATTAATAATAATCTTGTCTGAAGCATTTTCGATACTAAAATCAGCATTTAAATGACCGATTATTCGAAATCGAAAAAATTGATGCTGCTGGCGCTCCTGTCTTATTTTCGAACAGAGCGGACGGAATTACCGGCTCAAGTCTTTTTCTGGTTCACCCACTTATGAGTAATGTAGATTGTGGCACGCTACAGTTTAACGTGACCGCGAGGACTCGGTCCACAGCGGTTAATGATTTAAAAATTGTAAAAGCAACGAAAGGAGCCCCATTTGACTCGCATTCCGCGTCAATCAATAAAATCAAAGATAGAGAAACGAGGACACAAAATTCAAAAATGGTTGTCATAAAAGTATAACGGTCAACGAAAAGTTCAACGTTTATTTTCCAGCTCAAGTGCTGCCAGTATCAGTATCAAAAGCCACTATCCAAATTGGTCGAAAATATTCATGTGTAAGAATAATAATTAAATAAATAAGCAAATGACAGTTCAAAAATGTCCTCGGACGAAGTTTTCCTTTTAATGGCGGTCCTTTTCTTCCAACTAAATTTTTATTCTGCCCTCTTTACGCTTCATTAGCATGATGTTGTATCTTTCGCCTGTTTCTCGTTGCTTAGAATAATCACATGTATCCATTTATTTAACACACATCCCGCGTAATATGTACTGTAACGTCCCTTACGGCGACAACGTTTATGCTCGCATTATTTGCGTTTACGAGTCAGCGAGGCAGGCAAACAAGTTTGCTGGATGAGCGAGACCAATGCACCACAGTGGAGCCACGTTGCATATGCCTTATGTAATTTCGTTATACTTTTGCTGGTTCCTGCAATATACCACTGCACCGAGGTGAACATTTTCCGCGACGGTTCGCTCAATTCACTCGTTCCTCGCCTCGTACACATTTCCAACTTACGCCCAACTTATATATCTTCTACCTGAATTTGAAAAGCTTTACTCGCCGACGTACGAAGATCTACATATTTTGTTTCACAAAGAATCTCCATCACCATAATTGACCAATTAATTTCGTAAAAATAACGAGTGATGAATTTTTATGCCTGTGACAACGGAAAAATTCATCTATTTTTCATTCGCGATTCTCGATATTTCACAATTTCATCAAACGGGCTTTATTTTCAGTTTTTTCGGTCTCCAATTTGACATATTTCCATAAAAGTTCTCGGAAAGTATTTTAAGCCGTTGAATACGATCGGAATTCAATGAAGTACAAAAGATGTGCTTTTTACGCTGACAATAAGGGTGAAGAGATCGAATTGCTGAGAATCTAGCGGAATTTAAATTGAATATCTTTTATATTTTTGGGATATATTGATCGCTTCGTACAAAAAATAGCAGGAATACTACTCGGATAAACGAGAATATATAAAAATTCCACCCACGTTTATGATCCAACGCAGGGTTGTTTGTTAGCTAAAATCGTTCGGACACAGTACTGTCGTGCATTGCTACCACATTTCTTCGTTATTTCCCATCACTTCACACCCTCCATTCTCTCTTTTCTGTACTTGAATTATGTTCAAGTAATACGCGAAGGTCTTTTTTTATCTTAACAATCCTATAAAAATCTAAAAAAAAAAAGACAAACTAAAGTAGCACATGACATCCGTTTTGAGTAACGATATCGTCGAATATTATTCAATTATATTTTCGTTTCGTGCTCATCTGTCTTTTTCCGAGGTTGAAAGTAAAAGAAAATAATTAAAAAACCGGGATGGATTGTAATTCGAACACGTGCTGAACGACCCTGCAGGAGGCTTTACCATTTTCTTACACCGCTACACGGGCAAAGCTCCAGCTTTCCTCCAGACGTGTGAAACTTATGGCAGCATAACTTACGCGTTCGTTAAGTTTCCTCGTTACGTACCGAGTTACGTTATGTCGACTACGACTTTCCATTCATTGTAACACTCCAAAATTACGTACTCCGATTTCTCTATATGTATTACTCGCAGATGGAGATGACAATTCGTATTTCTCACTGAATAGTGCAAAATTCAATGAACCAAAGTCGCTAAACGACATTCGTTGGATGAAATAATTGAATAAATTATTCTTACCACGATCGTCCGATCTATATCCACTTTAATCGTTACGAATAATCTATCAAAATACAAAATACTCATTTTCAGCGAGCTATCGCTGCAAAATAATTTAACCATGAAAAAAAATTCGAAGATTTCCTTAGTTTCGTCTCTTTCATCGTTCGACGAAACTATGATCGTTGGATGAAAACGCCTTTGAATATTTATTTCACAAATGTCAAAGGTCGCGATAATAGTGCATTAAGCTCAAAAACGAATGTATGCCAGTGTTAAGATTCATATCACTTGGAGCAAACTCTTCGAGTGTGCGTCTTAATTTCGCGCAACAGCGCTGAGTCAATTGTGATTTTTATCTCGTATAGTGTGTATTTGACCATGCTGCAAGTACGTGCTAATGAATTAGCGGCAATTATGCGCGTATTGACGAGGTTGCATAAAAGATGGCATGAAACACGGTATTTCACCGACGATAAGATTTTCGGAATATCAAATATTGACGAAGCTGCAATTATGATGAGCAGACACGCATTTCCCTGCCAACACACGAATTTTCACATGCATCATGAAATTATACTTTTCGATCTGTGTGCCATTGTTTTACGAGAGTAACCATGAATGTTAATTTCGTAATGTACGAGGGATTGAATTCTCGCGCTCACGCGGGCAATCGGCTGTGTGATTGCGCTGTGATTTGTTATTTCATTGAATGTTTTTTTGCAAATTATGACGGATAACTCGTCAAAACTCAGACACCGTCCAGCTCGAACAAAAAAAGAAACGGAACGAGTTTTGTTGCAAAATTAATTCTTCGCTTAGCGATCAATCACGAAACGAATAAAACGACGGCAGTGAATGCGATATTTCGTTATTTCGACGTGTATCCACATCAAATTTTGATTGGGGGAAATTCGAATCGACGAAAAAAGGTGAAGATTCTTTTTTCGTGAGTTCCTTCTCATTCGATAAAATACATTTTTTTTCATTCATGTCAATTTCGTTCAAATCATCGACAAATCCGACAGAAGATTTAAGAGAGAATGCTGTTGCGAGGACTTTTATTTTATTTTTTCAAATTATCTATCCAATTTTCCCACGGGTGATTTAACAGAGGCATCGTTACGAAACTCGTCGCGAAGGAATTCCGTCTATTCATCATGGCTCGCTGAAAAGACCAAAGTTTCGTTGAAAAGTTTTCAAAGAATTCCCACAAAATTGTGCCGTATGTATCTTCACCGAACAAACTATGCAAAAACTTTTTGTCTATGGATTCCATCAATTTTTTTTCCTCACTCGAACGGAGAAATCGACCGCATATTCATTTTGAGAATTCAAACCGTCGCTTCGTTATTTCCCACGAATCGAAAACCTTCGCGTTCAAGAGGGGGAAAAAAGGAGACAAAAACTCGATGAAAAACACAGTACTAGATTTTCGAAAAAAATTGCACTCTCGATATCGACTCTTTCAACGTTTTTCCCTGAGAAAACACCTTCCATACTTCGTATACACCGTATACGCTGAAATTTCACGATCAACTTGATTTCCATTTCAAGCCTCGTTCCAAAAGTGCTTCACAATAATAAAAAAAAAATGCAATTTAGCGATGGATCGTCCTTTTTCTCACTCGATTTCTCGCGGATCTCGTAGAGTGAATAATCAAATTCCGTCGGCTAAACTAATCAACGCAAAGTTGTCTCAAAGTACTTACGTAAAAGCTTCGATCCAATAAAAGTGTCACATGAACATTGTCACCGCGAGTTGAAGCATTTCCATTCATAATTCTGTGGACTTAATTGCTTTATTTCCTTGACATTTTGTCCAATCAACAAACGCAAAAGTTGTCACTTTTGAATATCCAAGGAAAAGGTCGAAATTGATGAAAAGAAAAATCAAATTTGTCAAGTATAAACGCGAAAGTACAATTCGTCCCGTCGGTCAAGATGGAAAATTTAATCGGATCTTTCCCGCTCGAAGAATTCGTGAAAAAAAAAGCAGGCTGATAGTCTCGAACTGGGGAAGTCGACGAAATTTTATTCGCTTCCTGGTGCGGTTTTCCACGTTGACCACCTACTCACATATGCGTATATGTATGTGTATATGCTACAAGTATATACACAGAGGCACATAAACGCGTACACTCAAGACTGAAAGTCTGGAAAACTTTTCTGCACCTCTGGAGCAAACACTTCACAAATAAGTATATATGTATATACGCAAGTATACACTCGTACTATCTTCTCGCACTGTTTTTTTTCCGAAACTTTATCCCGGACACTATCCACTCGACCTGACTCTCCGGTACTTCCTCCTTCAAACTGTTATTCGTAGGAAAACAAATTCCGGCGAGCTTTTTTTCTTGCTCGCCTCATACATACGAGCGAGACGATTTTCTTTTTTAAGCAGCTTCTCGCGAATACTTTAGTTTCGAGCTTCCCGCGTGTCCCATCACCCCGATCGTTTTATTCGTTGCAATTACGGTAAATAAATAAAGATAATAAAGATAACGATAAAGAATGACAAAGATAAACTCGATAACTGCTCAAAATGATGATTTATCACATGAGAATTCGTGTTATTTTGCCTCTTTTGTGGACTTTTTTTGCTGCAGGATGGTTATCATATCTTTCTTAGTTTTACTTCATTTTGTTGAATCGAAGGAGGATTCGAAGGGACTTGCGCTAAAATTAAATACGACTGGACACTGCGGGTGCTTTTTCCGTTCTGCTCTCGGGAAAACGCGCGCGGTGCCGGCACGTAACGTACTGTGCGTGTGTTGTACGGAAGGACGGTAGTACCGCAGTACCGCGCAACTCTCGCGACGCTCGAGCTTCTACACCGAGTGGCGCAAAAGCTCCTTTCCTTGCCGTCGACCCACGAGTGCACACGCTCGTTCTCTCTCTCTCTCTCTCTCCTACTTTTACCCTTCTTTTTTCCTTCTTCGTTCTTTATTTCACCCTTTTTTTTTACCATTAGTATACCATCGGTTCGCGTATATTTGGAGTATCGTATCCGATAGACTCTGATCTCGCTTTTCTAGGCAATTCCGTAAGCTTTTATTTCGATATCGTTTATACTTTGTGACACTTACTCGGAGAACGAGGGTAATAACAACAGGAGCACTCAAGCACTGATGTGAAATGAACAAAGTTAATTAACATGTAACAATATTATGCATTCAGGATCTCCGCGTAATAAACGAGAACTTTCATCAAAGCGAACAATGCTGAAACGTTTTTTGACCTTGTAATGTACGTTTTGAATTAAAAAAACCATCAAAAACCATCGCTTTGCCAAAAATTTTTCATGTCGTTGCGTTTATACCCGCGAAGTTTATTGAATGAAACATCGATGATTTGAAATCATGAATTTTCGAGCATTTGCCAGCGAGAATTTTTGAAATTTGTGAATGTTGGTGTTTTAGGACTAATTGGAGCCTCAAACTTTTTTTCTCCACTGTTTATTTTAAAAAAGTTGTCTGTACCAGTGAAATTGCACTGAAAAATCACGCTCCAATGCCGCTCCTGATCGGAAACGCGGAATTATGACACGTCAAAATGTCATTTGTGCGACAAAGTTATTTGATTTTTAAATAAGATTAGCATTTAAATGAATTCGTTATGATAGCGTTCATTCCGATATGAATTTCAAAAATTCTAGCTTATGAACCGAATATGACGGTGTGGATAAAAATCCATTTCGGGTCGAGGATTTATTGATATTACAAATGATTGCGATTCAAAGTTCAATTATGGAATGACTTGTTTATGAAGAAAGGCGCATACATAGAATTTGCACGGTACGTGTATACTGCGTATCATGTGGATAACGATGTGTCATCGTTCTCCGCACCGTGTGACCAACAAACCCCACGGGTTTCTCTCGTCACAGCGGTTGAGCATCGCGAATGGTTATCGCGACCAATGAAATTTCGCTGAGGGCAGAAATCACCGATAAATAGTGGTGTACAAAGACCCAAAAGCAAATCACCGCACCTCGTTCACTCGAAATAGTCGAACGATCATCGCTTATGCACGCATCATTTGCCATACGATGTATGTATCACATTGTTATTTGTTGTTTCATACCTACAGGGTGGATCCCCAGATATCAAGGTTTTTTTTCATTTTTTGTCCCAAAATGAATCAGTACGTGTTCGATCTTTATCTTTCTCGAACTTGAATGATAGGTATATCAATGTGAACGAGACATTTTATGGGGAAAAGAAAAAAAATAACGAAGACGATATGAAATAGTATTTTTTATGCGATAATTAGGGGGAAACGATGAATTACGTCCGCGTGAAGGTGCCGTATTATGAGCCGACAGCTTTTCGGGCAATTTTGAAAAAGTATCGCGCAGAAAGTTTCACTATATGAAGCCGAGGCGAATTCGGAAACTTTACGCGTGATGATTCGTCATCTTTGTCGCGTGTGTTAAATTTTTTTTTGTCACCGCTGTATGGAAGGTTCCATTTGAATCTGCGATCATTATATCTGTCGGTAGCCGGTAGTTTATCGCGCCAGTGCGGCAAAATGCAGACTTTCATACAAGTGCGGTAAAGCGGTCTTGCAGTAAGCCGCCATATGCAGTACGTGAGCTTTTCGGCACTAGTGCGGTAAAGACACGGATGTTTCCCTCGCTAGTAGAGAAATTAGGCACTTTCCGCTCTGAAAATAAACATCGAGAATCGAACTTTCCATGCAGGTATAGCAGAAACAAATGGCTGACCGAACAAAGGCAAAAAGAAAAAAAAAGATGTGCCTACCCCGAGAACCAAGAAAGAAAAAGCATATTAAGAATGTCGAAGAAAAACCAGCTTGCTTCGTAAAATATTCGCGTGTTGCTATTAGAGTTAATGGAAACGTCGAGGATTTTATTTAAATGAATTTTTAAATCCTTTCTTCAAACAGGAAAGTGAAAAAAGCTCTCGGCGAGAACGAAGTATCGAGGGTGATAAATTCGATTGGCCGATGCTGAAAGCTTCATGTAGAAAAATGTTTTTCGAGAGAGAACAAAGGGTTCATGGTTGGCAAGGATGAGAAAAGGGGGTAAGAAAAAGACAGAAATGGAGGGAGAAAAGCAGAAAAAGCTCGAGTGGCTTATACACAAGGGATGAAGAACATTTTTTCAAGACTCTCAAGACTACCCGCCCTTCACCTGGGCCAAGTACCGCTATTAATGAGATGAAAGGGAACAGTGCTGCTCGCCCATCTTTCCGTTATTCTGGTTATAATATGTAACACGTATGTCCATCATCGCGTTGTGCTGCATCAGACGTTTTTCTCTTGCAAACTTCCACTATGATGTGACAATCTGAGGTTACCTCGGCAGATTACCTCCGTTGTACTGTTCATTCAATTTTTGAACCGTAAATAATTGTTTTACGTGCCGACCGACACAACCTCGAAAACCTTTATTGTGCATTACTTTATACCCCTGTTCGGATAAACAATTAAAGATAACGAGCGGTACTCTTTCGGAATATAATTCCCAAAAGCATAGACATTATACGTTCTTGTTGAAAAAATGCGTACCACTTTTGGTAAAATTGATTGAAAAAGAAATTGTTAAAGAAAGAAACACAAAAAGGTATTTATTCACCAAGGAAAACATCGCTGTAACCAAAGATTATTATTTAATAGATCATCGCAGAAACAAATTTATTTTAAAAAATGTATTTTTTTTTCATATCCCCTGCATTGAAACTGCGGCTTTCAATGTTTATTTAGCCAGCCGAACCACGCGGAAACTGAATATTTCCTGCCCTAGGGCAGTTTTCAAATATCCGTTTCGGTTTTCAAGTATTCATATTCTGACTTCATTTCATCCTGGCCTGAATTGCATTTGTTTATTCCACATTTACACATTTACACATTCCACATTATTTTCGGTCTAAAATTGAGCCTTTTTTTTTGCACGGCCATACATCGTATTAAAAATGAAAATTCATAATTTATTCAGATTATAAATCAACACAGCAGCAGGATTCACGAAAATTTCTCTATTCCAATAAAAAAAAAAAAAGTTTTGTCTGAATCGGGTCAAAAGATGAAAATATAGCACAGGTTAAATAGAAGATGCACAGCTGCATGGGTCAGCATATAATATTTGGTACCCGGAGGGCTTTCCCAATGAATCATCCCCCATCGATTCTGCGATATCGGCGATAAACCAGCAATCTCCTCGATCTTTTCTACAGAAAAGCCCTTCATCTTTTTGTTCAAACTCGCTCGAGCGAAACGACGAGTTTTCAATCCTTTTTTTTTAACCTTATTTTCCCCCTTTTCCCCACCTCCGTCGTTCCAACAGACAAACGCTGCTCGAAATGCCCAGGACATTTCAGATTTTCGACACCAATAAAAGAGAGAACAGGGGGTGATTTTTCGTTAAAACGTTTTTTGGAATTGCTGACCCGACTGCGAATTCATATTTGAACAATCGTAAAACTTTTTCTTATAGATAATATTTTCCGATATTTCAAATCTTGCCAAGTGTTATCAATCTTCGACGCATTAAAATTACCGAATTCGGAGCAGATTTTTTGATTTATCACTAAAATTTATGTACGTACGGATACACCGAGATCTATATGTAGGGTTGATCGGCGAATAAATAATATACGATAATTAATTGCAACTCCAGTAATGTATGTGTTATTCATTGAAAATCCTGAAAGCTTTTGGATTATTCATGGTTTTAATGTGACTCACTCCAGATAAAATCGATTGCCCACGAGAAATCGTTTTTAACGAGGAATATAATAATAATTAATGAGACTATCAATAGTAAATAATAACGTGTATAAATTTACCGTCGCAAATTCAAAAATACAAGCATATATTGTAACATCTGGTCCGGTCCCGCAGGCTTCACGCTGACCATAATTTAGTCCCATGTAAAAGTAAAAGTAGGTCATCGAGAGCGACCGTATGATGCATCGCCGTAAATAATCAATGATTATTAAAATGCGATATTCATATTGCAATTAACATTACAACTTTCTACGATAATGCGCATAAAAAAAATGCGCAAAAAATCACGGAATGCAAAAAAAAATAACAGTACAAGCGACCGAACAATCTCGAACAAGCAATAAAGATTGCAATATTTGTTGCCATTTTTTATTATCGCTATATTTTTTATTTTTAAGCATCATTTTTTATTATCATTATCATTTTTTAATGAGTTGATAAAACGTAATATTTCCGCGCGTGAAAGACTGTCAGGGAATCCTACGTTGTTTCAATTTTCGCACGTTTTCCCGAACTAATAAATAAACGCGAGTGAAAAGGAATTACATTAATGATATTGACAATATGAACGAAAAGGTAACTCATAATCCCTCGGTAAAGTTGAGCTACCATTGGTAAAAATGAGGAAAAAATATCGTAAGCATCAACGTTAAAAAGCATAGATTCGCGAAAATCCTGCGTACAAAAGTGGCAAATATTAAGCATATACCCCACATTTTCCCGTGCAATGTGCTCAATAAATATTTCACATCGAAAACCCGTAGAGAATTTTACGCGAGTGCCACTAACCAGAGGCAATACATAAGAAAAATTGTCGAAAGTGTTATGCAAACTACCGCACAACTGCGCATGTCTTTTTCATTCCACTGTAGAGTTGGCACATCGTAATTTCCTTCAAAAATAAGCTGTCTTGAATAATTCCTAAACACGGGGCAAAATATGTTATCTGTATTCCCTGCTCTTACATTTTTTGACTCTTAAATCAGTCCAGTAGTATCATGAGAGAAATAGATGCCAAAAATATTTGAGAGAATTTTCAGCGAATTTTTCGTTGGATTAAAGATATTATTAACTTTATCAAAAATATAATGGAGTATGCATTTTTGACCGATCAATGTCACGGTAGACTTGATTTGTTTGTCGATTAACACGAAAAAGATGCCAAAAATATTTGAGAGAATTTTCAGCGAATTTTTCGTTCGATTAAAGATATTATTAACTTTATATTAAAAATATAATGGAGTATGCATTTTCGACCGATCAATGTCACGGTAAACTTCGTTTGTTTGTCGATTAACACGAAAAAGATGCCAAAAATATTGGAGAGAATTTTCAGCGAATTTTTCGTTCGATTAAAGATATTATTAACTTTATATCAAAAATATAATGGAGTATGCATTTTCGACCGATCAATGTCACGGTAAACTTGGTTTGTTTGTCAATTAACACGAAAAAGATGCCAAAAATATTGGAGAGAATTTTCAGCGAATTTTTCGTTCGATTAAAGATATTGTTAACATTATATTAAAAATATAATGGAGTATGCATTTTCGACCGATCAATGTCACGGTAAACTTGGTTTGTTTGTCGTTTAAAACAATAATCGCATAAGCGATGAATAAAATAAAAATAATATATTATCAATTATATTTCATACTTTGTTTGAACGAAGAATCCGATATCTTCAGGACAAAACGTGATCCACGGGATGTCTATTGTACCGTGTACGGAACCATCGAACAAATCTAACAGACTAGCGGAAAATTCTCGTATTTACTATTTTTATATAATTTTTGTCCCCTGATTCCCGCGTCCTCGAGGATATTGTTTTCTCGCTTCGCGACTATCGAGTATCGCTCGGCGACGTATTTTTTCCACCGAACCGCGCATATACGCGATTTCCCGCTTCTCAATTATTTCGTACAATTTGCCACAATTGCATTCCAACAAAAAAAAGCCTGACGACTCCTATAATCATCGAATAATTAATGTCGATTAGTATTATTCTCCAATAATATCGATTTCCAATAAATCCATTGTTGCTACATTCACGTAAAAAGTCGTTATTTTTATTTTTCTCAAGCGTGTGACGATATCATGAAATTCATTTTAACCCGCGTAAGGAAAAACTAACATCGGCGACGAAATTTGACAAATTTTTGCAAATTTTGCAAATTCGTTGAAGAAATTCCAGTATTTCCAATCATTTTTTGTCGCGTAAACTCATCCCTCTTCGCTCTCGATTCAGAGCGGCGATAAAGTTTTCGAAAATAAATGAAATTGCATTTTCCTGCGTGGGTGCAAACCAAGTCGAGCAGCAGCTTCCGTGTTCTTTACGGAAGTTCGGCAAGATTTTGAGAAATCGGGAAATTTCGTTTGCACGATGTTCCTTCAAAGTCATGACTGCGATCCTCTTATTATAATCAGTCGTTGGTAACATATCGCCTTGGCACTGAAACTCGACGAAGATTTCATCCGAGCCCGGAATATAGTGAGAGAAATTACGTACGTGTGGCGTTCATACCTCCTCGCGTAAGTGGATACACAATGCATTTATACGAGTCTCACGTACAGCAAGGCGCGAACGAAGAAGCGCTATTCTGAGCCTTCAATTTACATAGATATATATAAATATATACCTACAGAATATCAGCAAAGTCGTCAGTATAACGCCATGTTCCTTCTTGTACATCCAAACATCGACACAACTATCGCACTTTACTTACGTGTGCGATACCTCCTTGTACCGCAAGTCTCGATAAAGATTTATCGACGCTCTTTTCTCTCAAGCCAACCGCTGATACTGCTGACTTGCCGAAAGAAAGCTTTGTTTATTCGTGTTTCCTTTTTTCATCGGAAAAGCGCGGAGAAATTCACGAGACTATGGTAACGCAATTTTTCCTCCTAAAGATTCAAGTAGAAATATAGAATTCATTGCATCAATGTACATTTAAGTTATTTTCAGCAAGCTCTCTGATTTGATCTATTCCAGTACCAAACTAAGTCCGTCGATATTCAAGGAGATTTCCGGATTACCGAAATACCAGAAATAGTACGATACACCTAGACCGATATTCAGCGAGCACTCTGCTATTATTCATGCACTTAACGAGGGTATTTTCCGACGGTTCGTCGATGACCTCCTCCTTCAATCGGTGCACCACCTTCGATAAACAATTTTCTTCAAAGACATTGTGAGGGTTCCGTATTGTTTTTGAGAAAACAATATTATTTCGTCTGCGTTTCTTCCCGACGGACTTTCCAATCGTCACGGAATAATCTTAGCGGAAATCGTGCGATATCTTTTCCAAAATTTGTAAGCCACTCGCAACATCATTTTCTATCGGTTCAAAAATCTTCGAAAAACAGTAGAGTCTTTTTGGTGAAAAGATAAAAGTACTCGGCGGCGCTTAATTCCATTGTTTTTCAGATGTAGGGTTTTACGCCCGGATTAGCGAAGGGAGATACAACGAAAAGCTCGAATGGCAAAAGTGTACCTCGAGGCAAAGCCACTCGACGATAACAATGACTAAGCGGATGAGAAAAAATAGAGAGACGATTGCACCTCTGCGGGTAGCCGGAACACGGTTTATCCGGTCTGAAGCGAAGTGAAATAAGAGTGTCTTACACCCTTGCGATGTAATTAACCCTTGTAAACCGGCTTCACCACGCTTAAATTCGCACAATCGCGTTTACGCGTGCATGTACCGCAGTTTGAACACCGAATGAGGGAGGTGAGGTCACCTCGTGAGATTCCGTACGTCATCCTGTTGAAATCGTAGAAACGGGGATGGTCGAGGGTGGAAAAGGACTCGGTGAATGGATATGCCGTGAAAAGCACCGTGAACTTTACATTCCGTGCACCCTCGTCTACGATTCTCACCGGGTTTTCCGGAAATGCAGTCTTCTCGAATAAACATGAGGGTTGGAACAATTTCGCAGCAGTGTGAGTACGAACTCGCGTTTGGCCACGTCTTGTACCGTTGAACATTCTTCCATTGAATTCAGGTTGAACGAATGCGCGCTGTCTAGCATCGGCGATTTTGCAGCTAAGAAATGATCGATCTAACGTGACTTTTTTCGTGACTTTTTTCTTGTAAAGGAAAATGGGACTTTAAACAAAAATGAAACCCGCGATATTTACCAAAGTCGCTTATAGCCGGTGGCCAATGAAAATTCCCACGGTTACAAAAAATTTAATT
This sequence comes from Heteropelma amictum, assembly GCA_959613375.1. Classification (NCBI taxonomy): domain Eukaryota; kingdom Metazoa; phylum Arthropoda; class Insecta; order Hymenoptera; family Ichneumonidae; genus Heteropelma; species Heteropelma amictum. The sequence continues at coordinate 9,980,320 of OY390726.1, read as the reverse complement.
CGAAAAATCATCGACCATCATATTTATCTCGGGAACGAAATATTGCGTGAAAGAAAAAGTCATGAGTATTCTTCAAGGTATTGCAATTTCTTTCGATTTCCGAGCACAATTATGCACCCCGTTGATCGCAATGAGTCACGGTATTAAGAGCGAGAAAAAACAAAGTTTTTTCAAAGCGAAAAAGCAAAAATGAATCGAGGAAAACGAAAAAAAAAACCTGTTGGAATCTCAGCAATTTAATTAGCGCTCGTGAAATTTGCACGGCACAGCGTACGATATGCGGAAGACACGTTTTCAAGAGACCTTGATAAAATACTCATCATAGATTCGTCCGCGAGATGAGTACGCACGTGGGTTACGAGATGAATAATGGGGAACAGCGAGCAATGAAGAAAGAAAGAGAGAGAGGAAGCAAGAGAGATTGGAGCTTTTGAGAGAAGTCGTTTCAGAACGGAAAGGGGTGGGCGGGAAAAGGCGTATTATAGCTATGGCTATTTCCATCTATTCGGCTATTCTCTGTTCAACTTTACTATACATGCATTTTATACAATGAGACAAAAGGATCCTGCAAGATAGCACAAAGCGAATAAAGACACGAACGAAAAATTAAAAAATATTTCAACATAGTTTCGGAAAACTATGTTTGTACTTTTCCTGCAAGTTTAAACCATTGAGCTGTTGTATATTGTGATGTGATGTTTTTTTTAAATGCATTTTTCAATGATGAACTACAAACAAAGAATTACGATCGTTCCGCGAAGAACAATCCATTGAAAAATAATCCTGTGTATTATAAAAACATATTTGCCATTGGTAATTAATTTTTCTGTCTATTTATTCGAAGAACTGGATTTTTTGCATCGATATATCATATTGGGTCTATTTGGGTTATTTATTATTTTCTTTTTTATGTAAGAAAGTATTTGTAATCTTTTCGACAATACACGTTAACGATGGTTTTTGCTAAGAGTAACAGACACTGTTCGATATCGATTTAATTAATTGAGAAAATTTCATTCGCCGTTTTTACGAAAAATATCATTCTTCAAAAGCATATTGGTACTCGAAGGAATTTCGAACGGCGAATATTAATCCGAATAGACCAACTAGTACAATGATGCCACCATTTTCGACAGCCTGCAATTTAGGGAATCCAATTGCAATAAAATTCCCAAGATTAACAAACTGTTTCTGTGCGACGTTATCATTTCCGTAAGTTTTTCATAGTCATATAATATTCACGTACAAGACCGAAAGCAAATAGTTGGGAGCGCAAGTTCGTGGTCAAACTCTACTGAACTCCCATTATTTCGGCTTGCGGTAAACTGCAAGAACCAAGAGTCGGTGATAGTTTTTAACCTTTCTTTTTTCTTGTTGAAATCAAATAGAACCGTGAAAGTGTCGGTACAACGAGAACGACAAGGCTAGTCGCAAGATCGGGTTATGCGGGAAAACGAAGGCGGAAAAAGCATTATTATACGACTAGAAGCTCGGCCAGCGCATTCGAAACATCTGCGACCGTTACACACTAGCGGCAGAGCGCCCTCTTGCGCCGGCGTCACTGCACTACTACTCTGCTTTGTTCCCGCGTCATAATTAACTTACGAGACATTGTGAGCATGTGTGTACCAAGTATCAGTAAAAAAGCAAACGCTATTCTCTATTTTTCTCTATTTTTTGTTCGACAAAGCTCGTCGCAGCCGTTACGTTGGAGTCAAGCAGCTGCTCAAAAATCACCAAACTTTCGGACAAAAAAACAGTAAACTCAGCCGGTTGTCGTCCGACGGCTTTTTCTACCTCGATCATCATAATCACGTTCCAGCCGTGTTTTTTAAGAGACCAATTTTTCGATTCGTTTTTCCGTCAAACATTCTCTCAATAAGTAAACGCATTTGTATTAAAATTGTTGATCGATGGTTCATAACACTGAATAATGAATATAACCCAACGAGGTCTTATTCGTTGGTGATGTTGGTGATTAAAGAAGAAAGTAAAGAGTTCGATTCCAGCACCGTTATTAATCAGAATAATGCAACTCTTTGCTCTTTTTTTGTATCGTATTTCCCCGACAAGGTAAGAACGTACTAACTCTTTCACGGTCCACACGCGCTTTACTACCATCGTCCAATGAACGCCTTCGCCCCTCTCTCTATCGTTAACTTTAACGACTCAGAGTTCCTAACCCAATTCGGAAGTGCGAAACGGTAGAAACTTTTGGTAGTTAGTCTCCCCCGCGTCGGATGAAACGCTATTTTAACCTCTCCGCACCATCGGACTCTACCAAGTAACTCTTAACCAATGTATGGAAGTTGTTGAAAAATGGTATGAATTAGCTAGCTGCCAGGTATGTTTACAATGATGCCAGAAACTTGTATTGGGAATAATGTTATTTTTATCAACAATGCAATATTACGAAGAGTTTTTCAAAAAAAAAAATCATTATTCAAGAAACGATTATTTATCCAAAATGTTGGGAATTATGAAAACCTCATAAAGAACGTGAAATTATTGACGATGTTCTCATTCGGGCTTCTTTCCCGAACCCGAAAGCTCAAAAAAATGATGTATTAATATTTTTCTTTCATACAAAAATTCATTAACCTATTACGGTTCGTTCAGATGACAGTACAGAACATCCCGCGCATGTAAACATGAGTGAATAATTATTTTACAAGCACGAACGGAAAAAAAAACTTCCATATCACATGCTTTAAATTATGATGTTTTCATTGAATCAGACATCGATGGCTCTTGCGATACTCGAGTTTCGCATTTTAGCTTCTGAACCGTTTTTTCCACTTCGGAATCAACATGACGAAGATTTCGCTATTCAATTCTCGAAACTGTGCACTTCAACTTTTTAACGTTTCGACGATAAAATGCCTTCAGAATATCCTCGCCTCGCATTTCATGTCCGTTCGTTCTTTGTTCCATATAAGCTCGACATTTTACTTGTTTTCTTTCCTTTCGTAATGCATTCGCGCTTACAGAGATCTAATGATGGTCCATGAGAGAGAAGGGAAGTCAATGGCCAATATAACGTAATTTTCACAGTGGCTAGTTATCGGAATTGAAATATCCTATCGATTTTCACAAGGTATAGAAACTCAAAATATGACCTACAGAATTCGTGTCTACAAACAATCCCAGTTTAATTTCCATTATCTCAGTAAAGTAGAACGTTATTGATCATGTGGAATATGAAAATTGCAGTAGAAAATTTGATCATCGATAACTTTTCATTTCTTATTGTTTACATTATTTTAATCAAATGATTGACCTTTCGGGACACTTTGTTTTCTACATTTTTTTATACGAAAAACGTCGTTTTTCTTCTGAGAAGGTGACATGAAATGCCCATGGATGTACGGGGTACCTCGACAATTTTCACGAGTAAAAATAGCCGTGGTTATTTCTCGATAATCCCCTGCGAAGTAAGCTGTTTTTAGAAGAAAAACGTTGTTCCCAAGTCCGATAGTCGAGAAAATACTTCCACTGATGAAAGTCGACACCTCACCCTGTATATTCGACAATAAATATGGCGGAATCAATGAAATAACGAATCGCCGACTTAATCAAAGCTGAACTACATCTTTCTTTCTTCTCTCTCTTTCATCCTGTACATTTGTGTTAACCTCGGCCTGCTTGGACCCAGCTATACCGCTCTCTTTTCTTCAACTATATTATACTCTGCTGTATGAGCTATGACACGTCAGAGACTATCTTAGAACATTGTACAACAGACGAAGTGGGAATTTTCACGAGAAAAAGTATGCAAGCAGCCTCAGGCAGTGGGTCATGCTAAACCTCTCATCTTGATAGGCTCCACTTTCAACCGTGCGGGGTGTTAGGCGCGTGGTCCAGTGACACATGATGCTTTTTTACCGAATCTACCATCGTGCATATGTGCCCTGTTCCTTTGGCAGCGACGTGCTTTCCGTCATATTCAGCTAAAAAGGTCAAGTATCGATGGCCATTTGCACCAACTTTTTCCAATATCTCGCACTCTTCTCAATTATCCGTTTGACATGCGACATCTTCGAAGAATCTTAGGTCGACTATGGGGATAGAAATATGTTATATTCGGAGAAGCGAAACTGAATAAATATTAAGATCAAGGTCCTCTGCAATACTGTTCACGTTATATAATGAAAAGTCGTGACGAATTTATGTATACTCCGTTCACATTAGGAAAAATTTATAGTTTCATTTCGCGGGATTTTATTTGTCGGGAGGCGGCCACAATATTACCTCCGCGTAGATGATGAGCTCGTAACTTAAATTTGTTCTGACCATTGCGGATCCTTGATGGCTTTTCATGCAATTATATATAAATGTATAGTCCCGTCAAAACATGATTGGTATGTTCTTACGTTCTTAATGGTCCAGACCTCTGAGATCCTCGAGCTTTGATTCGATAGAAAAAAAATCCTTGTGGAAGGTTCGCTTTTCACAGAAGGGTTTTGACTTTGTGGATGAAAAGTATGCTCTAGTTTCCGACAAATGTATCGGAGTACATCCTACGTAGGAACGCGCGCTTCTCGCTGAAACTCCCAAGGAAGCTAAGTACTCTCCGGCAACTTACAATTGGATCTCATTCGTTCATCTAATTATGTAGCTCTTATCGTACGTAGAAGTAGTAGCATCCCGGTTGTTCATCATTCTCACTACTTTTTTCAGCTAAAAGTTACTTCAGAGTTGAGAAATGGCTTCGGACATGATAATACATACTTCACTAAATATTCATACGTTTTTTGGCGTAATTAAACAAAGATTATATTATTGAGGAAAGGAGAGATATTCACGTAGAGAGGCAGGTTTACAGTGTATGAATAATGATTTTTGCATTTTTTTTCGGTGAAAAAGAACACCAAATGAATTCGAAAAATTTAATTGGGATAATTATCGACGGCCTTTCCAAAGTATTGCGCTCAATGTAATGACTTTATTTACCCTATCGATCTTGACGTTTCTTCAGCTGATCAAACGCTTGAGTGTTATAATGATGAATTACTTGACGTCGAGGAGCTGCCGCCTCTCCACAGATAATAATTGATAAAACTTGTTTAAGTGATCTGAGCAGATTGACCGCTTCTCGTCGTAAAATAGGACGCGATCCAACGTCATTATATCATGAAAAAAAAAAAAAACAATTTCATTCGCGTTTAATTCGATAAACCATAAAAGTTCTGTGCTATAGAAAAATCAAGCGTTTTCGACAAATAAACATTTTCCAAAATTTAGACATGTCCAAGTGTTGGCTATGACGAGAACACAGATTGACATATTTATATAATATTACGACTTGTGACGACACTCATCTGTCATCAGCCACTGCATCTGTTTAATAAAAAAAACAGCCTATCGCAAAACGAATAAATCGACAATAATAATTATCTCGAAAGTTGGATATAACTTACACGCATGCTTTAAGGAAGGCTAATAATTCAAATAAAATCATTTACGCTTTATAATAAAATTTCATAACTTCTTGTGCTAATAAATAATAATTTCAACCTATTTATAAAATATAACAGTATTACAACGCTAAATAATGTTTGTTTATTCATTAAAAATGCAAAAGAGTTTGTGATAGTCGTGAACAATGGCATTTGAGTTCGAATAAACATTACAATTGAATGCCGGATTATTGAATGGCTTTTAAATCACGACGTAGTATGAGCCTCCATAGCTCAGGGGTTAGAGCACTGGTCTTGTAAACCAGGGGTCGAGAGTTCAAATCTCTCTGGGGGCATCTTTTTTTTTCTACTATTGAGACCAAGGAATTCAACTATTAATGAAAATGTACGAATTGAACAGTCTAGTTGAAAATTAAAGAGATTTGTAATAATGAAGTAGAATTGTTCCGATGAAAGAAGAACTCCTTTAATCTTTTTATTCCGGACTGAATTGTATTAACGCTACAATTGGATTTATTACTCTGATCACTGCTGATTGAAGAACCAAAATTGTTGACGATACCCTTTTTGTTTAGTTTGTTTTTTTATTTCATTTATTATTAGACGAGATGCGAAGAAAAAAAATACCATGCCGAATTCGTGTCGTGTCGATGACGAATTTTTTACTTTATTTTATCAAAACCATTTTGCAGCGCTCCATTTTGAATTAAGTATAGACCCCTACAGAACACATTATAATTCGGCACAAGTAGCAAACGGTGAAAAGCAAGAAATTTTGAGATTTGACAATATATCACCGATCGAAGAGTCGTTTCTTGTAAATTCTATAAAAAATCTGAACCAAAATTTCCGAAAACCGGACACGAAGCAACTTGTTCAGAGTTGTTTCTTCTATGCGTGATTCAATTTTGATGGAGTTGTCGATCGTTCTTTTCATCTGCCATGTAAATCCTACAAAAAACTCAAAACAATTTTCCGAAAATCGGAAATGAAGCAACTTGCTTAGAGTCGCTTCCTCTACGCGTGGTTAAATTTTCATGGAGTTGTCGATCGTTCTTTTCATCTGCCATGTAAATTCTATAAAAAACTCAAAACAATTTTCCGAAAACCGGAAATGAAGCAACTTGTTCGGAGTTGTTTCCTCTATGCGTGGTTAAATTTTGATGGAGTTGTCGATCGTTCTTTCCGTCTGCCGCTACCCTTAAGGGGAAAAACTGAAACTAAATTTCCGACAACCGGAAATGAAGCATCTTGTTTAGAGTCGTTTCCTCTATGCGTGGTTAAATTTTGATCGAGTTGTCGATCGTTCTTTCCGTCTGCCGCTACCCTTAAGGGGAAAAACTGAAACTAAATTTCCGACAACCGGAAATGAAACATCTTGTTTAGAGTCGTTTCCTCTATGCGTGGTTAAATTTTGATCGAGTTGTCGATCGTTCTTTCCGTCTGCCGCTACCCTTAAGGGGAAAAACTGAAACTAAATTTCCGACAACCGGAAATGAAACATCTTGTTTAGAGTCGTTTCCTCTATGCGTGGTTAAATTTTGATCGAGTTGTCGATCGTTCTTTCCGTCTGCCGCTACCCTTAAGGGGAAAAACTGAAACTAAATTTCCGACAACCGGAAATGAAGCATCTTGTTTAGAGTCGTTTCCTCTATGCGTGGTTAAATTTTGATCGAGTTGTCGATCGTTCTTTCCGTCTGCCGCTACCCTTAAGGGGAAAAACTGAAACTAAATTTCCGACAACCGGAAATGAAACATCTTGTTTAGAGTCGTTTCCTCTATGCGTGGTTAAATTTTGATCGAGTTGTCGATCGTTCTTTCCGTCAGCCGCTACCCTTAAGGGGAAAAACTGAAACTAAACTTCCGACAACCGGAAATGAAGCAACTTGCTTAGAGTGGCTTCCTCCGCGCGTGGTCAAATTTTCATGGAGTTGTCGATCGTTCCTCTCATCCGCCGATCGAACGCTGGACCAGAATCTGTGAAAAATCTGAAAGAAAATTTCCGAAAACTGGACATGGGGCAACTTGTTTAGAGTTGTTTCCTCTATGCGTGGTTAAAATTTGATAGAGTTGTCGATCGTTCTTTTCATCTGCCACTACTGTCGAGTACTACAGCGTCGAGCGGTAGTACTGCGCCTGCGAGACTGTTTACCCGCCTGACATTGCTGTAGAGCGGAAAGATAGCCTCTCCGGGCCAGCGTCGAGCGGTAGTACTGCGCCTGCGAGACTGCTTACCCGCCCGACATTGCTGTAGAGCGGAAAGATAGCCACTCCGGGCCAGCGTCGAGCGATAGTACTGCGCCTGCGAGACTGTTTACCCGCCCGACATTGCTGTAGAACAAAAATTTCCGGAGACCGGACGTGTAGCATCTTGTTTAGAGTTGTTTTCTTTATGCGTGGTTAAATTTTGATGGAGTTGTCGATCGTTCTTTTTATCTGCCACTACTTTGAAGGAAAACGCTTCTCGCGAGATCGTCTGATCGAAGAATCATTTCTTGTAAATTTTATAAAACATTAATGTGCAAGGGAGAAAGAAGGGAGAAAAATTTTCGCTTGAAAAAATGTGCAAGAGAAGCTAGTGTAGTTTATTCACTCTCCTTCTCCCGGACTATCTCTCATTTTCTCTCAGTATAACATAAATTTAATTGTGAAATATAGTACTCTTACTTACTCGATATGGATGATTTCTTTTTCACAGAATAAATTATCGTAGAACTATAACCTTTGCTAACCGCGATTAATGTCACGAGTCGACAACTGGCCAAAACAGCATAAAAAACCGCGCGAATACAGTCTCGCATGAATTTCGCGGCTACGCTCATCACAGACCAATCACGAAACGAATAAAACGACAACAAAGCATGCGATATTTCGATATTTCGATAATTTCGATCTATATCTCCTCATCAACTTTTTATAAGAAAGAGAATTAGAAGGATGTTTTTAATGGAGATCGATGTATTAGCATTAAATCCTATATCGCGATGGATGTGTGATTGCTGTATATTATTATTACCGAATAACGTTGATGCAACAATGATGGAACTTCATGTGTATTTAAGAAATATATACACTTGATTTTTATTAGCAAATATTTCCCGGAAACGTCTGCAAGAATCATGCGATCCGACAAATCCGTGCACGAAAATATATCCCAATTAATAACCTTCATTACTTTCATTTGTAATTCGTTGTAATTAAAAAAGCCTCGATGTCCTATCTGCTGCATACGAAATTCAAGCTCTTTGGCTGAAACTGAAGGACTAAACTGTCTGTCCCACCCGAGGAAACGATTTTTAGGTGACACTTATTGGAAAAGTTTCGTATTCGCGAGTACACAGCTGGGACATGTACGTATATTTGTTTATATACGTCGGCTAAGTAGAAACGAATGTACGAAACGGACATAGTTTTCAAGAACTTATTTAATAGCATACCATTGTTTAAATGAGAGAGGACAAAGGTTGAAAATTCAAATGATTCACGACTGATTGGATTGAAAAAAGATTTTTCAACGGTAGCCAAACTTTGTACAACATATATGAAACATTAAGTACAATATCTGATAATGATTTCACAGCGATACTTAATAACAAATGTCGAAAATGAGTGTTAAGAAAAGTACTTTTTCTCTATTCCAACGGATAAAATCTTTGAAAATTCTTGCTCGGTGAATTTTCGAACAATCCGTTCTTACTTCACCGTACCTGTATTTTCCACTCACGAGATGATAATAACCTCCTCGAAACTTATTATCGATTCTCTCGAGTCCGATTTCAATGCTATACACATCCACCTACATCCCCTTTCAACTGGTTAACATCACTCCCAAGACCAAAACTTGTACTATTAACGCGTAAAAGCTATTAAACCCGAAACCTTTATCATTTCCTTGGTGTACCATCATAAATAAAATGTGAATCGTGACTATCCCCGATGTGCTAGGTACATTTTCTAATACACACACGTATCTAATACAATACGTATGTTTTCCAATACGTACATCGAAGATATGACCATAAGCTTTGCGCGCAAATTTCGGCCAAACCCTCCTATCCGATAAATTCAATATTTCTCATGATTTAATGGCTAGAAATTTCGAATGGTAATCCCATTGACAACCACAGAATGCAGATTGTTATTATATACCAACATTTTGGAAGGATAAATGTACACGGTTTTTTAAATCCCGATAATTTGCAATTTTTCATCAAATTTATGTCGATTTTTCAATGAATTCATTTGATACGAAGGGAAAATGAGTGCTGCAATTTTTCTATCGAAATTTTACTTTTCAGATAGGTTGTCAACAACCGTTCGATGTTCCTTTCATTTAAAATCATTGTGCGTGACACCTTCTATATGACTGATATTTTTTTTCAATTTTTGCATCATTACCAAGTTCGAGATATCACGTGCTATTTCGGCCTTGTTGGGATTGCACCTTCAAATAATTCTTAAGGTGGTAGTCTCGGTAGTGGTTTCGGGACAGTCACGCGCCAAAGTTACTTTACCAGCCAATGTGGGAAAGCTTGTATAATATCTAGAGACGCGGTAACGTCTCGACGCCAAGTAATTTAAAAAAGAAAATTTTAATTATACACATACGGAGTCACCCGTCGGTAGTGTCCGCCATCTTTTATTTTGCAGCAGGTGAGCGGTAATCAAATCGATCATGGGTCCTTCTTGAATGAAATTTTACGCGCCAAATTGAAAAAGAATAAGAATGCTTTTTAATTCTTCAAAAGCATTTTTCTTTTTTTTCCAAATTGGCCAATTCCAAATTTTTCCAATTGTTTGTGCAGCAAAACCTACCATTTCCTGGTAAAACTCCGTGTTTTTAATCGAACAATTCATGAAATTTCCTTCAAAAAGCACTCGCGATCCGTTCGATTATCGCTACCCGGCGAAAAATGAAAGGGGGTGGCCACCCCGAAGGGGAAACCGCCCCAGGGGTGGAAATGGAAAATTTTCCAAAAGCTTGTTATATATTCATTTGTATAGAACCAGCGGGAAAAAAGTTTATAAGCAATTTCAAAATTATCGCAAAAAAATGTCATCCTATATCGTTTTCCATAAGAAACTATGAAAAATTTCAGTGCATTTCATGAAAAATATCTCCGAACACGAATGATTCAAAGTTTTGCGAGTGATCGTACATTGACGTTCTGAACCTACTCCCTGAATTTCGTACAATTCCTGAGAAAAAATGTTTGGCAACACTACTGCCTCAAGTGGTCATCGCTCGGAAGAAAAACTTGTGTCGTCGTAGCTTTGCCTTGCTAACATTTTTGCAAGAACTCGAAGCTCAATAGGTTAAAGTTTTTTGAGACTTTTAATCACTCGGGACCTGGCGTCGCTTCTTTCCTTTTTCTTTTGAACGAAACATCGCGGTAATCGCACGGCGTATATCGAATTAATCGAACAAAACGCGTTGATTGAAAAACCAGACGATTGGATGGAAATCGACGAGTGTTTCTGTCGCAGTCGAGATACATGGGATATTTGAGCATCCACATTGCCAGGATATACGTAGCGATGATGACCAGTAGGCGGAATAAAGGCATGCATTTAGACAATTGTGTGTGTATATATATATATATATATATATATATATATATATATATATATATATTAATACATATATAGGAACCGCGAGTGCGGTTCTCTACGTGTTTTCCGATAATTGGGATCTTCCCTCCTGTATTTCCTTTCCTCTCGTCTCACTCCCACTCTCATGCTCTGTACCTTGACAATATACCGTAGTCGTTCTTCCGTTTATACGAAATCAAAGGTCAGCGTTATTATATTCTCGATAACGATCGCGTAAAAACGAGAGATATCGTCGATGGTCGGTAAATGTAAATTGTCATGTCGTAATTGTTGTCCGCAGAGACTTTTTCTACACAGGACTCTTGGTAGCAACCTTTTTCCTTCTACGTTGCAAAAATAATTCGATATAATCGTTACAAAGCGTGAATTCCTCGACAGAAGGATAACTCTATTACATCATTTCGTTCCACACTCTTGAATTCGCGGTCATGACTACTTTTTTGAATTTTTCCTGTTCCATTTCTCTCGACTGTTAATAACGTCAATTGCGTAACGCTCGCCAAACAACGAATCGTTGAAAAAAAAAGTTATTTCGTAGAAAGATACGGAGAATTTTGCGGACATTAAAATTGTCTTCAAGATTTCAAATGTTGCCCCACCGCGGGTACATTTCTTCATTTCCTATATGTTGCAGTTGTCAAAAATGTTGTACAACGTGATTAACAATATTTCGTGTCTCCGTGAAATAGCAATCGTTAATCGTATCATGCTGCATTAATTTTATGATTAAACGCAAAATTGGATCCAATGACCGAAATTTTAATTGCCACGATACACGTGTAGATAAACATCCCAACCGTTATTTGAACAAGCGCGATGCGTAGCTGATCCCTGAAAACTTGATATCATATAGTTAAAACACATTTTTAGGCAAAAGCTGCTATTGCTGCGCAAAAGGCAATACGTCACTCGTCATGGCCATCAAATGAGGAAAATTATGTTATTGGTTGATACCCTCGTTTGAGACCATTGAAAACGTACGACATTGTTCTGTCATCCCGAAAGAATATCACGTGGCACGATGAATAATTCGTTCTTGTGATAATCAATAATGAAGAGAAGTTATTTCTCACACACGCAAACACTATTCAATAATGAAGAACCGAGCAGCTTATTCACACATGTGACAAAGCGTTCAACGCAAACGCCTCATTATTTAATAAGATTTATTTTATTTTATGACATATCGAGTTGATAACGATCTTCCCTGGTAACTATAAAGAGGAGTTACATGTAAATTCCGGCAGAACGTAGCACCGGCAATTCAAGAATCTAATGAAAATGGCGAAATGCCTTATCGATTTCACAATAATTTTCATCGCTTTGGCAAGTACATGACAAATATGACACTTTGGCATTGAAGTGTTGATCAACGTGTAGAAATAATTGGAAATTCGGTGTTTCCAGCACGTATGACATGATAAACACACATCAGATCACTTCATTTTTCTACTTGTACAGATGGCACATCCGCTAAAAGCGGTACCACCATCTTCGGAAGAATATCCGTCCTTCCGAACTTACTTTCGTGAATTCATCCGCCATCCGGTACTGACGTTCCAAAGCATGTACATAAGAGAGCTCGATTTCATACTTGGGTTTAAGCGCACGTACGATTGGTACGAACTAACGGGAACTGACGCGTTATTTGCCAATTTGGCGTACGCTGCTGACGCCATTAAACGACAAGCGCTGAAGGTATGACAGTCGTATGAAAATGTTATGCACAAAATATGTATGCTCGCTGCACTCAATTTGCCAGAAAGACGCGGAGGTGATTTCTATCATCGGTTCGGGACTAGAGAAAAACGAAACGACCGAGTGCAAAGAAATGTTTCTGATGTGGAAGAGAATTGCCATTAAACTGTGGGACTCTTATCATAAATGTCGCGCGGATGGAATGGCAAACGCCACAATGTACGAAGGACAATTACGCAAATCTGAGCACGTATTCCGCGATATTGCGAGATATCGAAATATGCTCCAAGGTTGTATCGATATGGACGAATTTTTTCTGAGTTACGGGCCCATTATTTGTACTCTCAGGGTGAGTGAAATTGCGCGGTGACGAGTGTCACCGCGCAATACCGTCTTTTGTCTCTAATAACAAAGTTTTTTCTTCTTTTTTCCTCAAAATTATGCCTACACCAATGACAAAATGCATCATAATATCGTCAATAATACAAACGAGGTCGTCAAAGTCAAGTGAATATCGTAGCTTCATTTTTTCCAAATGACGCGCATATTTTTCATTGCATATAATTATAGTCAGACCGAGGACAAATCCAACGAACCGAAACCATTGTCCTCGGTTTTTGAAAATTATCGAGATTACGACCCTTTATAATCTTTGAAGTGCCGTCAGAGGGGAGAGTCAATGTTTGATCGTTCGTCACACGCTCGTGTGTCAAAAAAAGTACGTCTAGCTTGACGCTGTTTCGACTCAAGTTTCGAATCATTCTGCTGTAGATAAAACACCGTAAATATGTCGAAAATTTCGTGACGTAATACTTTTTCGACAAAGAAATCCGAAGGTATTGGGAAATGTTCTTTGTCAATTTTCGGTAATTTTATATCAAAGTGAGGCTCCACAACCAGAGGGATAGGGGCATTTTTTGCGACCCAACATTGTTTAAGGAGGCGTTCAAATATCGATATTAGCCCGGGGGGGAGTAGTACTCTGACTCTTCAATTTTTAATAAAGCAAAAATGGCAGCGTTCAAACATAAAAATTCCGTAACTCGTGGAGTTAATAAAAAATGTCAATTCCTCCGACCGAATGTCATTAGTGGTGACATAATGAGGGCGTTCGTTGCAACGAAACATTTTTTGCATTAAAATTAAGCTGGAGCTTCGCTTTGATATACTTGCCTAATTTTCTTTAAATGTTAACGTTCATCGCCAGGTACAGGTTAGCTTGCTGTTGTTCCTCTTCCCCGCCGATACCGACATACGCACTTACATACAGGCTTCGAACTATCTGATCAAGCTTAAAAGAGAACTCGGCACTCACGAGCGATGCGTAGATACTCGCGAGGTATATGAATTCCACGAAAGAGCAAAAACCATCTTAATGGAGACAAAAAACTGTGTTGATAGAAATTCTGTAATTGCACATGACGTGTAGCCTAATGTACAGCACCGAAAATAAATAAAATGAAGGTTGGCAGTTTGAAAAAAATCTCCACAAAAAAAAATGACACACACAATCATGTACACCATTATACTTCAAAATTTCTTTTTGAATTACTTGGCGTCGAGATCTCTAGATACATGCGTTTATACCCAGTTATCTTTGGATATGCAACGAAGCACCGATACTCGCGTTTGAAGCCACATTTGTTCGAACATCGGAACCTTTGTAAATTATATCTTCAACACACGATAATAAAGTAACTGTTACCCGCGACTTTGTCCGCGTGGAATTGGTAGTTTTTTTTATGCCAAAAGAAGAAACGAAATATCAATACGAAAATGAATCATGGCAAGAAACCATACCCAATCTAATAACACAATCTTATCTAAAAATGGAAAACAAAATGACGATATGTTAGAAAAGTGCGTGGTGATTAAAAAGAAAATGGCGTATAAATATTTAATTTCGAACGAAGTTGCATCACGGTCAATCGTATTTTTTAAATATTTAGTAAGATAGTAACGATGGTATTTTTTCGGAACCACCCTTGACGAACGAGAGTACTCCGAATCCTGGTATGGGAAGTGTCAAAAAAAATTTTTTTCATACGCCCGTTTGGCACTTGGCCCGATCCTTCTGCTGTAACACGCCCTTTTGGCATTAGGGACGCGATATGCAAAGGAGTCGAAATAACCGTATGATGCCAGCACAAAGCACACACTAATTCTTTCCCTCGTACATGCTCTTTTCAATAGAGATAGAAAAAAAAACGTGTGTCACAAATGACTGGATATTCAAAAACCGTATGATGTATCGCTTTTGTTATCAAGGCAAATTATGATAACGGTCTTCCGCAGTTATAAAGAGTCGGTTCGTATGATTCTCATCAGACGATAGCGGCGTGAACTCAGAGAACTTTCAATAATGGCAAACTGCATGATCACGTTGGGAATTATGTTTATTGCTTCGGTAAGTACACGAAAGCCTATGAAATTCAGGCATTGAAATGTTTTGCAACAAATAGATATATATTTGGAAAAAAGATTAAAATCATAAGACCATCGATGAACCTTTCATTTGTTGTCTAGTATGAGTTTGATTTATTCTTGATGATCATCACTTAATCGAATCGACTTTTAGATGGTACGTCCGTTGGAAGCAATACCACCAGTGTCGTTGGAGAGATTAAAAACCATGCTAAGTTATTGCCGCGAATTCATTCTCCACCCATTGCGCACTTTTCAATCGTTGTACATAAGGGAATTAAATTACATACTCGAGATCAAACAGACTAATGATTGGCACGAATTATCGGGCACTGATGCGTTATTTGCTAATTTGACATCCGCCGCTGACGCCATAAGTCGTGAAATTCTGAAGGTATGACAGTCATGTGAAAGTTCAATCTACAAGTTACAGCATGTGTGATCGTTCCGTTGAATTTACCAGAAAGACGCGGAGCTGAATTCTACCGTCGGTTCGGACATAGACAAGAAAGAAACGGCCGAGTGCAAAGAAATGTTTCTAACGTGGAAGAGAATTGGTATCAAACTGTGGGATTCTTATCATGAATGTCGCGCGGATGGAATGGCAAACGCTACAATGTACGAAGGAAACTTACGCAGATCTGAGCACATATTCCGTGACCTCGAAAGTTTTCGGGATATGTTTCAAGATTGCATGGACATGGACGAGTTTTTTTTCGATTATGGATCCCTTGTATGCACACTTAGGGTAAGTGACGTATCAACAGACCGAGAAAGTACCTTCGTACCTTCGATATTTTAATGAGAAAATAGTAATTAATCGATAAAATTCGTATTATCGCATTTTCGGACGGAAATATTGGGTTTTCGATGAAATACCGGTGTGTTTCACCGAGATGGTTTTTGGCTAAACACACGCGCGCATCAGAAAGCAAACGGAATTTTGCCACGAAATTCGCACTTTTTTCACCGACCAATCGGGGGACAAATAAAACGACAACAATCGCGCGATATTTTTTCGATAAAGGATCAACTTCGGGACCCCATCAACTTTTTATCAGAAGGATCATGCTTATCATTAGGACATTATTTATTGCTTTTTTTCTACCGTCCTCGCTGGTTTTGCATTTCAGCTCTGCGATACTGTCATCTTTTTTTTATGATCTTAGCTTTGTTAGTTGAAGAAATAATGCCTACCCGCATAACATAGTAAATAAATAGTAATTCGAATAATTCGAAGCCTCGTATGTGGAGTATTTTTTTTTCAAAATCATTCTTTTCGGGCACCGAGCTCAAGTATCTCAAGTTCCTTGCATCTCTGTATTATTCACATCTGTTCACCATTTAACTTTCATTAATCGCAAGTATTCATAATCAGGTACAGTTCGAGTCAATTTTCTTCATCGTTTCCCTCGGTTCCGACATGGATACTTATGTGAACGCTTCAATGGATTTAATGAAGCTCAAAAAGGAAATTGGCAGTCACGAAAGATGCGTAGATATTCGCGAGATGGAAGACTTCTACGAGAGGGCAAAAACCATCATATTTGAGACGAAAAATTGTGTTTATAAATCAATAACCAACGTACCTAACGTCATACCGAATGTATAAAGTGGACAGTGAAAAAGCAGAATAAAGTTAAAAATAACTAAATAATCAAAGTAGAATACATCCTATTAAGAAGTGCACTCTTTCGTGGAAATTTTGTAAATTACATTGAAAAAATGGTAATAAATTAAAACGAAGATATACTGAATGTATTGTTGTTTTTTTTTTTCAAAAAAAGTACCGTAAAACATATGGATCGATAATGCTGAGATTCAATTTTTTTTCGTCAGAAAGCGAGTTTCGTACATGCTGCAGTATTAAAAAGCAATCGTTCCAATGGATCGAGTCGAATTGTCACTCAGGAGGCTGCATCACGTTTTAAAACGCGCAACTATGATTTATAAATCGATAACTTTCGATGAAAAAGGACATACGCGCGTTGACGTCGATTAAAAAAAAGCGATTCTCATCCCTCGTGACGCAAGTTGATTCACCCAACGTATGATTGAGGAAATTCGTATCCGTTATAAATGAACCGTTATACTTGCTGTCGCAATAAATTGTCGATTCGAGAGGCATTCGCAATTTAAAAACAATACAATGCGCACAGCCGCTCCCTAACAACTCGTGTTCCCAGCGAATACGTTTTTCGAGCAAAAGCAAGAGTCATGCAAACAAAAAATTCATTATCCATTATGATCGTTATCAAACACACATATTACCAGAAGCTGCTCGCGAATTATGGCAAGAAAATATACTCAAAAATGAATGTCTCACTTAATTATTCATAACAAAAGAATGGATTGTCGTTATAAAAAAATATCTAATCTGATAACAGAAAATTAAATTTAATATGGAAAGATAAAATAAAGTAACGGGAAGAAAAACGATTTGAAATACGAAATATTTTAACATAATTTTGGTTGAAAATAATTTTTGAGACATGTGATTTTTTTTAGTTTCATATCGTCCCCTGAGATTTAAAATCCGCAAGAATTTTGCAAATTCTAAATATAAGGGGAATGTTAACATGCCAGAACGCAAGGGGGCACGAGCAGTTAACAAAAGATGGCGTTCACTTTAGTATGGATTGATAATTGAAATCATAAGTTGCCGCTCGGCTATGTATGGATTTTTCAAAATTCTGCTTGTTGGTATGTCGAGACGAAGGGTATAAAGAATCATTTCTTCTTTCGGTAATTTATAATTAAGCCGCTATTTCACACATAATGTACGCCGCAATAGCAAATTTAATTCCTTATTCAAGTGTATAAAAAAAATATGCGCAATTTAATCTATCCGTTCCTTTTATTATGGTAATTTTCGCTATCGATTTTTGATATACCTATCGAAAAATGTTTCGAATAATATTCATCAAACTGCGTAGCATTATTGAACGCGACAGTTTGAAAAAATGCCTAATCCAGCAATCTTACTTTGCACCGCTCTGGTCGCTTCGGTAAGTCGCTGAAAGAATCTTAGACTATATGGACTCGAATTAAGTGTGAGCCCTACGAATTTTCAAAGCAAAGATGAAGCGAACTAAAACTACTCATGCCAAATTTAGTAAAATACCGTTAGAATTGCCGATTGTTGAGTAGAAAACGTAGTCACGAGAATACTTGCCATTATATTGCATTATGTATTAAAAGAACGTCATCATAACGAAAATCAATATTATTTCGTTTATAAGTGATTTCAAAATGATTATAGCGTAAACGAAATTCAATTGAAAAAGGACTTTAAAAATCAATCATTTTTAGACACCAACGATAGACGTAGTATACATGCGTTCAACACTGAATATTCTAGTTCTTCAAGTATACAGCAGGAATTTTGAATTGAAATTCCACGACCAGCCAAAATGACGGGTGTGCAAAATCTAGTGTCAATCGTCGATAAATAGAATCGTTGGGAAATTTAGTCGTGAAATGCGCGCAAGGAGATAAATACAGAAGATGGGGTTTGAAATTTCTAAACGAGTAACGATACTGCTTAATTTTGTTGACGTCCGGGATTACCGATTGTTAAGTAGAAAACGTAGTTATGCATTCTCTTGCCATTATTGCATTATGCATTAAAAGAACCTCATCATAACGAAAATCAATATCATTTCGTTTATAAATGATTTTAAGATAATTATAGGGCGAACAAAATTCAGTTGAAGAATGACTTCAAAAATCAATAATATTTAAACGCCGACTATAGATCTTTAACACTAAATATTCCAGCTCTTTAAGTATACCTATTTTATACAGCAGGAATTTTGAATTGAAATTCCACGACCAGCCAAAATGACGGGTGCTGTGCTAAATCTAGTGTCAATCTTCGATAAATAGAGTCGAGTAACAATACTGTTTAATTTTGTTGACGTCCGAATTACCGATTGTCAAGTAGAAAACTTATATAGTTATGAGAATGCTTGCCGTTAATGCATTATGTATTAGAAGAACGTCATAACCAAAATCAATATCATTTCGTTTATAAATGATTTTGAAATAATTGCAGCTCGAACGAAATTCCGTTGAAAAACGATTTTAAAAGTCAATGATACTTAGGCGTCACGAAATCCGTAAAGAAATAAATACAGAAGATGGGACTCGAAATTTCTAAACGAATAACGCAGTATTGCTAGATTTTGTTAATCCCGTTCATCAGTTGTCCTAATTTATTTGAAGATGATTCATCGGTTCGAAGCGATACCGCCGTTATCGGAGCTCGGAACGAGCCTGTTAATTAATGGCATCGAATTCATCCTTCATCCGGTGCGGTCGATCCAGTTGTTGTTCCTTCAGGAGCTCGACAACATTCTCAGCTTCAAATACAGAAATGATGCGCACTTCGCGAGGGGAACGCGCGAGTTATTCGCAAATTTAATATCCACCGCTCGCGCCATTCGTCAAGAAGTTCAAAATGTACGACGGCCATGTACGCAAACTCCGTTCGCAAAATATCTATACTAATTGTTGCACGCAATCAATCAGAAAGACGCGCTGGTGATTTCTGCTATCGGTTCCGACTTGGAGAAAAACGAAGCCGCCGATTGCAAAGAAATGTATCTAATGTGGAGGAAAATTGGCATTGAACTTTGGGACTCGTACATTAAATGTCACGCGGATGGAATGTCGAATGCTACAACGTATGAAGAAATAATACGTGGAACGGAGCACGTAACCCGTGGCGTCGAAAAATATCGAAATATGCTCGTAAATTGTATTAACATGGACGAATTTGTACTCAGTTACGGGCCCATTGTTTGCACACTCCGGGTAAGTGATGTATAGACTGATAAAAATAAGATCGTCGTACGGGACCAGGTGTTTTCAGACTCAACAAAATTGCGCTTTACAAAATTGTAATTTAAAATGACGAAAGTACGGAATTTTGACGTTTCCACATATACTTTACTGTTATTTTCATCCGTAAATGTAATATAATAATACCCATACCCTAATGAATAGCATTATCCCACATTTAAATCATTTATTCGGAAGTTGTCGAACTTTTCGTTGACGTTTTTTTGTCAATTTTATTTGGTCGTTGATCGTAAAATTGTTTCTTTCGTCGCTGTAGGTACAGGTTGAATTGGCATTTTTCGGCATTGCGGCTCATTACAACCTCATCGATTACCTGCAGGCTTCGGTTGATTTAGAAAACTTGAGTGAACAAATCAGCAGCCACGAAGGCTGCGTAAATACCACCCAGATGAGCGATTTTCGGAAAAGGGCAAAAACCATCATGTTCGAGACTAAAAACTGCTTGGATAGAATGACTGCAAATGCTACCGCGGCGTAGAGGCGAAGAAGGTGAAATACACGGACTTATGATTTCATGATGATTACCGCCATAATATTATACATCGATACAAAATCGTATATCACCGTTACGCATCGATTTTTTTGTCGAAACAGTGGGAACCTCTCTCAGACCTGCGATAGATGATTAACGCAACCCATACTAAAATAATTAAAAATAACTAAAACTCAAATAATTAAAACTTCTTGTATAAATAATAAATATATTATACCATAATATAACAGCCACACAAAGTTGTGAAAATTTTCGCATATTCGCTTGTAAACTAACTTTCTGCTGTGACTGTCGTGAAACAAGTGCGTTAGTACGATCGTTATACAACGTATGGTCTATATATATTTAGTACGTCGTAATTGACGTCGTAATACGTCTAAAAATGTATTACAATTTCTATTATTTCGACTGTTCAAATACCGTTTCGAAAATTCAATATTAATCAGTCAGTATCAATGCTGAACATTTTTTTGAAATATGTATCTACCTTCGCTGTTACCATGCTTTCCTGCTCCCACAATGGCATCGACGAGAATCATAGCGGGTCTATAAAAACACATATCAAATGATTTTCAACCCACTTCAGTTGACGAAAGAAACGAACAAGGATGAAGAATTTCGTAAGCGCTCTTTGCATCATTGTCGTTGCATCTGTAAGTGCATAAAACAACCACAGACGTCTGTCGGTTTTAACATTGTCTTCGATACATAAAAATATTCAAAGACCCAGTGAAAGGGTTATGAAATAATCAACCTGAAATGTCGTTTAATTTTGTTTGAATCTGTCGTCAGATGGTGGATACCACGGGGGCTAATGATCCATCGTCAATGACGCTTACGAGCACTCAATCTCATTGGTTGCGTCATATCTACAGTCCGTCGCGGCTGCTACACCATTTTTGTATATTCGTACACGGTTACCTTCACCGCATTGTGAATCCAAATAAAACATTGAATATCTCGGCAACTGGACCAGTATTTGCAAAATTAGCATCAATTGCTAACGTTATTCGTAATGAAATACGAAAGGCATGACGATCATATGGATATTCAATCCACGAATTATGATATATGTGTTTTTATTGTATTTGTTTAATATCACAGAAAGACAGAGCGGTTACATCAACCTTCGGTCCGGACTTGGAGAAAAAAGAAGCAGCCATGTGCAAAGAGATATTTCTATCGTGGAAAAAACTGGGGGATTATCTGTTGGACTCATTTTCAGAATGCCGCAAGGAAGGAATGTCAATTGCCAAATTATATCAGGAGAAAATACGCCAAACTGAACCTGCGGTCCGTCAGCTGCAACAATGTTGGAATATGATTGAAGTTTCGTTAACTGTAAGTGAACTATTGTGCGATAAAGTGATAAGAGATTGTTGGTAACGCATTTTAGCGCACAATTATAAAACTGATGAATCGACAGCAACAATTATGCTGAAATTTGCATCGTTAGAATGCAACAAAACGTACGAATATTCTTTTTTATTATTGCCAGCATTAGGCGATATTATGGCGAATATTTTTGCGATTTGAAAAATTGGAAAATTTCATAGTATTGTTGAGTTTCGTGATGCAGACTTCAACAATAAATCGCTGTTGACGATAAATATATCGAGAGGTCGATAACAAGTTCCATTCCTGGATCCTGGTGCTGTTTTTGGGGTTTTTTTGGGTTGGATTTCCAAGCAATTTTCTTTCATCGTAAATATTCACCACCACAGGCATGTTTAACATGTTCCCGGATTGCGATAAGGCACCTCAACACTTCATTCGAGTATATGAACTCTGTGGACAATCTGCGAAAGCTTCTGAGGGAAATCGGTAATCATGAGCGACCAAGGGTAACCGAATTCTTCGCAAGTGGCCAAAACGTCATATCGGAGATAAAAGCATGTCTGAATGATGTTTGAAATGATGCAAATAAAAACAGCGTATTTTTTGGTCGAGTGGAGAGTGCATTGTCGAAACATGTAACCGTTCAATAAAAACCCCACCCCTATGCGTTTCTCTCTCATTTATTACCGAGCCAATAACAACATCATTCGCGGAGCAGTACAACATAAACTTTACCGAATTACCGCCTGACTCAATCGATATACCTTGTAAGTTTAATCTGAAAAATATTTTGTAAAAATCAAAACGATCGAAACGTCGTTGTTACGAAGGTGTAAATTTACTTGTCCCAAGCGGATTTTGGAACCTAAGCCGTCCCGAGGAATGAATTTAAGTAAATCGATATAATTTTCAAAAAAAAAAGAGCGTTAAAGAATTTTATTATACATCGATAGCTGAAATATGTATTTTTGATCTTCTACAGCGATGTACAATATAATTTCGATCCAAGCCTTTATCTATTCCAATTCAGTGGCTTTATTCGGTCGATATGATGTACGATCAAGGGGAAACAGTGAGCGAACGACGGCGATTCCAGCTGTCATGGTAATTAGACAGTTTCGAGGCAAACAACGATTTGAACAAGTGCGCAGAGAAACGCTGGTATACACATTGTTTTAAGTACAAATATATGTGAAACCAGCCATCAACGTCGATACATAGAATTGCTCAAATTTGCCGGTGACGCATTTCAATCTATGATACGCTTCGTTCTGTTCGGCCTGTTCAAACGTTAGCACTGTAAGATCGCGCAGTAAGGAAAACATTCTTTCGAGGGGAACAAAAGATGATCCAGTTTTTCAAGAAAATACGTGGATACCGTATCGTAACGTGTATATAAAGATGCTTCAAACATTTTTTTACCGTAGTATAAAACGAACCTTCCCCGAGAGAGTTGCAACAATGACGAACTTTCAAATCGCCCTTTGCGCCATTCTCGTCGTCTCAGTAAGTGCACGAAGCGATCCAATATTACGGCTTTACAACGATATAAACATAATAATCTAAAATCTAAACATTCTGTGTTTCATCAGATGTAATTTTTTCGAGAAAAAAAAGAAACATCAGTGTCGGAAAGATATCGAGAAATATTTCGAATATTTGATTAGACGTTTAGACATTTTGTTTTTTTTTTGTTATTCGAGTATTCGCTCGTTTCATTTTTTCCGATAATCAGTTGGTTCGAATAACTTTCAGATGGCAAATCCGCTAATAGCGCACGGATCGTCATCGACGACATCAGCCAGCAAGCAAATTGCTTGGTGGGAATATATATTTTCTCCGGTAGTTTCGCTACAAAATTATCTTAACAATAAAGTGGAGATCATAGTCGATCTTGGAAGAGAAAGTAATGAAGAAGCGGTAGCGGAGAATCATAAGATATTCCAACGATTAACATCCGTCGCTATCGAAATTCGTAAAGAACTCGATGAGGTATGAACATCACGAGAGAAATCAATCGAGAATAATATAAATACATCCACTTTATTTTAATCGACAGAAAAACAAGGAAATCATGTCAGCTGTCGGTTCGGTCTTGGACACGGAAAAAATGGCTCCGTGCAAGAAACTTTACAAATTCTGGTGGGATATGGGTAATTATCTGGCGGAAAAATTTATCGAGTGTCGTAAAAATAAAGAGCCCGAAGTCCAAGAAGTCACGGAAAGATTGCAAAGCTCCCAGCACATACACCTCGATGCCAACCGCTATCGAACTATGCTCGAATCGTGTACAAACACTGAAGGATTTTTATCCGGTCCTAGAGCGTTTCTGTGTACACTAAACGTGAGTTAAATATCGTCTGATAGAAAAACAATATTCTTGCGTCAATTACTCATTACGTAATACCTCCATTTTGTTACTTCTATCTTTTCCTCCTCGAGCTCTCTTATTCCATTCGATTGCTAAATTTCAACAAAATGATATTTTGAATGTGTGCACTATGAACGTACGTATGTTTACATATGTTTATTTATTCGTTATATATATTCATATATGTAAACATAAACATACACAGGGAATGTTATGGGTGCCCACCCTTGAATATCGCTCCCCGTGAAGATAGTCAGACCGGTGGTGGGTGATTTTTGAACGAAATTTATGAACTTTTTGACAAAAAATACAGCGTTTATCAGAGATTGATACGTTTTACCGAAAAAAAAAAGGCCAAAAATATATATTTTTCTCCGTTTATGTGGATATGTCTTATGTCAAGGTGTACTTCCACTTGATTATGATCCTGAAAAGCTATCGATCCCAGTTTGACTTCAAACAATTAAAGGTCAATTTCGAATTAAAAACATTCATTGATGAATGACTCTTCGTTTCTCAATGGCGTTTTTACCTTTTGTATTATCCAGCATGCTTCCTTTTGATCGAAAAAAAAATACTTTTCAATGAAAGCTACTAATTTCATTGCTTGGCGTACATTTTTCGCTTTTTTTAAGTTTTAAATATCATCGAACGTACTACAAAGCGCTTCTACTTCAAAATTTGTGTCATCCATTGAAATTACATCGGCTACTTGCATAAATTACAAAACGTCATGCAAAGTCATATAAATGTGAAATTAACGGAAATCCCGATAAAAATGAAGATGATATGGAATTATTGCATCGATATGAGCTTTCTGTCAGCTGTTTATCGTTCATCGTTGTCGACATTTATTCTCAGGTATACGTCAGATGGTTTTTCTTCTCCCGTTCAAACCGCTCCGAGATGGACTCGTATGTGGAGACTTCGATGGATCTACGAAAGCTTCGAGACGAACTCCGCACCGGTGAGGCATGTGTAAACACTCTCGGGGAAAAGGACTTCCGACAAAGCGCAAAAACTATCGTACAAAACACTAGGAATTGTGTTGTTAAACACAGTGCGTCAGCACACGAACAGCCAAATGTATAAAGTACTAAGGATCATGTACAATGTACCGATATGTATAAATGTTGCAAGATGTTTGGGCAAAATTATCGGAATAAAATAATTTGAAAAAAAAAATTCTATAGCATCGTGCCTTCGTCTAACGTTTCCTAGCCAGTCCTCGTCGTATGGCCATTTTCGATTTTTACAAGAATCGCAAGAACACGAAAAGTTTATTATGGGTTTGTTCGCAACATACCTAGACTTGTATGAAAGATGAACATTGAAAATGATACGTACATCCGCATGACGTGTAAAGTCAACAATTTTGTCCAACATTTGGCTCACGATGTTGAATTTCTTCATCCGGAATCGGTATTTTTTCGCTATCGTTGTCAAATTAGAGTATTCGAGTGGAGTTTGGCCGAGTCCACGAGCGATCCATAACACAAATTCGTACGACCCCCATTAAATTGTTAAATCAATGATAAAAATGATTTATTATGTATTTATTTATTTTTGAAATATAAAAAATTGTTTAAATTCTTCGATCGTCTCGATGCAAGGTGGTCTAAAATAAAAAATAAGAACGAAACTGTGTGTTGAGCAAAAATGGTTCATTCGTTTGTCGCGGCACACCTGAACAAACTCAAGTTTCATGAAAACATTTATTGCACAATGTCGGAAAGGAGGTCGCTTAGGAAATTGGATTTATCAAGGGCGTCCCCTTAACGGTGTTCAAAAAAAATGTCGAGAAAATGTATACTCTAAAAAGAGACAAATGCGACAACGACGTTCTTTAAAAGTGCGCTCTTTGTCGTTCCAAAAAGAACTAAACGGAGATAACTCATCGAATGACATTAATTTATTTACTGAATTTACCAATTTTCCCAGTTACCAAGATCGGTTGCCAAGTAACTCACTCGCAGAACTCGAAATACACAAAGTGATCCACAATACGTGGATCAATTTTTGGCCTGAAGGAACATTAAAAAATAATGAAAAATATACATTTTTTTGCAATTGACGCGTTTGTTGAAAAACAAAAACATTTCACGAGTTATTCGATCACATTGACTATTTTCAATTATATAATTTGATTTATTAATGTTTCAAGAACACTCAAGCTTCAAGCTGATCTCGCTCACCAAAGGTCCAAGGATGAAACTGCATGAAAAACAAAAATTGTATTCGTTGCTCGTTGGCCGCGATAATAACTATGATTATCGTAATGTGGACAATAAGGAAAGGCAACGGTTGTACCCTTATCAGCATGTTTTTCATCTACAGACGAACATATGGCGGCTTCGATTATAAATTTACCAATTTTATACGCATTCTCTTGTGGATAAAGTCTCCTTAGCGATACCATAGTCACGTTCTCCGATATCTATAAAAGACGCCGTCTCGAATAATTTTCCATCACACCGTAGCAACGTCGGTGCGAGAAACTCGTATCAAAAATGACAAACTCAATCATCATCCGCTGCATCATTTTCATCGTCTCGGTAAGTCCATAAAACAACCTTACGCGCATGGCTTTAAGATGATCATCGATAAAAATATTCGATAATTCAGCCACGACGTACTTTGAAATATCAGAAAATCGTCTTGCCACTTTGATCGCTTTTGAACGATTTTCCTTCATCTACAATCATTCCGTTCGGTACTTTTTAGGCGCAGGCATTGAATACGGAAGAATTGTCATCGACGAGGCGATCGATGAGCATGGCAGCCCTGTCTGCTTCTATGAATTATCTCGATTTCGTTATCGACGTTAAGGAGAGGAATGATAAAATCGATATAATGAATACTGAAGAATTACTCGAAGAGATAGCGTCGGCTGCTGATGCCATTCATCAGGAAATGATGGAAGTACGAATGTCATGTCATAAATAAAATCAATATCATATGTTTATTTGCTGCATCCTATTTCATAGAAAGACCTGGACATTCTGCCCATTCGTTCGGACTTGGAGAAAAAAGAAATGGCCGATTGCGAGAAGAATTTTCTGGACTGGAGAACAGTCGGTAATCAACTTTGGACATTGTATACTGAATGTCGATATAAAAATTCAAAGAGATTGGCGGATGCGGCGATCTATACGGAAATATTGAACGAACACGACCCTACTTTCGTCACCCTTAAACAATATCGGGAAATTCTCGGAACATGTTTTCGCGGCAAAGACACTTCTCCCGAACCGCAATCTCGCAATTGCGATAAGGCAAGTAATGAACGAATAATAATAATAATAATAATAAATAATATTTAAAAAAAAAAATAATAATAATAAATAAATACCGCCGAAACTAAACGGTCAAAATTATAGACATAATTCTAAAAACTTCGTTA
This sequence comes from Heteropelma amictum, assembly GCA_959613375.1. Classification (NCBI taxonomy): domain Eukaryota; kingdom Metazoa; phylum Arthropoda; class Insecta; order Hymenoptera; family Ichneumonidae; genus Heteropelma; species Heteropelma amictum. Next base: position 9,952,694 of record OY390726.1, on the reverse strand, counting down.
TATATTAGTTTATACTTTAAAAACGGCGGGAAAAACTCTCGACAACAGTTGCAAAATTATCGCAGAAAATAAGTAGTGAATCTTTTATCTCGAACATCGCTTCACTCACGCAAAAGATTTTTTTTTCAGGCATTTGAAGGGCTACAATTTGTCGAAAGCATCCGTCTCGATTTGAACAAGTACTTGGAAGCTTCGGCTAAACGGGAACAGGTTAGAAGAGAAATCAGGAGCGTGGAAAAATGCGCTAATGCTGTCGACGTGCATAACTTTTACGAAAAAGGCAAAAGCATCGTATCCGAGACCGCAAATTGCATCAGCAAAAAACGTCGCACGAGTCATCATAGTATATAGTCGGATATTATTTGCAATGCATGTGACAAACAAATTTTACGAGCATGTAAAAAATCACCGAAATAAAAATAAATTGGTGCGATTATAAATTGATCGTCTTTTGTATTCGAACGCACAGTAATTCCTATCCCCGCAGTCAAAATCGTGGAGAATTTTAACACACAGGTCGCGAGAATTTTAGGGTATACTACTACCACCAACCGACTTGAGACAAAAAGACCTATAATTTTGAGGAAATGTGAAATGTGTTTTGAGGACATTTTGAACACGTCTGGCAAAGACAAACTTCCGTTATAAATCACATATGTGTGTAAAAAAAATGCCGAGACAAATATGAATTAAAAACAATGAAAAGATAAATGAAGAATTTACAATTATGATGAAAAAGTTCAGAGATCATAAACGAAAGACTGGGCTACATACTTCTTTTTCACCTGTTTTATAATATATAATATATAATATATATAAGCACTGTTATATAAGATGCCACTTGCTGTGTTTATAAAATCAGTTGCTCAAATAATTCCAGTTGGCAAAACAAAAAAAGTCCTCCGTGCTAACCGACGTGAGTGAAAATATGGATTTGCACAAGTGGGCAAGTATTTTTGACATTTTTATCTACCCTCTCGCTCGTAATGGCAAGCCCCGAAATTACGCTGCAAAACATATATAAAGGCATCTTGCGAAAAATGTCCACCAAATTGTCGAGGCGTCAAGCGTAAGAGACTAACGAAGATGACAAGGTTCGCGATTGCTATTTGCCTTATTCTCGCCGTTTCGGTAAGTGCATGAAACAGCATTCTCACGCTGTTCATACGGCGAAATAAAATATTCAATAGATCGATCAGATCGACGAAAATCGATATGATTACTCGTTACACTGGAATATAATGTCGCGCTCATCGGCGTTCCTATTTTCTTTGGACTTTCAGATAGCGGACGCTCCAGAAACGACACCTCCATTATTGGAGGGAATTTATGCTTAATCCACTGCAGTCGTTCCAAAATTTGATGAAATACCAACTCGACTCGATGCTCAACGTTAAAAACAGAAATTATAAGATCAAATTAACGGAAACTGATGAAGTATTTGCCAAGGTTGTGTCCGCTGCTGGCAAGATTCGTCGACAGCTCGAAAACGTACAGTACACAGTCACATGTTTCTCGTGGGAAAATTCGCTAAACGAATTATTCATAATATAAAATCTTAACGCAGGCAGCCATAGCCGTGAATTCTACTTTAGGCGCGGATTTGACAAAAAAAAATGGCCAATTGCAAACAGATATTTATCGACTGGAACAACTTGGGTGATGCACTGTGGAAACTGTACTCTCAGTGTCGTACGGATGGGATGACGAAGGCCTCATTATACAAGGAATCATTGCGCAGAACTGAGCACATATTCACCGATATCGGGGAACATCGGAATACGCTCGAAACGTGTATTAATATGAATGGAGTTTCATCCAGTACCAGCGCAGCTGGATGCACATTGTGGGTAGGTTAAATATCGACTGATAAAAAAGTAAAAATCTGTACTCGTTCCTCGGTGGGGTTTTCAACCTTCATAAAATGCTAAAACGCGACATTGGGCACACGGGATTTGTTTATATATGAATATTACAACGCTTCGACGTTCGATATTTTTCACTTTCTACAGCCATAAATGAATTTTCATTCGTCATTAATATTCATGATTATAGGTATCGACAAAGTTGCTGTTTTTCTACATCGCTGATCACACGAAAATTTTCACCTATATGGACGCCTCGACGAATCTAGAAGAGCTGAAAAAGGGTCTGAGCACCGGTGATCGATGCATCAACACTCTAGGAGAGATAGATTTCTACAATAAAGCTAGAACTCTTGAATCCGACATTGAACGTTGCGTCAAAGTAGTTGGATCAAATGGACTATAATTAAAATCAGGCATGGGAGCGGTTTACGGTTTTTTTATTCGTCGAAAAGTGCCGTTTTACTGTCGAGCGCGGTGCGTAGTTTTAATCATTAAAAATTTCTTCATATCAATCGGCGTCGAGACGCTACAGCGTCTGTATAACTGCGTCGCACATTTGTTGCGATATGAGCCGATTTTCATCGATTTTGACAACCGCCAGAAAGGTACGAAAATCGGTATTATAACTGATTGATTAATTAACAATTAATGGTAGATTAATGCAATTCGATTAAAGATTTCAGCGTGTTAATGAATTATTAGAATTTCTTTTGCAATATAATTTGAGCTTATATAGTATATTGACAAACAAGAACGATTGTCATAGATTGTTCAATAACTGACGTGACACATTACCCCTTCGGGTGATGTAACTCTTACAATGTCTCGTTCTGTTCTTGTTTTTCGTGAGAAATATAATGACCTAGTTTGACAGCTGTCTTTTACCGAATTGGGTTTGAGATCGTGTATTGAGTATTCAGATAACATTTGAATTTTCTTATTGGTAGGGAGATTGTATTTATCGACTGTGTACGATGTTTACTTACATATATAGATCGTTCACTGCGTAATATATAACAAATATCACAGACTCTGATACTCGTCAAAGCGCAGAGACGTAAGAACCCCAGAATGTTTTTATCGTCTCGTACGAAATAAAAAAATCCATTTATATCCATTTACATCCATTACATGAGAATGTTAAAAAAATGTATGTACATGTTGGAGGTCCTTCGAGGGGTTGAAATTTGTTAAATATTAACAAATGGAACACCGACAATGACAGGTGCGCGGTATAGTCGTGTGGTTCCGGTGGTTACGCGAGTTGCAGTAATGAGCGCTGCGAATATTAGGATTGGTGGCCTGTATAACAACCTAAAACTGGCCTGTGAACATTAATATATTTTATTTATAATTTTACTATTGAATTGTTGGTCGTTTGTTGGTGATTGTTGGCTTAAGAATATTGTTTTTTGGTTTTCATTAATATTGCAAAGTTAAAAACAAATTCGGATGAGACACAATGTTGGCCTCCACTTGTATAATACAGAATTAATTTCGTTATCAATTTTGCTCGTCCGGCCTCTGAATAAGGAGATCAGTGAGGTTTAAACTCAGCCTCGCCAGGCTCGTAATGTCATTCGGAAATTGCCGAGTGCTAATTCGGAAATTTCTCGTAACGAAAGACTCGTAACTACAGATTATGCGGATCGATCTGCAATATTCGTGACGTAATTTCGAGTAAAAAAGTCCTTCACCATTTTTTGATATCGCGCACCTCGTCTCATCGGTCGCCTCTGATTGGCCCATCTTTAAAAATAAATGACAATTCAGAGGTGCATGATATCAAAAAATGGTAAAGGACTTTTCTACTCAAAATTGCGTCACGAATCTTCCCTCACGGTATTGCAGATCCTTCGTGGGACACCCTGTATATACCGAAGAAAAATGTAAAAATTCCTATTTGATGCAATACGTCCATGTTCGTTTTTCACGAGGCACACCGGAATTGTTCGATTTTAAATTATTTGGGCGATAAACTCTATCGCGCTATTTTTGTCAAACTGTCTTCCGATGTAAGGACGACAATCATATTGATCATGGGTATATCACTTTCCACATGTCGGCAGTATTTCGACGATATTCTAATTTCAGTCATTTCGTACTCAAACACGTACTCGTACGACGAATAAAAAGAAGTTAATTGTACGAAGAACGCCTGTTCATTGACGTAAAACAACAACGTCATCTCCAAAATTATCTCTGATCTATTGAAAAATGAAAAAAAAATGCATAAAACGTAGAAATTTCGTTGTTTGTTTCTGCTATCATATATCGACGCATAGAATTTAATTAATATTAATTTCGATAACGCTTATTCAGAGTCATTTATCAATTTTCCAATTATATATCCTCGATGCTCTGGAGCAGAAAAAAAAATTATCATCGATCAACCAATATGGAATTTGCGTATGTAGCTCCTGTAATAATCGAAACGAAAAATGTGCAGACACATTTTAATCCGATGTATCTGCAACGAGCTGTTAATTATTTTGAGCCAATCAGACGCGAGCAGGCGATGACTAGGTGCGTGTAATAAATTTGCAGCGCGTGCAAATACGAGGTGTGAAACTCGGATATCGCTCAATTTGTCGAAAAGTTTTTCGAATTCAGTCCGCTCATCATTGCGTGTGTATAGCTTTGATTTGAAAAATTCATATCAAAACAAGAGTTCGAAAGGAGAAACATTTTTTTAATTCCCCTTCTATTTTGAAAAATTGAACGAACTGCTTGGAAACAAAGAAAACATTTCCTGAACATGCGTTGGGAAATTGGAGTTTCGAAGAATTTTTCATTAGCCGTTCATTCATTAATAGTTTAACGATTGACGACTAATGACCTTGGCATTATATATAGACTAATTGTTGCTGTTTAACGATACGATGTTAACAAAACTTGGCTTTGGAAAAAATATTCGTTTAACCGTTTTTACGACGTAATGGTTTAAATATTCTCTCGGCTTTGAAAATACATAAAAAATATCAAGCAATATCTGAGCAAAATATATTTACGTAGATGATACTGTCTGCTGAGCACAAAAATTAGTCGAATTTATTTAGATGTGAAAAAAATCAACTTGAACGAAATTTCGAAAAAATCATTCAACATTTTGATTTTTACTATTTTACTTTTGACACTGTAATATTACCATTGAGACTATTTTTACTGCTTCTACGTCGATCAATTTATTTATTCGATCGTTTTCCTCTCTGGCTTCGTTCTCTTTTCCTCCCGTTTTCAAATTTACCCCCCCCCCCCCCCCCTCTCGACACGAAGTATCCGAGGAAGCTTCGTTTGCTGCTCGCACGTAAAAGAAAAAAAGCACCATCGCAAATTCGAAAATTCGACATTTTTCCCGTTGTAAACGCGTTACGCGTGCGTCTGAAAAAAATGTCACCCCCAGACGCGAAAAAAATATACCGCAAAGGCTGTTTCATCGATACTATATTATTATTTATCGTTACGCGTGTCTAAAAAAAAATAAAAGGAAAATACGCGGAGATCTTAAAGAACCTAGTACCCGACATACTATATGTTTTCGAACTTTTTAACGAAAATATTGAACAAATGACGCAAGGGTGATCGAAATAAGGGAATACCGAAAGAACACGAGTGGGTACGATCGATCGAAAATTGCAAAAAAAAACACTCCGCAGACCGTATGACGTACAAAAACAATTGTCGTCAAAGTTCAACAGTCGGCGCAGCTGAAAATACATGGAATGGTTATAGTTAGACTTTTTTGATCGTGCTCCACTTGTTTTTATACCGGCGTGGGGATCACGTCGTTATACGTGTATTACCAACGATATAATAAAGCATGTATGAGCGTGTCGTCTATGAGGTAAAGTTAAGCGAAATGTGCTTATCAACGTAAGTCCAAATATACATTTGCACAAGTGGCTGTGTATTTCTTAAATTTTTATCTATCGCGTTCAGCTCATCATAGCGAGTCAGCCGACGACGTACTAAAACGTATATAAAGAGATCTCACGAAATCCTCGCCATATTGTGAAGGTATAATTACCGTGAATAACTAACGAAAATGACGAAGTTCGCGATCACCCTGTGCATCGCCCTCGCCCTTTCGGTAAGCGTTTCAAACAATCTCGCACGAATGTTAAATGTTTTCCAGCAAACATGTGAGGAAAAAAAAGGACATCTACCCCGAGTTTCATACAGTTACGAAACATTTTCACAAAACACCTTCGACGTAGATCCTCATCGATCGACGTGCACTCCGTTATACGAAATCATATCGATCCTCTACACATTTGCATTTTAAATTAATCGTGCACCGAAACATTTTAAATAAACACTCAGTTACACTATTTTTAAATTATATCAGACCCAATATCAGCCGGAATTATCCGGCTGATATTGGGTCTGACATCGAATTTTCGAAATCGTAGTGATTTTTTTTCGTATTTTTAATTCCAACCATTGTACATTTGGCGATTCAGCACCGCAGCTCTTCAAACTCAATGTTCCTTTTCATTAGAGCGATAAATAAATTTAAAATCGTATTCTCTTCGTTCTTTTCTCGCTAATAATTAACCTAATTTCAACCTAATTTCAGACAGGGCTTTCGCAAGCCAAGCAACCATCGACTTCTGTGGCGCAAAGAAACACGATTTCTTTGTGGACAAGGATCCGGCACCCTATACTGTCTATACAAAACTCACTTAAGATGAAACTCGATGACATACTCGCCTCTAGAAGAACCAACGGTGAAACTTCACGTGAAACACAAATATTATGTGACCAATTGCAGATCACTATTAACGATATTAACAGATTGGTTCAAGAGGTAATCCGTTACTGGACAATTTTGTACATACGAATAACTCTGTCGCTGCGGTACATGCGTATACATGTATAATATAATTAGCGTGTACCGAATATTTTGTTCAATGCAAATTTAAATGCCCGCAGAAAGAATCAACGTTGAAACTTCAGTCCATAATGGACGTACTACCGCCGGGAAAAACAGAAGTGTGCGTAGCTATATTTTCCAACTGGAAGGATCAGGGAAGTCGTTTGGCGAACCAATTTTCCACATGTTTTAACGGTGCAATTACAGCAATGCAAAGCTATGAGAGGACTCTGCTCGACGTCCAGGAAATATTTCCCAAAGTCGCAGATTATCGAAATGAGATTGAAGATTGTTCAGCAGTTACGGGACTTGCATCCTTCCCGAAATCCTTGGGATGTACATTGTGGGTGAGTAAAACATAATTATTACATAAAATGACGGCAAACAATACGAGAACTTTGAGCGCACGATCAAATTGGATAAATCTGAGGAAAAAAGTAGCATCAATACGGAAGGTGCAAAGGGATATTAATTTAAAGAAACAACAGTATCGGAATAGATCGAACGTATTTTGAAAAATACCTCGAATATTTTTTTTCTTTTCTGCGGCGTGTAATCGTCGGATTGTTTTGAAATTTGGCGTTTTTTTTTCAAATTTCTTCAGAATTGTACGTGTAAAGTCGGACATTCAATGGGACAAAATAGCTCATGACTAATGCGAAACAAAATATTTCGAGAAAATGTATCGTCAAATTATCGAAAAATTATCTCATCGTCAAAAGAAGATGAGGTTCCTGAATATTTACCTAACAATTTTTTTTCAAAAAGTGTGTCGAAAACTTCTTTGAACATCGATTTTAGTAGAATTGACAATAAGTACATCGAACTTTCACTTCTCCCAATTTTGTTTACAGTTGTACGAAAAATAAAGAAATATTATTTATATCACGTGCAATTAAGGTGGGGATATCATTGTGATAATTGAAACCTTGATTTATTCTCTTCACTTTGACGTTAAATTTAATCTCCTATATTCGTCACCAGATTTATTTCAAATGGACTTTCTTCGCTGCTGACTTCCCGGCCAGGATGGCGTTATCTGTAGGAGCTCGCGAGGATTTGGAACGTCGTAATTATGAAATGAACAATCTCGAAGAGTGCAACGTAGAGTCCGAGGCTGTAAAAGGATTTTTCAGTGCTGGAAATGACATCCAAACACGCACTCATGATTGCATTATAAAAGAATGGTCCAAGAGTCTGAAATCAAATTGATGATTTACTCGATCAACTGACAAAATTCTGGAGACTCAATTAATTCTCTACGATAAATAAATAGGAAAATGTGTCGATTGAAAGGAGGGATTTATTAAAATAAATTCATGAAAAATATCATATTTCCTATAATACCATCGTCTTTTTAACCTTGACCTTCACTTGGGGACCTTTCCACAAGCGTCCTTGGGGACCTTCACGTCCAGTCCGCATCAAGGCCAATCAGCTATGCTAAAAGTGGTGACTGCGCGAAAGAGAATAATATTAAGGGTGAATAACACCTCGGGGTCCAACAATTCACACTTTAGTCAAAAGTTGAATTTGGACTGCCTTAAAGAGCGTTCTGCCAGTTTCCTCGTGAATGAATAAAAAAATATCCGTACGAAATGGCGATATCAAAATGATGCCATTTCGAGACGAGGATTGACGAGTGGCTAGCTGGATGTTAACGGAGTTAGCAGTACCGGAAACCGGATTGGTTATCAGGGAAAAATTAGCGCGGTAAACAAGGAACCGTAGCTTAAAAATACTTTTTCACCGAGCGAGGTTATTGAAAATGATGTTTTTAAATTTGAAACCACTTTTCAACGTCGCATACGTCTTCAAACGGCCGATAATAACAAGCAAATGCACGCTATTATTTCTGAACATGAAAAGTACAATTGATGCATTTGTTTATTTGCTAAAAAAATATAATGAAACTCACTACTTATCGCGTGCCTGTTTTGACGATTCTTCGAAAATTTTGACTTTTTCATACTACTAACTCGTGAGCTGTGACATAAAATCACAGTTTCAATATGCCTCAAGGTTATATGCTACTTTTTCAACGACATTCTTGGTGCTTTTTTATTATACATTGTCATGTATTAAATGAAAAAAAAATTTCGAAATAATGCGCATACGAGTTGGCGAATAACAATACTTTTTAAAAAAGCAGTTCTCAAAGGCGAAACGATCGATAAACGGTGTTTAAAATTCAACAAAGCGATAACCGGTGCCAGTTTTTCCATCATCGTAACTATATTTTCGAATTCAAATGTTTATTCCAATTTCGATTGTATCGAAGGGTGTTTTGCAACCAAAATTTTCACGAAAATGACACGGAGAATGAGAGAGAATAGAGTCGAGAATGCGAAGGGTAAAATGTGGTTAAATATACAACATAAATTGTCGTACCGTATGAAAAAACGTAAAGAAGCCGCCGCAACTTCATTAATCCTCAGTTAACGTCGATTCGTAGCTCGACGTAGCATTCGTAGCTTTGTTCAAATTTCGTTATCGCATGCTGTATACAGCGGAACGAGATGGGAATGAAAATCTTGTTGAAAATGAAGGCAACGACGACAAAAAAAAATTAAGTTATATGGCGGCATTTCTATGTATAAATAAAATGAAAGTGTACGGGAGGTAACAAAGCGAATGAAAATCTTGTCGATCGAATGGGAATTTTAACGATATACATATACAGATACACGATATATGGGAGAATGCGACACGGGCGAATATTCAAAAGCTAACGAGTCAATTAAAAAGAAAAATTGATATTTTTGCTGGCCACACAATCGTCCATGTATATATATGTATATATAAATATGTATGCATATATATATGCATATATCGGTATGTATATATAAGTATATTGTATGCTAATACGAATCTCCATACAACCGAGTGAAATTTTTCAATTAAATAGAAAAAAACCATTTCCTTTTTTTTTCATTATTCACCAGTTTGAAAAATCGGTATAACCATGAAAATAATTTTTATGAATATTTCATCGTGCACATTTTCGTCATGCAACGAGGTACACGCATATTTGCCGAATTAAAATGCATTTTTCACAATTCTCCGATTAATTTAACGATGATTTTACTTTCAAGTCGTATAGTTGAAAAAAGTACACATGTTTATGGTAAAATATATTGAAACATTACACTAACGGATAAATTCCATGATACGATGTCAATAATTTAAGGATCAATTCGTGACGAAATTCCGACACGAAAAGTATTTTACTTTTTTTTTATCAAATGAAATCCTAACGAGTTATTGATTATTGCAGTTAGAGCCAATCGAGCGCGCCCCGAACTACTACGTCAATTGGCAGCAGCAGGCACTTGTCGGATCAAAAAGTGCTTAAAGAATTTATTTCGAAGTGCAATTTCACCTCCTGTTTTCGTTCAAATTGTTGACATTCAATTCTGGGACACTCTATACGTACCATGCTTATTCGAAATTCTCAGAGTCCTTGAAATTCCTTCTTTCGTAGGAAGAAATTCATCGTAGAATAAGGCACAAAACGGCTATCGTGAAAAAAAGATCAAACTTCTGTGAATGATATGTTGATTTTCATCAGTCGATATAGCGGATGAAATACTGCTAAAACGCATTTTCAGTATTTTACAGCTTTACACGTGGGTCATTGTCACTGCATTGTTACACTTTTCATTTCTCACAAATTGTGTTTCGAAGGTAAATATACACTTATGGAAATTGTGGGTGATGGGAACCAGGGTCAATAATCACTATCCACAGTATTTAAGAACTATTGAAATAACTATATATTTAATAACAATTACAAAGGAAATTCAGATTGACGCCACACGTGTGGATGATACTTTTGTAAGGAAAAAGAACTAACTAAGAATAAAGCGCGCAGTCTCTTTTGTTTTTGAGAGGAATGGCGGCATCTTCTGGTTGCCGAATCCCCCGTGGCGGCTAGGGCGGCGCTGTTTGCCAGGGACAAGGTGACAGGGGTGCCACACACTTCATATTCCTGCTGCCATCTAGCGGAGTGCAGTGACATCACATATGCAGCTCAAAAAGTAACCCATTGGTAAAGAAAATTTATAACGTGGTAAAATCATGGTTATAATATATATATATATATATATTTAGTATTGTTTTCTCAGCCGGCAATGAAGTATTTTTCATACTTTAAATGTCAACGGTATCATACTTGAGAGAATCAAGTTTATAAGCATATTATATTACCATTGCTGATTATAATAATCAAGAAAAGACGACAAAATCATTTAAAAATTCACATTGTCCCGTTTTCAAACTTTATTAATAATAATCTATTATCATTTCCAACGAGATAAACACTCGCGCCACAACTAAGTGTTAACATACGGGAATCGTATTACTCTTTATTGTCTTATATACTTACTAGGGATTAGAGACGCGCGCTCACACGCGCGACCGACTGCATTTTCGCGCTGCAGCGCTCCATTTTGAATTAAGTATAGACCCCTACAGAACACATTATAATTAGGCATAAGTAGCAAATGGTGAAAAGCAAGAAATTTTTAGATTCAAAAATGAAGTACAAACAATAATGATTAATAAATCATAAATAATCTTCATAAAATGCATTGCCCAAAATGCTCAAAATTTTGTTTCAATAAGCCATCTTTGTATGACAAATATGTAGTTAAATAAACAATTGCAATTTTACATACAAAAATGTTTTACATAAAAAATTTACTTTGAAGGAAAACCCTTCTCGCGAGGTCGTCTCATCGAAGAGTCATTTCTCATCAATTTTATAAAACACTTTGAAAAACTTTTCCGAAAACAAACCATGAAGCAACTTGTTTAGAGTTGTTTTCTCTATTCGTGGTTTATTTTTAATGCAGTTGTGGGTTGTTCTTTTCATCTAGCACCACATTAAAGTAAAACTCTTTCCGCGAGATTGTGCGGTCGAAGAGTCATTACTTGTAAATTCTATACAAAAAACTGAACAAAAATTTCCGAAAACCGGAAATGAAGCAATTTGCTTAGAGTCGCTTCCTCTGCGCGTAGTTAAATTTTCATGCAGTTATCGATCGTTCCTCTCATTCGCCGATCGAACGCTGGACCGGAAGCTGTGCTGAAAAATCTGAAACTAAATTTCCGAAAACCGGAATAGAAGCAACTTGCTCAGAGTCGCTTCCTCTGCTCGTGGTTAAATTTTCATGGAGTTGTCGATCGTTCCTCTCATCCGCCGATCGAACTCTGGATCAGAAGCTGTGCTGAAAAATCTGAAACTAAATTTCCGAAAACCGGAATAGAAGCAACTTGCTCAGAGTCGCTTCCTCTGGGCGTGGTTAAATTTTCATGGAGTTGTCGATCGTTCCTCTCATCCGCCGATCGAACCCTGGACCGGAAGCTGTGCTGAAAAACCTGAAACTAAATTTCCGGAAACCGGAAATGAAGCATCTTGCTCGGGATCGTTTCCTCTGTGCGTGGTTAAATTTTGATCGAGTTGTCGATCGTTCTTTTCATCTGCCGTTAACCTTAAGGGGAAAAACTGAAACTAAATTTCCGGAAACCGGAAATGAAGCATCTTGCTCGGGATCGTTTCCTCTGTGCGTGGTTAAATTTTGATCGAGTTGTCGATCGTTCTTTTCATCTGCCGTTAACCTTAAGGGGAAAAAATGAAACTAAATTTCCGGAAACCGGAAATGAAGCAACTTGCTTAGAGTCGCTTCCTCTGCGCGTGGTTAAATTTTCATGCAGTTGTCGATCGTTCCTCTCATCCGCCGGTCGAACGCTGGACCGGAAGCTGTGCTGAAAAATCTGAAACTAAATTTCCGAAAACCGGAATAGAAGCAACTTGCTCAGAGTCGCTTCCTCTGCGCGTGGTTAAATTTTCATGGAGTTGTCGACCGTTCCTCTCATCCGCCGATCGAACGCTGGACCGGAAGCTGTGCTGAAAAATCTGAAACTAAATATCAAAAAACCGGAATAGAAGCAACTTGCTCAGAGTCGCTTCCTCTGCGCGTGGTTAAATTTTTATGGAGTTGTCGATCGTTCCTCTCATCCGCCGATCGAACGCTGGACCGGAAGCTGTGCTGAAAAATCTGAAACTAAATTTCCGAAAACCGGAATAGAAGCAACTTGCTCAGAGTCGCTTCCTCTGCGCGTGGTTAAATTTTCATTGAGTTGTCGATCGTCGTTTCTCTCGTGCGCCGAACGAGCGCTGGACCAGAAGTTGCCTCTGAAAAGTCTGAAACAAAATTTCCGAAAACCGGACACGAAGCAACTTGCTCAGAGTCACTTCCTCTGCGCGTGGTTAAATTTTGATCGAGTTGTCGATCGTTCTTTCCGTCTGCCACTGCTCTTAAGGGGAATAACTGAAACTTAATTTCCGACAACCGGAAATGAAGCATCTTGTTCAGAGTCGTTTCCTCTATGCGTGGTTAAATTTTGATCGAGTTGTCGATCGTTCTTTCCGTCTGCCGATCGAACGCTGGACCAGAATCTGTGAAAAATCTGAAACAAAATTTCCGAAAACTGGACATGGAGCAACTTGTTTAGAGTTGTTTCCTCTATGCGTGGTTAAATTTTGATAGAGTTGTCGATCGTTCTTTCCATCTGCCACTACTGTCGAGTACTACAGCGTCGAGCGGTAGTACTGCGCCTGCGAGACTGTTTACCCGCCCGACATTGCTGTAAAGCGGAAAGATAGCCTCTCCGGGCCAGCGTCGAGCAGTAACACTGCGCCTGCGAGACTGCTACCCGCCCGACATTGCTGTAGAGCGGAAAGATAGCCTCTCCGGGCCAGCGTCGAGCGGTAGTACTGCGCCTGCGAGACTGTTTATACGCCTGACATTGCTGTAGAGCGGAAAGATAGCCTCTCCGGGCCAGCGTCGAGCGGTAGTATTGCGCCTGCGAGGCTGTTTACCCGCCCGACATTGCTGTAAAGCGGAAAGATAGCCACTCCGGGCCAGCGTCGAGCGGTAGTACTGCGCCTGCGGGACTGTTTAAGTGGTTAAATTTTGGAGTTGTCGATCGTTCTTTTTATCTGTCACTACTTTGAAGGAAAACGCTTCTCGCGAGATCATCTGATCGAAGAATCATTTCTTGTAAATTTTATAAAATATTAATGTGCAAGGGAGAAAGAAGGGAGAAAAATTTTCGCTTGAAAAAATGTGCAAGAGAAGCTAGTTTAGTTTATTCACTCTCCTTCTCCCGGACTATCTCTCATTTTCTCTCAGTACAATATAAATTCAATTGTGAAATATAGTACTCTTACTTACTCGATATGGATGATTTCTTTTTCACGGAATGAATTATCGTAGAACTATAACTTTTGCTAACCGCGATTAATGTCACAAGTTGACAACTGCCCAAAACAGCATAAAAAACCACGAAACGAATAAAACGACAACAAAGCATGCGATATTTCGATATTTGGATAATTGCGATCTATATCTCCTCATCAACTTTTTATTATAAGATTATAAGAAAAGATACAATACAATTAAAGTTTGTGCAAATAAAACTCTGTTAATATTACTATCACTTTGTATAATTAAATGTAAAACGTACACACGCGGACTCATTATTTAAATCCAAAACGCGGGTAGCGTAATCCCGCGTGCATCACAGACCGAAGACGGGAAAAAATGTGCCCCGTGCGCCATGTGCGATGTATCCGACCTGCGCGATCCAACACGTTTATTGACATTCGTTTTTTCCCACCGGCTTATCGAAAATACGAATAAATTGTTTTCTTACGCGATGATTTCTACAGTCTCAAGTCAGAATGGAAACGATCGATCATACTGCATTATTAATCGAAACATTGACAAATATTTTTGGTTATGAAGACTTCAAAAGTGAAGATCAAGAAAGAGCTACCACCGAAGTTTTCGCAGGCATAAAAATCGTTCTTTTTCACATACTTGTAAAAAAAATGAAATAAAGGAAGAATTGTCATGTTCGTATTATTGCAATTAATATGTTTAATATAATTGAATTTAGGCAAAAACGATGTTTACATAAACTTGCGCCCTGGGGCTGGAAAATCAATCTGTTTCCAGCTGCCAGCAGCACTCAAAGACAAAAGCCTAACAATCGTGTTTGTACCAACAAAAAGCTTAGCCAAGGTAAGTCAAGCTTCGATTATAATTCCATTTTTTTCCGAAAATATACGTTCGTCGTTTCGTGCCCTTTTTAATTCGCTTTCCTTCAAACCGCTTACAAGCTTAGTACGCAATAGCGGACACTTTGCAAAGCATAAATCGTATCTTTATTTCACGTTTTGGTGCTTAATTCCAAGAGAAAAAGAAATGGAAATTTGAGCCACTCATTTTGCTATGCTCTTTAATTATTTGCAAGTTTACCTACGCAAGATAAATAATTGATCATCGCGGAAACCTTCTCTCCTTTTCATACATTATTTCAGAATCAGGTTGACTTTCTGAAACAGAAAAACATCAGTGCTGAATATTTGTGCACTAGTACATGGAAAAAGCCGTGCGAAAATGTGTACAAGACATTGAAATCGGACGTCATGAAGCTGCAGATTCTCTATGCGTCTACTGACAAAAAAACCAAGACTTTTATTGAGGTTCGAGTGTCATCCAAATTAAAAAATTTTTCAGAAAAAAAGAAGCCCCTGCTCTAACACGACGAAATTTCAGTTCGCTTCAATTGACAATTTTGTACGATTCGTCAATAATATCTACCAAAGACAAGAAAAATTGTTACGCAACCTCAATAACTTTTTCAACAGGATTTAATTGCCACTTCGGATGTGCAAAGTACCGTCCCATTTGTTGTATTCGATGAGGCGCAATGTATCTGTCCTTTGAGCCATGATTATTCAGCAAGTTACCGAGATCTTGCACGTTCTTTCAAAGGTCTCTTTCCGAAGGTTCGAAAAATTGCCCTCACGGGATCGGCGACGATCGAGGTAGACGCAAATCACATCGAATCCATATGATGGAAAAAAAAACACTATTGTATTCACAAAATCGAGTTACGAGAAACTATATTATGATTATTAGGTGAAAGATGATATAATTCACGAATTGGGCATGATAAATCCGGTAACGTTCCACACGTCTCGTCAATGGACAATGTACCACGACGTTTGTTTTATCGATATACTATTAGAACCATTCAGCAATCTCAAAGATTTTATTAATGACAACATCGGTCCATTGGTGGAAAAAACATCCAAAGTAATGCATAATTCAATTTTTATCACAGTCTGACAAACGTACATGTTCATCAATCAGGGTAATCTCGTATGGTTGCAGAATCCAGAAAAATGTGGAATAATATACTGCAGGAAGAAAGTAGCGGTGAAGAAGATTGAAAAGGAACTGAAAGAATTGGAAATCCCAGTTGTTTCGTATCACGGAGGTGAATAGTTCAATTATTTCATAAATTGAACTTTCAGACTGCGATTATTGCAATCTCGCTTCGTTTTCCGTACTCTTTCGTCATTATTTGACTGTCACACTCGCTTTGATCGACTTGCAATGACTGTCATATAAATTTCATGTATTTAAAAGGCGAATTATTTTCTTTCATAATCAGATATGTCTTTGGAAGATCGTACGTCGGTTCACGATAGATGGATCGATGGAAAAATTGCTGTTCTCGTCACGACGAAAAATTTTCCCAGCGGTATACACGGACCAAACGTAAGGTCAGAAAAATGCGTATCAATAATTACGCCTTTATCTCGTCAATAAAATCATCATCCGACGAGATTGAAAGATTTTTTAAATGAAAAAGATTCGTCGTTCACTGGAGTATGCCAACGAGCGTTCAGCAATTTTATCAAGATATCGGGAGATGCGTTCAAGACGGACGAAAATCTTCGTCTCGAATTTACTTCAGTATGGAAGAAGAGTCCGATATTTCGAAGCACATTCAATCGTTGAGCGACACGCCGCATGGGGATGACGATATTGCAGCGAAAAAACATGCAATTTTTGCCGATTTCATCGACTATTGTCTCCAAACCAAGTACTAACTTTTACTAACACATTACACGTATATTACCGTCAGCTAATGATCGGAATTGCGTGGTAATGATTATGTTATTGTTTATCGCATTATCTATTCGAAATCATCGAATGAAAAATATTGAATGATTGAGCGAATAATTCATCATTAGTAGATGTCGTCTTGTTGCGCAAATGGCTTGTTTTGGGAGCACGGTAGCATCGTGTAAACGTTACTGCGACGTTTGTCGAGATTTTTACGGACTGAAGCAACGCGTAGCTCAATTTCTCCAGCTTCAACACTTGGTTAACGAAACGATTATGTTGAATCTCGCACGTAAACGAACGCAACACTCGCAATCCGCATATAAGAGCATCGAAAACGACAAAAGCGCCCGAAGAAATGAAATCAAAGTGTATGGAATATCCTCGAAGGTGATGCTAATCTTTCGTATTTCAATGCACAATTAAAACATAAAATCAATTAAGCTAAATCTACTACTGAAATAATAATTATTTTCCTAAATAAACTACATTTCATTAATGACCTTATGCTTACCTTAACAATTTTTCTGTATTAACGTTACTGCCTTTTTTTTGTTTAAATTATTATTCATGTTTCTTATGTATATGCTGAAACGCACGTTTTTATTTCTACTTTTTCAGTACCGAGAGCGATTTTACAACCGATTATTCCGACACTTGCTGTATAATTATCATAAAGCTAAACGCAAGGCTGAAAAAACGAATGATATAAAAGACGATCTTTCGGAAATCGCACGACGGTTGGAATATTCGGTGTTTCTAGGTGCAAACTGTCCTCAGAAATATCATCACGACATCGATGAAACGGTATTTGAGAATACCATCATCGGATTTTACTCGTAATTGCGACATTATTGAAGATACAACCGGCACTTTTTGCCTCAATCTGTTATTACAGATACGGGTGATACAAAAATTTAATGCTTGCAATTCTATATGTGCTTACATAAAGCATTATTGGAAAACGGAAACATCGTTGCCACACGAGAAACCGGAACTAATAGATCTCACTGACGACGATAATAAGTTTGAGCAAACGGCAAAAAATCGGATTGCCATCGGAAAAGACGATACCATGATCGAGACCGTCGATCTCATTGATGATAGCGACACCGGATCGGAAACTCCTTAAAGGGATCGATAGATTCGTTAAACGTGATAGAGACGAAAAATCGAAAAGTCTCATTCAGATGCAAAAGTCAAATTATTCAATTAACTTATTTTTCTAAAGTTTTATTACCGATTATAAGTATTGCGTGTGCACGTTGCCATTGAAGAATTAAAAATTCACAGCATCCAATTCGCGTTTCATTCTGAGTGTAATTTCCAACGTCGACGAATCGTCGTGCCATTTTGCCGACGAAGCATTCGGATCAACCGGATGTGGAGTCGGAAGATGCAATCTATATCTAAATGGAAATTCGAATTACTCGGTAAGGAAAATGGCGGCAGATAAAAAAATGCAACATACAGACGGAATTATCGAATGGTTGTTACTTTGTACTTCGAATATCAATCGTATCGGATTCAACGGAAAGCTCGACTTTTTCTCTCGTTTCGCCAGGAAGTTTCACAAGAACCGTTAACCATTCGCAGGATGCTGAGCCTGGAGTCTTGAAACTCATCTGTTATGGAGAAATAATAATGTATTATTTCAATCAACAAATTCAAGTTTTTTTTATCATTACTCATATTCGTTGCTTTTTGTTTCTCAACTTACACCAAGGTAAACGTCTTCGGGACTCACTGATTGTTTAAACTTTATTTCGTACTCCGGGACAGTTCGAGGGTCGAGAATTTCCGTTGTCGGAGCAGCAACGACTTCCGAAGGATGCCAAATATCGTCACCTTCGCCCTTTAACGAAGCGTGAGGACCTGCATGATTCTGCGATGTTCCCTTCGGTGCTCCGATGTCTCCGGGTCCTTTCGGACAGTTTGCAATAATTTATACGTTGTTTTTGAATTATTTTTCTCTGTCTTCATTACACTTTGAGATTCAGTTTGCTACACGTTAGCGATAACTGCGAAAATTAATTTGTACTCTTTCCGAAACGATGAATGTCGAGAGCTTTAAATATTCGTTTTTTTTATCAGAGGACAGAAGGACAAATGGTGGTAAAAGTACAAAGGATGGTGTAAATACTTTTTCGAATGCAGAATTTCAAGCAGAAACGAGTATTCCGCAATTTCGATCGAGTTTTCAGCACACGAAACATTTTTGAGAATATTTACGTTATCCAGATTTATTGTATCTCGCTGCAATTCATAGTCTGTTCAGCACTTGCCTAACTTTCTAGCACCGGCTTGAGGCAAATCGTCATCGGAATCCGAGTCATCCTTCTGCGGTGCTATTAATTGTTGAAGTGCCTTGATATCTTGGTAACTCAAACATCCGTCCATTTTTCAATGGGAATTATGATTACTAACGACTCGGTTCGGAACTAATATCTCAAAAAGAAGGGATCATTGATCGTTTGTAAAGAGCATGGGACACATAAACAAAGCGGCGTTACTATGGAAATCCTTTCGATAGTATCTATTTGGATAACAACAATGTCATTTAAAAAAAACGTTTCGTTTCTCGCTTTATAAACTTTGAACAATGTACATAACAATAATAATTCTTGAATAATCATCAACAGCCGTGTCTGGTATTTTGGGCAAAGTAGAAATATTTTCATAATAGCATTTAGACTTTGTCAGCTCTCACTGGTGGAGCTAAGAATACTCGGATCGGCATGTTCCACGAAATCAATATTATAAATATTTTCGCAAATCTGTACTCTCTGGCGAATAAAAAAGATCATTTTATACTCATTTCTCGTCAAACGACGCGTTGATAAAAGCCTTGTCATTTTTGAATATGGCGCCGCGAGCGCTCGACCCCTAGCGGAGTATCGAGGAACGTTTTCCGCGTGTCGCTGATCTTTTCGAAAAACGTCGGTTTCCTGCAACTCCATAAACGAATGTATTTGTGTGCTACATGTGTGTTCTTTCTGCGAAAATTTCATCACCATGGCCGATGCAGCAGGTGAAAAACTGTCGAAAAAGTAAGTAAACATTGATTTCTAGTATAAAAGAATGTATGATACTTTGGCTTGCAACACGGATTTCAAATATAAACGAAATAAAAAAAAATGCATTTATTGTTTATCCCAACCTAACCTAGCAACAATTAGTTTCAATACTTCATCTCCCACGTTGTCACGCACACGTTGCGAGGATTGCGGTGTAAAAAGAGAAAACTTTTCTTCAAATACAATTCCTCGAATTGTAAATTTTTATCGACAACTCGTCGATGCAATAAATAATCCATGCATCCCTTTAACGCAATAAGTGATCAAAATTGACGTTTCACACAATTGCTTCGTCAGACGGACAATATGCTGGGTTTTATAACCAAAAATATTTCGCGAACCGCTCGCCCGGCGTTTCACCGAGTATTCGCATCCAACGGCGACTTAAATGTGCGTCACGTTTCTATTCACGGACCTGCATTGAAGTGCGTACTTACTTTTTCGGTTAGATGCAGGCGAAAAAAAACAGCAATGATACAAATGCAATGTGAACGAAAAAAAAGCGACAATGATGGAAAATGGAAATTCGATTTTATTGCAGCGAGTTGAAGAGGCGACAAAAGCTGGAACAAAAAGAGAAGGAAAAATTGGAAAAAGAAGCTAACGTCATTCAACAACCCAAAGCGCAGGCCAAAGATAAAAAAGATGCGATTAACAACGAAGAAATCAGTCCGCACGTCAGTATTTTTTTTTGCTGCTATCTATTATCATTTTCCAATTTTATTTTTATTCATTTTCTTGAAAGTCATCAAGATTTTTCTACAAATTCGCACGATGGATGACATATCGTGAAACATGTACTAAATTAATATGAGAAACATTTAATAATCGATAGTCGTGCGACGAAAGCTTTTTATTTTGAGGAATATTTTCAATTCCATCAAGCTCTGTTATTAAAATCCATTACGCGGCAATATAAATTTATGCCATCGCAGAAGAATCTCTGAAATGAAGATTCGACAAAATTAACGCTTTTGAAGTTTGCATTATTGGAGCGCAATGATTGTACCGTGATTTACTCTTTCATCATCAGCATCCAGCAACGGACCACAGATTTTGTAGCAATTTTCGAAATTACATTCAAAGTGGAAAAATGATATAAAGAAAACTGGGAGAAATTCGATTGAAAAAATGTGGAAAATTTCACATTTGGAAAATATGTGGATATATATTTTTTCACCGATTCAGCTATTCGATAAACGGCAACTCGGTGGATCTGAATTTCAAAAGCTTTTGGTATTTTTTATTATTATTGTTGCAGGAATATTTCAAACTTCGTACTCAAGCTGTGAGTCAGCTCAAGGCGGCGGATGATCATCCGTATCCGCACAAATTTCACGTCTCCATCTCGCTGGAGAACTTTATAGAGAAATACAGCGAAAGTCTGAAAAATGGACAAGTTTTGGAGGAATCGCACAGTCTGGCGGGTCGAGTTCACGCGATAAGGGAGTCCGGCTCGAAGCTCATATTCTACGATCTTCGTGGAGAGGGAGTCAAGATCCAAGTGATGGCAAATGCGAGGAATTACGAGGACGAGGATAAATTTTTTGCGGACACGGGAAAAATTCGACGCGGCGATATAATCGGCGTGGTCGGAAGTCCAGGCAAAACGAAGAAAGGTGAATTCTCAATAATGCCAAAGAGCATAAAACTCCTGAGCCCGTGTTTGCACATGCTGCCGCATTTGCATTTCGGCCTGAAGGACAAAGAGACGCGCTTCCGTCAGCGTTATCTCGATCTCATATTGAACGACAAAGTGAGACAAACGTTTCACACAAGAGCCAAGATAATCGCATACATCCGACGTTTTCTCGATGAAATGGGATTCCTCGAGGTGGAAACACCCATGATGAATATGATAGCCGGCGGCGCGACCGCTAAGCCATTCGTAACGCATCATAACGAGCTAAACATGGATTTATTCATGAGAATAGCGCCGGAGCTTTATCACAAAATTCTCGTGGTCGGTGGTATCGATCGCGTTTACGAAATCGGCAGGCAATTCCGAAACGAGGGCATCGACATGACGCACAATCCTGAATTTACAACCTGCGAATTTTACATGGCTTACGCGGATTATCACGACCTCATGACCATCACCGAGAACATGCTCGCCGGTATGGTGAAGAGTATTCACGGAACGTACAAAGTCGTCTATCATCCGGATGGAATCGACGGCGAGCCGGTAGAAATTGACTTTACACCGCCGTTCAAACGAATTTCCATGATAAAGACTCTCGAGAACGAGCTCGGTGTTAAATTGCCCGATCCCGATGAATTGTCGACTCCCAAAGCGGTTCAAATTCTCAGCGACGTTTGCGCGAAGCACGAAGTCGAGTGTCCACCACCGAGAACGGGCGCTCGACTGTTGGATAAATTAGTCGGAGATTTTATCGAAGAGAAATGTATCAATCCAACGTTCATACTCGATCATCCGCAGATCATGTCGCCTTTAGCAAAATGGCATCGTTCCGAAAAAGGTCTCACCGAGAGATTCGAGCTTTTCGTTATGAAGAAAGAAATTTGCAATGCTTATACCGAATTGAACGATCCTCTGGTGCAGAGAGAGAGGTACGATGGAGCCTCTTTACCTTTTTCTAGTCATAATTTAACTAGACTTAACGTTTAAATCAATCACGAAGTTATTTTCCTGAATCGTCCACACTCGCGTGAATCAAAGTGCTATCTGCCGATGGGGAAACATTTGTTGGCCGAAAAAATGTCTGATAATCTCCAAATACGTTGATTTCTCAAAGAGGCGATCCAAAATTCTTGATTAGATTCAAAGAAACAGAGCTTGTATCGTTTCTCGATTGAAGTTCATTCTCAAATTAACTCGCAATTCATAGATTCGAACAACAAGCAAAGGACAAAGCGGCTGGGGACGACGAGGCTCAACTGGTTGATGAAAATTTCTGTACGGCGTTGGAATACGGTTTGCCACCGACGGCTGGATGGGGTTTGGGCGTTGATCGTCTTACCATGTTCCTCACGGACTCCAACAATATCAAAGTACATTATTCGAAGACTCGTTCCGACGAGTGCGAAAGCAAAGTCTCGTATTTCAACGTGACCAAATCGTAACAATATTTCATCTTTGCAGGAAGTATTGTTCTTCCCGGCTATGAAACCCGACGATCCCAACAAAAACAAGGACACAACGGAGAACGATAATTCGACCGTCTCCAATAATTTGGACAAATAACTTTTAATACGCATACACGCGTCTGCCAATAAATTCAATTCGATAAAACTAACGTGAGTTTTACGCAGTTATCATATTTATTTATATCTCCGGATAAAGTGCCCCTGCGTTAGTATACTTGTGCGCCACCACTTGTGCAACCTTGGTTCTAATGTTTTTTTGAGATAATCTTATCGCGTTATTCAAAAAATTGTATAAAGTATCGAATGGGCAATAAAAATGATCGACGAAAACAACATATTTTTCTCATTGAAACACCGGTTGGAGGATGAAAAAGTGAAAAATAGAACATCCTTGACGATGACAACGCCGAAGAGAACAATATCGTGCGACGCATGTACATGCCACAACCTTATACTTGTCATACTTGTCGAACCAATTGAAATAAGGTATTTCTTCCAACATTTTTGTGCAAACAAACGTCACCAAAAAAAGCACGTTTATAATTCGTGCGGGCGATGTTGTAAAGACCTTCGAATTAATACATATCGAAACGTGCGCAGCTTCTTTCAAAGTGGTAATAACAGTTTTTCATCTTATTTGATGTATTCATCTTTTTGTTTGTTCAAGGCGTAACATCGCTGTAAATGACTAAAAGTGAACGATTTTTTTTGAGAATTTTCTTTACGAAATGGAAGAGATGTTGACAGAATAATAATAATCGAGCAAGCGATTGAACATATATTGCAGTATTCGAAGAAAAACTATCGTGTTGCCACTGGTGCAATTTTAAATCTAACAAAAAAAACGGAAATTCACTCAATCTTTAATCACTCTCTTAATCACGTCTTTTGTGTTTATTGATTTTATAATATTCACGGATGATAATTTTTTGCCGATTCCCGATAAATACGAATGGAATAATTTTCCCGAATATTATTCTATCGTCTTTTTTTCCATGGCAAAAAAATTTTCAAAAAAACTCTTGTATTTCGTGATTCACAGCGGTGTTATCGCTAAACAGATTTTTCTTCCATGCTATCTCGAGTTTCCCTACTATCTTTATCGTGATATCGTGAAATCTATAAATTCTCGACGATGGAATATACGTGTAACATGAAAACTTGCTCACAATTATTATTGTTACACGAATGTTTTTTCCTTCACCGTTAGGTTGATGAAATTGTTCAACAGGCGGAGAATAGCGAGTTTGGAGATAACCTAGAGGGAAATAACTTTGTAAAACATGAAAGGTCACAGATTCGAATGTAGATCAAAATTATTATGATCATATCAAGAAAATTGTTATCCAGGATGTATTTATATTCTCAGCGAAGCCGAAATGAAATGTAAATTTCATGGACTCAAGGATACAAGCATAAGGATAAGAATAAGCGGTCTTCGGATCAAATTTGACCCCATGTGTTAAGTAAGCATTTTATTAGGCTTAAGAAAAAGAATTTGTGATAATTATTTAGTATATATTTAAAATGTTGGTAGCTTTTGGTGGTAATTAGTATGAATTTCGGGAGTTGGGTCAAAATGAGAGACAGTTGAAGTGAGATTGTAGGTGCAGGACAGGTTCAGGATCTACGTCCTTAAACACGATTTTTTAATTATTTTGAAAATCCTAACTCTGCTGGGTATGTAATAATTCCAGGCAGATTTGCAACGTATATCGATACTTTTCTAATCATAACACCGATCTACTATTGATTGGAATTCTCTGAAAAACATGCTTTATCCCGTACATTTTATTCTTCCAAAATATGTGTACGCAGCTGTTACGATTTTCGGCTTTTTTTCAATAGATGTAAAAACAGCTCAAGGCGGAATAGCGTGGACGAGAAAAATACTTATAGGTATGGAGCGAATTGCGCAATTTATGATCCATCAAAATTTATTGAATATCTATTTTTTTCGACATCTTCAGCGATATTTAGTCATGCGCGCGGGAGATGGTATTTTGCTACGTGCGTACAAGTTACGTCATCAATTCTCCCAACAGCTATCATTACTCATACGAGAATTCACAAAACATTGTTTTTTCTTCCCTGGTCTATAAAAAATTGGGTATATAAGGGAAACCGAAAGAATCGTGGATCGCAATCATCTACAGAAAGCTGCGTATCGGAAGACACATTGAAGAAATTCATAGCTAATTTCAAATCAATAATTACAATTTTTAATGGTACGTAATTAGCGTTTTACATATTTTCGTTCTTTTGGCAGACCATTTTTTGAGTGTAGTAAAACTTATTTCTTATTTTGTCCGTTTAGAATTGTTATCAGGATAAAATTAATCAAATATAACGAGTATTCCACGAATCATGCTGTAATTTAATGGGACAATTCATGTAGATGATTATTTTTTCAATACCCGAGGATCTTGGTATATCTTTTTCGTTAAAATTTCCCCTTCAGCTTTTTAATTACGTTTAATTTTTATTTTTCAAAGTTTTCATCGTTCATAATGAAAACTTTAAAACATTTCATAGCAATAATCGTCTAACGACATGGAAATTTTCGAAATTTCCGTGTCCATGAAAATTGCCGTACATGAAGATCGTAGAATAAACAATGTGAATGTTTCGCAACATGGTTTAATAATCTTATTTCTTTTCAGATCATGAGTTCGAAAATACTGTGCTTCTTACTTCTATGCTTCGTGCTGGTTCAAGTAAATATAACAATTGAAAATCAACGACAACAAAAAATGAATAAAAATGAGAAAAGAATGACAGTTCATTGAAATATGTTTTATCGCTTTCTAACCAGGTGAACATGGCAGAACCACCGAAAACAACGTATAAACCATCAAAATATTCTGCTCCATTTGTACCTACGGTAAATAATCGATCATTGACTGAATTTTTATTTAAGCTAACAAAAAATGTTCCTAATATTTCCACTTTCTCGATAAAATGAACGACATGCTCGTCAATAAAAAAAAAAACAAATTTCACGTAATAGATTCCTTGTAAAAACATTTTATCGTATAACTTGCTGTCTGAATGAATTCCTTAAAGCTCCAGACAATAAAGATCAAATTTTTTACGACTGTTCTATTCCGTCACCTCCAGGTCAATAGATTTCCGCAACCTCCACCTGTTCGTCGTGAGGATCGACGCAACGATGAAAGAGATAGAGACGTCAGTGAATTCCTATATGTACCGGAACGACGTAGAGCGCAATAATTTTTATTCTCGAATAAATAATCGTCATTGAATCTCGCTTATTCTATAATACCCAAATCCTTATTTCTCGGCCCTGCAACGTGAGATACGAATTCGAAAAATTCCACTCAAACATTCGAAAAATTTGATAGCGAATCGTACCCGCCACTATAAGATAATTCGTACGGCGTACATTTTATTTAAATAGCACGAGTACACAGATTGTACACACGTTACGTTTTTTTTTTTTTGAGAAAATAGAAGTAGAAACGGCGTAATAGATTTGATAAGGGGAAAACATTAGGCAATAAGAAACGTGCTCTTTTCAATGTACCAAAAATTAGTTTTTTTCCCATTCGCTGGAAGTGACGATCAAGAAGATAGAAATGTCGATGGATACGATCGCGTGTCAATAATTAAACTTGTGATGTAATCATTTTTATTCTTCAATAAATAATCGTAACTCAAACTCGAATATTCTATAACATTCGATCGCACAAAAAAACTCAACAGTCCTTGAGCATCTCCAGAGTTGCAATTTTTGTAATGGAAAATTAATGGTGAATTGTTGCTGCGTGTGAAACGAATGAGGCGTTAAAGAGAATACTTTATTGATTCCCAAGCGTTTCGGAGTACGAAATACTCAAAAACAGAACAAGTATACGCAGATGTTACGTTTCGTTTTCATTTCAATAAAAATAGAAATAGAAAAAAGTAGAAGCAGGGTATTACTCTTGATGAGAAAAAACTCATGAGAATTTTTATTCTTCAATTAAAATCGAAACTATGAACTCGATTGTTATATAACATTCGAAACCATATTTCTCAACCGTATAACGTGGAATATGGAAGAAGATTCAAAAGTCTTTGGATATCTCAGGAGATCAGACTTTTACTACGAAAAATTAATGGCAAATTGTAGTTGCTGACGTAATATACGAGTTGAGACGAATGAGACTTTCACGAGTATATTTAATTGATTCGTAATTGTTTCAAAAAGTCAAGTCTGACTTTGGTGGTAATACATGAGATCGAAAAAAAAACGTAATACATGTAGGAAAGAAACAAATGTACAGGTGTGACGACGTTTTTTTTGTTACTTTCTCGAAAATAGAGGTAGAAAAGAAGCGAATACCACGCAGTACTTCAATGACGAAAAAACGGCGCAATTTAAAAATTAGTTTACACAAGTGACTCGATTTTTTTGCCACCTCATTCTGACCCGCTCCCCTCAATTTTTCGTCCCACTCTGCTTCCTCTTATCCAGGGAAATAGAGATTGCCGATTTTGTGTTCGTTTTTCACCCTTTATCAGACGATTTTGTTTGGAGGGACGTTTATTTCGGAAAATCGTGGTAGTGTAAGATTAAACAGTATCTTTTGAGGAAAAAAACAGTATCTCGAAAATTATCGACTTCAAAAAAACACGGGCATGGTGGCGTGAAACGTAATTCACCTCGATATGAGATAGGTGACGAAATTGTATCTAGTATAAATAGAACTAGACTTTCTTTGTTCGCGAATGAAACTTGGTATAAAAAGAACATCGCATATGGTTTACACATCACAATCTTGCTGAGGTGTTTGGTCGAAATCGATCGAAAGCGTACAAAGTCTTTTCCAAAGAGGTAATTTCAGTTTTTTCATTAATTGGAAATTTACAATTGTACTTGATGAAATTGGAAAATTTTGCCAAAATCGTTATTATTATTCATTAATTTTCAGATCGACATAGACGATTAACATAACACGAAGATATCATGATTCTGAAAACCCTGAGTATCGGGCTTCTGTGCTTGGTGCTTGTTCAAGTAATTTTTTTGTTCCAATAATTAATCGTGATAAATTATAAGAAGACTAATGAATAATTGATAATAACATTTTCTTGTGCTCTGATTAGGCGGGCCAAATTAACTCGAAGGCTGCCGCATCAGCAAACGCTTCGACAAAAGCGGTAAGTAATAAAACACGAATCGTAAATCAAAATTTTAATCTATGTAGGATGTTTTGCAAAAAATAAGCTTTCACCGTCGTCCTCTCGTAGATTTACCCTGCATGAAAAATAATTAAAACTCAGTGAGCTTCGCGAGGACGGGTGTGAATTTTTCAAAAATACGACAATTTCATAATAAATACAGCTTATGTTACTGTCTCTCACTGTTGCGTGGGAACCACTGTTGTTACAAATACATCCAAACTAAACATCGGGCACAATTTTTTCATGTACGTATACATTTTTTGGATGAAAAATAAACAAGAACTGAAAGCTTGTCAGAGGGTGAATCTTACCTCGTGAGTTTTTCGAGAGTGAGCGAACAGTGCGGACGAATGAAATTCGTCAATTCAAACGTCGATTTGAATTTGCCTATTTTTATTTCGCGCTTTCTCATCGAAGCTTAATTTATTCGGCTGCTACACTCGAACGATGTGATGGGATCTTTAGCACTCCTTGCGTATCCACAGTTAACTGGAAACTTTCCATATTATGAAATGCAAAAAAAATCATCGACCCGCTCCTCATCGAAACTATCCAGGCGATCTCAATATATTATATTAACAAACATATCTTGCAGCAAAAATCCATTTTTTGTTAGAACGCGTTTTTCCTCGGTGAAACTACTTTGTATCGTGAACTTTGTCGCTTGCCTCTCCCCTGGGTGAAACCAGAATTTCAGTACAAACTAGATTGCAGTTTAGAAAAAACGCGTTCTTACTAAAAAACCGGTTTTTAGTGTTACTTTTATGTAAAATTGAATCTCATCCTCAACGTGACAGTGGGAGATCGATAAAACTGTCAATGTCAATAATTTATAAAACAATTGTTTTAATCGACAATTTCCTATTATCTCGTTAGAACGAAGAACGTTTGTCGTTTCCAAACCATTCGTTGCGTCACAACGATGACTTCTTGGCTATCGTGACAAAGAACTTCTTAAACATTGACAGCAGTGAAGACGAACACGAAGACGTCTTGTACGAGCGAGCTAAACAGCGATCGAACATCGTTTCAATAATTAACCCGTATTCAGTGCGCTATAACGCTAGTAAGATATAGGATACCCTGTTCGAAAAATGAAATTATGTACCCGCAATTACATAGCAGTACTAAAACTCAAAATTGTCACAATTATCTCAGCAGTAATAAAGTGATGAGACATTAAAATAAAACGTTACAAAACACCTACAAAAAACGATCGCAAACTCCATTATATTATGGTGAAAAAAAATTTTAATCGCGGCTATTCCGAAAGATATTTTTATCCCCTGTGCCTGTCCTCCTCTCTCCCTGTCCAGTCACCTGCTCTGTGTCGTCGCGTTATTTATCATATTTTTGTCGTATTTTTCAAAGAACTATGTTCGCCGAGCTTCGTTTTATTAAAAAACGATATATACTATACAATAAACAAATGATATTTCCTTATCAACGAGTATTTCGCGTGAATACAATTGCGAAGGTAAACAAATGTAGGATTTTTTAATTCTATCATTTGAATATTAGTTTATCTTGTATCAAGCACCATATGGGCATACGTTTGGATGATAACAGAGGTAATTCGCATGGACGGAGAATTATGTGTATTTTCCCATCCATATTCCATATACTATAGATTAATACGACGGACCAAGTTTCGCGAATTTAAAAACCTCGCAACATAGACGTTTTAAAATTCGAAAGTCACAGATTATTTTCGTACTTGGGACAAAAATTCGATGACTTCAACAGATCGGCAGCTATATCAAAATATTGGCGTATTCACGCAGTACTGTACGAGTAGGCATTAATTACCGCGACTGTAATGGTCCGAATTGATTTTTCCCGGTATATAAAATATAATTTTTTAAAGCCACTAATCTTTTCACGAGCAAATTTCGTTACTCATCATCCTTGTTTCTCTTCAAAGGAAATTGGAGTCGTAACTTGCAAACACATTGTAGTCCATGTACCAATCGTTGGACAATATTAATAATAATAATAATATGTAAATACTTTTATAATTTCCTGGGTAACTTTTTTCCTTGTTGAATATCTCTGAATATTTTCTCATGCTAACATCACAACAATTATCCGCGCAAATTTCTCACTGAAAAACGTTAGTATAGTATAAATTTGTTTGGTTCCCAAAATTCATCTACACGAGAGAATTTTCTGTGCGATATTTCGAAAGGTTTGCGTGATCTTGCGTAATAACAATGTTAATTAAGGTGTTAATTTGATGCCAGCTGGAAATAAAATGCCGAGACGAAAAGTCTTTCGGTACTTTTTCATCCGACAGAGTCCCGGTGAATTTTCAATTACTGTAGGTGCGGACCGACACCGAACACGTACGCTCGTGCGCTGCTTTCTTCAGATTGGGTGAAATTTTGACAATTAAAGACTCGTTAGATTTTGATGGTATGAAAAAATACTAAAGCACATTTCAACCGGGCTGTCATCCTGAATCTGACTTTAGATTATGAGCATCCATTTTGGAACACCCTGGATAAATACATCTTCATCCGAGAAGATGATGTCTCAGTGTGTTTTCAAATTACTGTAAAGAATTACGGTAACATGCTGTAACTGTAAAGAATCACAAGGCTATTGTTCAAACAGTTTTGGAAACTGAAAAAAAACGAGCGTATCAAAAATATTCACATATAAAAAGTTGAACGGCTCGCCATTAATTCAACAAACGGTTTCATCGAAATATATTGGCACCTTTCGCCGATATTTCATCCTCTGCAACTTGGAATTAGCGGCGAATTGTAACTGCGATTATGCAGAAATGCGGCAGCGTCTGGACGCCAAGTAATTACAAAAAAAAAATAAGTTTTATGCCACAGGACGTCAGAGACCCATCGGCGGCTCTGACTTTAGTCGGAAGTGGGATGTTAGCTGTCAAACAAAAGCTCAATTAATTTTTATTTTCAAACCCGTCCGTCAATCGATATATAAGATACTCGTATAATTAAACACGAAATAGGAAATGAGGTCTATGTGAGTTAATTATATTGATTCGCGTATGTTTCAAAATACGTATACGATTGTTCAATTGATAAGGCATAATGACAAGGCATAAATCTACATCATCGTCAATAGATTCGCTCAAGGTTCGTATGGCGTACATTTTCTTTAAGCGGAACACGTGTTTGATTGTTAATTTTTTTAAGGTAATATAGATTAAAAAAAGAAGTAGATATCGCGCAATAGTGTTGGGGAGGAATAAAGACGTTATGGGCGGGAATAGCGCAATGTATGTTCTATCAAAAATTCCTGAAGCATTGGAAAAAAAGACGAACGTCTGAAAAATACAAAGACTATGTAACAAAAACAAATGTACATAATTGCGTAAAGCAACGTCTTAACATCTCCGTACGAGATAACGTATGAAAAAAACAGCTGCGAACAAAGCATTACTTTCCTCCCTCCAATATGAAAAGTGGTATAAAAGGGACGCTTCAGGGTTGGCATATATGATAATCGTGATAAGCTTACATCGGACTGGAATCGATCGACGACGTACAAGAGCTTTTTGAAATTGGTAATTATGCACTTTTGCAGATTTAAACCTACTTTTTTGCTGAACATGATTATTTTTGTAATGAAACTAATGATATATAAATATATATGGGGCATTCCACGCCAAATCTAACACTTTTGGACCCGGACCATTTTGATTTTGCTGAAATTTTTATATGTTATACTACCCCACTCAATACGTTTTTATGAATTTTCTCAAATTTTTTCATCCAATCGAAAAAAAGTGATTCTTTTTTATAAATATGTTTTTCAAAAACTCACAGCTTCTTCAAGACTAATCGAGACGATTTTTTGTTAAATTATGTATGTATGTATGATTGTGAAAAAATCGCGCGATATGTTTCTCGGAGTAACGAAGTTTGAAAATTTTTGAACGAAAAGACTTGTAAATTTTCCGATTTGGATTGAAATCGGACACTGGTGAGGCATCGTAACGTTGGATTCCGACAGCAAAGCTAAATGAAGTCGAAATTCCCGCGCGTTTTTTTCAATCTCAATTATTATTCTTCGAATTTATCAATTAGTATTCTTTGCGGTTATAATTATTCTTTTTTTTTCGAATGGCATTCCTCGCAAACACCGGGTCAAAAATCTTCGACGCAAAACAGCACGTGCATTTGTCACCAATACGACAAATCGAAGTCAATACGGCCTAACTTTTTTGTACATTTTCAGATCGACCGAAGAGATTGATTCGAAGATACAATGATGCATAAAATACTGTGTTTCGGTCTTCTGTGTTTGGCGCTTGTTCAGGTAAATTTTTCTTTTCAACAATCAATTGTAATAATGAGTCATAAACAGACTAATCAACAATCGAATATCAACATTTTTCCATACTTCAATCTGGCGAGCCCAACTGGATCAAAAGTTGCCGCACTAGCAAACTCTTCGTCAATTACGGTAAATAATTTAATACGAATCGTAAAAAAGCTCCATTATCGCCCTCACGTTGATCGGCCTTAAACGGAAATGAATCAAAACGTGACGATTTTTGCATGGGATTGAATGCGAATTTGAAAAATACTAGTTTAAATTGGTAATCGATGTGGGATAAGAAAAGTCGAAAACAATAACAGTTCATTAAAATACCGGAAACGGCGCCTCAAGCGTCGACAAATTCAATTACCGTAGTGGTATTTAATTAATCATCCTGTACCATATAAAGTTTTTATCGCGCGCGTACTCATTGAAGCTTAATTAATTGCTTCGTTGGTTTCATTAAAATGTTGCGCCGGATTGTGCATCCTTTTTTCGTGTCTGATTAACTTGAAACTTTGAAAAAATTCACCGATCCGATCTCCATCGAAACGACTCAGGCCGCCGCCTCACTGTATTATAGTTATTTCCCAAGTAATTTTTTTTTTTATCATGTTCCAAGTCATTAATTTATAGCCAAAAAATGATGTTGAAAAAGCGAAGAATAATTTCAAAAGCCAATTAGCCCCTGCCTAAATAACGGTATTTTCGCTTGCAGTTAACGCGAAATTTTCGCACTTTTTAGATTTCAATTTGCTCGCGTATTATCCTCATGAAATTAAAAAAAAACTACTAACTCTGCTTCGACTGTGATTCTCTTATATGGACATATTTTTATATTGGTGACAAAAGTTGTTCAAATTTTTTTTTTAATATTTTATAAAAAGATTTCCACACCGATGTATAAATTCGACCATCTAAAAGAATCATATCTAAAGCGGACAGAAGGGTTTTTAAAAATTGAAGAAATATATTAACCGAGAAAATAATGAAAATACAAAGTGTAACGCAAAAATCCCATGTACCGAATGGGGAAAGTACCGTCATTTGAGCAGGAGTTGTGTGCACTTAAAACGTTTTGTCTACTTATAAAACAGAAATATTTTAATATATTATATATTTTTAACAATATCAATTTTAATTAATTGTTAGGATGATGAAAATTCTCTTAATTCCAACACCACATTACACGAGAATGGAGTCAACGTCACCGCAGACAATTCCTCTGCGGTTAATGACACGAAAGGACATCTCATGGACCAGGAGATGTCCTTCTCAGGACCATGACGAAAAAGAAAATGACGATGGACATCGACCAGAAAAAGATGACAAAGAAAGTGATCACGATGATCACTCCCTAATAATAAAACAAGACGATTCCGGCTCAAAAACTGACACAGACGATTCCAGCTCATCAACTGACACAGACGATTCCAGCTCGGACGATGGCTTCAGTGTATATAACCCCGGGGCGTGCATCATTTTATAAAGTAATGTAGAAAAAACAACCTGTCGGAAGAATGGAATTGCCTTCGTATAAACGGATTTATCAAACTCGTAAATGAATTATCATTACGGCAAACTGAATCGCCATAATCAGCTGTAATAAATGAATAAGGCACGAAAATAAAATATACTAGTAACTACGAAAAATCCGATCCAAAGTTCATCGCTTTCTTTCATTCTTATGCCCCGACGTATCTTCCGAAGAGATATTTGGCAGACGACGTCTCGTTGGAAAACGATATTTTACGATAAAACATGAATATTCTCCAATTTCTAAATAACAAATATACAATATTGATCGATGATTGATCGCATTTGCGGCTATTTCAAACGAAAATTCGGCGTTACATGTATTTTTATCGCTTTAAACATGCTGGACGTAACTCAGCTTTTTTCTCGCGACAGCCGAAATCGTCCATCGTGAATTATCGCATTAATCAGTACGTTGGAAATTTCCAACAGAAGCAAAGTGAATATTCAGTTTTTTTATCAAATCCTTTCAATAGCTTCACTTGTTCCAGAGAAAAAAATGTGACAGAGGAACAGAACTTCCTGTACGTCGGTTGGATGAATAAAGAGATATTTTTCCACAAACAACTGCTTTTATTTTCCCAAGTATTAGGTATACATTATAATGAACGATTTTCAGAGGATTGTACATGTAATTTGAAAACACTGCAACGTAGAGCCGATGTTTATAGATCGTTTTCGTACTTGGGGTAAAAATCTGATGAATTTAACAGATCAACGACGGATCAGGGCGATATCGAAGTAAGTGTTTCCGTTTTGGCAGTCATTTATCAGCAGTCATGAATTACAAACATCGTGATAATCCAGATTAATTTTTAACGGTAAAATACCATTTTTTAATACGAAAAATCTTATTATCGGGCAAATTCGTTAATTCGTTTTGAGTGTTTCCATAAGAAAAATTCAACCTCTAATTTCGAAACACATCTTGGTTCATTCAATATTCGTTGAATATTATGTTACAAATGTAATACCGTCATTGATGGCAGCTCAAATATCGTTTGTACATAAGTACTTTTAGAATCTCTTTGGTTTCTCATTCACTGTTGATTATCATTGATTATTTACTCAATCTAACGTTGCAAAAGTTGTCCGTGTGAATTCCGCATTTGAAAACATTACTAAAGATAATTCGGTGTAACAAACTAACGTCTATTCGTTCGAAATGTACTTCAAATTGAAACATTTGAAGGAAATAATTCTTTTACAGAAACCATTTTCGTACAATATATCAAAACCCTTGTGCTATCATGCATAATCATCACGACCAACTATCTCTACGTATATACACTGTCGTCGATAAGTTATCAGACACGAGTATCGTATTGTAAAGAAAAAATCTGCCGTCTATTGAGCTAAAAATGTGATCGAACTTGTGTATCGGTGTATCGCGCAAATTTCTTGACGAACGATTGATAATTCATAATTGGGACGCGAACGGTCAAATGAAACTTTTTTTTTTCTAAAAAAGCCTCTCATTACGAGCAGTTTTCCGGACAACTCCGGGAAATTTAGGAAAACCTATTCTCACTGCTACAATATACGAGTTCGGAAACTTTTGCACGGCAGTGTATATATAGTTCGCCTCAGTTTTATACGAGAAGACGATCGATAGCGCTGCGACGACTCACGGAGAAAGATAATCGATATCGAATATTCGCGATATATGTACATATAGGAAATACAACGTAACAATTTCGACGATCGTTCCGACAGTTGCTACATCCCTTTTTCTTCCAGGAAGAAAGTCGAATTTCAATTACGTCGGCAAAATAATTGTAGGCTGACGAAAAATTAGGTCATATTGATTTTAATCTCTTGGATCGATTTTTTTTAGGTCAACACGAACCGAGTATAAAATCGAACGAAATTAGTGTTTCTTTTTAAATTATTACTATCATTGTTATTTCGAATCGCAACATTGGAGAGTGATATTCGTTAAAAAATTGAGGAAAATAATTGAATTTCCTCGACTTATTCTTATCAACTATCCTCTTCTTTGACAAATTTAGTGACCGAGTTGTAATGAGCACCTAGTTCGTACATATGTCGATGGTAAGTCAGAATTACCTTTTTATTGGTAGCGTACTCGGTTCCGATGAGATACGGAACTCCGGTAGCTTGGACAACTTCGATTGGACAATGAAGAACGTGCGAGAGCACTTGGAGCTACATTGGAACGTAAGACGATTTTAATATTCTCAGAGCACGTTTTCGGTACGTTTTAAAGCGATATTTCTGGACCTCGTAAAAACACGACCTGAACTTTTTTCCAAAACGCTCTTTATTCCTGAAAGTAAGTCTTGGCCACTTTTCATGATCATTTTGCTTTGGCTAATATAATGAACTTTATCCCAAATTATTGTGGTGTTTTGGCAAAAGTGCGAGTCGAGTTTCGGTAAAGTCACTGTAACGCGTTGAATCACGCCTTAAGAATTTTCCTTCGACTCACCTCTACAGCTCCACCCCATGCGTTCGTACAAGCGATATTATCACAGTATTTTTCAAACTGCTCGGGAGAAAACAATTCGTCGGAATCGGGATTCGATAAGAATGGCAAAAAGTCATTCATATTTTCGCGCAAATAAATCGATGTCTTTGTCCGAAGATCCTTCAGATCCAGAGGGATTTCACCAAGGATTTTAAGCTGGTGAGCTATCGCATTGTAGAGACTAAAAACGATGAAGATTTTTCTTTTACCGCCAATTTAAACATCACCTTCTCTCATTTCGTTTGCGAGAAATTGATTTTCCCTTTCCGTCGGGAAATTCATCAAAAAAACTTTGGGATTACTCAAAATAAATAACATTGAAATCGTCGCATTAATGCGTTGTTGATGTTCTGTATTTTTGAAGTAACCATTCGCTATTTGTTTTTAGTAATTCTTGAAAAACGGTGATTGAGTGACCATTTTTTTCTAGTAGCTCATGCAGAAATAAGCATCTACTTTGTATGCAAATCATTACAATACAGCGCAAATTTTTAAATATCATAAATGTTTAGCAGCAGTTTTCGAAATTATGACACTTACAAAAAAGTGAAAAAAGAAAGATTTAACCAAAGTCGTGAAAAATTGAATTTGAAGACTCGGGAAAAGTGGAATTATCGTTGAGTTGCAATGTTGCAAACTTTGACATCGTAAAAAGTATGACTTTGTCTGAATCAGCAACGCCTTTGCAGCATTCAATATTATCAGCTCGTCCCTGGTTCCATCAACGGATAAATTAACGCATTCGACGGTTGAATACCAAATTATTTAACTTATTACTGTTATTATTATAAATTGACTCTTCAGACAGCTGTGAAATCAAGAAAAGCAAGTAGGTGGAATTTTGAAAAATATTTTCATTTCAAAGTTTGGAACTTTCAAAAACGACTGAGCAAACGATTGGCAGTTTCACGGTGCGAAGAATTCTATATTTATTAATGTTTAAATATTCACTCACCAATGTCCATCACTGGGAATTTCATGAATCATGAGATCTCGGTCGACCAGAATTTTCGTTATAGCCTGGGTCTCGATGTTTCTTTTTCCAAAAACATTGAGAGCCTCCTGCTTGATTATTCTCTCGTTCCGTTCTTTCTCAGCGTTTGCCTTTTTGTCGCGGCGCTTCTGAGCTTTTGAGACTTTCTGATGATTATCCGCGTGTTTGGTCTCGACCGACTCTTCCTCTTGCGCCGTTATTGTTTTTTCCGCAGGTTCCGCCAGCGTTACGATTTGTACTTTTAAACTCATCAATTCGTCGTCGTGTCGCGTATCCATTTCTGACTCCAAACGACTGATGTCTTCCATGACTTCTTTTTTTCGTTTTTTGTCGCCTTTGCATATCGACTTTTTGAGAATTTGAATTTGCGCTGCAAAGGAAAATTCTATACTATTCGACAGATCGAATTTTCAGGTTATTTTCAGTGATTCCGAGAGCGGAATGCTTTGGTTTTTTTTATAACATTATTATTGATACAGGAAAGACGCTATGTTTAAAAATAATGTTGATGAAAGGAAAATATACCTTGCAAATCTTTTCGTTCTTTTTTATGCCTTATTGACATTTGTTCCTCGACTTCGGCCATGACAATTGTACCAAAAGTATATCACAAGGGTCACGAAACACTCGACGGTTAATAAACGCCGAAATCACCGTACGTACTTTCTATTCGATGAAACAATTATTCCTGTTTTACGTGAATCTACTCGGTTCTAAGTGTCATACATTATCGAATTAAATGAATCATGAGTAACAGTTGTATAATTCCGAAAATATGAAGAATGTAGCGTCGAACACTGAATAACGAGACTAAATAATTGTAGGTTAGGTATGAATCTATCGTGTTTCTTGTTTCGAATCACGAGATGGCGCGATATGTTTCTTCGAAGTATCAATTTTGTTCGAGATCTGTATATCAATATATATACATCTAAATAATATAACTTTATAAAGTTAACCCGCGCCAAAATCGAAAGTGACTTTTTCGAAATCGAAATTGTATAGTTAAGCCAACGAACATAGGGCAAACCATTTGGCGCTACGAACGGTTCATGGGGTTGAATTTTTATGATAAAGCATAGGAAACTGGAGCATTTGAAGGGTTTGAATTTTGCCTCCAGAAACGTATTCCCAAAAGGCCCTTTGAAACCTGCAGAATACACAAAGAAAAGTTCGGGTACCACGTGCTAATCAAACGGATGCACCCCAACTTTTTAGATTCAATACGTTTCTATATAATTCCACGTTCGTTGGTTAGGCATAGGAAATAAAGCATTAAAAACATTTGCAGCGGTAAGTGGGTGAAATCCTACAACGATCGAGGTACTCCGGTCCGATTGTCTGGTAAAAAAGCCGCAAGCTTTTCCTTCATTCCCATTCGCGCATGTTCCATTTTTCAAACGTTTTTTATAAAGAAAAAGTATATTTGTTTCAACCTGTGAAACTCATGGTAGTTACAATCATAGTGTATTATTCCGTACTGAAATAAATGTAGAGAAAAATTGACGATACGACATGAACGTCTCCAGACATCAGAGACTATTGAATAGTGAAATGATTTGCATAAATTAATCACAAGAATAAGCGCATCAATCGCTGCCCTTGGATTCTGCATCGCTCGACGAAGGTGTATCCTCGATTTCTTCTTCCTCCTCGCTCGTTGCTGGACTCTGCTTCTTAGAAACTTTAGCCTTCTTCTGTTTACTCTCATTCTACGATAAATAAATAAACACCGTGGCAGTTTTCATCGATAGGGAATCAAAAAAGAAATGAAATGTTATCTAATAATTGTAAATGTATTTTCTTTGTTTCTTTGTTTACGAACCTCCGGTGGCGGTCTTTTATCGCCTTTTTTCGCGGGTTTCTTTTTCTCCTCCTCGCTTTCTTCCTCCTCGTCCTCTTCTTCATCCTCGATCTCATCTTCAGAGTCTTTTGTCTTCTTCTTGCTGTTTCCCTTCCTCTCCTTCGCAGCGTTGGCATCGCGTGATTTTTTCTTTTTTTTCTTGTCAGAATCGCTGTCCGCATCACTGCTGCTATCTTCGCTTATGTACTCTTTGCTCTTGAACGACGAGCCGCTCATCATTTTCGAGGGTGACGCCGACTCCTTCTTTGCCTCATCTTTCTTCTTCTTTTTTTCCGACTTTTCCAATTTCATTTTTTCCGCGTGCTTCTCCTTTGCCGCTTTTGCATCCCCGCTTTCCTCGTACTCTTTCATGGCTTCCATATACTTTTTCTTCAAATTTCCGGCCTTCTCATCCCACTCGGATTTATCCTTGAGCTCCTTCCACATTTCTCCACCTTTTTTCGCTATTTCCGTCATCGAAATTCCCGGATTATCGCTCTTTATTTTCTCTCGATTACTGTTCAACCAGAGCATAAACGCTGTCGCAGGTCTCTTCGGCTTTTTCTCGTCACGCTCCTTCTTTTTGCGCGGTTTTCTTGGCTTTTCCGACTGACGGACAATTTTCGTTTTACCATTAGACAAACACAAATATGACATTCGAATAATCGAAATCGGATGATAATCAAAGTAAATGGATAAATAAACTAATTACCACTGTTTTGGCGCTCTTTGATTTCTTCTCCTTTTTCTCCTTGTTCTCCTTCTTCTGACTCTCCGAGGCGTCTGAATCAGCGTCGCTGTCAGATGTACCAGGATTACTGTCGTATTCCTCCGCAACGTCGCTCTCTTCGATATTTGGATTAAAATCTTCGTCGGTTGATTCGTCCTCCTCGGAATCTTGATTGTCATCGTCGCGTTCCTTGGCTTCGGCCTTGACTCTCGCCAAATAAGCGTCGGGCTCATCTTCCTGATCGCTGTTTCCAAAGTCATTGTCGTAATTGAGTTTATCCTGTCGAGGGGAAAAAAGGAGAAGCAAATTTATCGTAAGAAAACAAGAATATTGTGCATCGTGAAAAGTCGAAATTTGCAAAAGAAAAAGGACGAAAACTCACACTTTTGCCGCGATTCTTGACACGCAGCTTCTTTGAGGATATAAAGTCAAAGAGCTTGTTGTATTCTTCTTTCTCTATGCTACTGAATGTGTGCATAACACCACTGGTAAGCTCGATTTCAAAGTCGAACGATCTCGTCGATCCACCACCACGTGCGAAATTCACCGATGCTATTTCCTCGAAACGTATGTGAATGGGAGGTTTATGGACGTATATGAAGCCCCGCTCGAGAGGATACAGATAGCCTGCTGCTGCTTTGTAAGAACAACCTACAGCTGCTGTTCCCGAATGTCTGAATATTTAAAATATTAATCCCTTTTATTCTCCTGCCTTTGAAAACTGTCATTATCCGAATGTCATGGTCTTTCAAGACATTCAAGTACTTATTAGCAGTGACGAAAAAATCTTTCGAGAGGATACAGATAGCCTGCTGCTGCTTTGTAAGAACAACCTACTGACGAAAAAATCTCTCGGATTCTAGAATACCGATGTATGTCGAAATATTCAAAGTTTAAAAGTACGTCAGACTTTTTTGCCTGCGTAATTAACGTAATTTTCATTCTAATGAAACGAATTGGAACGCTGATCGAATTTCGCACTCGACTGAGAATATCAGACGCTAAACATGCTCAAAGCGTTTCATATATCTGAAATGAGAATGATTCAAACTTTTTCTTCAAAATTGATACTTACCCGATGAATCCGCCAGGACCGGTAAGTTTTCTGTTGATTATGACCTTCATTACTTTTCCGAGAACTTCGTACGTAGGTCCAGACAATTCTTTCGTCAATTTATCTTCGTACTTTTCTTTCAATTCCTTTCTAAGTGGGTGAACAAAAAAACACGCGCTATAACAATATAAATTCGAGGATATGGAATTAAATGAGGGAAAAAAAGCGGACAAACTTACTCGGAAAAGGGAAGTTCGATGGACGTTTCTTCCTCTTGATTGAACAGAAGTACCAGATAATGATAACGCGTCTGCCCCTGCTTTATTGGCGGATCGAGAGAAACGACGAAAAACATTTGCCTGTTGTCCTTGTGAGGTAGCAAAAATAGTCGAAGAACCGTCGACATGGGGATCTTGTAGTCAAAAGTTTTGCCGTGAAGTTGGAAGAAAGATTGGAATATTTTTATGTCATAACGGCCACTGAAATTTCAACATTTTGTACCATTATCAATAACACGAAGAGAACACCGGAGTGCAGAAAAATTCTACAAAGTCATGAATTGCAGCATTATAAACATATTTTCTCATGCCCATTCAATTATCATTGTTTTCACTGTACATCTACATTATTTACTCGAATCTTTGTCACTGCTCTGCTCCTCGTGCGTTAGATAGAATTCAATCTTCAACAATATTTAGATCGTGCTCCAACGAGATCAATTACCATGCGGTTTTTCATTTATTTTCAACAAAATACGAAAAATACTTGCCGAGGGGTGAGACATTGAATTTCTCTGAAAATGGCAATCGCATCACCGCTCACGCTTATGACCGATGCCTTTTCCATGACCTGCTGGTGGAAAGCCTCGACCGAATCTTGATCGGCACCATCATTAATGGGAATATGAAATCTCATCTCTAGCAAACTGACGGGAGCGTCGTCGTTCTGATGAAACTCTAGGGTAACTTCGTTCTTCCCCGTAGTACACTGAGACACATCCTCCAGCGGTATCTCAAAGGCGGTATTATGACCAACGTCAAAACTCAATACAGATCCGTTGAATTTCGCGGTTCCCCAATTCCAGCCTTTCAAACTCAGTTCTTTCTCCAGCATGTCTTTTTTGTAATTTGTACTGAAGAATTTAGCTATTTTTTCTTGTTCCTGCGGCACGATGGAACAAAAAGTATCGCATCTGATTGTTGTAATTAAAACTGTGACGGGCGAAGCAATTAACGATCCATAAAATAAATAATTCACTATATACGTGGGAACTCGGTTGCAATATAAACATCTTGATATTTGGGTTTTGTAGAAATATGGTTACCGGATATTACTATAATAATCAGAATTTCTGAAAAAGTATTATTTCTAATCTATCTATGGTTTTCGTTGAAATCATCAAAGGGGCTTGATATTTCCATTGAAAGCGCATGGACAGAGAAGAGAAATTGTAACTCACCGTTTCTTTGAAACCACGAAATCTATGCAGAGTTCCATTTTTTAAGAATATCCTCAATCCCCAAGTTCCAACGAATTTTTGAAAATTCACCATCTCCATGTCGCTGGAGGATATTTGTTCGACCTTGCCGGTTTTTTGATTTTTGAATATGAGGTGTTGATCAGTGAGCTTTAGGCGCCCTGGCGTCTGTAAGGAGGCAAATGTATATATGCGTATATCGACAAAAACGAGTACAGTTTATACGAAGAATCGCACGAAAATAATAGAAAATTCTTACCATAGCGCCTTTAACTTCTGCCGTGATATCGGGATACTCGAGAAAATCCATTTTTATCGCGATCTCTTATTACTTGTATGGAATGTGCGGTTATGTTCGTGATTTCCCCTTTTTTCTTACTGTTTCGTACGTTCGTGGAAACTGCGAGAAAATCTTCAAACTCGCATGCCCCTCATCATTCATTACACGATATATTCACTGAAATTATTTTTTACTTTCACACTTTTCTTGTTCCGTAGCAATTTCTATGTCGACTGAAATTATGCCGATAACGGACGAAAAAACACACGCGAGGGAAATTAACGTGCGCGCGGTTTTATCCGCTTTGATGTTTTCGACGAGACGACACCGACAACTTTTCCGGCGGGAGCGGGAACTAACCTTACATGCGATCTAGTTTCTTTTATTTATGGTAAATAGGGAACTTCGTTTCCCTTCTCGAACAACAAGAATGTTACCAGACAGGTAACATAACCAAAAAAACACTATATTCCCCTTGATCAGTCATATTTCGGTCACAATAATAAAATTTAAAAAATTGCGATGTAATCAACAAATAATGTTTAGGAGAACAAGATAAATTGGCGATTCGGTTATTTCATAATGTATGCATCGTCGAAAATAACCATAAATTTTACCTTCAAAGAGGAACTTTTTTCGAACCGCAAGTAGTTTGAATAATCAATATTGAGTGCATTTGTATGTGTAGACATATGCATATAAATGTGTACATTGTATGTATACACGTTTTCATTGCTTCCGGGATCTGGCGCGTGGTCCACGCGCGTAACAAAAAACACCTACACATGTTGCTACGTATGTGATAGAGTACGGACACACGAGAGTCGACCACCACCAGCGCGTTGAGAACGAATACAAACGATATGGATTTTATCTCGGGGGTGTAGAAGACGTCCGAAAAGTGGGTCACGTCGGCAGTGCGCACGCTTCGATTATCGATTTAAACGTTACACATCCTCCCCCGCCCTTTTCGTCCTTTCGGTTATTCGGTTATTTCGGACTGTACATATGTTCGCAAACCTTTTGTCACTGGATATACCATGCCGCTAAACTCAAAGTTGTCTCAAAAGTGTCGGAACAAGTAACGTTGCATCATCGGCCAAATTTTCTCGTTCCCTTAATTTTCGGTTAAGACAAAAAAACAAGAAGAATCTAAAGAGTATTAACGTATATTATTTCTATGATTCGCCAACACAAATAAAAATACACACACAAATACGTATGCATTTGCGTATCTACATGTTCATGCGCGGGCACGTGTAAGTGCGCGTGCGCGTGCCTTCGCGAAATCGGCCATTTTGGTATAGTAAAGGGAAAAATGTCTATGTGTACGTACGCAGAGACCGTACAAATCGCGTTTGTGTATCGTGGTAAGTGTACTTTAGTTTGCTTCAGCTACCCCTACCGTCGATAGGAGGTAGTGGCAGTTCGGTGTTGCCCACAGGACGCAACGGTCGTGAAAATTTATAAACGCGAGCGAGCACCGACGAGTAAACGAGAAAGAGAACACTTTTTTTCTTAAACTTTCGTCCCGTGTGTCATCCGCGCGGGTCGAAGTGTGCGTGTGAGTTTATTCAAGAAAAATTACGCACACACATTTTCCGAGGCTGAGTCTCGGTGGAGGGACTGTGAAAAAAAAAGACACGTAAAAAATGGCAGGAAACACGGGAATGGAGCAGTTGATCCCGATCGTTAACAAACTCCAGGATGC
The DNA here is from genome assembly GCA_959613375.1 of Heteropelma amictum. NCBI lineage: Eukaryota > Metazoa > Arthropoda > Insecta > Hymenoptera > Ichneumonidae > Heteropelma > Heteropelma amictum. The sequence continues at coordinate 9,908,165 of OY390726.1, read as the reverse complement.
ATTCACGCAGCTTGGAGTGGCTATGCAACTCGATCTTCCACAGATCGCCGTTGTGGGCGGTCAGAGTGCGGGAAAGAGTTCCGTACTTGAGAATTTCGTTGGCAAGTGAGTAATGAAAAAAAAACGCGAGTTTCCCATGCTCTCGCGATCTTTTTTCTCTCTTATTTCAACAGATCTTCGTTATGCGTATACTTATGATGACAATAATAAAATAATAATAACAATGTATGTTCCGTATACGTATATGCGTGAATGCAGTTATATATCAACCGTCCCAAACAACCTGCAACCCTCAAAAAAAAAAACATCCAGTCAATCCGAATCATTTTTTTCGATGAAAACAAACACGAAAATGTCGGTTACGAGATTGAATTCGAGGCGTGGCGGTGAATACATCACTCATTGAACTCTCGTATGGTCTTTTTCGTACATTAAATACCGTTACTTTTGCTGTATTACATACCGATTGAATCACACTCTCATCGTCCGCACGCAGCCTCGTCAGATCGATGATATCGATCTGACAGTTCTTCGTCATTATTACGCGATGGAAAAAATAATTACTTCCACCCCTCCCTCTCTGATTATCGTTTATTCTTTTTCTGTTTCTTGCACGGAAAGACACGAAAAAGAGAACGTCTTTCTTTCAAAGTTTGAATGATTTGGAGATATCGCTGTGGCGGAACGACACGAACGCGGGGCGGTTGGGGGGGGGGGGAGAAATCGTGCTCATGACGTCACGATGCAAACCTGACCTGTCAAATATAAAATTTTTATATTTTTTCGTCTTTCATCATCGTTTTTTTATACATCATAACATGTTTTTCTACTGTCGACGACCCGATGCAACCATTTATCATGACCGTCGTAACGAATTTTCGCTTGTTGCATTCGAGCTCTGCGGAATTTCGGTGAATTTAACGTTTGGCTGAAATTTCGAGACACTCGTAATTGTTCGTAATTGGGTCATTGCCCTCGAGAATCTGTCACTGAGAATGAATTTTCATTCATCGTCATTGTTTTTTCTTTTGTCTTCGTCAAAGCGTATGAAATGAAACGTTTCAGATATCGAAACTGCAATTTATGAAAAACGAATATTGACATTATTTTCTTTTTCAATATTGAAAATCAAACAGTCGAAATGTCAGGTTATTTAGTAATCTATTTGCTTGACATTTTGTAAAAGTGTTTCCCGATGGCCTCCCTTTGACCTACGTAAAATTGTAGGGTTACGTACGTAACGTACGTAATAAAGTTTTGCGATAATTATTACAGCAACGCAAACTGCGATCAACTTTTGATGCTTTTTCAAATTTTTCATTGACGTACCCAGATATCGGTGAATTCACCCCTGCGACAAAAACTTTGTGAATGTAACATTTTTCAAAAATTGTAAGAGGATCAGTTCTTTGTGAAATTTATTTGAATTTCTTAGAAAAAAATGAATTTTTTCATGTTTTTCATCAACGGAACTCAAGTTGCAATTAAGCGAAAAAATGCTACAAGGCTTGCAACAATAAAATTGTTGATCGAAGTTACATTGAGAAGAAACTATAAATGACTCTGAGTTGCGGTATATCAAAGAATGTTTTGATGCGCTCGAGTCAAGAAATGACATCACAAAACTGGCACCTATTCACATTATAAGTATGCATAGTCGACTTCACTGGTTCTTACAATCGTCTCTTCTTTTTTTTTCCATTCTCAAAGACTAACATCCTGTATAATTACATGTTAAGTCATCTTAATAATCTTACCGGCGAGATAATCCTTCCATTTTCTGGATACACTTCAGGACTGAAAGTATCTCAATTTTTCGATTTCATTGAATATTCCTTATACGCCAAAAAAGGATTAATTGTTGAAAAAATATGTGAAATAATTAACATGAATTCATTATTATTAGCCTGAACCTACATTAAAAACTTGGATCCTTATAACTTCATTGATTCTTTCAATCGTGATTCTTTTTTTCATTCCCAAAAACTAACATTCTGCATAATTATATGTTACATCATCTCAACAATCGTGTCGGCAGGAAAATCCTCAAATCTTTTCATTGCGAATCAGGACCGAAAATATGTCCACTTTTTTATTTCACCAAAATATTCTCTCCCTCAAAAATGGAATAATTATTGAGAAAAATAATGTAAAGCACTAATAATGGCATCGTTATGATATCGGCACAATAAATTGTACAAATAAATAGAAAAAGATACATACGTTTGTCAAAATATTGAAACAAGCGGTCAATCATTCTTGGAGTTTTCTTTCAAATTATTTTCGATTATTAAATTTTTTTTCGTTTTAGAAAATACATAAATCATCTTTTTATATTTTAAAAACAAAGTTATTACGTAAAAATCATCGTTAAAACATCTTGGAAGGATAATGAACTTGAAAATCGATAAAACAAAATTGTTATTTTTATGGAAAAATATTGAGTGACGATTCTTTTTCACTTTTCGCAGGGACTTTTTGCCTCGTGGATCAGGGATCGTAACAAGAAGACCACTCATTTTACAGCTGATCAACAGCGTTACCGGTGAGTCATGAAAAAAAAAAAATCAAAATCATCTACGTTTCCTTATCATTTGCGGTATACATATATTATATAAGCGCTCGTTTTTACTTATCAATAAGAAATCATCTTATCATCACCGATTGCAAGAAAAAGTAAGAAAAAAATAAAATAATTGTATTATTTTTGAATCGGTGATCCATTCGAGATCGATAATTTTCGCCTATCAACGACGACATGCTCGGCGAGTATTATTACGATCAAGAAACATTAACCCAAGTTCACCCTACACGTCCCTCGTATTAAACTTATGTCCTTCAGTGCCAATTTGTATTAATTTACCTTTTTAATCTTATCGATATAGATCATTTAAGGCGAATTAAGTGCACTCAAGTTCAAGTCCAATTTCGCTTACATAAACGTATATAAATTTAAAAATACAGATGATACACTAAAAACGATGAAATTCTATTCCTTTTCTTCGGGTTTTTTTTTTTTCAAAATACTTTTCACGTGAAAACTGATAGTCCCATATTCCGTAATGCCGTTCGTTAGAAGCTATCTGACATCCTGCATCCTACGAGCTTGAAGATAAGTTCAACCTTGATTGCGACTCGACGCGTTCGAGATAAGGGTCTTTGAACTCGAAATAAGATCGAAAATATTCGACGATGATACGGGCTTATCACTGTACCCGAATTTTCTTTACAAATTTCTCCAAAGTGTTTTTTATTTTCAAAGTTCTTTTGTTGTCTGCGTTTCTTCAGAATCCGCCGAGTTTCTCCACTGCAAGGGCAAAAAGTTCGTGGACTTTGACGAAGTCAGAAAGGAAATAGAAGCCGAGACAGATCGCGTTACCGGAAGTAACAAGGGGATATCAAACATACCCATTAATTTGAGGGTATACTCACCCAACGGTGAGTCTTTGTGAATTCTTCGTTCCTTCTCGCCTTTCATTATTCTTTGCTCAGGCACTTTTTCGTTATTCATATTATTTGAAAAAAAAAATCATTTCAGTTCTCAATCTGACTCTGATCGATTTGCCCGGTCTTACGAAAGTGCCGATTGGCGATCAGCCGGTTGACATCGAGGCGCAGATCAAAGGAATGATATTTCAATTTATAAAGAAAGAAAATTGTCTCATATTGGCTGTAACCCCGGCTAACACAGATCTTGCAAACAGCGATGCACTCAAACTTGCCAAGGAGGTTGATCCGCAGGGTGAGTTTAATCGTCTTTTTTGTTTAAATAACAAACCACTTTCCTCTTTGCGTGAAAACTTCAACCGATCATTGCACACCAATAATTGCCGTGAACAACAGTTTGTCGAGAACGAAAAGTGTGAAATTTTTCGTTTTTTTTCCGGCGATACTTAATTATCGACAGTTTGACACCATTCCGATACAATTTTTTCACTCAAATGTAGACTCAAATTTATGCAAAGTTAGTGTCTTTGCAATAAGTGTGTCATAATTATCTCGTTAATCTTCCGCGATTCGCGATTGACGAATAAACACAAGAAAAGACGAAAATTCTATTTTCTATTTCTATCATGTTTCGCAAGGCGTTCGTACAATTGGCGTCATCACTAAGCTGGATCTTATGGATGATGGTACTGATGCGAGAGATATCTTAGAGAATAAGTTGTTGCCTCTGCGTAGAGGCTACATAGGAGTTGTCAACAGAAGCCAGAGAGACATCGAAGGTCGGAAAGATATAAAAAATGCTTTGGCAGCCGAACGAAAATTTTTCCTCAGGTGAGAGAAATTATCGATGAATTATGTAGCAACGATCGACCGTTCTCGTAAAGACGATAGTTTCAGCAAGAGAATTTCAATGGAAAGAAAGGATCGTCGATTTTTTCAACGGCAAACACTCCAATTCGACGATGAATCCAATGACGTTTCTTTGACGTTTCAGTCATCCATCTTATCGGCATATAGCAGACAGACTTGGAACTCCGTATTTACAACGTGTACTCAATCAGCAACTGACCAATCACATAAGAGACACACTGCCGGCCCTTCGTGATCGATTGCAAAAGCAGCTGTTAACCCTCGAGAAAGATGTCGAACAGTACAAACATTTCAGGCCCGATGATCCGGCGATCAAGACCAAAGCGATGTTGCAGTAAGTTATTTCATGAAGATCGTGTTTGCGATAATAACATTTTTCATAATTACGGGAATAATAATAACAACAATGCCGGTAATCGTAAGCTTATCATAATCGGTGGGAACAAATAAACATGCGCTTTTGGCGAAAATGCATACAATCTTTGATCTATGAAATTCCGTCGACTTGAAACGAAGAAAAAATACTGAAATTGAGTAATTTTCATTACGCGAGCTATGCCAGTCATTCACTTGCGTAAATGCGCGATTATCTCTGACATTAATTTCTTGCCAATTACACGATATGAACGTAATTCTCATCTGACACGTTCGTTTTTCTTCCACCACAAACGAAATTCGAAATGGGTGGAGAGACCTGATATAATTGTCGATAATATTATTTTTATTCGTTGCATTTTCTTGTTTGTTTTTGATTTCAGATCGATACAATTATATATGTAGGTAACGCGTTCTGTCGATTTTGTTTTTTGTTCGTTTAGTTTTTTTTTTCTTTTCCTAGAAGCTTGATGAATTTTTTATTGCTCGTCGAGTGACATTGGATTGATCGTTAATCGATATCCATATTGAAAGTACTTACTTTTAGTGTGCTTATTAATTTCATTGAGGTGGTTTTCACGCGCATCTAATGGCAACCGAATATTCCGAATTTTTGTGGCAAGAAATTTTAGACCGTTATCAAAAAATATACAACCATCTTCCATCTTTACTGAGAAAACAATTCATAGACGTTTTATTTCTGAAACTCTCATCAGCACGATCTTATGGAAGAAACACTCTCGTTCGCGACTATTTGAATTTTTTTTCTGCGTGAACTCTGGACTCGACTCTGAGTAATCGAAAGTAACTCAAAAATAAAAGTTCAATTTTCTTTTTTCTTTTTCTGGGCCAATCGGCAATGGTGGCGCCCGCGATGACAGATTATTTATTTCAAGCTTGTTTCAAATTCTCGACAATCATCCAACAATCGAAAGAAATATGATACTCTGAGCGTTATTAAAAAAACATAATGAAATCTCAATTTTGTGACTCATTAGTCACGCGTGAACCTCCTTGACCCTGAGTGACGGGCAAGTGTGTTTGTGTCTTGTTGTTTTTCTAGAATAATAATCACCGCTATAAAATGAATAGTTGGAGCGAAACGAAAACCAACCTGCAAACGGAAAAAGAGAGTTTCAATTGCGCAAATTAATAAAAAGAAGTGCTGTACAATCTTTCAGACGCAATTCACATTTCTAATGTTTTTAACGTTCTGAATTTTATGTCGCGAATTAATAACCCGATAAGTATATCGCGAAATAATAACGCCGTTCAATGTTTGCAGAAGCAACACGATAAATCAGCGATAAAACGATCATGAGAAACTCCGTTGTGATTATCAAACGTGAATATTCGACTGATTTATCAGTCGATATAACGTCTTTTTTTTAAATGTATTTAATACGAATAATTAAATCAACTACAAGGCTCTCTACCCATCCTACTTAACAATGATCGTGTGTCACTATTTTTTTTACCCCATCCACCCCATTAAAGCGAAGATTCCTTCCAGGATGATCCAGTCATTGCAATCGGACTTTGAGAGAACGATCGAGGGCTCAGGATCGGCTCAAATAAACACGAACGAGCTTAGCGGTGGCGCAAAGATCAATCGATTGTTTCACGAGCGCTTTCCCTTTGAAATCGTCAAGATGGAATTCGACGAAAAAGAACTACGAAGAGAAATTGCGTTTGCAATTAGAAACATTCACGGTCAGTTGGTTTAAGAAAGAATGACAAAAAAAAATTTCTCAAGCTTTTCACTTGTCTTTCATTGTACGATGTTGAATTTCGCAACGTTGCGACTCAACGCTGCATCGAATTTTCCCGATTCTTCAAATTTATTCTTTCGCCACTTTCTTTATATACATTTTTTCCCATTTTGACGAGTATCATAATTTCGAAAATTGCTGAAAGATATTCGGGACACCAAGCGGAATGCCGACGATAAAAAAGAAACGTATCGTACGTTCGTTGGATTCCAACGAAATCATGCTATTGTCGATTTCAGGTATCAGGGTTGGTCTATTCACTCCGGATATGGCGTTCGAAGCCATAGTCAAGAAACAAATAAATCGTCTCAAAGAGCCGAGTCTCAAATGTGTGGACCTAGTCGTACAGGAACTAAGCAACGTCGTCCGTATTTGTACAGATCGAGTGAGTGTTGAATAAATTGGCAAGTGAAAGACGATGAAAATTAGTCGCGCGAGAGAGGTATCTCATATGGAAAACAATGTTCACTTTGTTTTTCAGATGTCACGTTATCCTAGATTAAGAGAAGAGACTGAGCGCATCATAACGACTTACGTCAGACAGCGCGAGCAAATGTGCAAAGAACAGCTGGTGCTCTTGGTCGATTGTGAACTGGCCTACATGAACACGAATCACGAAGATTTCATCGGTTTTGCCAAGTAAGTGACGATTGCTTTTCACAACTACAGTAGCGTTAAAAGTACACGTCATATAATTCCATGAACGAAAGAAGAAAGAGAAACGGCATAAACAAAATCATGAAAATTTCGAATCGAGCAAAGAGACGCGCGAAACACGAAACTTTTCATATTCGGAATGATCTTTTTGTTCGAATCGACGCGTCTCACTCGCTTTCGTTATTGAATCAACGTTTATTCTCATTGTTCGCGCTTTCCAATCATTCGTCTCGTACGCGTTAGTTTACATCCCGAAAGTGGCCAGCGGAAAGTATTTAAAAAAAAAAGATACCAAAGATAAAAAAAGGACTTTTTGTCAATTCGATGTCCGAGTTTCTGGTCACGTTTGCAAAATTCTACAAAATTATCTTCAAAATTAGAAATATATATATATATATAAAGAGATATATATATATATATATATATCTAATACGTACTTCGTACATTCAAATTAGAATATTCATAGAAAACGCACGTAGAAGAAGAAATCCTCTCACGCTTGATACCTGGCACATCCAGCTATGCACAATAATCCGTTTTGTTTTTCTCACGACATTACGTATCTGCACCAAAGTGAAAAAAGAACACGCACACGGAGGTTTCAAAGCAAATGAACAAAAGTGTTCTTATTTCTCCTAGAATGTTGGTGATCGCTGGTAGATGAAAAATCCCCGTCGAGAGTTTGTCGTTATCATAGATTTATTGTCAAAAGTACTGGTGAATCGTCCTGACCCTTTTTTCTTGCCCGATTGCGATACATTGTGCCGGAGCTCGAATAACTTTCCATCCGTAAATTCATTTCTGAGTGTCGTGCGATAAAAAGAACGATAATACGAAAGAATAACAAATTTTCACTTTGCCTTTCAAACGTAAAAACGTCATATTTCAGGAAGAAAATAATCGCGTCGTTTCATCGAATTGCGTTCGCAAAATAGCATCATGACGTTTGTTTTCGTTTTTGATCAATGTCATGTTTTCCATTGCGGTGTTTCATGGTGTTTGTGACGACGAACATTTTCTATTTTTCTATTTTTTCTGAGTGTTCCATTTTTTCCAATCTCTGTAACGAAATCGCGTATCCGGAAACACACGTGAAACACTGTTTCGACGATCGAGCACTACAGTTTTTCATTGTTTACGATTCACGACATATCGAGACTCACGACGACGTTCGATTTTTTTTTGCATAGTTGCGTATAATTTGTATATTCACTATCGTTCGCCCCAGTCGCTCGATTGAGGAAAATGAAGTAAATAGGAACCACGTGGCAAGGGTTCATCGATTTTCTTGACTAAATCATTTTTCGCATGCATGCTGGCGGCTCGGCCCTTCCACGGAATAAATTTCCATCGAAAAATACAAATACGCTCGCGCGATATCTTATCTGTATCGCGATAAAAAATTGTATAAATATTAACGTATTTGCAAATTTGTTTTTATTCGTAAAACGTCATCCGGTAATCGACGGATGAAAAACAGTTCGGTTTGTGGCTCGGTTGTTACGATTAGAAATTCGAACAGTTTATCTTATCGTTTGTCAGACTTCCCTTTTTCTTTTTAAATTTCTTCGGCTCAAAGACATGGAATGGTCTTGACGCAAATTGCCCGGCGGAAAAGCGAGTATTCCAATCGATGGGTTGAAATTCGGGCACAAATTTTTTCCGTGGTGAATGTTGAACCGAGTTAGTTTCGAATTTCTCCAACCTTTTTTTTCCCCTTTCGAACATTACATGGTGTAATTAGTTGGATAATAAATCTTGAAAAGCTATCGAACAAAAGCGCTAATTCATCCTGTGCTCTTTTGCAATGTACTGCAAACTGTAATCTTTTATTTTTCAACCCAGATTCGTTGCGCCACGAGCTGTTTTTTTCCTCTCAACACAAACACTTTTCTCGTCTTGGAGTCAAAGGGAAGAAAATTACTAAAATAGACACGAAAGTTTTGCTACGTCGTAGCGTTAAATTTCACGTATATCGCATTCGAGGTACTTTCTCTATCGTGCTGAAAAACCTGAAATTCAACGTTCAACGCAACAGCAGCGTAAACCTGAAAACTCTTTTTGTCCATTCGATTTTTCCTATTTTCATTCGTCCAATGATTCAATCCCCCCCTCCGGTCGTCTTGTCGAACCGTCAGACCTGAATTGTAAATCGTAGGATTACGCAAGTTTGTTGATATTTGTAGAAGCTTTGTCATGGATATCCGCAGTTTCTCATTTTACCTGAATTTCATACGAGAAAGAAAAATTGAAATGACAATAAATATTCTATCGATGCTGATGAAAAAGGCGATTGGGCAAAGCGTAATAGCAATTGGAAAACAAAAAAACATTTCAATTTTCGTGAAGAATCTTTGAACCGTCAATGGAAAAGAAAGAAAATATCTCATTAGGAGAGAAAAATAAAATAGATAGCACCTCTTGATCATTGCATTTCATTTACGCCTTGCCCTTGTAATAAAGAACCCAAGACCCCTCTCTCGGCATAACATTTTATTTTTTCTATGTTTCTATTTCCATGAATCAACTATGTTGTACTTCACGAATAAAAACAATTATTTAATTATATCGGCAGCGCGGCGGCCAGTTGCCATAATGCAAGGTAAGAGCATCAACATACATCGAAAAAAGGGGAGAATTTACACTACATTATTTATTTTTTATTTTCTTACCTACGCCTATTATACAATCTTTATTATAATCGTTTCTATTCCTAATTCTTACGCTTCCGAAAATCCGTCTCGTATTTCGTTGGTTTTTTTTCCAAATTTTTTTTATCGAATTCTCGTTTTTCTTTATATAAATTATACTTTTGCGTATGCTTCTGCGCTATTTTAACAATCGTTCTTTTCACGTTTACCACTCCATCTCATCACCTCCGTACAGAGCTTTTGGGGCAACTCGATCGATATGAACGGCGCGCGCGCAAATGACAAAAAAATGTATATACACACGTATATCTCGAGCCTTGGAGAAGCGTCGTTAGAATAGCAAAACAACGAGGAGAAAAGACAAAAAAAAGACAAGCACCGACAGACAGACACTGAGAACATACAAAAAAAAAAAGAAATTCCGACTCATATCCGCGATGCTCTTTGGACATTTTCAACGATCAAGCAGTGATGAGACGGATCTCACGTATTTGTAACACAGCAACGAAAACTGACGATCATTCAGGCGACAATCTTATTAACTTGATGAAAATCATTTGTTGCTTCCGGTATTTTTTTTCCATCATTTCATTTCATCGTTATATTTTGTATCCAGGACACGCCGACCTGTATGTGTGGCGTGTTGTGCGAGAACACGATACGAGTAAAATTCGTGGCGTCATGAAATTTCGATTGCACTCATTTTTGTATAAACCGTGTATAAACGAGTCATCGCTGCTCACTGATGTCACAATGCTTCATATGATCATTGATTTGCCGGTATTCATGCCTGCCTTGTATCAAAGTAGTTGTATAGTGTAATTACTGTTTGACATGTGCATTATAAAGAGCGGGCGAGAGAGAGAGAGAGAGAGAGAAAACAAAGCAAAAGAAAAAAGCATCGATCGCGAAATCTGCGAAAGATGAGAACGTAAAAACAAATCTCTTTTTTATCTGCCAAACATGTTTTTAAAACATGTACTCGTATCGAGAATGAATTAATTTGTCTTCCACGGAGTCTGCTTTCGCCACCATCTTTCGGTGGTGTGATGAATGACACGGTAAATTCATTTAACGAAATAATTTTATGCAGTGCATTGAATTCTCGATGCACGAAATATACTCTTTGAATTGAATATTCTCCGCATCATACACAACACGTACACGTCTTACACAAGTGTAAATCGATCTTTTAATTTTCCTCCAATATTATCATTTTTATTCGCTTTCGTTTTCCAATGGCTCTTTCGTTAAGCTTTTTATCAGCATGAGAGTTACGATACACATTTTTGATATAATTACGACGAAATATGGGTCGTTTTGTTTTCCTTCTGATATTTATTTTGCTTTTGAAAACTTTATCTTATCGGATTTGCGCTGTTTTTCCACCGAGCTTTTTCGCTATTGTTTTACGATGGTATGACACTCAATTTTCAACATTAATCAACAATTAACACGAGCTACCGTCTTAAATTCATTTATACTTTAACCGAGCACGACAGAGAGCATTTGCTTGGTTGATTTTACGACATATTTTATCTCGAATCGACTCAATGTGACAGAAGCGATTTTTCAAGACGAGCTAGGATTAAGTTATTTCTTACGTTTTATCTCGTCTACTTATTATCTTTATTATTATTTTCTTTCTGTTTAGTGGAAGGTGTATACGAATATATACGGTGGCAATTTGGTGAAATAAAAAGCTACGTTGATGTTTATGTACAGTAAATCGAGAAAAACATATTGAAAGAAAAAGAGCGGAAGAGTAATATTAACTTTCGCAATATCACAAGGGATTTCATAGTACAAAATGTTCTCTGTTGCAGCGCCCAGCAGTCGTCTGAAAATGCCGTTAAAGCTGGACGCCATACTCTCGGGAATCAAGTTATTCGAAAGGGTTATATGTGCATACACAATTTGGGTATCATGAAGGGAGGTTCTCGGGATTACTGGTTCGTCCTAACCTCCGAGAGCATCTCCTGGTTCAAGGACGAAGAGGTAATTCATTGTCATACAGTATTTACTTTCATTAACTGACGAAAAAAAAGATTCCTGTTGGCTGCATGAAATTAACGATTTTTTTTCGTCGAAAGAAATCAACTTTTCCGCCGATTTCGCACAGCAGCTAAAATGCTGCGGTTAACAAGAAAAAAGTATTAAAAAAAAATGCGTAATACCTTTTTTTCGCGACAAATGAGCAATCTGTTGAATACTCAGATTTTCGAAATCTCGTTAGTTTTTTGTTTTCACAGAGCAATAATGCTTTTTCATACTTTCACGCTGTGATTACGAATTAGAAATTTGATTCTCAATTAACGAATTCAAGCGTAATATTTTTCGTCATAGCTTCGTTCTTCTCATGTCCCTTCCACGGTATTCCCTCTGTTTTCATTTTCATTGCAATAAAATACGACTTATCGCGTTAGAGAGCTCAAAATTCATGGACGATGAAGATTCATTGTTAAATTCAATGTTATCTCGTCCTCAGGAACGCGAGAAGAAATACATGTTACCGTTGGACGGCTTGAAACTTCGAGATCTCGAGCAGGGTTTCATGTCGCGACGGCACTTGTTCGCTCTGTTCAATCCCGAAGGCCGAAACGTGTACAAAGATTACAAGCAGCTCGAGCTCAGTTGCGAGACGCAGGACGACGTCGACTCGTGGAAGGCTTCGTTCCTGAGAGCCGGAGTATATCCGGAAAAATCGACGGAACAGGCAAACGGCGAAGGCGAGGTGAGAATAAGTTTAGTTCGAAAAAGAATAAAAATTCAGCGCAATAATCCGTCCAATCGGTCTATTATTTGACGAAAAGAAAATAAAGAAAAATTCAATTCAATCGATAATCGATCATCTTCGGTTCGAGAAAATGTATCATCGATCGCGATGTAATACTCGTTCTTATGAGCATCCTTTTTTTAAATCCGTTTTTAGGATAAGCAGCGGGTGAGTCAGTAAAATAAATGAGTTCAATCTCGATTTTCCTCTGAATAATCGTGTTGCGTGAACAATGAATTCGCTTTAAAATTCCATCGATTTTGCCCAAGGATGATATTGTTTCGTGCGATTTTCGAGTGATTAATATTGCCAATGTTTTAACAAACCTAACGCTGGTTTCTACTAACGTTTCTTCCTTCGACATGTTTTTCTTTAATTCGCTAAAGTATTAAATCGCCATTTTTTCCCGAAATTTTGAAACAAATTAAAGGAAGGATATCAGGTTTGTACAATTGAAACATTTTTGCTAGTGATCTCTGAGCACACAAAGAAAAACACACGAGACACGATGAACGAACATGAATGATCGTGTGGTCATTCTGCGAGTGTACCGGAAACGAGTCGGAATGCCCAGAAGACAGAACAAAATGCACCACATTAACACACGCACACGTTGTAAAATTAATAATCTTGAGTATTGAGTGCGACATTTTCTTAGGAAATGTGATGCTGTTTTCATTCGTAGTTGCAATTTATTTTCTAGCAGATTAGCGTCATTGGAACGAAAGATGAACGAAATTTGCGTGAAATCATTGAAAGAATAACGAATAATATCAGTATATTGATGCTTTCATAGGCATTCCTTGCTTATTTTAAAATCGCGTAAGTTTCGAACATCTTTCGTTCGAACGATGCGTAATTTCTTCGAAGATCGTTGTGCTTTTCTGGAGAAAAATCAAAATTAATCTTCATGTTGTTGCCTCTCAACTTTTTAGGGTGGCAATGAAGGCCAATCGTCGATGGATCCACAGCTGGAACGGCAGGTCGAAACGATAAGAAATCTCGTCGATTCTTATATGAAGATCGTGACAAAAACGACTCGCGATCTCGTCCCAAAGACTATCATGCATTTGATCATAAACAATGCCAAAGATTTCATCAATGGTGAACTTTTGGCTCATCTATACGCGAGTGGCGATCAGGTATAGTGAAAAATACCCAGATCCTCGTTGGAAATGCTATTTTCGTCGTTTTTGTTCATGATAATTTCGATACAAGAAAGACAATATTATCGTTGATTATTGTTATTATTGAGCTATTATCGAAAACTATTTAATCGTTGAAAATTCTTAATGACAATTTACAGTCAAGCATGATGGAAGAGTCGCCCGAAGAGGCGCAAAAACGCGAGGAAATGTTGCGAATGTATCACGCGTGCAAAGAGGCACTTCGAATAATCGGAGATGTATCGATGGCGACCGTTTCGACGCCGGTACCTCCACCAGTGAAGAACGACTGGTTAGCGTCCGGTGAAAATCCAAGGTAATGTCTTTTCATGAGACAAATATTCGATACAACGAAAAAACGAGGAAAAAACATAAACTTTGTTCCCGTAATTTCGTTCGAACAATCACTAATTGGAGATGTTGTAAAATCTTTATTTCGCGCGATAACGACACACGATCAAACGACAATGCCACACAGTCTTGGGTAAGATCAAGTCTTTAATTGACCACGTATCCCCTCTCCCGCGTTCAGAAATGCGTCGACAAAGTGCACCTTAGATCACACCCGTATCTTAGGTCCCCTCTAGACGCTTCGCAGTATTTCCTAAGAGCATCGAGTTTAACGAATTAAGACAGCACATCAGCAAAAAGAAGTGTCAGAAAGAAAGTGTCTCTGGTTATCTCATCTAAATTTTGGCTTCGACGTGAAAAAAAGAATACGCTGTAGATGACAAGTTGCTGAAGAGGATAAATATTTTATAGATTATCGCCACCATCGCCCGGTGGCCCGAGGCGAGGAATGTCTCAACCACCACCACCGGCGAGCTCGCGGGCGCCCCCGCCAGTCCCCGCGGGTGGACGACCAGCTCCCGCCATTCCTAACCGACCTGGACCCGGTGGTCCACCTCCAGCACGGGGTACACCAGGCCTTCCACCTCCCCTCATACCATCGTAAGTACAAATGACAAATAAAAGAGGCAAAAAGGTTATAAAAAATCTGCTCTTGTTGGTAATTTTAGGAAAGTACAGTAGGGCGTCGATTAATTGATTGCGTACAACGCTCTAGTTTATCGAAATTCCGAACTTTCCGGGGAAATGAAAAATAAATAATGATGATTGTATATAACATACTTCCTTAATTAACGCTCATAAAAAAACAGTAACCCGAGATAGCCAAATTATCGAAATTCAGGAAATTACGCAAATTGGATGTCATTTTTTTTTTTATAAAGTTAATTTAAATAAATGTTCATTCGATCGTTCAGAAAAAAAGTTATCGCGTGATCCTCTTGATAATGATCAATTCGATTAATCGACCTTCTATCTGAGTGTGTGTCTCGTTAAAGTCGAGAGCTTCGAGCTCGGGGAGCAGAAAAGAGTTCAAAAGACAAATATAGATGAAAAGTTGCTCCGCATTGCGTTTGATCGTGACTAAATTGCATATAAACGTAGAGCCCGGAGTCTCCTTTACTGGGACATTAATCCTCCTTGAAAAACAACGCCGAATCAATCATTTGTATTAAGCGTGTGCGTGATTTTGGGCTTTGGTGCTAACTTCACTTTTTATTGCAGGCGCCGACAATAATTCTTCGCACTAACCACATAAATGAATAATAATAATATTAACAACAGTAATAAAAAGGAAAAGAAACACATGCATTATAAACGAAAACACATGCACACACAAACATTATCGTTTCACTTACTAACCGATATGTAGGTTGCATTCGTCCTAATTAACATGAAATTAGAGTTGGACGGTTTTTCGCTGAGAAATGTGTATCGTCCCACTTGAAATTGTCTCACGTCTCTCTCACTCTCTGTTATCTCTGTCTCGAACTATCGATTATCGGATACGCCCTCAAACGGGCTAAATATAACGGGATATTGTTGATTATTAGATACACATAATAATATATAAATCTAGACTGAGCGGGTAGAAAATAGAACGACGAATTTGCGCATTTTGTCCGTAATATTCGCGACAAATTAAAATTTCATTTCAACTCGATGGAATCCAACTTGATATTCGAACATTATTGTTGAACGAGGATGAATCGAAACCATTCGTATTGCGCTGTAGAGAACAAGTGGAATTACGAATATTTACCGGTTTTTTGTTGTTCTTTTCCGTTGGACAAATCTGTGACGGTCTGCTAACGAATTTGACGCATTTACAATGTTCAATTGTATCTGACAGTGAAGATTTGACGAAAATAAAAAATTGCGCAAGACTCCTTTCTACGTCATAAAAAAAAGACGATTTTGCACTAGCATTTTCACGATGAAATTGCAATATCCGGTTTATTTAAAATTGTACATGGCGAACTGTATATAATATTATTGAAAAAATCGATGAGAGGCGCTCCTCGAGTTGTGACGATAAAGATGATTGGGGAGATGAGCAAAATGTAGAAATTAACAGATTCACGTTGATTCCAGCAATACGCTCACTAACAGCATGACATTTTAAGTAGCAAACTTCATATCGAAGCATCATTTTGTTACAGTAAAAAGTGAAAAATCTTTTTCATGCCTCTTTGTAAGATAAAAAATCCAATTTCTGAAGAAAACGAACTTTCTCATTTTTTTGTCTCCACTTGTCGTTGTCAGAGAAACATCAAAATCGCAAGTTGTTCAAAGATAACGAGAAGAGCAAAGCACGGATGATTTACGACGGTCGAAAATTCGTTCGTCAATATATTTTTTCACTCAATTTCAAAATACCGGCTTATTTTGGCCAAATTCAATTTGAGAAATTTTCAATACATGTTCGATGCGAATCACTCGTTATAATATTGGCAAAAAATTCCGAAGTTGGATCTTCTATCAAAATTCAACTGAAAAATTCGATTGATTGAAAAAACATTAATAATTACCAGTCATCCGGGAGGAAAAAAGCATTGCAAAGATTCTATTTTAAAAAAATGGACGAATTCACAAAATAAAACTCGCACCTGTCACGTGAAAAATAAATGTCTAAAATAAGATCGTATGATGCGCGAAAAAAATGTCGGTGCCTGCTATGAAAAAAAATCCAAGTTTTCCAAGCCCAGCGCTTTCTCTTTCTCGCTTTTTGAAGAAAACCAAAACCCTCCCAGTTTCACTTGAGTCAAACAAGTTGATGAAAACAAAATCATCATTAGCATCGAATAATACATGAACTTTTCAAAGCTGAGCTGTGTGCAGAGTCTACTTTTGTATGCGTCGATGAACAGCTGATCGGCATAATTTGATGAAATTACACTACTGATTAATAGCATTATCATTATTACGATTAATATTATTATCACAAGTAAATCGAAGCACTTGAAAAAAAAAAGATTATTATTAAAATCGCTGGCAAAACCTGAGTGTATACGTGGTATGTTTAGTCGCGGGGGTGGATTACAACAGAGGGTGACGCAGGCTGCGACACAGGCCGCCGTTAATGCCGCCACGAACGAGTTCATGGATGCATTCAGGATGAAGTAAATACAACACTTTCGAAAAAAAATTGACTATATATATATTTATATATATATAATATATATATATACATATAACACACGTAATTGCAAAATTAAACAGACCTAACACGTGCAAGAGAAAATTGCTGTAGCTTTTTGTGTGCGAGTCAATAATTCTTCAGAGTACGCTGGCTGGTAGACCGTTCAGAGCTGATAATACGCATACTAATCGATTTTTCAATTTTTTCAACGATCGCAAATATTTTTCTCCCGGTACTTTTGTTGAACTTCTCGCCACGGATTTGAAAAAAATGTTCCACTTGATTTCCAATTTTTCTTCACGCATGTTTTCAAAGCTAATTTAACGAAGTTTTTTCTCTATTCATTCTCTCACGCGAAGTGTTTGGCATAATTAATGACAACTCGATCGATCAACAATTCGTTATTCATCGACGGATCGGCTTATTTTGGCGCGATTAACGAGACCTCGTCGCGTTGTTGTTGTTTTTTTTTTCGTTTTACGGAGAATTCGACGATCCCCTTAAAATACTCCGAAAATAAAAGATATTGGTTTAATGAGAAAAAGTTAACTGAAAAGTCTACCACCGCTCATTCAAGATATAACGAGAGATGATAACTTGTATCTCCGGCATACGCTGAATTCCTTCGATAAAGTACTAGCTGTCGTAAATAAATAATCGAATGTCATGCTGTTTGATGAGCGACGTTGTTACGAAATAGTCGGACGATTATTTCTCGCCAAAAACGAATAGTCCCGGGCAATAAGATACGCGCTTTGAAACAAAACCAATTGAACTATTATCGTGATTGATTAACGAAAGATTTTCTTGTTGGCGAACAATTTTTTTATTCCTTTGTAAAACGGTGTAAATTCTTGAACTTTTTTTTTCTGGATTACGATTCTACATGCTGTATACATACGTATAAATTATATATACATAATATGTATATTTGAGAAAACGTGCTCCGATACAGGATGTGATATACAAGGCGATAGAAAAGCTTCAGTTAATTAGCACGAACATCCTGAAATGATAAATCTCTCTCTCTCTCTCTTTCTCTCTCTTTCTCTCACTCTGTTACCATCTAAGAAATATCACATTGCACGAATGAACGATGGAATATATATTACCACAATTGTAATAATATAAAACGTATGATAAAAGTACGCGAAGAACGATTAAAAAGTGCTGAAAAATGGATTTTTATGTGATGAAAATGAAAGAAAATTGTTTCCTCGTTTTTATTGAAGAAAATGATACCTTTCGGCGATATAAATGCATATTATCGAAAGAATTAAGTGATCTTTCAATCGTTATTCCCAGCAATTTTTAATCAGTCTCCGTATGCGAAAGATGAGTATATTAAAGAGAGCCACAATCAAGTTCTAAATGGAAGCTTTAGTCGTTTTCGTAAAAATTCTCTGACGAGCGTTGAAATAAAATGTAAATACATCGATTGTCGACGACTTTATGTAAATTCGCATCATCCACTTTTGCCCAGTTTTACATTTATAAACACCCGAATATCCCGTAATAATATTTCGTCAACAAAAACGGAGAAAAAACGTTGCGAGCATCGATTGTCTTACAATGATGAATTTTTCTTTTATACATGTCCTGTTCTGCTAATGTTCGCTCAACTTCTCATACGAATATGAAAGAAGCTTTGCGGGAAAGATCGATTTTTCATTGGCATATCATTCAATCGCAATCGTCTTTCTCGAAATACGAATTTCAAGGCCTAACTATCTCGATAAATAACCGTTCCCTAAAATCCTTGGGAAAAAAATGTTGGTAAAATATTTCAGCATCGAGTTTAACGTTTTCATTCTGAGAAAAGATAACTCATGAGCTATGCTTTTCACTCGTACGTGTTTCCATGGCCAAGTACCGAAAAATATATATACATAAAACTCTGTTGAAAAAGATCTCACCCCAAACTACTTTGTGAACAAAAATCCAATATGCAAAGACCAGAGCTGACGATAAATGTGGATAAAAGTTATTGGGATTTTCATCGATTCTTCCCTGTCATGTTTTCATTTCATTTTGCTAATGTATTTGTATCGTGGGAAAAAAAATGAGGTCGAAGACGACTAAGCGTATTAAGAAGAATGAACAAAGAAAAAAAAGAAAAAAGAAGGAACGTATAGCCGACAGTGTTATTGTATTGTTATTGTACAGTGTGAACGTATATCTTTAATCATTCCATGCACTGTGAACGCCCGACTTGCTAGTACTTTGAGAAAATCAAGTAAATTGACAAAAAAACACACACGTATATACAGTTATTTATTGATTATCATCAATGCGACTATTATTATAGTTGGTAATTATCATATTTAATAGCTGAACGAGAGGGTAGTATTGTTCGTAGCGTGTTTCGTCACATTTTCGATAGGCCGTAAAACATGGTTTCGTAAATTATTTTGGAAAATTAGATAAACACGGTGGAAGGAGGCGTGAAAAAAGAACGTACGATTGAAAGCATATCAAGCAATTGCATTTATCGCGCAATGACGGAAGATTATTTTTTTTCACGTTTTGCCAAACGGACGATAAAATACCTTTTTTTTATTCTCAATTACATTGTAAATCAGCGTGTTAAATATGACGTTTGCGCGTCATTGAAATCTCCGTTGGAGTTCTCGATAAAATGTACATTCAAAGAAACACGGCTGGATCATCGAAATCGATTATTCGGGAACGACGGACGAACGATTTCATTCAAGCTTGCATAACGGCCCGTTATTAATTATAGAGATCTGCGACGATTCTTTATTATTATTGTATTATTATTTTAACATAAATCTACATAATCTTGCAACCTGTCGCCTGTATGAAATAAAACAAGGAATACGTCTACAGTAGACAGTATGAGATAATGTTTCCTTGTCGCGCGATAATCGAGAGTCAATTAATCGACACTGTCCTCTCAAGGAAGAAAAAAAATTAAACACACGACCGTTAGAAGTTTTCCGAACGAGTCTCACCGTCTTTATTTTCTTTCTCACTGACAAGAGTCAGGTTTTTTACCGCATTCGTTGTAACAATTGGCGGATGCCGAGAAAAATATTGAAAAACGAAGTGCGGAAGGTTTTTTTTATCGGGCAAGTCGTTCGGCCACGCCGAATATGAGGCTTGATATCGTCGCTGCGTCGTCAATGTGCCGAAATTATCAATCACGAAAAATGTATACCGTCACTCGCTTTTGTAGAAAAATTTACGAACAAGGACGAACTAACGCGAGAAAAGTATATCGTTGTTGCGTGAAGAAGAAAAAAAAAACGAAATCGATGTAGTTTTTAAGATTGAAAAATGGACGAAGTGAAATTAGAAAAAAAAAGAAGCTTTTCCCGCGGTTAGTCGTTGAGTGGAGCAAGCTGTGGAAAGAAAAAAAGTAGCATTCGCCTGGTTTCAGAAAGAGCAGATAGCTGCTAATTAGAATGTGTGTTGATGCACTGCGAAAAGTAACGGACAAAACGTTAGATGAAACACTCGTGTAATCGTCGATAATTTGAACGAAAGATCATCGAGGATCGACGTGCCACTTATTTTGACACAATAATCTCGTTATCGCAATGATGACTTGTAATAATACAATGAGCATTGTTATAGTATTGTTAGCATCAATGTCGATGGTCAATGAATCTCAAATGCCCCGAATCAACTGATTAAACTCGTGATTGAGGTTTGAAGAGACGGATAATGAAGAAAAAAGCAAAAACAAAAACGAAATGCAGATCGTTGCGATTAGTTTGCATTTAGCGTGTGATTTGACGAGGATCAATAAAGAAAGAAAAAACGAAATGAATTCCCGACACGACTGTCCCGAATTTTACGACAAAATTCTACTTGACCGTTCGTGTTTCACCGCGAATTTCATAAATAAATAATTCAACTGTATTTACGCCGCAGAGCAGTAGTTGACAAAGAGAATAAATAAATGAATCCTGCGTATATAAATATATATATATATATATATATATATATAAATATCTTCCTCGGAGGACACGTTGCACACATATATGCTTCCATCTAACAAGCCTTATGCAATAAATAGTAAGACGCCAAATGCGTTGTACGAAAAAAGAGAAAAGTACTCGAGGAAAACCGCGTTGGAAAGAAAAGTGTCATTGATTCGTTGTTCACGATGCAATTTAGACGCAGAAATACGCGAATTTATTAAAACAAAAAACGAAAATCAACGACGAAAATGGAGAGGAAATAAACTGAATGAAAAAACGATGGAATCGACGGCGAGTCGAGAGAAACAAAAGTTTTTAGCGCGATTGGGGCTTTGCGTGAGATACAGAGCGAGCCAAGTGATCCCTTTGATATGAAAAATAACGAAACGTGCATCCTTGCTCTCACAATCTTTCTATGTAAAAACAATAATGCTTCAGTGCCAGAATAATCGATCAACATGCGATCGATCGATCGCAATAACGACTTAACGTTTTTTTCGGTGGAAGATAAATACCTCGTTGGATGATATTCTAATATTGTCATTGAACGGTAAAAAAAATTAATAACGACGATGAATTACGACGTTTTTTTTGGAAGGAATCAAACTACAAAAGAAAAAACCTGACCTGTGACAAATTCGGGGTTACTTGGCCAGCAATGTGGCATACAGTTGCGAGAAAAGCGTAAACCGAGCATCATGTATGAGAGGGTACACACTGTTTATTGCGATATAAATGTGTATATAGATAATAAAATGTTATAATATATACATATATATACGGACAGACATACACACCAATAAACGTACATATATATATATGAATTCGCAAGAATGAATAGGAATGAGAGAAGATTGAAGATAAATACGAGCAAAGAAAAGGCAAAAGCGCAGGACGACATTTCCTCACGAGGAACGATGAGAAAATGTGTACCTTCGTAATGCATTCTCATTGTAGCCCCCCTTTTACTGTATATACGCGCGGTCCTCGTGATGTAATTCCACCAAAATCCATTCGAGTATCGACATGGAATCCCGGTGTTTTCGTTGATAATGGAAACTCCATTTTCTCTGTTTTCCCTTTTTTGTTTGCAAAATTTTCGACTAACAGCATATAACCCGTAGCCTAGCTTGCGACTTTTCATTTCGCAACAAGTTAACAATGCGAACAAGTCATGTTGATGGTAAAGAAATTCTACGCTCTTTTCAAAAATATTTTCTATTATGAGAGTGTTTCTTTTTTTAACGATCGAAGAAATAAAAATAAAGGCGAGAGTATAATGTATTATTTTTCGGAGTTGTAGTTTTATTAATCTTGTAGAAATCAACTTTGTGAGTAAAACTGTTATAAAGTTCGGGAGTTTGAAACGAATCGAAGGAAACGGAAGAGTTGTAGCTGTAAATGCATGATTATTGCAACATTAGGTTGCTAGTATTTTAGGCAAATAATAATTATGCAACGGGATTTAACGAATCTCACGACTGAAAGGTGATTGTGACGATGAAATTTCCGATGGAATTATTTTTCAAACTTTGTTTTAGCGCTCGTGCATGATTGGATGATTTATTTTCTATTAATATCTTCTCCCTCTCTGACTCTCTTACCGCATGGCGATGGGGCTTTTGGGAAAAAAAACATTCCATGTGAAATGGGTACGGAAAAACTAGTAGACGTTCACGTGCACGTTGAATCAAAGTTGCAGATCGAATTCTTCCGTAAATATGATAAATTATCATCGCAAAAGTATCGAAAATGATTTTCAACGAAGATTGACATTTTGACTTATCGCTTTTTCTCACGAAGCTTCAGCGAAGCTGTTGGTGTTTCCGTCAGATTGATTATCGTAGCACACGCAAATACACAATTTCATTATTTTCGCGCACTTTGATATCTCCTTCGCGAAAGCATAGAACAGCTTCGTATTTTTGTTACTTTCCTGAATATTCCATATTGTCTTAATCTCCGTATGTCTCACGTACGGTTTCGTATGCGCCAACGACACCTTTTTCGTTATTCGCCTTTGCAAAAAACACGTATTTTGCTTTCGCAAGCTCCAAATCTTTCGAGTTCCACCAATATTGTTTTAATCGTCTGTTTTTCATTTTCATCTCTTTTCTCTTTTTTTTTTAATCCTAATTTATAATGTATCTATGTTGTAGGCGCCCTGTACCCAATGTTCCTCCCCGAATTCCCGACAGACCGTATTCAGGCCGACTAAACTGAGCTAGCACACATCGCACCTAGATTGCCTGCCTGAAAAAAGCAAAAACGAGAAAAGAAAGAAACAAATTTATCGCCGGGACACCATCCGAGTAGCGACGAGAGGACGAACCTGGGATTCCTGCGAGTTTTTTTTTCCGAGGATGCAACAACATGCAGCACCGGTTCAGACCGGTAATTGATATCAGAGAGGCCATAAAAGTACGTGCTTCCTTCGCGGACGAGGAAACACATGCGTGGAAGTGGGAATTCGAAATCCTCGTGACATCGCACGTCGTCTTCGAGACAACGTCGTTTCCTCGCATCCTCGTCATCTCGTCTTGCTCGACGCGCTGACTCATCCGCGAGTCAAAGAAAACAAGATACCTCCGGATGTGTGTGACGGGAAATGCTCGTTGACGCGAAAAATCTTTGAGACTAAACGTTGGGAAAGCTCGTGACAAAGCTTTCGAAATTAAGTGGAAAATATTTAGTTTTTCTCTTTTTTATATCCTCTACCGTGTTTCGGGACTCGTCTCGTTTGCTCGACGAGTTCACGATCCATCGAACCAATTAGTCATTCTGTCTCCTCTTTCCTCAAATCCTCCGCGACCATCACCAGTGAAGCCTTTTCACATCCCTTACATCCGTGTGTCGCCACGTCCATTCCTCTCTTTTTATTAATTTATAAACAAGAGACTCTGTACTTTTAAGGATACATCGTTTAAGTATTAACGGAACAAAAGCAAGTGGAAGAAAAGAAAAGCAAAAGAAGCGCTCTGGGAATGAGCACCGACGCGATGACAAATTATATGTATATAGATGAAATACCGACGTCTGTCCTCGTGTCGGACGTGGCGATTGTTCAAAAATCGTGTAAACAACCAGAAAAAAGGAAATACAAAACAACCGAGGGTAATCGAACGTCGCTGCACTCGTTGCTTGTCCGCAAATCGAATTAACGAGATCAAAGTCACCTGAGAAACTGTATGAAATTTTCTGATCGAGCCTTTTTTATTCCGACAGCGCGACGAGCGATTTTTTTTTCTCGTTTCTTCCGAACAAACGACACGGAGCGTTCGCGGTGCTAATTGTTCGTTTCATTGTACGACGATGTGATATTTGAGGAAGCTGATTAAAGGGCGTTTGTAAATACATAGCGAAGACAGTATTATTCAAAAAATTCTTCACGTTTTTCGTAAACAAGTATTTTTCCTGCAGATTATTGCATCGACGAGGTCAGAGAAGAGAATACTTGCGGGCAAAATCGCAGAGGAAAGAATCGATCGGTTCCGTAGATTTGTACGAAGAAAAAGACTTTGCGTGCGGGGAGAATATTTTTTTTTTTCACCACGTCCGATCGAGCGAACTATGACGTTGAGCAGCTCATTGCGATTTTACGAAAGATGAGAGCGGATAACCCAATTACCTCGATTGTAGCGGAGAGCCTTCGTCCTCGATTCTAACGAGGAGAATCACCAATTTTACGTACCTCGCGATGAGTAAAGATCGATGATCGATCATTTATTTACTGAAAACACTGTTCCATCTTTCGTTACCTCGACGAAGAAGAAAGTATTTTCTTAGTTTCGCGAATAAAGCGAAGGATCGAAAATTTGGCAAAAAAAAATATTCATTCTCGTGGGATCACTGATTTTGCTGAAAATACCTTTGGATATTTCACACGAGATATTTCACTTCGAGGTACTGTTTTTTTATCTCGTAAAAATGACAGTTAACAATACATCGTCGTGCCTCTACAACTATAAATTTCTAATTGAGAAAACATTGAATAACGTGGAAAAAATTGGATTTGCCGTTTTTCGCAACTGAAAGAGAGACGAAAATTTCTTTCTTCGACAATTTTCATGAAACACAAAATAATTTTGCAGCCAATCTGTCGTTATATGACGTATTCGCGAAAAAATATAATCGTTCCTCTTTTTTTACCCATCGAAACGAATCTTGAATAAAAAGTACATTTTTATTCCGAGTTCTCCATATTTGCTCCATTTCTACGACGCTTTGAAAAACTTAATAGTCTATGCTACCTGGCGCTATATTGTAATACGCGTAGTTACGAATTTTGTTAAGTACTTTTGTACATTAGTAATAAACGAGCTAATCATTGAATGCTTTTCCTAAAGAAACGAGAGCTGTCGAATAAAAACTGTCGTCACGCAAAGTGGTACGAAAATTGGTATCCGCGAGTGCGAAAAGAAAGAGAAATTAATATCGTCAGGCGGTTAGGCCGCGATGGTTTTGCAGCTTTTAGAAACACGAGAAAAATTGTAAATCCGCGTTTGTACATACATTTATTTTTTTGTTATATTTCGTATTTAACTGTTCCTGTCGACTGTCGTTTAATTATTATTTGCACGTGGGTCGTTTTTTCCCTCTTTAATTCGCTTCTTACTATCAACGATACTTCCGATACAAGACTGAGAATCGTCGAACCGGAAATGCAAAAGAGAAAAACGAGCCAAACTGGAATTTACAGTTTCGGAAAAAGAACTGAACGAACGTCGGTGTTGAATGTTGTGCATCCGATGCGTTGAAGCAGAAACGATGAAACACGACGAAGAATATACACAGCATTTCGAATCTATAGATAGGAGGGGGGAAAAACTTTTTTTGTTTTTCATAACGAAAACCTGCATTCGTTGAAATTGGTGAACAGTCTGAATGATGCGCACAGCGACGACTGATGACGATTGTACCTTGGTACATGTGACGATCAATAACAGCCAACAATTGTAATAAAAAAGAAGGAGGAAAAAAAGTTTATCAATGTAACGTTGTTATTATTCGCGAGTTCGAGGCGAATCGCGGAATGTCCCGTTGCGGGGTTCCTAATGACGAGTGACAGTTTGGAAACGTACGTGAAAATCCCTGGAAAAGAGATGGATGAAACGTCAAAATAAATAGTTGATGATTTCATTTTCTCTCTGTTCCAGGGGAAATTTGAGAATGTAAAAAAAAAAAGTCAGTTTCATAAATTCCGAGGCTTCGTTCGGTATGTTCGGGAAATGTCAATATAGAAAAAAAAACAAAACGTCGCATCGCTGACATTTTCTTTCAACCAACGAGAGAATTTTTCTCGAAAAAAAAAAATACCCGAAAATGATGAAGGATCATCATCCAACGTGGAAACGTCCTCAGAATTATGACGCATCCTTGAATCCTCGTTCTGCCATAATATTCATGATGAGGGATAGGAATGCCCTTCAGGCTCTGCAATTGCGACAAGGACAAACTGAACAAAGTGATTGATCAGGTAAAAACACTCTCGAATACCGTAGACGAGCTTAGAGAGGACGTGAATTCGTTGAAATTACGCTTTGTCGAATCCAACGATGACGAGAGTTCGGCAAACATTTGTGGAAGACGATACCGCGACGGAAGAAACATTATTGGCTCAAGCACGTTTAGAAGATTGAAAAAATGTTTCGAAAAAATTCCCATTGTGTCAATTGACGGTGGATATCGGGTCAGAAAAAAATGCCAACAATTTTTCGCTCATTCGCCAAAAACGGTTGTTCCATGTTCGCCTCGTTTATCCTCTCGAGAATCATCCATCGATCAACGCTCTACATTGTACTCGTGCACGAGAAACGCGAGTCGAACACCTCAACCTTGTCAACCGTCAAAAGTCCACGCTGATAAAATAAGCAAGCCGATTTCGATGAAAAAATGTCGAAAGGACGTTTGTAAAAAAACGAAAAAAACTGCGTCAGCATCGTCGACTTCGTCGACTCCGTGTGTGAGAAAATATCGCGATAAAACGTTCGAAAAAACACGCTGTTCTCAAGAACTCGGCAAAGCGTCAACCTCGTTCGGGAAATCAGAGTGTAAAATAAGGAAGAGAAAAACTACCGGCACCACGACTTTGGATTTAAAGGCGTTTACCGGTGACGGAAGAATAAAAAAATGTGGAAAAAGTACTCCAAAGTGCGTGAAGAATGTTCGTTGCGTTAATTTCGTGGACGGATGTCGAAAATCCGTTGCCATTGAAGCTAGAGATTCCATCACGAGTTCTTGTCTACCGACGGCTAATACATCTTCGGCGAAACCTCGCGGCTGTAAAATAATTTACAATCAAGTCAGCGGAGATTACAGCGGGAGTAAGACGTTGAGAAGTAGATCAAAAAAGTCGAAATTGCAGAGGTGTTCGCCGAACTGTCCGTACGTAAAAAAGCTCGATTCGTGTCGACGGGACGTTTCGACGGACGCATTTTTCGTAGATGCCAGTAACGACAAAATTCGCCATGAAACTGTGCGAGAAAAAAGACTCGCCACTCGGGATACTCAAACTTTTTCCGAAGATAACGATGAGGATTATTGCGTCAATTCACGGGGAAGATGGCGAGCAATGCCAAAATGGCTGCACGATGCGAGTTTGACGTCTTTAACCTCAAATTCGCCGAGTTTAGTCGGCAGTTTTTCTCTCGAAACGAAAGAATTCAACGAAAAACCACGGCAAAATAGTCGGAACGACAGCCAGGAGAGAGCAGAATTTGCCAACACGGCAATTGGAGAAACCGGAACGAAGAAGAATTTTCCGGAAGACGATGATACTCAATATCCTGAAAAACATTGTGGGAGAAACATCGACGAAGAAAACGAGCCGCAAAGTGAAAATGCGTCGATCAAACTTCAAACGAAACGAACGTACGTTATATCGTCGTCGTACGATCCTTTCGTGAATCTTCAATCGCCGGTCGAATGCGGTCGTCGTAAGAAACACCAGAGCTCCTGCGTTACCGAAGCTTCGGGAATGGATGTGAACAATCTTGGATATTCGTGTAAAAAGTTCCAGAAACCGGAAGTATCCCCCAAAGTTTGCCCGACCTATAAATTGTCGCCCACGATTTGCCGATCCTCGCCAAAGGAAAAGCCAGCCGAACGCTCGAGAAAAACCGTATGCGCGAATCGTCCAACGAAAAACTATTTGCCGAAAATTCCGCACTGGCGAAGGAAAACGAAGAGGGAGTCACCGACGATCGATGATAAAGGCGAAAATTCTCGATTCTCCGGACAAGAGTCGTCCACTTCTTGTGAATCATCCGACGAATCTTCTCTAACGTCGAAATCAAATTTTTACGAGAGAATGCATCCAGATTCAGAGGCTGTAAAATACTGCAGAAATACTTGGTTACAAAATAAACCCAAGGATAAAACGAAAGTACGCTCGTTAACGGACAAAGCAGCAAGAAAATTCACGATTTGCGAATCTCTGAGTGGATCAGTGAGAAGCATTTCGTGTGAAAGTTCATAAGAAAAATGGACGGTCAAAATTGATTAAATAAAAGCTCCGAAATTTATTCCCGTACAATATTTTTCCGTTTTCTCTTCATTCCCTATACAATTAGACTTTTCTAAGCCTTTTTTATACAAGAAAGAAGTTTCCGCGTTATTTTCAACGAAATAATCACGTAACGCAAAATTGTCTAGAGTACAAAAAGCGATTTTCGAAAATTGCAAGATGAATTTGCAGAGATTTGTGAAATGTAAAAAAAAAAGAATCATGGCAGTAATAAATTTCACAAACTCACACTCGCTCACGGAATAAAATTCCCGTCGCCGGAAATACAAGTCCGGCATTCGCGAATTATGGAAATTGATTGTTTTTATTCATTGTAATATCTTAATGTCGATACAGCAATCAAAGACGTCTGTTTCATCGATCCAACAGCGCTGTATCACAACGATAGCGATATAATTGTGTCTGTGATTCACGGGCGCGGGTACATAAAAAAAAAGAGCCTGATTTAAGGAAATCCATCGTCGTCTTCCTCGGCCATTTCCTTGGCGAGTTCCAAATCCTGTTGCTCTCTTTCCCTGCGTTCCTCCGCGGACTCGAGATCCTTACCGTACGACTTTGGCGGGTAACGCATCGCCTTGACGCTTTGATTATGAAGATCGAGGCAAAAAGTAATACGTTGATGAAAAGCCAGCAATGGCTCACGAGTGCAATATATATCGGTTGTTTCCTTGCTTCGCATGTAACCATTCTCCGGATCGAGCGTCGCCTCGATAACGCCGTCGCGAATAGCTTTAGCAACGATGAATTCCGCATCGACTCCCGAATCGAGGCCCAATTTTCTCGCTATATCGCCGGGTGAGATTCTCGAGTACGACAAGCCAATAGATCTTATAGCTGTCTTAATGACGTTATGCCTCAGACGTAAAATCAGCGTGAACGTGTGATCGGTGCGGAATTGCGGCCCAAAGTTTTCCAAAACCTCGCCGAACCGTTGCAAATTGCCGAGACGAACGGCCTGAGTAAGTTGAAAATAAGGCGCGAGAGCACGACGAAGAGAGGCTTGCCGGAATATCTGACGTTCGGGAATATCACCGAGCAACAACTCGACGGTAACGGCCAATTTTTGGACGGTCTGACGAAAGCCGATTGCGGTCGTTTGTGGGGCTTTGCGCATAGCTTGAACGAGATACTTGTGCGCCGCTGAATATTCCAGTCTAGCTGCTTTTATTCTACCGAGATAATACAAAAATCTCGCCCATTCGTTGTTACTGGCCGTCTCGGGAAATGTCGATTTGAGCACGAGCTTATCAGCCTGATCGTAAAGATTGTAATGCAAGTAATTTCTCAACAAGCAATTGATCAAGACCGCTTGGCCCTCAAAGTCGTTTCTCAGAGTCGCGGTTCGCAGGCGTAGATGCAAAAAGCCGCGTATCTTGTCCAGCTGATTGGTGAGCTCGTAAGCTCGCGAATGATAGAAATAGCATTTAGCGGCTATGAGATCGATCGTTCGACGATTTTGAGCGATTATCTTCTGTACCAGAGCCTCGGAGCACTGCACAGCTTCGTTATATTTTCTTGTATCTATGAGGCGCACCAGTACCAACAGATGTATGTAAGCATCGATTTCAGGCAAAAGCGGCGAAGCCGAGCTACGGAAGCGTTGAATCGCCGCTTGCGTCCCTTCCATATCCATGGGCTCTTCCACCCATGCCAGCAGAGCTTCTCGTTCCGCCGCTGATCTCGTGTAAAATCCACCGATAACACCCCGCAGAACAGTGGGGTTGAGCTTTCGACGAGTGTTGGGCAGAGCGCGCAGCGCTCGCAATATAAATCTCGGCTCTTTGTTCTGCACCGCTTTTTCTATTTGCCTCGTGTGCTCTCGCAAATCGTGAATCGTCGTTAAATCGGTATCTTTCTTATCGCCTGTATCTCCGTCGCCGTTGGACACTTCCGTACTGGCTATTTCCACCTCCATAGCTTCTGGATTTCTCGTACCCGGCACACCCATGTCTTCAGATTTTTTTAGGTTACGTCTGATATCAGTTCAGGATCAATTATCGTCGGAGCTGCAAAGAAAGCAGGTTTAGCCAACGTTTCGACCATACTTAATTTTTCTATCTTTTGCCAGTGTATTCCGTATACCATGCAGGCAAATTTCGGGTTTTTATCATTGAATTTTTTTTGATAATTGTATGGGGTTTTAAAAGGGAAATATTCTCCGCACGGTTTAGCGTTTGAAATTCAATTCGATGTTCTAATTTTGGAAACTTCACTTTTCATGAAAATAACTCGAGAAAATATGTCAAGTCCCCAGGAAACTCGCGAATTTTATATCAATTTTCTTTCATTTACTTAACATTCATGTAATTCGAATATTTCATGCGGAAAAAAGCCGACAAAATTGCACAAAATTTTATTTCGTTCCAGAAATTATATTGAACTCAAGTTTTAATCACGCGGTCGCTTTTAACAAAATTTTCGCAGCCACTATTGTTTTATTATTGAAATTATTCACTTTTTTTGTGCTCTAAGACATGTTTGCTTTTTCGAAACACTTCAAATTTGTATTTTGGGCATCGCATGAAAATGACTTTTGTAAATTTTGAGGCAACGACAAACATAACCTCATTATAAATGTGAAAGTCCATTTTCCAATCTCATCGATATGAATATCACAAGAATGTTATAAATAAAGATTAGTTTTGTGTTGCATGATTAATAAAAAAAAATGAGGTTCATTACCTCTAGTATCGAAATTAGCAACTCCGGAATAAAGAACAACTTGTAGTTTTGGAAGTTGTCAATTCACTGTGTGATCCGGGTGGCGAATTTTCATTCCTTCTGTATTTTCATGTAAACAGAGCCATTTTGAATGCTGTCCGAAATGGCCGTTCGTGCCGATAACGCCGTACAGGATTTGTTCGTCATTTATCTCAAAGATACTTTTCAACCAATCAACGAACGTTCCATATTATGTTATCAAAAGATGAACAATAAAAAAAGTACATTATACGCAGTTGTTTAAAAATTTACTTCATCATACTGCGAAAAATGTACGTATTAATTATAAAATGTTGTTACTACGAACGATATATAAATCTTTATTGAAATTATAAGTAAAATACATCATATAAAAACGAATACGATTGCATTGCGGTAGTAAAATAATTGCACGGTTTCTGAGCATTACATCCAATAATAAATGCAATAATAAATACAACAAAAATTTCAAAGTATATTTTTTCCGGAAAACCGAAATGATAAATTGCCACCTTAATGGCCGAACGTTTTATGCTCTTTTCTCACAGCCTATGGGGCTAAATTTGAAATCTGCCATTTGAGAACAAATTTTTTGTATCACGAGGCTAAATTACTCATATTCACTGTATTCTTTGCAGCTGCATAAAAAGTTTAATCTGCAAAGATAATTCAACTTTTTCATCTCCGTTAGAAAATATTCGACTGTGATTAATCCAAAACGCATGCACTTTCGCTATGGCAAAGCGTTTTAGGATAGACTGAATTTACTTTTTTTTTTCGTCCTCCTGGACAACAATCTCAGCTCTCTCATTCAGTTGTGCCCTTCATAGAGAAAAGGACTCAAAGTTTCGATCGTTTTTTTACTTGTTCGACGACACCAGTCGCCACAGCATCGTCGATGTCTTTCGTTCCGAAGCCAAACTCCGATAAAATTTCTCTCGTGTGTTCGCCCGTTGCCGGATTCGATTTGTGAGCGGAGCAAGAGCCGGGCGTACGCGATAAATGTACAGCAGGATTGGGAATCGTTGTTCCGTCAATCGACACTGTAAAACTTTCTTTCACACTGTTGTGCTTGTTGGCCGATGCATGTTGCAGCGTTAAAACAGGCGTTACGCAAGCGTCAGTGCCATCGAAAATTCTGCACCATTCTTTCTGACTTTTCTTCTTAAAAATTGCCGCAAACTTTTTACGATTCTCTTCGAAATCGTAATACTGCGCGCATTCTTCATCCGTTAATTCAAGCTTTTCCAACAGTTTTTCATAAAATTGCGGCTCTATCGCTCCGACAGCCATATATTTCCCATCTTCCGTCTCGTAAGTGTCATAGAAATGTGCTCCACTGTCAAGCCTGTAATTAATATACATTTCTCGTATGAATGATCATTGCTGAGAACAAAACTGATTCTACTCTTTCATTCGCTTTTCGCATTCTTAGTGAAATAATGGTTTATCTTTATTCCTCCGGTATATCGGAAATTGCCTAATACATCAACATTTCTGTTTCATAAGAATTTTTCATTAAATGAGCAAATGTTTTCTCCGAAACTTTGAAAATTCTCGACCGAGTTTTAAAATCAGGTTTACATGTTCTTTCCTCGTTGATTTCCCCAAAGGCCAGGAACTTTTTGCGATTTGAAGAGCCAACTGCCCAAGTATGCGACACCTTCCGTCATTGATAAATCGATAACTTGTCCAAGTCGGCTGTGAGAACGTTCGTACAGTGCCATAACGATCGCAAAGGCGCACATTAAACCGCCGCCGCCGAAATCGGCCGCCAAATTAACGGGCGGCGTTGGTTTTCCCTCGTACCTTCCGAACAACGATAACAATCCTTAAATGAAAATCGAATTGACAGTTATGAGTTCACCTTGCCGAATAACGTCTCTTATCTTTCCTGGAACATTGTCGTGTTGGCGAAAAATATCAATTTCTACTGTAAGATATTCTAATTTTTCGGCGGTATAATCATGGAAAAGTACATCAAAAATATGTGTTCTATGGTGTTTTTTGAGGCGCTAACCACCACTTGCCACATACGACGATCCGTTTGTATTTTATTTGCAGAAAATAGAGTTTGCAGCAGTACCGGATAGACTCAAAAAATTGATGTCGTGTCCAGCCATATCGGCGTAAGGTCCTTCCTGGCCGAATCCCGTTAATCTGGCATAGATGAGATTTTTGTTCCTGGCCATCAAGTCTTGTGGACCTACGTTCAGTTTTTCCATAACACCTGTTTAAGAAAGCAAAAACAGTTCAATGAATCTCAATCCAATTTTGCGAGTTTTTCAATGATGGAAAAAAAAAGTTGAATTCAGAACAAACCTCGTCTGAAAGGATCGATAATAACGTCACTGCGGTCGCTCAACCGCTTGAACACTTCGACACCAGCTGGAGTCTTCAAATTGACCGCGATGGATCTTTTGCCGTGACCCAAAACATCCGGGTAACCACCCATCGAGCCGGTCTTGATAAATAATCGTGCGAATAACGATTGTACTATTTATATTATACTTTTATTTCTTCATGACTTTTAATTTTTATACGTATCTCGAATTAAAGATAACAATAAATGGATTTTTAATTATCCTACCTTGTCGACTCTAATCACAGAAGCACCATAATCCGCGAGTAACATTCCGCAGAAAGGTGCCGGTGCTAAGCCCGCTAGTTCCAATACTTTGATCCTTTTTAAAGGCATAACGTCACGCACCTTGCAATGAAAATCGATCGTAAAAATAAAATAATTTTCATTACATAAATTATCGTGTTTGCACAGTCATAATCGATTCGGCATTTGTGGAACTTTGCACCTCCCGAATTCGAAAATGAAACGCATTGATTTACTCAAATAATGAGCTCACCATCTTGTTATGTTATTATCTGCACTAGATGATTTGTAGATCGTTTATCTACACGCATCAGTCACATGACCTCTTAAATGACCGATACTCGGTCTCGCGAAATTTTTGTCCAGAATTCACGTGCCATCGTTACATTGTTTATCTTGTTATTTTATTTTACGTGTCACTTATATGTTTGCATTATGGATATCTCGTCGTATGTAATTATTCATCCGTTCCTTCATTTTCGACATATATTTCGTCACACAAAAGAGATCCAATCGAAAGAGATGGATTTTGCTCGATGGAAACATCATTCAATCACACTATTCAATTTCCACGAGAACATTTCTGGCAGAAACAAGAAATTGTTATACAGGAAGAGAAAACATGGCATTTCTTACACTCTTTTGTGCACCGTCGTCGTAGCGGTTAATTACGATAGAAATATGTCCGCGACAATGCAAACATTTACTTTACTGTTGGCATATAATTCGCATTAGAAGCGAACTTTCGATTCTGAATAAACTTATTGAAAAAGTTTCGTCCGTAAATAACGGATCCATCACACTGTAGTAATTCGTTTGTGTAAGATGTGTAATAAGATATGGCAACAATCGAATGAAAAGAAATAATAACAAGGAAAAAATATCGAAAAATCTTGGCAGTCTTTTGAAAACGCCGCCTTCTCTGAATCGCTTCTAGTCTTTTTTTCTCCCCCCCCTCGATACAGCGCTCGTGGGGCCAAAAACCGTGCGGTTTCCGGGAGGCTCTATTACACGGCGACAGAAAACGTGTGTGACTCGAATGAAAAAAAAGCCCATTTTGCCAAATAAGTGAGTGACAGGGAATATTCGAAAGCAAGAGACGTGTATGCATTATATTTGCATAACGAGATTATATATACATTAAAAACGTTTGCACTTCCATTCTAATACAATTACGACTTTGTAGCAGTTATGCAGTTGCGAAAATAGGTGCGTACTGAAAGCGAACAGTCGTCGCGGAGCAGGTAAAACGTTATACGCTAAATCGACACGCAGGTGAATCAATCGGAAAAATAACGGAAAAAACGAAAAAGAAAAGTGTTTTTCAAGCAATACCATTGCAGTGCGCGAACAGATAAACGTCAGTATCAACGACGCAGTCGTGTTCGTTTATAAAACGGAGACGTGTGCGCTCTCTCCAGAAGTCCCGGGTTTAACCGGCGTATCATAATCCATACACCCCAGCACGAACATTGGTACTGTAAAGAAAAAAAAATGGCGGCCGAAATGCAAAACAAGAATCGTATGATGGTTTTCAAGAACAAAGGGAAAGATCAGGATGTAAGTGCGCGAAGTTTTATCGTTTCGCGATTTTCTTTCGTTTAGTAAATATTCCTGTCTTTTAATATCTTCTCTAAAACTCCATCGCGAATTTCCAACTGGCGTCTTTGCCACAAATTTGTCACGATCCATTAGCTCCAAAGTTCTCGTTATACGCAGTTCTGCATGTAACAAACTCTTCATAATTTCATCCTACGTTGAACGAATTCTTTTTATCGCGGCCTATAAATTTTTCCAGAAATATCGCAGCCTCCAGACATGATTCCTCGTTATTTCCCAAGTATACGCGTATCGCGCTATTGTTTCGTCTTTGTGTGAAAAAAAAAAAACATCGAGTACCTACGGCCAACATGTGCCATTTTGAGCAATTCTGGAAATTTTTACTTTGCATTGTAAAACTTTCCGCAAGATTCTACAATTATCTGTCGATTAATACCTTTTTCATTTTTCTCCTGTCAGTGATCTTCGATATTTGTCTTATCGAGGACAGAGACTGACGCAATTGTTAGTATTCCGATAATGCCTTTTTACCTCTCCATTGTAATAGTTTACATGAAAATTCTACGGATAATAAGTTTCCTCCTCATTTGTTTATTAGAAAGGAAAAAAGAAAACATTCTTCATCGCAATGATATTAAGGCGCAATTGAAATTTTCATTCAATTAAACCTGGGCTTTCGGTAATCGGCGCATTTCACATTTACAATAGGAAATTTGTAAATTTGTACATTCGCGATTGTGGATGCCCAGACTTGGGAATCTTATCGAAAGTTCAGTGCGCTCGATAAGTTCAGTACTTGCTTAAAGAATAACATGTGCGCCGGGAATTTAATCTCTTTACCTTCCGCCGACAGTTTTCTGTAAAAAAGAGCAGTTAGACGTAAGAGATGCGACTAACAGAATTAAAGTCAGACAAAGCAATTTATTCCTCTATTTTATTAACACGATCGGAATATTTTTTTTCGGCAAACGAGATAGAAAACTAGACTATCAGAACAGAAACAAAATTCAGCGGTTTCTCATATCTCAAAAACGATACTTTGAAGTTTTTCGTCTTGATATAAGATCAGAGAAGGAATAATTTTTTCAAACCTGATCCGTCACATTATAATCATAATTTAAATGTTTGAAATTCTATCAATTTTGGATATCTTTTTTTTTAATGAAATTTGAGCTTTCAAGAATTCAATGAACAAAAATGTCGAAAAGAATGTCACAATTTTACATTCGTATTCAATTCCAAACTTGTATCGATAGTTGGATTAAAAATTGACTTTGACTGTTTTCGATGTTATCAGAAAATGCATGATTTTTCACACGATATCAATTTCCCAGGAAATGAGAAGGAGAAGAAACGAAGTGACGGTGGAATTGCGGAAAAACAAACGCGAAGAGACTCTTCAAAAGCGACGAAACGTACCTACAGACTCAACCGGTAAACAATTATCAGAACGTTTTATTTTGACTCGCATAGTTTTTACTCAAACGATTATTTCATACGTGTAGATTTTATGTTTCATCGGCTTTAAACTTTCCATTAGACGAAGATGACATTGAGAGAACACTGTCGAAGATTAACTTGAAAGAGCTGGTAGAAAAAGCGGCGAGCGTGAATCCCGCGGAGCAATTGCAGGCCGTACAATCCGTTCGAAAGTTACTTTCGTCGGATCGAAATCCACCAATCGATCCGCTCATTGCGAGTGGTATATTGCCGATTCTGGTACACTGCCTTGAACAGAAAAATAGGTAAGAACAGTTTTCTACCAATTTTTTTTAAATAAAAAAAAACCCGAAGAACAAAATGTCCGAATTTGATTTTTGTACTAATCTATGTACTCATCGATGACGCGCGAATAATTACAAAAATTATAAATGGAGTGTAGTCACGGAAATTCCTTGATTCATCGTATTTGTACACAAATGTTTACTTTAGATTTTTTCATCATCTCAATGGTCCACTAATAATAATAGTAATACGTTGAATTACGTTATAGTCCTTCTCTGCAATTCGAAGCTGCATGGGCTCTGACGAACATAGCTAGCGGATCATCGGAACAAACGCAAGCGGTTGTAGCAGCTGGTGCTGTGCCACATTTTCTCCATCTGCTCTTATCCAGCCAACAAAATGTGTGCGAACAGGCAGTTTGGGCATTAGGTACGACATTGCAATCCTCGATATTTCCAAAAATGTACAAAGCAACATTATTCCTGTCTTACTCGTTCTGTTTTTATTCCAACGACAATTTGTTTTTTCTTTCAAGGAAATATTATCGGCGATGGTCCTGCCCCGAGGGATTACGTGATTAATCTCGGCGTGGTCGAACCACTGTTAACGTTTATCAAGCCTGATATTCCAATAACATTTTTACGCAACGTTACGTGGGTGATCGTAAACTTATGTAGAAACAAAGATCCACCACCGCCGGTTCAAACGATAAAGGAATTATTGCCGGCGCTCAATATCCTAATTCGCCACACGGACGTCAACGTGAGTCTAAGAATAGTTCGAGATATTCTTCGAACAATGGGTGTTAATAACAAATATTTTACTCCGTTTAATGACAATTAATCATTTGCCGTAATTACTATTGTCGCGTTTTCTTTCGATCGAACAGATTCTCGTTGATACCGTATGGGCGCTGAGTTACCTCACCGACGGCGGAAATGAGCAAATTCAAATGGTCATAGACAGCGGGGTTGTACCACAATTAATACCGTTATTGTCGCACAAGGACGCGAAGCTTCAGACCGCGGCGTTGAGAGCGATTGGTAATATCGTGACTGGCACGGACGAACAAACTCAGACTGTTTTGAATTGTCAAGCATTGTCGCATTTCCCAAATTTACTCACCCACTCGAAGGATAAGATTTGCAAAGAGGCTGTTTGGTTCCTCTCGAACATAACAGCGGGAAATCAATCGCAGGTTGAAGCCGTCATCGAGGCAGGTTTATTACCGCTCATCATACGCAATTTATCCAAGGTATGCCACATTTTTTAAACATGTTTTCTTTCCGGACACAAAAACTCCTTACTCGATTGGACGTAATTTTGCTCGAGTATTGTGCAAAATTTCAAAGTGCAAGACTGCCGTTTTCAATCAACTCCGATGGATTGTTTTTACGACGTCCGAACGAGACGCTGTGAGAGCATTCGTCACCGAAAAACTTGCATCCGATGGAAACTGTCCTTGACGCGTAGAAAAGCTGTCGGTTTTTTCTACGAGTTTGTTTCGTTTTCTTCATCAACAGTCGGACTTCCAAACTCAAAAGGAAGCAGCATGGGCAATTAGCAATATGACGATAAGCGGCAACAGGGACCAGGTTGCTCGGTTGGTACAATTTGGCGTCGTCGAGCCATTCTGCGAGCTCTTGTCGTGCAAAGACGTTCAAGTATTACAAGTAGTACTCGACGGTATCAATAATATGCTCAAGCTCGCTGGACCGGAAGTCGATCAATTAGCAAACATGATCGAAGAATGTTCGGGTCAGTCAACGCCGCAAATGGCATTTCGTCATTTTCTAACGAAACGTTGTTCCTCGAACGCTCGCCTAAAAAACGTCTAAATATTCTTCGCAGGTTTGGACAAGATCGAGGCACTGCAGAATCATGAAAACGTAGAAATTTACAAACTAGCTTACGATATTATTGAACAATATTTTTCGGAAGAGGTAAGATACGTGTGGGGAAAAAAAGTATTTGCAACAATCGCTTTATGCCGAAACAAAAAAAAGGCAAAAAAAGCTGAAATCTTTCGAATTATCGTACGGATGTTTGCTTCCTTTCCAGGCTGACGACACGAATCTAACACCACCGGTTGGAGAATCAGCTTTCGAATTCGATCCGACGACGACTATTCCCAGTGATGGTTTCAAATTCTGAGAGGACCTCATAGTTCCCCATCCTATCGTGCCGTCCCCCGACAGACATAATAATGATAGTCGTCGTCCTGACCACGCAGCTATTACGCTTTCTCTTTCCTTCATCAATACACGTTTGTTTCGATGATATGACAGAATGGAAATTATCGTAAAGAAAGACAAAAAAAACCGACCCGCAGAATCGCATTGCTTCGTTCCATCGCGATGCGAGCAACGACCGGATGAATAAATATGACAGTCGAACGAACAGCGGAAAGATCCACGCTAACGAAACAAAAGTGAGAAAGAGAGACAGAGACGACATCGGCAACATCAAAATGACAGATTGGGGGGGGGGTCTTCGTAAAAACACGAACGAGAAAAGCGACAACGATCATCTTGTCGTCATCGGTCGAGGGAAAAGAAAAAAAAATCCCCGGAAAAATACGAAAATTCAAAGTTTCACGGAAAGGAGCAAGTTATCACAAACTTTACCCGAATGACCGTGTCTTTCGTTATATTTTCTTCATTCATCTTTTTTTTCTCCTTTTTCTCATTCTTCTCCCTTCTTCCATTTGATTTACTGATATACATAACATTTTGAATTGCATATTGCTATCAAAAGTAACAAACTGCGAAAACAAGAAGCTACAGCTAGATGTATGACGACACTTGTGTATTCCTATTATACGAAAGAAAAAAAAATGTGTAACGATCGATAATCTTCATTATCTTCACATCTCGAGGATAGAGAATGGAAAAAAAAACAAAAGGAAAAGAGTTTTTTTCTTGTGTTTATCGCGCCACCTTTACGGGTGGGGGTGTCTTGTTTAATCATGTTACATTTAACGAAAAACAAACAAAAAAAAGGAAGCAGACAAACAAGAAAAACCGTTTCGTGTATATTTTAGGCATGTTAAATTTATAGCGATATTGATTACTAAATAAAACAAATATCGATTGACTACTTCTTCATTAGTAGAAATTAATAATTATGATTACACGTTCTTCTGTACGGAACAAGCGACTACAATAAAATGAGATAAATGACAAATTCAGCGTTACTGTAACGTAATCGATTCGGGCGCGTCGATGTTTTCCAAACTTGGGTTAACGTTGAAAAAATTAACTTGATCATTTTTCTGATTTCTCTTCAGATTATTCATTTATTACTGAGAGGCATGAAATTGAAATAAAATTGATTGACAAACTTTTTTACGCGTTAAATAATGTTCCGTCAATTTGGGGGCCATTAAAAGTTGATTTATCTTTTTTTCCTCACTTTTTTTTTGCTATTGGCTTGGACAATCTCAAATTCAACTGCATGCAAAAACGTTCAACGCGTAATTTGACCAAAATTGCAGCAATCAACGGCAAGAAAAGTATGAGGAACGATTTATTTTCATTGGAAAGCCATTGAATGTTTTGTCATCATAAAAACCCCAAACAATAATGTTTCGGAAAAAACGATCTTTGTTGCAAAAAAAAAATCAATTTTATTCAGTTGGTATACATAGTTACGCGTCTTCTTGATATTCTAATGATGGAGCGCCGAAAGGATGAACTTCATCGGCGTAACTTTCTTCGGCCAAGGTTTCATCGGGCATCGGGATGTACGTAGGAAAGTTTGTAGCTTCTTTCAATCTTTTAGCCGGCAAAAGCGTATCAAAAATCTGCAAAAGATTGTTGGTTTCTCCGGGAAGATTCTGTCCGCGTACCCAAATAACGTTGTACTTTGTATTTACGCGTAAAATCTGTATTTGAGAACAAACAGAAAAATTGTCGTGTTTCGTTAAGTCAAATGTCTCGTTCTTTTTTTCCCTTTGATGTGGAACACTTGGAATTTGTGCATGGACTACCTGAAATCCGCGAAAAATGCGATAACGATTGCCCATGTGACCGGGAAGTTTAGTTCCGGGCATGACACGTGCTTTCGCACCACCCGAACCGATGTTTCCCGGTCTTCTGTGCGTTTTTGTTTGCCCATGAGACGCAGGCTGTCCATGAAAACCCCATCTCTTCATGACTCCTTGAAACCCACGATCGACCCTACAAAAATACAATTTTACAATGTAAATTGCGATTTACCGATGATTCATGATTTTTCGTGATATTTTTACAAAATGAGTGCGAGAGACGAGAATAGATTGTAATTAACGAATCATAGATGCTGACGTTTTTCCTCTAATGTCGACCCAAGCTCCGGCTTTGAAGTGCGCCGCATACAGAGGAGTACCAGGCTGTAACGCGGCGTTCGGTGTGATGATAAATCTCGCGAGTAATTTCTTCGGCATTACACCAGCTTCCGTGAACATCCCACAGTATTCTTTCGTGAACTGCACTCAATGGGAGAGTAAAAAAAACATCGAATTTGAGTTTTAAAAGTCAGAGATGATAATAATATCAATGACATCAAAATGTACAAAAAACGCTGTGAATTGATGAAAATGAAAAAAAAAATCATTCATCTAATACTCGTTTACTTTGTTTTTCATGATTTTTCGTGTCATGAGACAAAAATCATCATGTGTATCAAAGACTGATCGTCGTTTGGAAAATTTCCAAGTTCATTTTTCATCCTTGGTTCGGTTAGTTAACATTTTTTTTTCACGTACTTTTCGAGGGTCCGTACTCTCAGCACCGATTATGAGACAACCCATTGTTTTTTTGGGACGTTTGATTTTTCCTAACACCATTGGAGTGAAATCTTCTGGTGGAATATACTTGATAACATGATTATCAGCAATCTGAAAAATTATCGATGCGTTTATCGTCATTTTTCATTTTTTGTAAACCGGATATAACGGTCAAATGCAGGAAATTGTGATGCGTTCATGTGGGAGAGTAAAAGTTGTGTTGTATGACCTGTAGCAGCGTGGCTGTTACTTTTTTGCCATTCTTCAACCACATGGGATAAATGCCGATTTTTTTAGCGATTACGCCGGTACGACGAGATCGTTCCGTCCATTCTGTTTGCGGCTCGATCGGCGCAATTTTCAGTGGGGAACTCTGAGACGTCATACCGAGGCCTATGTCACGTGGCCCGAACTTGGATTCAATTACATCCTGTATGAATTTGTTGTTTTCTACGGTTACCTCTTCCCTGTGGAGCTGTAATGACAGTTCAACGCTATTCTCGAATCTTTTCATCATCATTTTACGTTTTTTTTAATCTCCCGGATGGATAATATATTCTTCATTAGATGGCACATGATCCACGTTATTTTTCTCAAGCAAGGAGTAGTATCCTATTCAGCTGCTTTTTAGTACAGAAATGTTATAATTTTTTTTTAGTGAGATATTCGTGAAAAACTGTTTTTCATTCAAATTCTCTAAAAGGGCAGGTGTTTTTTTCAAATTATCGCTACAGAAGATTGAACTATCGTTTAGAAAAATATGAAAAAAATCAGCGATGCTATTTGTCCTGGGAAGATTGTCTGCTGTATCAAAGGCCGAATTAATAGAAGTAGAGGAGAAAATCCTAATACGATGTACTTTGATTTCAATGATGAAAGTTATACGAGACTTTCTACTCAGAGAATCATTTGGTAGTTGATAAAACAGCGGAGACCGCCAGGCAGTGTTTATAGAAACACTGATATGTAAATGCTCAATTTTTCAGTAATATTCATATTGCGGTATACTTTCCGTCACCATATTTTATTGTTAATCAAGATGTTTAACTTCAGATTAAAGTTGCCGCAAAGTTTTCTATCTTACAATTAGGATATTTGGAATTTTTAGAAAAATGTTGACATGCTCATATTCGTTCGGACTTTTTCGGATTACTGTTTATGTTAATTGATAAAAAAATTAATACAGCATCGCTCTAACTGATTCGTACCACTCGATGTTGTTTAGGCAGCCACGGCGGGTACTGTTTCTTTGGCGGTGGATTTAATACTCGTTTTCCACGATTTTGCATCTGCGCTAACTGCATGCTGTAGCGGATAAAAATTATTTTTCGTATATATTACATGACTTTTGTCGATAAAAGAATTAATGGACGAAATTGATAATTACGAGGGCCTCAGGAAGTTGTTGACCAAGTTGGAGGTGCAACCTTTGAAAAAAATTGCCATTGCTGGATTCTTGTGTGGCACTCACTACTGAAACATTTCTCGAGAAAAAAAAAAGCACGAATATAACTTGTTGACCAGAATTCTGCCCGGCGCGATGAGAATTCTCAAAATATTCCGCACGGTGAAAAATAATAAAATTACGAAAAACCGGTCGGTCCTTGTACGCGCGGCGAGAAAAAGAATGCGAAAACGAAAATTAACGAGAGAAATTGATTCCCTCGATGTCTAAAATATCGTGTTAAATCGTAGCAGACACATTTATATAAAACGAGGTTATGTTAAATTCACTTCTCTTTACAATACGAAATTATTGCTCGCCGCCGATCGCCGTTCGGATTAGTGATTGGTCCATGCCAGAAGAACTAATCTCATGGAACTTGGTAGAGGGCGACGAGGCGCTGCTGCGTTAAACGTCGCAATTGAAAAGCTCGTCCGTGTTTTGTGTCAGCGCACTCTGTCGGTGATACAGAGATTGTACACCGACGGTGCATTGTGTTGTAGCTCTCTGCGATTCAGTACGAATTTTACAAGAAAGGTGGAGTTACTTGCAACAAAATAGCCGTGTCCGCGAATTTATTTAACGGGCATCAAGCTCAGCTGTTCGACTCAGAATCGAGGGTATCGCCTCTCGCGGTAGCAGAGCGCAATTCTGTGCCACTAGTAACGAGCGCCTAGGTAACGAGGCTATCGTTCCGCTCTACAGCAATGTCGGGCGGGTAAACGGTCTCGCAGGCGCTGTGCTACCGCTCGACGCTGGCCCGGAGAGACTATCTTTCCGCTCTACGGCAATGTCGAGCGGGAAAACAGTCTCGCAGGCGCATTATTCCTGCTCGACGTTGGCCCGGAGAGGCTATCTTTCCTCTATGCGTGATTAAATTTTCATGGAGTTGTCGATCGTTCTTTTCATTTGCCACTACTTTGAAGGGATACATTTTATAAAAAAACTGAACACAATTTTCCGGAAACCGGAAATGAAGCA
Source organism: Heteropelma amictum (assembly GCA_959613375.1). NCBI lineage: Eukaryota > Metazoa > Arthropoda > Insecta > Hymenoptera > Ichneumonidae > Heteropelma > Heteropelma amictum. The sequence continues at coordinate 9,863,700 of OY390726.1, read as the reverse complement.
TCTTGTTCAGAGTCGTTTCCTCTATGCGTGGTTAAATTTTGATCGAGTTGTCGATCGTTCTTTTCATCTGCCGTGAACCTTAAAGGGAAAAACTGAAACTAAATTTCCGGAAACCGGAAATGAAGCATCTTGCTCGGGATCGTATCCTCTGTGCGTGGTTAAATTTTGATCGAGTTGTCGATCGTTCTTTTCATCTGCCGTGAACCTTAAGGGGAAAAACTGAAACTAAATTTCCGGAAACCGGAAATGAAGCATCTTGCTCGGGATCGTATCCTCTGTGCGTGGTTAAATTTTGATCGAGTTGTCGATCGTTCTTTTCATCTGCCGTTAACCTTAAGGGGAAAAAACGAAACTAATTTTCCGGAAACCGGAAATGAAGCATCTTGCTCGGGATCGTTTCCTCTGTGCGTGGTTAAATTTTGATCGAGTTGTCGATCGTTCTTTTCATCTGCCGTTAACCTTAAGGGGAAAAAATGAAACTAAATTTCCGGAAACCGGAAATGAAGCATCTTGCTCGGGATCGTTTCCTCTGTGCGTGGTTAAATTTTGATCGAGTTGTCGATCGTTCTTTTCATCTGCCGTTAACCCTAAGGGGAAAAACTGAAACTAAATTTCCGGAAACCGGAAATAAAGCATCTTGCTCGGGATCGTTTCCTCTGTGCGTGGTTAAATTTTGATCGAGTTGTCGATCGTTCTTTTCATCTGCCGTTAACCCTAAGGGGAAAAACTGAAACTAAATTTCCGGAAACCGGAAATGAAGCATCTTGCTCGGGATCGATTCCTCTATGCGTGGTTAAATTTTCATCGAGTTGTCGATCGTTCTTTTCATCTGCCGTTAACCTTAAGGGGAAAAAACGAAACTAATTTTCCGGAAACCGGAAATGAAGCATCTTGCTCGGGATCGTTTCCTCTGTGCGTGGTTAAATTTTGATCGAGTTGTCGATCGTTCTTTTCATCTGCCGTTAACCTTAAGGGGAAAAAATGAAACTAAATTTCCGGAAACCGGAAATGAAGCATCTTGCTCGGGATCGTTTCCTCTGTGCGTGGTTAAATTTTGATCGAGTTGTCGATCGTTCTTTTCATCTGCCGTTAACCTTAAGGGGAAAAACTGAAACAAAATTTCCGGAAACCTGAAATGAAGCATCTTGCTCGGGATCGTTTCCTCTGTGCGTGGTTAAATTTTGATCGAGTTGTCGATCGTTCTTTTCATCTGCCGTTAACCTTAAGGGGAAAAACTGAAACTAAATTTCCGGAAACCGGAAATGAAGCATCTTGCTCGGGATCGTTTTCTCTGTGCGTGGTTAAATTTTGATCGAGTTGTCGATCGTTCTTTTCATCTGCCACTACTTTGAAGGAAAATTATGATCGAAAAGAAAAACTCGGTTGAAGCCACGATTCGGAAGAACCTTTGCGTTGACGCCTGCGAGGCTTTCTTTCCGCTCTACAGCAATGTCGGGCGGGTAAACAGTCTCGCAGGCGCAGTACTATCGCTCGACGCTGGCTCGGAGAGGCTATCTTTCCGCTCTACAGCAATGTCGGGCGGGTAAGCAGTCTCGCAGGCGCATTATTCCGCATTGTTACCGCTCGACGTTGGACCGGAGAGGCTGTATTTCCGCTCTGCACTTCCCTTTCCGATATGGTATGCACGTAGCTCTGCTCTGCAAAGTAGTGGGAAATGTGCGTAGAATTCGAAATAAAAAGAATATTTTTGGGATCGACAATACTGTCATGGAGGACGAAAATTGCCTCGGTTTTTCCATGATTGATTGCTAATGAACGAAAAAATTGCCACAAAAAAAACAACCAGAGCACCATTCTTCTCGGGGAAGAAAATTAACTTTTTATTGTTATTCATTCAATAAAAGCATATTGTGCGAGAAATCCGTCAAGAAAGTTTTTTAGTTCGTGGATTTGCCACTTGGCGCTTCATATGCTATCGCTTGATGCCCGTTAACAGAACGTATCAGGTAGCGTCCATTCTTCCATTAGTCACGATAAGTATTTTCATGTACAGTTTTACATATAGATGTTGTGTTTTATATTGTCTCGTCGCAATGATTCATTGAAATCCTGAAATCCTCTTGATCCATAAAATCAAAATAACTTCCTCTAAGCCTCGGGAATGCAGATGCTCCGTGAAGCAGCGGCAACGATGCGGCATGTCCGACAAATAAATAAGGTAATATAAATAGTGCTCCGATACAGCACCCTACTTCATTTTTATTTGTGAAAGTGCAATGCGAACGTAATGCTGAATACAGATAGGCGTCATTCCGGATTGCGAACGTGACAACTGCGAGAGTCATAAAATCTTATGGATTGTTAAGTATATATCGTTTTCGCCGGATATTGGGTATATTAACGTTAGTGGTACATGTATATGCATTGAAGCAGATATTTATCGATATATGCATAGATAAAAATTTACGCATAGTCCGAGTTTCATAGAAAACTTGAAACTGCCGAAAGTGCAATTTCGCCTTCGATTGTCCACAGCGAGATCTCTGGCGATATAAAGAGGAATAATAATGTTTACGAAACGGGAGAAAGAAAAACATCATATAAATGACATGGGCGACGAAAAATGGTGGAGAGAAACAAAAGAAAGAACATATATATACAGAGGGTCTGATGAATTGACGCATATAATAATAATGGTATAGTAAAAATATAGGAGTAAACGTACAAAAAGACCGCGATGAAGAAAGATTAAAAGGTTCATGGACGAGGGCTATGCAAATACGCGTTGTGCGTTTTAATTAAAATCCTATAGACGTCGCCTCGTTCGCCACGTATACCGATCCTCTCTAAAATTGCATTCGACTGGATAAAAGGATCGGTATATAGTTTTCTCTCTCTTCGCTCCTTTTTTGTTATTAAGGTTACGTTTGTTTGGCCTGCGAGTGTGGGCCTGCAGCGTATACCATACGCACCGGAAGTATACGGTTGCGTTTACGCGGCCTACATGGCTGAGTTTTCACACACAGGGGGCGGTGTGATAGTAAACGTTACAATAAAAAGTTGTTTTTTTACTTTCGGCAGGTGGTAGTACAGATATACTCGATGATTCAACGCCATGGATCGATATTTGCGAATCGAACATTTCGATGTTATTCATAATCGTTGTACGTGTACCCTACATAAACATGCAACTTCAACGCGTACCAAGCAAATTGCGCAGTTTTCATTCTTTGCTTCGCAATAGCGCATAATGTCATTGCGATCCCTTTACTTGTGCCTTCGGCTCTCTGATCGAGTTTTTTTTTGTGTTAATCGTTCGCAAAGCGTGTGTGCCATTAATATGCAAATGCTAATGTAAACGCATCGCAAATTGGAAACACAAGAAGAAGTTTAGGAGAGATGGCGGGCAATGTTTGTCAACGTGCGAAGATAAACCGTGAGTCCGTGCTTCACATGTATTTTTCAGTCTACTTTTGGAGGTTAAATGAAAAAAATAGCTCGTGATAAATTCGCTAAAAAAAATGTAACCTTGCTTACAACAACATTTACGCTCTCATTTATGCATTGTGCAGCGTCGAGTATTCTTTTTTACAATGAATTTTCACTGCATTGAAAGTTTCGTGACAACACATGAGAGATATTGAAATTACCATTTTTAGGTAAGTGCGCAGTACAAATATAACGCCGCCATATTGGATGTGAAACGTTTTCTTCATATTTCATTTTTTAATCTGCTTTGTCATTGTTCATATCGGTAATAATTATTAACAATTTCATCGATTAGTCATCATGAATTATTATTTCACTTTTTTGGGTGATACGAAGCGACGAAACAATTATCGGATTCAATAAAAATGTCGATCGAAAAAATTTCTGTAATTTCACTCAAAATATAGATAAAATATTATCTTACACAATGTATCGATGACAATTTTCAAAAAATCCAGAATACATCGGAATATTTTTTTGAACAATTAGTTTCACTTCGAGTTTATCGGGAACGTTTAATTCTGCATATCTATCGAATCAAAGTACAAAGAATCTTAAAATTACATATTGCAATTGACGATCATTGCAGTTCGTATCAATCTTACACAGAGATTCACGCGAATACAACGGTAAGTGAAAAGTCCAATTTTCCGTCTTGGGATTTACACTGATTATAGAAAAGCATATCGTACAACGATTCTCGGAATTATATATGTATCCACCGTCTCGTTATTGAAAAAAAAATATTCGTAAAGTTTCGTTTCTGAAATTCTCAAACACACGCCTTTAAGGCGCAAGAAAACTTCCGTGCTGCTGCCGACGACTCGTATTTTTGTCCAACACAGATTTTTCCACCATTGAGTAATGAAAAACGAATGCAGGAAAACATAGCCAAAAAACGAAGCATTACAATTTTCCTGTCAACGCAAACCATTAAGAGTGAAGTGTTTTAAATACATTTATCGTCTTAAAACTTGGCAAATTGTGAAAAAAAATCTCAACAAACATGATGCACGCGATATTGACAATAAAAGTAACTGAATTTCATCTCGTTTGGGTTATCAAACGAGCAAAAAACTTTGGTCGTATCATACGTTGAATCGTAAGCTACGCGTGAAGCTTTTTGGCTGAAAACAAGATATTGTTAACTGCAAAAAAAAGCGGAAAAAAGAAGCGATCGAGTAAATGTCGCGTGCGTCAGATGGAAAGTAATGGAAGTCCTGTGTAGCAGAGATACCAGTTTAAAATGAAAATGTGGCAGAAGAGAGGGTTTGCGGCGGTACGAGGGCTGCTTCGAAGTGTGGATGCTCGTCGCTTCGGTGCGCGCGATCGGCGCGTTACCGCATGTAGAGAGTGATACGGCAGAGTGAGAGAGACAAGGTGGGGACGACGGCGGAAAAGAGAGGGAAAGTGAGAGAGAGGGAGAAAGAGCGTGGCGCGTCGGTGTAAGGCATGAAAGAGAACTACAGGCAGAGTCAGTTCGACGGCGACGCCGGAGCGAACGAATCGACACCAGCAGGACGTGCCTTCCTAGCTCGATCGTACACGTCGATCTTTTGAAAATTTCTTTGATTCGCGACAAACTACATATACACACACATATATATGTGTTTATATATATATATATATATACGTGTAAAAGTACACATAATTTTGCGCATATAATAAACATCTCTCCATATATATATATATACATATTTATCTATATACTCACGCGTAAATAAGTATATATATACATACGTATGTATAAATATACATAAACGTATATAAAAGTATATGTAGCTGTAGACGCGAAAAAAATTGAATTTTCATCATCGACGTTTTTCTGCTCCTTTTTCTTCTCATTCACACCCATTCTGCCTCTCCCTCGTTTGTCCATCCATTTTTTTTACGTAATCCAACAAGATACAGTACGAGAGCTATCATTACTGCGGTATAAGACGGTGGAAAAAATAAAAAAAACGAGACGAAGTCTTCGTGAAAAGTTTCTCGAGTTTCGAGCAGACGGTCGATTGAAAGTACGAAAAAAAATCGATAATTATTCTCCGGTGGAGGCTACGGTGTTTGGCGCGAAAGTCAGATACGTTCGAGCAATATCCTCGCGATCTCTCTCGTCCGTTGCAGACTTTACCGGGTGTTGGTGCGAGCGAAAGAAGATACGAGAGTAATCTCGTGTACGATGATTCGGTAAATAATAACGAGACGGGGAAATTCAATAGAGTGTATAAAACGATTTTAAAGTTTTCTTCGATCGCCGCGCTGACGTAAAGCTCAGATTGGACTTTTGCGAGTTTCGTATAGGCGCGGTCGTGAAAATCTTTCGTAACGGATCGATGCCAACAGCCCTTTCCCTTTGACTCGCTTGACATTTCGTTCGTCGAAAGATTTTTGAGAAAAATCGGCGTGCGAACGTCGCTCGAAACGCCCGAATAACTCGAGGGACAAATTTGCAGGGAGGAGCGAGGCGCGGAGTGAAAAAATACTTAAATTGACTGTCGTTTTTAGCGCGTAAATACTCGTGCGATCGCGATTAATAAGCGTGCGAGGAGGGGAATTTGTTTATGAATATTTATCCTTCGTTTCTGTGCTGGTGAGACAAAAGTGACTTTTGAAGGCAGTGCTCTGAAAGGAGGTACAAACGCAAAGGGAGTACATTGTGAGATCGCGATACGTGCTGAAGGGTGAAAGAAGGCGTCGGACGCGAGCTTGCAACTATGGCTTTGACGATGATCACGTCTGTGCGGCTCAATCTTCTTCCCGTGTTTCTCATCACACTCGTACTCTGCATCGGTGAGTACGCAAATCCGTCAGTCCAACGTCTTTTTCCCTTCGTTTTTATCACTATTGCGACTCTGCCCCGTCATCATTCGTCCAACACTGAAAATGGGGTTAAAATCATTTTTTCCCGTGTCATTTATTTTTCAACGCTCGCGAAAATGGTCTTTCCACCTTTTACGACCGAGAATTCTCATAATTTGTGAAGAAAATACGCCCCGAATATCTCGTTTGTCTCAAAATTGTTTTTAACGATGTGAAAAACGAAGTTGCGGGATTCAAATGCAATTTCCATGGAATTTGAGAAATTAGACAAACAAATGCGAGCTTCTTCAATTCGTAGGTCAAATATATCACACCATTTTTTCGTTTATTATATACATATGCAAAAACTGTATATCCCGTAAAAAAAATAACATCGAAAAGGGTCTCGCGAGAAGGGAAATTCGCGATAATTGACTTTTGTTATTTTACCAATCGGGGAAAAGATTCGATACGATTTTTTTTCAAGCGAAAAGAAAAATGAGTAAATTCACCGGTGACAAAAAGTCAAAGCGGAATTCTGGGAATTATGGGCGGCGTTTAAAAAAAATCCGAGTCATTATTGCGATGCAAAGTTTCAAAGATTCGCTATTCGGGGGTTGATTCGAGAAAGAATGACCCACATATCCGGTGACGCGTATTAAACGAAAAAAATGGCCGTATTTTGTTGCCCAAAAGTATTATTAGAGCAATCTACGGCACACAACCGAGGATTATTCGTTTGGAAAACCAAACGGGGCAAGGTCGATCGATCAATTTAATTAATCCTACTTCTGGCCCAATCCCTTGCCGGAGAGAGCGCAGAAACTCTCGTAGTCCTTTCCCTTGCGTTTCACCCTTGCTGAACGCCACACATTTCCTCCACCCTTGTGTGGCGCACGATGCTTCTCGATTTAAACTTGATTAAAAGTTTAAGAATCGCGGCTCTCGTGCCTCGACAAATTATTTTGCAAGCAGCGCACACGAAAGTTCCCAGCATGCGTATATACCCTTCGATCTGAACCACCAAAACACACACGGTTCACACAGACGCTGTGCATGTTTTTCAAACATCGACACAATCCGTCTTATCGAACGGAATTTTTAAGTTTCGATGTCAACTCCCCTTCCGGTATGAGATAAAATCGATCGGAATGCAATAAAGTACGAAGAATCGTCGAAGATTCTTATCCCTGATTCGATTATTATCGATTTTTGCAGAGCTCGAAAGAACAGAGATTTTTCACGATTTGCAATATCTTTGTTTTATGCAAAGTGCGTAAAGATAACTCTATGGAACGATAATTTCAAGTACATTGAAAAATTCGAAAAAACTTGACGTTTTTCTGTATCTTTGTGATGAATTTTCGTCCAAATTTTCCCGTGAGAATCATCGACCGGAGAAGGGAGTCTCGCACCCTCAGCGTTATATTATGCCATCTAGATTTTACATTAAACAGCCTATATATGTCGCGCGAGGGTACGCTCGCTCTTCCAAGTGCTTTTTCGTATGATGCGAGCAATTTTGTTGGCTGCTTCACCTCTATATATATATACCATTTCTTCTTCCTCTAAAAGGTTGCAGCATCCACTCGATAAACGAATTTGCGGTTATGGCGGTGATCGCGGCATACTGTCGTGGGTTTTGCCTCTTGTACCGGACTCTAGGTACCCCAGAAATTTCAACAATGAGCCCCCAACCTACCCACGATATTCTACACTCGCTATAAAATTCAATAATATTAAACTCGAGCCACTTGGGGAGAAACGAGAGGGAAGACATCGTGTTATCGGGCATTTTATTCCCATAAAGGGAATATACAAGAGATTCATTTTTATTCAAGTACATCATTGATGGCCGCAGGATGAATTATTTTGAATAATTCGATCGTTTCGTCAAAGTTCCGAATCGTATTCTCAAATTTATTGCCGTAGTCTATTGCCTGGAGCGACAGCATCCGGAGATGATAAAATATCGTATTGATTCAAATCCCATCGTTCTTTATCTCGAAATAACGATCTCGGTTCTCCGCCCCGACGCAGATTTCAAATAAAGTCTCATCGTGATGGGAAATTATGAATTTATCGCGCTTTGCATGACACAGCTGGCGAAGCAACCATTCAAGCTGGGATTGGTCCAGCGCTTGAGCCAATATGGCACGCGGTTGAGATAGTTATCTCGCCAAAAGTGTTTTTTTAGGGATCGTGTGAAATTTGGAGAACAGGTTCAGCACGTTGTTGCAAGTTCACTGGCAAATTTCTAATTGGATCCCCCTTTCCGATCCGGAAAAGTGTTTTGTTGAACATACTGCAAGATCATACTCTGAATGATGAATGAATGTATCACGTAATTTTTGGGAATATTTCTATAGTTTTGCCTGCCTTAGAAAAGACAAATTCTACGCGGACAAAGTCTCGGGTCGCAGGCAGTATATTATTATATCTTCAAAACTGAGCGGTTAAAATTACAGAGACGGAGATGCAATGACACGTCAGTAGCTGTCAGCCCCGACTTTTTTCGAGTGAATAATTGGAGTTTTTTTTATCTACTCACGAAGAGGAATTATATCGAGAAAATGTACTCAAAAATGAATAGCTGACTTAATAATTCGAAACAAAGAAAAGGATCGTTCTTGAAAAAAAATCTAACCTAATGACAAAAAGGAATCGCCGTTTGCTTGTTATTACCATTTCGCCACTAAATTGGCCAGATAAATATTGAGCAAATCAGATAAGACAGGTTGTTTAATCTCAAAGGACATGACGAAGATACTTTTTTTCTTTCTTTTTGTATTTTTGAATTTTTGATTTTTTCTTTCGTTTTGAATGATTGACTTGCATATTTGCGCGCGTTCGCGAATTTTTTCTCTCGCACGGTTTTCATCCCGAATGCAACTCCGATTTATTTCGAATGTCCCGTTAAGTTTTTTCTTTATTGCACTCAAATACTGCGATAACAAAATGTGTAGTCAAGTGACTATCGATGTCGCTCGCGAGTAAAAAAAAGTAAAAAAAAAAGAAAAAAGCTGTAGCAGTGACAAACAGCAGGCTGAATCGCCAAAGGCCCCAAAATTTTAATAGGTTTAGATTTTGAGTACGTTGTCTCGCGATATATTCTTCAACATCTTCTTTTTATGTGATGCGCAATCGCCAGTCTGCCGATCAGATTTGGGAAATAGTAATTCCACGCCGACGAAGCTGCAGCAGGTAACCTACTATATACAGCAACATCTCGTTGTATAAATTTGGTCGCGTATTTCATCCCAGTTTCAAGAAAATAAATATTTCACAGATTCATCACGAACATGCGAGACATATATTGACTACAAAATATGGTCGTAAGTAAACGAGATAAACGAGACAAAAAAAACATGTGTACCGCACATTGCCAATATCGATGTTCCTCCATATTTATGGACATGCGATGTACACCCGTTGATTTCATGCCTCATCGGTATACATCGACATTGAACACTGCTAAAGATTCGACAAAACACAGCTTGGCTATGGATGAATTGAAAGAGGCTCATTTTCATGCGCGAATCATCATTTTTTTTGCGCGCTCGTCAGTTTTATAGCTCGCGAGAGAGAGAGAGAGAGAGACGTAAATGTGAAAAGTCCAGCCAGGAGGCTCTCTTCGGGGTTCCCCGCACGTAGGCTCGTTGAAATCGCGATAAATTTCGCAAACGCGTTTTTCCTATATCTCCGTGAGTCTTCCCTTCGCAGTTGTGTTTCCAGCAGATACACACGTCCCCATATCTCACACAGCCGCACAGCCTCCGCGGTCGTGCTTTTCTGAATGTGTTATATTCCGTATATACACGTGTGCGGGCTTGTTATATGCTCGATGCCAGCGGGCAGAACGGAAAATTACGGCTGGATAATAGAATATGTGCGGGACACATCGGGTTTGGATTTGTGAGAGCTTTTCGTAATTCAGTAGGAAAACTCGTCCCTGATGCTAACTACCTATACAGCAATCCAATTACGTGTGGATTTCACGAGTATACATATATTTTAAGAAGCAATAGGCATTTGGGACACATGGAGCTGGCTGGTTCGTCACGAAAAATACGTCGGTCTCGATACATATTGATACGTGATACACGCGTGATTGAGAGCCACTCTCGCGAGGGATGCTGCAGTGTTTGACCTGAAAATTCAAACCTGGTACGCGATGCAAACGCAGGCACATTGAAAAATGATTTTTAATCATCGATTGATCAAATATATTATTTAATCATTACGTATATTATATGGTACGTAATGATTTTTATCGAATTTCAGTGGATCCGGGAGTCATTTTTATTTTAATAGGATTCGATAAATATTGTAGGGTTCGTCGAGTAGGATTTATAGCTGCTGCGGATTGTTCGTTGGTAGAATATCTGAGACGTCTTGTGTCGAACTCCGTATTTGTAATACCAATCGATCGAGACAGATACGCACGACAGGAAACGCGTAAAGTCATCCAGCGCGTAAGCTAACGGGCCAATCAGTTAACGAGCCGGGAACGTTGTACTGTGCAACAGTGATAACATCAATAGTTGATAACAGCTTTGCTTAGCCAGTCGTAATTGCTTCGTGAGTTAACGTTTGCCTCACCTCCATTTGCTCGCACCGAGCTTCGCTCCTTAGTTACATACGATTAGAAGTCACCCCGTCGCCGAATTATACATATGTATATCAGTTCGAAAACCTCAATCGTTCGTGTTCCTTCCGGTTAATTGATACGCATATGTACCCTTCGATCCAACGGGCTAATAACAAATCATTTATTTCCACCGGAAACGGCTCGACTCCGCTGGTTAACCAAAGCTTTTGTTTTTCATATTTTCGTGATTTTTATGATTGCTGATTGAATTTCTTCAAAACGATTAAAACTGCAAATTGGTTGAAACTGTTGGTTTATTACGGGAATTTCATTTCGATTTGCAGTATGAGAAAAAAATAACACACATTTTCTATTATGGGCTATGACGGTCGGATATATTCTCTGAGGAAACGATAAAGGGGATAAAGTGCAGCGCGACGAAAATTCAAGGCGCCAAGTACTTATTTTTTCACTCGATCTCTACGACCTGTTGACAAAATCATGATAACGTTGATTCGCAACGATCAATGCGGTATTCATTTTCGTAATTAATGGTTAAATAAAAGTCCGATGCACTCGTTAGTCTCTTTGGTACTGTCATTTGTTTTCACTACGTTGCATCTCGTTTCTGGCCCTCGAAAGCTCGATATTTATCATCAAATCTGCGTCTCTGTAATTACGCGAAATCGGGGAGTAATTGGTTCTGTAACCAGCATACAGTGCGAAAATGCATGTTCCAAAAAAGGGAAAAACATCGAAATCGTAGGATCTCCGTCTATACGTACTATACGAGAAAATCAGCAGAAAATGCAGAATCACAATGACCGAAATGGAACGAGGCGAGCAAAAAGTTTCTTTCTTTTTCCTTACATCTCAAAAACCATTAGCCTTTGTCCCAGAATTTCTGCAGGTCCTTTCTTCGAGATCTCTATTTTTTTGCACAACAGCACGGAGAAGTTGGTACACAAAAGTCCAAGGCAACTTTTGTCTCTGCGACGTCGTTCGATAAAAATTAGGAGGATTTCTCAGAGAGATTCGTTCGGCGGAGCCTCCATCGAGTGATGTCCGATCGAATGCCTTTATTTTGCCCTTCTTTTCTTCGTCGTTCCTCCTTGGTTTCGCGGTTTAACGACCCTCACAGTCTTCCTACATTTTGTAAATAAAAACTTTTATTACATACCCCGAGAACCCCTTGAGTTTCCGGGGCCTGCGGTAACTTTCATCCCTTCGCTCGCGTATAATGAAGGATCGAAGTCCGACGGCGGGGACCGCGCAGAGTCGAGGAGTTTGCTGAATATTGTATACAGCGGCGGAGACGAAGAGCTCTGGAGCGCGGAAAGAGGATTCCTGTGATATAGTTGTCGAGGGTCGGGTATCGATGTATATTATGTACGTGTAGATAAATTTTGTGGGGTGCGAACATCGTGTCCTGACCTCCTTGACGTCGTCTCACAGTACGGTATCTTCCTTGTCGCTGTCGTCGCTGTCGTCGCTGTATCGCGCGTGCACCGGCTTCCTGCTGGCATCTCGCGAGTTAATCATTCCATAGTTACGTATACAGACAGACGTACTCCTATCTGTATACGATATAGTTGTACGATATTGTATAAACAGCAGGTTGTGCCCTGTCCGGAATCGTCAACGCATATAAGCTACTTGTTCGTCTGAGGAAGGAAACGTGATATGGTCGATGTGCGAGCCAAATACATCGTACCGGCATTATTCTCGCTATTCTCCAAGGATATCCTCCCTTAAGCTTTGCCAACCACGCTTCAATCCGAGCCCTATCGAATCCGCTTAATTATAAACATCGTCATCGTCATCATCATCGTATATGTAAAAGGATATTAACATTGAAGAGCAGAGGCTAAAATCGTTGAGACAACAGAGAGTACCACGAAGACTCTCGCTAATATTGTGAAGTTTTGATAAAACGTATAGAAACGTAGAAAATTTGTTCCAAAGTTGTGACAGAATAGCATATTTCCATTTTCAAGGACACGTTTGGAATATCTTATGTCTGTCACTGTCTCTCTTTTTTTTTACAATTTTCGGACCTTCAGCGTTGATTTGTTCGTTTCTCATCGTTTTTTTTATAAACAGATGTGAGATTGAGCATATTAGGGCTTGCCTGCGCGAGTCGTGTTGAAAATACCAATTTCGATCGTCAATATCTCGATAATGGAGTGGCCAACGCATTCTTGGTTTCTTCTTTTGTGTCTCGAGTCTGTTTACGTCTCGTGGTACCTTAAAATCGTATGAGTTTATTTTTGCGAATGAATGAAAAACAAGGCTCGCGCAATTTATTTCCACTCGTTTGGAAATAAATCGCCTTTAATTCCCGTATCGTCAATCGTTCAAATGAATAAACAGCGAAACACAAATATAGCTGGTCGATGGGTCGTCGATTTTGTCATTCATTTTTTATTCTACTATTAAGGACAAGAGACACGCGCTCACGCGCGCGACCGGCTGCGTTTTCGCGCTACGGCGCTCCGTCTTGAATTAAGTATAGACCCCTAGAGAACACATTATAATTCGGCATAAGTAGCAAATTGTGGAAAGCAAGGAATTTTTAAAAAACTGAACAAAAATTTCCGAAAACCGGAAATGAAGCATCTTGTTCAGAGTCGTTTCCTCTATGCGTGGTTAAATTTTGATCGAGTTGTCGATCGTTCTTTCCATCTGCCGCTACCCTTAAGGGGAAAAACTGAAACTAAATTTCCGACAACCGGAAATGAAGCATCTTGTTCAAAGTCGTTTCCTCTATGCGTGGTTAAATTTTGATCGAGTTGTCGATCGTTCTTTCCATCTGCCGCTACCCTTAAGGGGAAAAACTGAAGCTAAATTTCCGACAACCGGAAATGAAGCATCTTATTCAGAGTCGTTTCCTCTATGCGTGGTTAAATTTTGATCGAGTTGTCGATCGTTCTTTCCATCTGCCGCTACCCTTAAGGGGAAAAACTGAAGCTAAATTTCCGACAACCGGAAATGAAGCATCTTGTTCAGTGTCGTTTCCTCTATGCGTGGCTAAATTTTGATCGAGTTGTCGATCGTTCTTTCCATCTGCCGCTACCCTTAAGGGGAAAATCTGAAACAAAATTTCCGACAACCGGAAATGAAGCATCTTGTTCAGAGTCGTTTCCTCTATGCGAGGTTAAATTTTGATCGAGTTGTCGATCGTTCTTTCCATCTGCCGCTACCCTTAAGGGGAAAAACTGAAACTAAATTTCCGACAACCGGAAATGAAGCATCTTGTTCAAAGTCGTTTCCTCTATGCGTGGTTAAATTTTGATCGAGTTGTCGATCGTTCTTTCCATCTGCCGCTACCCTTAAGGGGAAAAACTGAAGCTAAATTTCTGACAACCGGAAATGAAGCATCTTGTTCAGAGTCGTTTCCTCTATGCGTGGTTAAATTTTGATCGAGTTGTCGATCGTTCTTTCCATCTGCCGCTACCCTTAAGGGGAAAAACTGAAGCTAAATTTCCGACAACCGGAAATGAAGCATCTTGTTCAGTGTCGTTTCCTCTATGCGTGGCTAAATTTTGATCGAGTTGTCGATCGTTCTTTCCATCTGCCGCTACCCTTAAGGGGAAAATCTGAAACAAAATTTCCGACAACCGGAAATGAAGCATCTTGTTCAGAGTCGTTTCCTCTATGCGTGGTTAAATTTTCATCGAGTTGTCGATCGTTCTTTCCATCTGCCGCTACCCTTAAGGGGGAAAACTGAAGCTAAATTTCCGACAACCGGAAATGAAGCATCTTGTTCAGAGTCGTTTCCTCTATGCGTGGTTACATTTTGATCGAGTTGTCGATCGTTCTTTCCATCTGCCGCTACCCTTAAGGGGAAAAACTGAAACTAAATTTCCGACAACCGGAAATGAAGCATCTTGTTCAGAGTCGCTTCCTCTATGCGTGGTTAAATTTTGATCGAGTTGTCGATCGTTCTTTCCATCTGCCGCTACCCTTAAGGGGAAAAACTGAAGCTAAATTTCCGACAACCGGAAATGAAGCATCTTGTTCAGAGTCGTTTCCTCTATGCGTGGTTAAATTTTGATCGAGTTGTCGATCGTTCTTTCCATCTGCCGCTACCCTTAAGGGGAAAAACTGAAACTAAATTTCCGACAACCGGAAATGAAGCATCTTGTTCAAAGTCGTTTCCTCTATGCGTGGTTAAATTTTGATCGAGTTGTCGATCGTTCTTTCCATCTGCCGCTACCCTTAAGGGGAAAAACTGAAGCTAAATTTCCGACAACCGGAAATGAAGCATCTTGTTCAGAGTCGTTTCCTCTATGCGTGGTTAAATTTTGATCGAGTTGCCGATCGTTCTTTCCATCTGCCGCTACCCTTAAGGGGAAAAACTGAAGCTAAATTTCCGACAACCGGAAATGAAGCATCTTGTTCAGTGTCGTTTCCTCTATGCGTGGCTAAATTTTGATCGAGTTGTCGATCGTTCTTTCCATCTGCCGCTACCCTTAAGGGGAAAATCTGAAACAAAATTTCCGACAACCGGAAATGAAGCATCTTGTTCAGTGTCGTTTCCTCTATGCGTGGCTAAATTTTGATCGAGTTGTCGATCGTTCTTTCCATCTGCCGCTACCCTTAAGGGGAAAATCTGAAACAAAATTTCCGACAACCGGAAATGAAGCATCTTGTTCAGAGTCGTTTCCTCTATGCGTGGTTAAATTTTGATCGAGTTGTCGATCGTTCTTTCCATCTGCCGCTACCCTTAAGGGGAAAAACTGAAACTAAATTTCCGACAACCGGAAATGAAGCATCTTGTTCAAAGTCGTTTCCTCTATGCGTGGTTAAATTTTGATCGAGTTGTCGATCGTTCTTTCCATCTGCCGCTACCCTTAAGGGGAAAAACTGAAGCTAAATTTCCGACAACCGGAAATGAAGCATCTTGTTCAGAGTCGTTTCCTCTATGCGTGGTTAAATTTTGATCGAGTTGTCGATCGTTCTTTCCATCTGCCGCTACCCTTAAGGGGAAAAACTGAAGCTAAATTTCCGACAACCGGAAATGAAGCATCTTGTTCAGTGTCGTTTCCTCTATGCGTGGCTAAATTTTGATCGAGTTGTCGATCGTTCTTTCCATCTGCCGCTACCCTTAAGGGGAAAATCTGAAACAAAATTTCCGACAACCGGAAATGAAGCATCTTGTTCAGAGTCGTTTCCTCTATGCGTGGTTAAATTTTGATCGAGTTGTCGATCGTTCTTTCCATCTGCCGCTACCCTTAAGGGGAAAAACTGAAACTAAATTTCCGACAACCGGAAATGAAGCATCTTGTTCAAAGTCGTTTCCTCTATGCGTGGTTAAATTTTGATCGAGTTGTCGATCGTTCTTTCCATCTGCCGCTACCCTTAAGGGGAAAAACTGAAGCTAAATTTCCGACAACCGGAAATGAAGCATCTTGTTCAGAGTCGTTTCCTCTATGCGTGGTTAAATTTTGATCGAGTTGTCGATCGTTCTTTCCATCTGCCGCTACCCTTAAGGGGAAAAACTGAAGCTAAATTTCCGACAACCGGAAATGAAGCATCTTGTTCAGTGTCGTTTCCTCTATGCGTGGCTAAATTTTGATCGAGTTGTCGATCGTTCTTTCCATCTGCCGCTACCCTTAAGGGGAAAATCTGAAACAAAATTTCCGACAACCGGAAATGAAGCATCTTGTTCAGAGTCGTTTCCTCTATGCGTGGTTAAATTTTCATCGAGTTGTCGATCGTTCTTTCCATCTGCCGCTACCCTTAAGGGGGAAAACTGAAGCTAAATTTCCGACAACCGGAAATGAAGCATCTTGTTCAGAGTCGTTTCCTCTATGCGTGGTTACATTTTGATCGAGTTGTCGATCGTTCTTTCCATCTGCCGCTACCCTTAAGGGGAAAAACTGAAACTAAATTTCCGACAACCGGAAATGAAGCATCTTGTTCAGAGTCGCTTCCTCTATGCGTGGTTAAATTTTGATCGAGTTGTCGATCGTTCTTTCCATCTGCCGCTACCCTTAAGGGGAAAAACTGAAGCTAAATTTCCGACAACCGGAAATGAAGCATCTTGTTCAGAGTCGTTTCCTCTATGCGTGGTTAAATTTTGATCGAGTTGTCGATCGTTCTTTCCATCTGCCGCTACCCTTAAGGGGAAAAACTGAAACTAAATTTCCGACAACCGGAAATGAAGCATCTTGTTCAAAGTCGTTTCCTCTATGCGTGGTTAAATTTTGATCGAGTTGTCGATCGTTCTTTCCATCTGCCGCTACCCTTAAGGGGAAAAACTGAAGCTAAATTTCCGACAACCGGAAATGAAGCATCTTGTTCAGAGTCGTTTCCTCTATGCGTGGTTAAATTTTGATCGAGTTGTCGATCGTTCTTTCCATCTGCCGCTACCCTTAAGGGGAAAAACTGAAACTAAATTTCCGACAACCGGAAATGAAGCATCTTGTTCAAAGTCGTTTCCTCTATGCGTGGTTAAATTTTGATCGAGTTGTCGATCGTTCTTTCCATCTGCCGCTACCCTTAAGGGGAAAAACTGAAGCTAAATTTCCGACAACCGGAAATGAAGCATCTTGTTCAGAGTCGTTTCCTCTATGCGTGGTTAAATTTTGATCGAGTTGTCGATCGTTCTTTCCATCTGCCGCTACCCTTAAGGGGAAAAACTGAAGCTAAATTTCCGACAACCGGAAATGAAGCAACTTTTTTAGAGTTGTTTTCTCTATGCGTGGTTAAATTTTGGTGGAGTTGTCGTTCGTTCTTTTCATCTGCCACTACTTTGAGCGGAAGAACTTCTCGCGAGATCGTCCGATCGAAGAGTCATTTTTTGAAAATTTTATGAAACATTAATGTGCAAAGGAGAAAGGGAGAAAAATTTTCGCTTGAAAAAATGTGCAAGAAATGCTAGTTTAGTTCATTCACTCTCATTCTCTCGGACTATCTCTCATTTTTTCTCAGTACAATATAAATTCAACTGTGAAATATAGCACTCTTGCTTACTTGATATGGATGATTTCTTTTTCACGGAATGAATTATCGTAGAACTATAACCTTTGCTCACCGCGATTAATGTCACAAGTCGACAACTGCCCAAAACAGCATAAAAAACCGCGCGAATATAGCCTCGCATGAATTTCGCGGCTACGCTCATCACCGACCAATCACGAAACGAATAAAACGACAACAAAGCATGCGATATTTCGATATTTCGATAATTTCGATCTATATCTCATCAACTTTTTATAAGAAAGATTTCGAAAGCCAGAAGAATCGAAATCAATCCCGTAAGATGTAATCTATTGTAAAAAATGGTATACAGATTCTGAATATTCATTTTCAAAAAAGTACCGAAGCTTCACGACCCAGGGGGGAAAATAAAAAAATTGACCATCCTTGCTGCGGAGGTACGAGTCGGAATATCGTATTTTTTATATACTCGTCGATTCGATCGTCGAAGCTGGAACAAATGGATTTCCGTCATTGCTTTCCCCTCGAAACGAAAGTAAGACGGAACGAGAGTCAAGGAAAGTACATTTGTCAAGATTCGGAGTTCGCCGGTGTATGTCCTCGAAGTAGAAACGGCGATGGATGATGGAGAATTAAGCGACACGCTATTTCACGTCCGTACGAAAAAGTTCTCGCCTCCGGAATTTCCAAATGTATACGCGCGAGTTCGTTTCTTTTTCGCTATATTTCTTCGGCAGTTTTTGCATTTTTTAACATTCTCATACAAGAGCTTGTTTCAGCGTTATCGTTGGGCGAATGTCATTTATATTCTATATAGTCATTTATATACGTATATATTATGTATATACCTGTGTAATACATATACAGGGGTGTTATGTAACCTGAAACGAATGTGAGAGCTCTCGCAAAGTCTGAAAAGAGACGAAAGTACTTCTTGGGGATGGTGAAGATGGAAAAGGGTGGAAAATGAGCGTCTGACGAGACGAGAAAAAAGCGACGAAGAGAGCAAGGCAAAGAGAGAGAGAGAGAGAGAGAGAGAAATGGAGCACACATGTGGGACGTGAGAAAAACGAGAGGATAAAAAATGTAAGGTACGATTTTTCTTTTGCTCTTTCTCTCTCTCTCTCTTCCTTTTTCCCCTCGCTAGTTTACCTCTGGCGAGTGCGCAGCTGAGGAGTTAAAGGTAAAACGGGCGGCGCGATAAAACTCGCTCGCTGGCTTCCGCGCCAACACGTGCACCGAATTCAAATTCCGGTCTCTCGTCTGGTCCGCCAAAGCCAGCGAAAGAGTTTTTTCCATACATGCTAATACACGTATTTATGCATTGCGAGGAGAAGAAAAAAAACGAAATGCAAAAGCAATACTTCACGCGTCTGCGAATAATTACGTGGGGGGGACTTTTAAATATACAATATCCCGCATAGATTGCCCACTTTTTCTTCCGCCTGCTGGCTGTTTGGTTATTCAGCGATGAGAAAAAACGAACGATATAAATATACACACGTACCTAATATAGAGATAGAAAGAGAGCATATATAATTCGCGCTTTTGGCGGAAAAGAAGGACCCCTTTCTAAATCGCATTGAAATCTTTTCTCTCAGCATCCCAAGGAGCGTACAGAACGCTCGACACCTTACTCGTACTTTTCTTAATCGTATTTTCGAGTGTAAGAAAGCGACGCTGAAAATTCAGCTCCTCCATTTCATCATTGCATATATAACACCCGCTTATGCTTTTATCACACGCGACAATATGACCAGAATTTTAAATGAAATAATTTGATTCATTTTGGATTTCGTGCGCCAATTCATTCGTCTCGCACTGACAAGCGAGCTCTCGCGAGAGGAAGTTGAAATAAAGCAAAGAGCCGAATAGAAAGGATTAAGGGGATATAAGATTCGCGGACACGCTCGTTCGTGGCAACGGCGGACGACTCATTTATCGCGAGAAATCCCCGGGGGAAGGATGCCACCGAAGACAGAGTACGACCGAGGGAGAAATGCGCTGGGGGAAAAAGGGGCGGGAAAGATTCCCTCGGGAGACAGGCAAGCTCGCGGGCTATGATAATAAATGGGATTCTTGAGAACCCTGCCAACAGTCAGAGTGCCGATGGTTACATCAAGAATCATAATAATGTCCCTGTAATAGTTACGCACTTAATCTTACAATTATATAGTCATATATAGGGTATGTATTATATATATACACTTTTTGTATCGCAGATACATTAGATTTTCGAAATGGGATTAAAAAAAATATACCGACTCGCGAAGAAGTGGAGATATTTTGTGATGTATGAGAACATGATTAAAAAAGGGGATTGTGTCTATATTGGCGAATGGCGAGAAGATGAGGGCTTCGTTGAGAGGATATGCCTCGCTTCTTCGTAACTTGATCAAAGTTTCGACGCGATTCTACGATAACTACCCCACTGCATCTACCTTCTCACTTTGGGAATTTTAACGCCCCCTTCAGGCCATCTCTTCGTCTTATTTCTGTACACCATACTTTTCTCGTTTTGTGCTTGTGGTCCCTCACGTTGCGCTCGCTTCTCACCAAAACTGTGTCAAGTGCCGATAAAGGAACACATCCATGACCGTTGTGTATGTACATTAAGGCGTCCGTCATTTTTCAGGATGACGTTTTTCACTTGGGTATGCCCGAAATCATTTGTTTACGTTAATTAACGAGAGATTTTCGCATTTTCTAGAATTCAATTTTTTTTCTCGATTATTGCGGATGAATTCAATTCTTTTGAACCATTGAGATTCTGCTTCTACTTTTGTCCCGTTAGATGCACGGAGTCTCTCCATCGCAGGCAAAGATTGCCTCGAAACTTTGTTTTTTTTCAAAATTAAAAAGAATATTTTGACAGTTGTATGTTAAATTTTGTCCATCGAAAGGATGATAGTCGAAGAGAAATGGCCAGTTTTTGAAAGATTATGTCAGTACAACGAGCGAGGAAAAATTAAAATCTGAGTGCGGAAATCCCACGTTAATTTGATGAAAAAAGTAACGTCATTCAGCCTGGAGTTAGTGGCGTTTAAAATTTTTGTTCATATTTCGGACAGTGTTTTTAGGCTGAAACTAACGATTTGGAGCACACCCAAGTGGAGCGAGTCAATTTGGGGAATAACGGACACCCCGATAAACGTGAATACTAGAGAATGCGAGAGAACGTGTAACTTTGTATGTAAGAGCTGTGTGAATCGTGTCGGGGAATTGGGGAGTGAGAGAAAAAGCCAATGAGAACGAAAGCGGGGAAATGTTTAAGGATTTTCTGCGCTTTCGATTCATTTCAATTTCAAATACTTTGCGCTAGTTTTACAATGTCAAACAAATCGGTTATACAGTCGGATGCATCTGAAGGTTACAATGTTTTTTCGTCAGTAGAACGGAAAGTTTTGCCGATTTAGAAAAAGCAAAAGGCGTACTTACCTAGCATATTTTTTTACATACTCATTGAAAATTAGCGATCGAAAAATTGAATTTATCAGCTCTCAATCGATCTTCGTAGTTAATCTTTCAGTGACGCGTGGTCATAGAATTTGCTGGACATTTCCTTTTCCGTTTTCTTTCTCTCCGAAATTAGTCAAATTTAATAATTAACTGGCGCAAAACACAGCTTCAATTGTTGCATGCTCTATGGGGAAGATACCAAGGAATCGATTGTGCAGATAACAACATTATCAAAAAGTTAATAACAAATTATCAAAAATGTAAAAAGAAGAGAACATTGAGAGAACTCAGTCTCTCCTCATTTGATGTGAATTTTTACAACGTTTTGGTTTTTTCTCTTCGTAAATTTTGAAAATTCACCAAAAAATTGGAAATCTTGTCTTTGGGGTCAAGCCAACATCTTGAAACAAAAGACAAACAAATACACGTTTCCAGTTTGCCAGGAATATCCCAGATCAATCTGCGTGACGTCTGATATAACAAAAGGTTTTATTTCGGATTTATCACGACGAACAAATAACTGACGATACGACGGAAACGTAGATTAATAAGTTGCTGACAAAATGGTCCATAGGTTAAAGAACGTGCGAATAATCGCGAAGGAAGAAAGGACTAATTTTGGTCGGAAGAAGAAGAGGAACGAGAGCACGAGCGAACGATCGACGGTCGATTTGACATTTAGCCGTGCATTAAAGTGGCGCAAGCTCGTATAAAAGCCGGCACGAACGACCGCTGAATTGCTCATATAAGGTGAGCCCCAAATGTATCGGTGAGAGGGAAAGAAACGCGAAAGTCGGGCGAGAAATAAAGCGCAAGAGAGGCGCGGGGCTTACACGTGAGCGGCAAAGTAAAAGCTCGCTTTTCAATTTCTCACAAGCTGCTGCCGCTGCCGTTGCAGGCAGCCCGTGACAAACGACGAAATCCTGACCTCATATCGCCGGAAAGTTGAACCCTTTCCCGTAGATATTTTCCGCTTTACAGTTTCCTGTTTAAAACTCTGTATTCTCGGCGCGATCTTGCGCCTCTGGTCCAGACTCTGACGATGTCAATCGCTCCACCTTAAACCGTCAGAATATACGATAAATAATTGACCGATAAACATGTCGTTAGCATTTCGTGGTCTCATGGATTTCTCGAAAAATAAAATGGTGAAAAATGAAGGGAAACAACGTTGAACGGATAAATCTTTCGATAAACAAGCTTCGCCCGTGCGGTAAAACCGCGGGGACGTGCTGAGCCGTCTGAGCTCGAGGGGATGACGCCTCGACTACGAGGTACGGAAAAATCACCTCTGCTATCGCTGAGAGTAAAATCAGAGACTGCGACGACGGATGAAAATTTCGTTTTTTGGAATTTCGTGTTCGTTTTTTTGGAGAAGAGACTTTCCTTTTTCTTATTCATCGTATGCGTTTCTGTAGTGATTATAGAAGAGGGAAAACGAAGCTTGGCTGAAGCAACATCGAGATATCTCACGATATGCGATATGGATGAGATCGAAGGAGAAGATGACTCTCCTCTAGATGGCGTCTCAGTGTTATGTACGTGCATGCATCTTGTGCAGGATGAGAGCCGACAAGCTCCGAGAGGATCTCTTCCTCTAGTCGAACAAGCTTTTCGGTCTCTCACCCAACGTCATTGTTGGCCAAACTACAGGCCCTTGAGACTCTTATCCCTCTTCTTTTCTTCCTCTCCTCCCTGCAGCTTTATCTATATTTTTTCTCTCGCTTACGTCTTCTTACATATTTTTCTCTTCCATCTGTCCTTCTGTTAGTGCGCTTCAGGTGCACTCTTTTTGCAGAGAAAAAGTGAGAAGGATGGAGAACGTCAGAGTGAGTGTTACGTGCTCAAACGCTTCAACGAAAATGTGTGTAAACTCGTTGAAAAATAGAGCAGCTCGGTTGAGATTGCCGGAGGGCGTTAAAATCCCTGTTGCCTCTCTCTTACATTTTTTCCCCATCTCCCGCACTTTCTCGCCTACGAATATATCTGTATAACACAGCCGGCTGAGTGAGATTTCTCTCAAACCCTCAAACGTCATGTGTCGCCCCTCTTCTTTCGTATTCTACGCTGGTCTAGGATAGGAAACGAAATCTACATGTACACATGTGAACGCCCACTGCACTCCCGTACGAAATTCACTCTTGTACTGTTAACCGCCACTTTCCAAATTTCGAATAGGAATTATGCACGGATGGATCCATTTTTTAATAAACACACGGCGAATTTTCAGATCCCAACAACGCGACGAGTGAAAAAATGAATATTTTCGTGAATTTTAATATTCTCCAATTTGATCAAATAAACGTCAATATTTCGACAGAATTTCGCCGATTTTAACCCATTGGAAAAATGAAGAATCTTCAATTGATTTTTGTATCTTGTTAGTCTAAGCGCCCTCGATATTTCGCTTGTCATTAGGATCCGAAAATTCTTTAAAAATGAAAATTTTCCCAAACTTTAAACAGTCATCCCTTATTTACATGTTGTCTAATTAGATCTAATTTGTTATCCTCTGGCAGTTTCCGACCCACAATGGATAGAAAAAGACAGCATCTTTGGAATCCCAAAATTTTCGAAAATAACAATTATTCGAAACTCTAAACGGTCGTCATTTTTTTCCTTCCTGGAGAACTCTAATTTTTTACTCCAGGGCAGATTCTTAACAAATTGTGATGTCGCTGATCCGACAGCCGCTGCTTCAGCTCTATTTCGACCCTTCAGTTCATCACAATATTGAAAATGTCATAAAAGTAACTTAAACTTTTTTCCAAAATTCTCAATAAATGCATATTATCGTTGAACTTTCGATGAAAAACGAGTGTGCATTTTCACCACAATTTTTCAAATATCTCTGTGCTTTTTTGTAACGTTTTGATCGCGCGTTAAAATCATTTTGAAAAACATAATATTACATAACTATTTTTCTGGTGTCCAAAATTCAGGTTCAATCTCTTTTGTAACTTTTATTGAAACACGTGGCCTTGTATTTATTATTTCGTCGTATCGTGTGGATTTACAGATCGAAGGCACTCAAAGCCCGGTGTGGTATTACGCATGTATTAGACCTCAAAACCCAAAGAAAGACCGTGAAACTGCGGATTTGGGAAACTTTGATCGTTTCATCTGCGCATCTCCCACTCAGTTTGCAGGTGTATTACGAGGAGAGTTAGAGCCCAAGTTACTCTACCAAGTTTACCTTAAGTACCAAAGGCATTTCATAGTCTTTGAAGCAAAATTTCCAACCACTGTATGCCGCATTACACCCGATCGAATGTACAAACAACAACGCACCCATGGGAGCAGAACGAATTAAAGCTGAACTATACGAATCAGTCGGTACATAAACGTACACTTACAGCATCTTCCACAGCATAGAATCTTATCGCAGAGTATTAGGTGGTATCATCGATTAATAACAGATGGCAAAATAAGTATAACAATCGTAGCTCGCATAAGAATATCACAATCTGAAAATTTCCAAAATATATCGTGCGAAAAATATGATATTTACACCAAGAAATTTGAAAGATTTCAAATTCAGTGTTTTGAAATTCATACACATGTATACATATACTTTATTATTATTTTTACACATTTTACATTATATCGATGAAACTATAGGCTGTCAGAAAATATAGCGATTTTACCAAAAAAAAAACTCCGCGATATATTCATCTATAATGCACAACTGCTGGCGAGAAAAAATCTTACGAACAGTAGCAAAATTCTCGCAAAAAAATGTATGTTTTTCGTAATATTCCATAAGGAACCAAATAAGGATTCCAAACGCGAAATCCTATGGAGCACGCTCTGAAAATGCTTCCCAAATTTCGTACAATACCCAGGAAACATTTTTGGTGAGAGAACTATTTTGAATGTACAAAGATCAGCTGAGCATATAGATGAAATACCGATATCTCGATTCCGATAGTATCATCAGCGAAGACGTTCTTGGCTCTGGACTTTGAAGCAAAGATAAGATAAATCCACTTTGAATTGCTTCGCGAAGTATCGTAGGTTGGAAGCTGCTGTGTACTTTAGCAGTTCGCGTCGAGCCCTGAAGAGATCAAACTTTCATACGAAATTTCGGCAAACTTTGAGCATGGAACATTGATATTTGATTATTGTATTATAATGACACATCACTAAATGTCCTGTAAGAACTTTATATTAAAATGGGATTATTGTGGTGGGATTAAGGTTCAAGTGCATGTATCTCGAGTCTTAATCCGAAAAATACTGCGACGTCGCATGTTTCTCGTGATAAAAAACAATTATTTCTCGCTTCGGAATCTTTCTATCCGGTTCCTTTCCTTTACGGTCCGACAAAACAAAGACGCAAGTGACACTTTGAAGACCTCGCAATTCTCATTTTTTTCCTGCTCAATGCAAGAGCTTTATGCGATTTTAAGGCAGTATGGAGAACGCGAATCTGTCTATGTATACGATGCTGCCAAGTGTTTCTAGTTTCGTCTGCCTTGCAACAAATGTAAGCATAATCATCCGTGGGAACAGTTGCCATTCACTCTGTCTAGTCATGAAAATTTCACGAAAGCAATTGCCATTACTCAAGTTTCAGCCTACCTTCGCTCTTTCATCCTCATCTCGCTCTCTCTCTCTCTCTCGCTTTATCCTTTCCAGCATAGATATCTCTAGAGGCTCAGTACCAAGACACTCGTTGAACGTACATGTTTAGAGGAAAATAAAAAGGCGACCTTGTACGAATGAGCCACGTTCCCCGACGGGGTTCAGACTGTTTCCAACGACGTCAATTACCTGGGTTGCTCTCATATATGCGAAACATAGTTTACGGAAACACCTGGGGTACTTTGTAGATCTTACTTGCTTTCCCCAATCAGCTTCCACGACGATGACGAAGAGCTGTGATTAAACAATGTCTAAATCGAAAGTTACCATTTCGATGGTTACAATCATCCGTCAATATCGATCGGAAAAAACCGGATAATTAAGTTAGGCTTAATTCAAACTTGATTGAAAATTATCGCCATTCCGGCACTCGAGAATAAGGCGATTACATTGGCTGGTGAGAATAAACGATACAAAAACCTCGTGTGTTTTTGGCAGTCTATATATAAGCCCGGAAAAACGTTAAATCCTGTACCGAATATCACAGAAACTTGGCGCGGTTTCGGTTGTCACACGACGTGTAATTTCATCGGCCATTATGTTTATTCGTGATGGATAGTGCAGCAGGATGTCGCTGATAATTATATAGCTTAAACGATGCGCCAGGAATGTTACATTACATACAGAAATACATGTACGTGTGTCATATACCCTGTTATGTACCAGCCGAAAGGAAATTGAGGTAGCTTCCGGCCTTCTGGTGGTTTTTTATTTTCCACAAATTATCGTTATATCTTTTTATCTTTGCGCGTACCTTTTGTTACCGGCATCGTAATTATCGGAGAGAGCAGAAAACTTCAGCAACAGTGCTGATGATGGCTTGGCTCGCCTCGATGCTTTTCGGCTCTTGTACAAGCTCGCTGGTGGTTCTTCCACCTATAACTATAATACCTGCTAATGGCAGTGGAACCGTAACGGAGCTGGGGAACGTCGCGAGTCGGTCGGTTGGTTAGCTGGAGGCAACGAAGGGTATGCATGTGGCATACACCAGCAGTCGGATTCCCTACTGTGTCCAAATGCATTGCTCTCTCTCTCTCTCTCTCTCTCTCTCTCTCTCTCTCTCTCTCTCTCTCTCTCTCTTCTTTTTTACTCTCAGACTGTTCTTTGTCGTTCGCTTTATATTTTTACCTTCATTCTACATTTGCCTTTTTAATTCCCTTCTTCCTCATGGGTGAGAGGAGAGCTTATTATTGTTTTCACCCCCGGGGCATCTTCTTCCGTTTCCTCGGCGTTTCCGTCCTTACCCCCAAACATCCCTCTTCCCGCAAGCTCCACGCCCACCGTGCTTTGTTTTTATTTCGTTTCTTTTTCTTTTTGAGTCTCTCGGTACACGAATATACACGTGTGCACAAGGTGCACGTCGGCGTTGGCGAGAGTCATGAATCTTCGTAGATAGGGTTGCAACCCCCCCCGTAAGGTAAGCCGCGAGCGCTTGCCACGTGGAAACAAGGGAGTATGGTGGTATAACACGAATTCCGTATCAGCTCGGCTGGAACTCGCTGTTTCTCGTATAACGCCATTGCGAGAAGAGAGGCAAACAGTGAGAGCAACATTTTCAAATATTAATCCGACTGTTGACGTGATAAAGAGATGGGAGGCAAAGACGGAAGATTGTACCCGCAGACCTCGTCTTTCTTTCCGCACTTTTATACATAATTTCTCGCTACGCGGATCTCATAATCCCTTCGTCGAAACGTCAATTTCATTTTATCGTTTGTTCATCGTTTTGTCCATTACGGAACGTTTTATTTGTTACACCGATCGTTTCCCTTTCTTCGATGTGTTTAACGTCGCAAAGAAATGGCGAGTATTTTTTTTGCTTCGTGATTTTCATAACTGGACCGAAGTTACGAAAATCACGAAGCAAAAAAAATGGCGACCAGCTGACCAACACTTTGTTTTCAGTCAAGCCCTTATGTGCGTGTATTTGGCGAAAGGCGGCGGCAGGAGCATATTTGAAGAGTCTCTTCAGGACTCATCGGTTGCGGAGCTTTTGCTCCTGACACGTTTTGAAATATTGGAGTGCGAGCTTGTGCCCGTCCGACGCAGATATGAGATTGCGGCTTTATGCACTGTGTATAGACGCGTTAGCTCTTCCGCCTCGTCGCGCATATTCCGCACTCTCTTGTTATTATATATCGGGTATGTCGGATGACTATCTCTGTAAAACCTGCCTCGCGTCTGCGGATGTATGCCTCCTGCGTTTCTATGCAAGCCATCTTCGGAGGTTGCATATTATCTAGGGATTTGAGGATTGGCTGCACCTACAACTAGCGTTATCCCGCAATGTCTGCACCCCAAACGATAGCCAGGAAGCCACAGGTTCTTTGTTTTACAAAGTGTCAATGTTGATAAAGGGATATAATCGTATGTAAAACATTGAAAATAGCCGCAGAAACGACGGTAAGACAAAAAAAACTCCAACAACGTCGATGAACGGCTCTGAGAATCAAGAAAAATAAAGATAACTCGGTGCTAAATTTGCACGACGTTGCTCACCTTACAGAAAATTTGAAAATACAAATATTACACAATTTCATCGACAGTTTTTAAATTTTCTTATCATCTACCGAAAAGAACAGCGTTGGAAAAGTATAATTCTTAATTATTTCGCAGTATACGCAAGACCTTTTTGCAAAAACCGCACGGATAAAAATTAGCCATTCGCATCTATTTTTTTCTTCATTTTTCTTTCAATTTTCTATTTTATCCTTGAGAGAGGTTCGCGCCTGGCTCGTGATTCGATAAGATGACGGAATTGTTCGCTGTTTTTATCGTCGGAAAAAAGTTGAGACTTAATTAATTGTTGTAATAAAATTATGTGCATACTTGTTTATAGATTATTCGACTTGCAAAAAAAAAGGTTAAGCTTTTATACATCGTTGTACTCCATATGCATATTCTGTTTTCTTATATTCGTTTTTGGCCACTCAAAATTGGAAAAATCAATGTTCAAAAAGTACCAAGGGCCGTCTCGACGGTTTCTCTGGCATAAGATCGTGTGGGTATGAGAGGTTCGAAAATAGAACTTTTATGCCCTTTTTCCCCAATAGGCAGTGAATTCATTGTTTTAATTTCATAGGCATAGTTGTATCACCTGTTTTTCTACAACGGTGTAAAATTTTGAGCAGCAAAGTCGGAATTTTCGCGCCAATCTTCTTAATGCAGCAAGCTGTAATTTTCATCGACGATTCTTGTAACCACGATTTTCATCAAAACCAAAAAAACCTGGAATCCCTTTGTTGCTTTAAACTTTCCCGTATCGATTTCTCAAAGTTTTATTTGAATGGAGAAATTATTATTATCGATGTCCAACCGCGGTTAGGTCAGGTGTCAGTAGGAAAACGAAGGGTATATACAAGGATATGCGAGAAAGGACTTTCGATTCAAAGGTTCGAACGGTGTGACAGGCATTCAACATCTGCTGTAAACAAAACTGCATTCAAACAATGGCCTTTCACGAACCCTCTTAACTAATATTGAGACACGGCACATCTCTGTATAGTCGCACAAGATAGTATATGGTAGGAGCGTCGAAGCAGGCAAACAACCACTGATAATTATCCCAGAAGCCACTCGATGTCTTTTGGTACATAATACATATACATACACATACACATACGTATATACACTACTTAAAGACAGCCTCTTTTCAATGGCTAAAGCCTCTCGGTAGTTCGATGTAGTCGTGGCTTCATAATGGATGAAATAGGGGCGCGAAGCTACCCTAAGTAGCGAGGATTATCGTCGTATCGTTGAGTCGTTAGTCGAGGGTACATAGATCATTTAAAACATTTATGGTACAGAATAATTTCGTAAAAATGAGGATCGAAATTTTCAATATTAGTCGCTTAATGAAAATATTTTAAGGTAGTTTGTTCGAATTTACGCTGGCGTTTAAAACTATGCTTTCGTGCCTCGTATCGAATGTGCTGACTTTACGTTCTTGCGAAATATTAAATTTCTTTATATTGCGATTTAGGAGTAATTAATCAGTAATGTTGCAGTACTTTTATGGAGCATAACTTCTGATGGCTTGGCGAGCATCGACATGACGATATATGGCAATTTTTTTTTTGTGGCAAACTATGAGAAATATTTGCAATGGCTTTGGTTGATTTATCACATACTTTATTTATGCAAATTTGTTATGGCTTTGAAATAAACAAAGTATGTGGTCAATTCATTCAGATCGTTGGAGATATCTCTGAAGGATATCAACGTTTAATTTGGTTAGTTTTTTCGGCCACGAAACGATGAGTTTGGCAAATTATTTATCGATATTTCGGTGACCGACATTATGATACCTGAGGCCATGCCTGCAACGAGAGTAATTCAACATTGTAAATTAAACTTCGAAACCATACAAGATCAATGAATTTTGTATCTCACAGGCATATGCAGAACAGGGCGAGCTTTTTGGATACAGTGCAAAAAGAAACGGTTGATTAATTTCTCTTGTAAATTTTTTCGAAACTTGACAAAGGCTCAGTCAAAAACACGACATGTGTCAAAAAGCCAAAAATTACATTTGAATAACGTATTCAAAAAATCTGTCAAACTGAAAAAAAGTTGAAAAATGGCAATTTTTACAAAAAAAATCGTAACTTTTGTTTCCGCGACAGATAAAATGAGCCTAAAACTTGACTAAACGTTTAGCCACGTCGAATTAAGAAAAACAGCCCCCGGGATATTTTAATACCCCAGTGTGGCAAGTAAGGGTTGATATATTCCGCATTATTTCGGATTATTAAAAAAAAAAGTGAAACAGCAGAGTCATGGATTAATGGGAGATAAAAATTCGCAAAAAAAAAAACGAGAACAGTCCCGTTGCCGTTAGAAGGAAAAGGTTTATGAGAATTCCCTCGTGTGCTATATTATTCTACGCCCACTATGTATATTCGCTGGGTGGACGAGGTATTGTACTCGCGAGAGCAATGCATGTTTCCCAATACGTACACTATTTCTTCTCTCCTCTCGCTCATTCACCGTTCTTCCCCTGCTATTATCGCGTCGATGCTCCACACGGTTACACCGAAATTCGAAAGCTCTTCTGGCACCGCGGTGGCTGCTGTGAATCCGACGAGTGTGTCGCGGTTATATGCAAGACTACCACGGGGAATCCCCTCGATGGGCGCGATAGAGGAAACGGGTAAACAAGAAGGATCGATGCCTCTCGATACATCCTCCCTTATAATCGTCGTTGATCCAAACGCCAGTGGTGCATTAGCGGCGAGAAAGAGACATAAATCGGGAGTAGTCAGCGCGAGTGTATGAGCAGCGAGAGAGAGAGAGAAGGGTGCATCAAGGAAAACAAGGGAATTTGGATAACGCGAGTGCGAGAACGCAGAGATTAGAGATTTATCGCGACAATCCTGCGATTTCCATGCGGAGAACAATGAGGAAGCGAAAGACGGCGAAGAATCGTCGACTAATTAGTGATACAGCTGACGGGTTCAAACGCGCAGCTTGTCGGTTTCTGTCCTCTTCGAAAAATACAGTGTACACGTTTTCGTGTAAGCTCGCATGTGAATACAGGAATGACAGCAGGAAGGGTGTAACTCAATGCATTTTGGGGGTTGAAACAACGCGACGGAAGCCATTTTCAGGGACGACAGTGGATATGCATTTGTACGTGTTTGCAGCAAGTGTTTACGGTAGCTGAATTCGGGTAAACCTCCCCTCATATTTCGTACAGCGAACCCTCGCTTCCCTGCCGCTGCATCTCGGGATTAACCCCCTGTTGTGCATATACGTTCACGTGAGACGTCGCTTAGAATTAGTTTCCGCTTCTGTGACATGCTGCTTTGCTGTTACACCACGAGTGAGGTCCTTTCCGGCAAAAGACACGTGTAATATACGCGAGTCTGAAACGTTGGATGTCGTCGGCGAGGGTAAATGTATAGTCGAAGCTTTCAGGCTTTCCCGTGTGTCTGAATCATTGAGGGTATGAAAGGGGATGGAAGGGAGAGGGAGGAAAAGCAATACAGTAAGAGGACGTGACGAAGAAAAATTTGGCAGAGTGAGGAGAGACTTCGTACAGGATCTCCTGTGAAATTTCTTCTCGGTATCTCGTATGGCAAGACAAATTTACACCCTACTTTGTCGGGGTTCGTTCTCCAAGGAAATATGCATGGAAAGCACGTTAAATTCATATATTTTAAAAAATCTGAGGCTCCACAGTCTCACCATGATGGAACACAGCCATTTGTTACCATTTATTTACTCTCGTGTGCATAAAGATTTGGAAAATATGGTGGTTTGGATATTCTTAGGAATCTTTCGACGTACAGCGGGAGTGAGGCTTCGAGACTCGCGATCCATCACAACTTTATCCGAGCCATTTTTCTGCTCTCATTTCTCTCTCTTTCCATCTAGAAGTTGGGTACGTGGGTCGAGTCTCAAACGAATCTTCCTTCGCTTCGCTCATCCCTTCGCTCACGTTCTTTTTTTTTATTTCCATCTCTCCCTCTCTCTCTCTCTCTCTTGGTAGTTTTCAAGATTGCAGCCTTGCTGCTCCCGAAGGTTATGTCGATTCCTCCGAACCACCGTCAAGCTCTGATATTCTCATTTTTTCGTTTTCCTCCGATCTTCCTTTTCCCATTTTCTTCCGATAGCGCGAAATCAGGTCGTAGCTTTGACAACGACCGAGTTCACGATGCATGAAATTTTAACAAGTCGCCAAACTATCCTTCCGGTTGAAAAAAAAAATCAAATTAGAATTTCATCCACATCACACAGGCCACGTATGGACGTCGAGAGAATATTGGCTAATTAGAAAGCTTTTTTGCTCAGAAAACTACCCCGGAAGTTACGTTTTTTTTACAGATTTTAAGGAACATTCTTTGTCTATTGTTTATCTCTTGTAATTTCCATGCAAAAGCGTTAAAGCTGTACACGCATGACGTGCCTTAAATTGTCAGCCCTTTGTGTGTACATACAGTGCTCAGGTGTATTTATCTCCACTATCGCAACCTCGCAAAACCAAAAAGTATCGCAACCTTCCCAGGATTCTCTGCGGCATCAACCTTAACTTCCGGTTGCTCTCGTTGCGCACCGCAGAAAAGAGCGAAGCTCGTCGACAGAAACGAGAGCCTCTCTTTCTCTCCCTTTCTTTCTCTTTCTCTGTCCTGCTGTTGATATTTTCGCCTTCATACGAATGAACGTGAAATTACACACCAGGGGTGGTACATGCTGGCCTGGATGCTGCGTAGACTCATATGGGGAGAGATAGACTTTACGTTTGTTACAGTCTCATATATTTTACCGTAAATACGTGTATACGCTTTTCAACTCCCAACCCATCTGAAAAGTATATCATTATTAGACCGCAGTGCGGCCGACAGAGTTACGGAATACTTCATCGTATGAAAAAAAACCGCACTATTCTCTTTACACGGCAAAAGAGTACGAAAAGAATTGACTTATTGAAATGTCAAGTGCTCCCGCACCTGTGCAACTTTATACGCTCGTGAATTACATTCATTTCTCTTCGTTGAAACTTCATTTTCTACAAAATGAAACCCACGTACGAGACAAAATGAAAGATTTGTATCATCTATTCGCAATTTTATCACAATTTGAGAAAACGAAAACGTGGCGATTAAAAACTGTTACAAGTTTGGTTGTATGAATGTTAATTTGCGGAACTCTGACGATGTATGCCATTGTAAGCAACGTTTCGTTGTAACAATTGTATACCTCGAGTGGTCCAGACTCGTCCAAATGGAGTCCAAGTTATTATTCATCCGTAAATACACGATAAACTTTCTGGAGAAGAATTGAGAATTACCTTTCATTGTACAGCCAAAAGAAACGTCGTGAAACTTTCCAAGCCAAGTTTTATATCGAAACGACTCGATCCTCCGTACT
The DNA here is from genome assembly GCA_959613375.1 of Heteropelma amictum. NCBI lineage: Eukaryota > Metazoa > Arthropoda > Insecta > Hymenoptera > Ichneumonidae > Heteropelma > Heteropelma amictum. Next base: position 9,829,934 of record OY390726.1, on the reverse strand, counting down.
CGCAAATGGATAGACGCGTAAAAAGAGTTGCCCCATCAGCGGGACACGGGAGAGGAGTCGAATGTATAGAGAGGATGCTGAGAGTGTAAGAGGACATTATAGGAGGGTCTTGAGAGAAGAAAAAGGACGTACAGGGGATTTTATGATACAGACAGGATAAATTTATATATTATACGGACATGTCCACGGAGTCTTGAGTCCGGGATAGTTGGGGATTCGGTCGAGTGAGGCGAGTGCATTCACTGGAAGTTATCTGGGTCAGTTTGCCCAACCCAGCTGTCGAAGCTTCATCCTTCTCCTCATACATTTATCCCTCTATTTTCTTTCTCCTATAGCTGCTTCTCTCAATCTCTCATCTCCCTCTCCCTTTTACTTCCTTTCTTACGCACAGCTTCATAGCGGATGGTCCATATGTCTCTACATACACCCACATATATATACGTATGTACGTACATATGTATAAATGTGTGTATATACACTGGCCGAAAGTAGCATTGGTACATTCGATGGTTTTCTCTATTCGAGCGAATTTAAACGTTCGAGATGGCGACAGCGTCATCGTTTTGGACTTCCGTTCGAGAGAAACCTTCTCTTGAGATCCCCCCTGACGACAGCTTTTGAAAACCGCGCACGCATGCACACACTCGCGCACACAACTTTGCCAAACTTTTACTAGTGATTTTTTTTATCTTCGAGTCTTTTCACTATACGCTCTTCCAATTTCCTTGATTCGTTTCCTACTCGTCTTAAGGATGTTCTTTTTATAAAAGCAAACGTGTCCGTTGGAAAGTGAAATCGAGAAGTTTTTACCCGCCAGAGGTGTAAACGACTTTTGTCCTGATTTCTCCTCGCATTTTTTTAATCTTTCTCCGACACGGCGTCATCTATTTATTCCGATACCCATCAGTATGCCGGCACAATTTTTGTCGTTGAGCGAGTACAAACAGGCGAATTAACACGAATTATCAGGCGAATTAACAAACTTGAGAGTGCGCTGAATGTTTCGACGATTGCTATTCCGAATTTTACGAAATAAACAATGTATTACCGTTGCATCCAAAACAGGATGCATATCGTATGGTTTGCACTATTCCATGTATCCTAAAATTACCCTCGGAATGATTTATGTAACCACCGTCCAGCTGTTGAGTAGAAAATTCGTTAGTTTCACTTTTGAAATTCTCAGACATTTAAGCAAAAACAAACATCACCAAATAGAATATGCATAGAGTAAATGACAACATCAATCATCAAGTAATTCGAACAGATATGGAACCCACAGTGTTAATAATAAAAACAAATAATTTTCAATTTATTTGTGACGACCAAAGGAGCAAAAAGTTGCGTAGTTTTATCGGGCGATTCTATATATCTTTATATTCGTTTATATTAATTTTAAGCTCATATCGTAAACCTTTTATTATTACATTTATCACGCGGTTGCGTCAAAGTGGATGGCTCGAATTTTCTTTTCTCGTAAATTGTTACGAAAAGTAACGTTCTCGTTAAATAGTGAAAAATAACAAATCTGTTGTTAAGAAAAAGCGTTATCACCGAGACTTTGCTCGTGGAAGATTCGTCGTGCGATGCACGTTGTATGTGCAAGATTCCCTCCGTCTCACGACGACGACGAGGTCGGTGAAAAGCTCTACAAAAGTTCACGGTACGAAGATACAGATTAGGCACGTTGAGATGCTCACGGGCTTTCTTATTCTCCATTCATTTTCAAGCTTTTCTCTTTTTTCGCTAGGGTATTGCAGTCGCAGCAAGTGGGTAAAAGCCGCGATCGTTAAAAATTGCAAGGGCGTATTTAATGAAATGTTAAATACAAGGTCCGACATGCTTTCTTGCATTTTTCAAAGTTCAGACCAGAATACACGACTGTTGAGCACACGCTTGCATATAAATGTATACGTACATACATGTATGTGAGAAGCAATAAAGCCTTGCTCAGCAGATTAATCGTATCCGGTCTTACCGTCTCACGGATAGTCGCTTTATATTCGACTGGTTGAAAAACCGCTGAGGATATCTTGAATCGTTGTATCTGAAAGTGCACCCCTTAGCCGTGGTTATCTAATTTTATTTTGCGAAGAAAAATGCTATCGTTTTTTGGCACGATAAAAAAATTCCCAGCATACGATCGGATCTTTCCGTCTAATGGCGAATGATAATTCCTGCAAGGTTGTAGACCGCCTGAAGGGTCCGTCACTTTTTTTCAGAGGATTGAAAACATACATCCATCGACGGTATTATAAACGATGTCGGACAATTCTATTTCGTTTTATTGTTTTTTATTGCAATTTTTAGAGGAAGCATTGCAGATTCGCCGCAAATGGTTTTATAAAATTGTTGATTGCAGACGAAGAACCAGGCGAGTATTCTTCCAATTTCTCGTATAAATTCAGCGTATCTTCCATAAATTCAGCGTAGGAAAACTATTTAAAATTTCGTATTGGAGTTTGAGCCAAATAAAAGTAAACACATTCAAGAATATCTTTGATTTTTTTTACTAAAAAATATCGAAAATATTTAGAGTTCCTTGAAGCGCCGTAAAAAAAAATCTTCATACACTGTATACCCGCTGGCGTTTCTTCAAAAATCATCTGAAAAAAAAAAATCAAAAAGATTATTAAACTAGATACTATAATCTAGTTGTTGTCATAGCTGATTTTGAAAATATCGATTTATGACAAAATGGCGAACGTTTGAACGTAAGTAAAAAGTCATTACTTATCATTACTTTGTCCCTAAATATTTTCGATATTTTTTAACCAAAAAAAATTAAACATATTCTTGAATGTGTATACTTTTGTTTGGTTCAAACTCCGATCCGAAATTTTCAATAGTTTTTCTACAAAAAATTCGCAAAAATGATCTTTTTTTGGCCTCCTAGGTGTATATCTCCCCATAAGTTTGTTTCGACGAAAAGCTTTCGCGTATGATCGAGTATCGTGTCAAAGTTTATCGTGGAAATTGTTGAACGCGGGGCGATATGGACCAAGAATCTCGTTAGTAAGAGGATACAACAATTCGTTGGTTGTTTTATTGAATACAGCGAACGTATGTTCGCGATGTTTCAACGTTATACGATGGCGATACGTAGCGCAAATTGTACAGAGAGGATTCCTTCTGCGATAGTGACTTGTGGGCTGTCGGAATAGAACGTTGTAGAACGCCGCAGTATGGCGGTGCATCCGCGGGAAGGGGACTAGAGGGGTAGATTCCATGGAAATCAGAGGGGTGCATGAGCCGTTCCTCCAAAATTCCTCCCGCGTCGTTTCGTGATATTGGTATCCGCATTATACGACGGAAGTCTTCCTCCCTTATACATATATATGTATACATATCTACAAATATCTGAGCAACGACTATAATGGACCCTTGCTGCAAGGTGGCGCATATACACGGAATATTAGACCCCCTGACGCAGTGGTTAAGATACATAATCCGCATTGTAGTACGTATTCATACGTTATAATGCTTCCAGGGTGTACTTTATGAGGGCTCTTTCTTCCCTCGACTCTTACTCCGGATGGATGGGGTGGTTTATATACATATATTGATAAAATAATTAGCATTCCTTGCCGAATAATTAATATTATGAACGATCGCGAAGTGAGCTTGCAGCTTTTGGTAAAAATAAGGTACTTCTTCCAGGTACTTCAGTTCTTATCCTCCATCAGTTCTTCGTGTATTTCGATGTTATAAAATTCAAAATTTCACAAATATGAGAATCGCACGGTTGTCGTGTTCCAACGATGCAAACAAAAACACCTAGTGCAAGCAGATGCACCAAAGTATCGAACAATCGTTTGCAAAATCCGCTTTGTATTTTATGGAAAAAACGTCAAATAACGCAGCTCCATCGTCGAGAATTCGGAAGGCAATTTTTATCCAAGCTAGGATTTTCATTTCTGGCCAATTTGTTGTCGCTGTGCTCGAAGCGCTCTATTCTTGTAATGGAGCTTTTTCATTCCAAAGCAAGGAAGGGCAAAATAAGCATTAACCTTAGGGGCAACAATGAAGTTCTAGAGAGCCGAAACTTTTGCCCCCAAGTACGAATCCGTTCGCGTGAGACGATGTTTTTCTAGTTTTGTACATTCGGGGGAAAGCAATAAAGGATGGAGCCGAGACAGGAGCGGAAGTATAGTCGGAAAAGCGCTGCCATTGGCAGTTGGGGGTGGCATTTCCCTACCTACCCTCGTTCCACATCCTGTGCACTCCTCCTCCCGGTGTTCATCTCCCACTCGAAGAAAAACCTGAGCTTACAGAGGGATGAGAAAAGGAAACGAGAGAAAGGGTGACTTTTTTAAGCATGGAACAAGTTTTGATTGTTTTCGGAACGGCAAAACGACCTTGTGGCGCGTATTTCTCCTACCAACAACCGTCTCTTACTTCTGTATCATTTGTTTTCTCGTTTTTTCCCGCTTAATTCGTTCTTACGCCCTCCGTTTCCGGTTTGCGTTTAATCCTCGTAGATAAACGTATACGAACATGCAAAATGAAAGTTTCGCACTTCCGCCCCGTTAATTCAATCGCGTCGTTTGCTAACTTCCTGCTGTTGCTCGTCTACCGCGAAGCTGAGGGTGAGAGGCAGATGAAAAAAGAGAAGCACGAGAGCCCAACGCCTTGCAATGCAGCAGACACCTGCAGAAGGCATGGCTTTCAGCATCAACCTTCCCTATCGCCTTATATCTCTCCACCAAACTTCAACAAGAGTCCCGTAACATTCGCCCGTTCGGATAAGCATTTTCTACTTCTTTTTCCGTCTGTCTCTTCTCTAATGCTTATCTCTAACTTTGAAGTCGCTACCAGAGACGCAATGAGCATTGCATCTGTACAATTTCGAAAGGACGAAATACAGCAATGACACCAACTGTTTCCCCGCTGTATTCGATGCTCTCAGTATTTTCGGTAAAAATCATTAATTGTTATCCGAAATTTATTCAAACGTCTAAATTAATATCTGCTCGAGCGATACTCGATCAATTTTTTTCCATCGAAGTTTTCATCTATATCCATCTCGTAGAAATGGACCAAAAGCTGTGAATTTTTCATCGGCTTTTTCCAGAATGAAAAATATTCCGAAAACGATATGAGATAAAAGACAAAGGAAAGGAATGTACCGAGATTCTGAAATTCATATGGAAATTGATCTTTCGCGAATATTTGATTCGTACTCGAATTGTAAGGCTCCACAGGCTACATGTCGTGTGCGCTCCAGATATATTCCACGAGAATTAGGATTTACCTCGACAATCCGCATAAAGCGTATTTGTCTGTGTATTTAACCTACATGCGTTACCGCAGTTCCATACCTCTTACGATGTACACCCACGTACCAGTACATACATAGACACACGTGTATTCGTATTCACTTCAACATGACGTATACCCATGCAGTGGTCTCCTCCAGTTGCTCTCGTAGCCAATAGGAGAGAGCAGGCGACACGAATGGGAACTTTGGCAGGGTATTGAAGCTTCGTAAACCCTTTACCCCAACGCCCGTGCCATGTACTCTCTCTCAAGGTACTTCACAGGCTCCGTTACTCACGTTCTTCTCGAGGTTCTCTCAACTTCCGGATACGCCAAGGTGCAACCATTTACATACTTGGCATGTCGTGCCCGCCGTCTGCAAAGTTGCGGAATCCAGACATCGTCACTGAAAAATCTGCCCCGCAAATTCATTAATCCTTTGGTCCTTGTACGATTGGTTCATTAAGATATCAAATTACGATGATATCCAATTCGGCTAGAGAAATATTGAGAGAAAAACTTTGGCTTTCTCTAAATGTTTCGTCTCGTTTTTTCCCTAGCCACACGATATACCACAGCAGGTTTACCGAGTCCTTCAGCTCCCTAAACTTTTTATGCTACGGAAGTGATGACTCGATGGTGGAAATAACGTTTTCACATTGAACTTGAAAATTTCACGTGCCAAAAGATTCAAACAGCGGATAACGAGCGAATTATAACTCGTGTAATTTCACAAGTGTGGTCACAGTGGCAAACTTCGAACCGTCGAATTTTGTAAACCCGAGAGATTTATGCGATTAAGAGATAAGGGTGGAAACAAGACGAGAACAAACTCGTGAGAGGTGCAGGGCGTTCGTGAGAAATTGAAAAAGTTGTTCTTTGAAAAGAATTGGTTTACATCACAAACACACACACACACGGTTGTACAAGTTGGAGATGGAAGATTGTTGGGCAACCAAAATATCGAATTCTAAATTGAAAACAAGCTCCACAGATTCATCTTACGTATTCAGCGTGTCCTCAAAACTTCCACAAGCCCCCGTCGAGTGTCCATCTTATCCCATGGTCTTGGACGTCTTTCAAAAGTTTCGTGTCTCGGTACTTGACCCTTGGGAAAAATACCGCCACTAAAACACAATACTCGCATAGTTACGGGTTTGTCCCTTGACGGGACACGATTGATTTTCAAGTAGCAAACACATCAAACTTTCCAAGTCGATAAAATCGCGCGTTTCTATCCTTATCCCGTGCAATAACATGAGCACTTTCAAAGAGATTTTGCATCAATAAATTTGCGAGAGTATTACAAAAAACCTGCGGCAGTTTTTGTTTCTGCCAACCACGTGTAATATTGCTGATTAAAACAGTGAAATTCTTTGATAATTATTTCATAGGAATAAAACTTAAAAATTCGATAATAATAATTGCTATACGAGACCTATTATTTTTATGATTATTTGACATTTTGTTTGTGGGTCAATACGACGATGGCTGATGGGTAAATTGAGGGGATAAATGGACCCGTCACCGCCTTCGTCCAGGCGATAACAGTCGAGTGAAACGTGCCCAAGAGGTCGAGCAGTTTGAAATTTTCGTGACCGCGTGCAACTGTTCGAATTGGGCAGCGATAATACCGGGATAATTTATGAGGGCCGGAATGTTAAAATCAAAATTTTATGGGATATTATACGAATTTCCGTATTCACTGCGATTTGCGGAACGTAGGAACACTTGTCGCATAACCGAGTTCAGTATAGAGTGCGTTGTTTTTCATGCACTTGAGCTTCTGGAGCTCAATAAACCCACCCCATATCGCGTGCACCCGGTTATTTTCTGGTACATACGTGCTGTACGGTTGAGAAAAATAACGCGTTCCTCCCCCCCTCATACCTCTTCCACAGCTCAGCCAGACTGGCCCTCTGTACCGCCTGCCTTTTGCGACTATGGCCGCTCTTCACCAACCCCCTTTTACACTCAATGCCTTCCAAACTTTGAATTTTATGGCGTGTGTGCTCTTCGAGCGAAAACCTCTCTTTCACTCGAGTGGCCTGTCGTAACCCATTCTCTCATTTTTATTTCTACTCTTCCGACGGGATATTATACACGCGATGTACATGGTTTTGTGTCGCGATTTTTCGTAGTCCTGCGAGCATTTTCCTCTCGTTTTTCTCCCATTTTTTATTTGCCTCCCCTTTTCCCTGCTGTTTTTTTATTCCTTCTTCATCTCTATACCCTTTTTCTCGCGTGCTTGCTCCCTCTCGTATCAACGTTTATCTCGTTACATGATTAGTTACGCTGTAATTAGTCCGCGGATCTTTGTTTAATGCTCTCCAATTTTTTTTCTGTTTTTTTTTAATTGCAGGAGCGACGCAGGCCATAAGATGTTACAAATGCGGACAGTACAACGATGGGGTTGGGAGTATCACCCCGTGTATCAACTACACGGCGCACATGCATCTCGCGGAATGTCCAGCTGCGGCGGAATGGTGCATCGTGAGTAAACAATTTCGTTTCATTAAAAAGATCATTATTTCCGCTGTAACGGCGTCGTTTTTCTCCCTCCTCTCACAATTCTTCTCGCATAAATATCTGGATACTTATATCTCGTCCAATTGTGTTTTTTTTTTTCGACCAATTCGTATAAAATTCATGAAAACACTTTTTCCGAAATGACGCGAAAACAAAAATATTCGTTGACTACGCAATTGCCTCGAGTCAGCAACGAAAAATAATCGAGAGCACGCATCGTAAACGACAGCAGGATGGCGCCGATTAGGCCATAAACTCGATGCTTTATATACGCTCGGAGCGATAATTCGAAAATGAGCAAACTTTACGATCCAGAATTTTTATCTCCCAATTACCCTGATTGATTTATAAGTGTACCAAAAAACAGCGGTAAAAGAGGGACTACCGATACTAAATCGTTTTTTAGTATTTTATACCCAAAAGAAAAAAATTGCGAACGTCTGAAAAGAAATTTTCGTCAAAAGTAATAAATTAGGAATGAGATTCTGAAATTCAATGATTTCGGGCAGTTTACGGGGGCCATATCGGATCTCAATGTTTTTTTTCACAGTCGAATTTATTCCTAAACTTATTACACTAAAGGGTAAAGCGTAAGAGAATGAATTTTTTAAATACGACAATTATTCACCGGCGATAAAAAGAAACGCGGTCTTTCCAAAACTTACGACCTTTTATTCTGAACGTAAATAATTGATTAAAAAACGGATTTCACGGGACAAAAAAATGGATTGAATCATTAAAAACTCGGTTCAGATGATGGCTATATATTTGTACAGAATAAGCCGAGAGGAGGACTTTTTTTTTTTAAGTACACCAATTTTTCCGATCAGAATAGAATAGATTTTTGTTATTCGCAGAAAATCCATTAAGAGCCAAATATAAATTCTCTAAACTGAAAATAGATACGTTGGTTTTTAATTTCTCGTTTTTCTCGGCGTTTCACATTATCGTTAACGCATCCAAGGGCTGCCCTTATCGGTACGCTTGCGCTGCAATATCTTCCCCTCAGCTCGTAGGAAGAATTATTGCTGAGCGACCTCTTATTGATTAGCATATACATAGTATAGTCCGGAAAGGTCTTCAGGCTTCCATTCATTTTGTCCATCTGTCTTTGCTGCCACATGCGCCTCCAATTCGAAAACCATTAGAGCTTTCAAATTGAAATTCAGTGTGTAGCTGCTGCACGGTATTTCTCAAAACGTATGATATCTCAAAATTTCCCAAGGATATTTTTCAGAAAGCATCTTTCATCAAGAATAAGTTTGATAAATCGTGTCTGGAAATAATCGTCATATGGCATATTGCAAAAGTTTTTAATGGAGCATGTTAAAGTTCCCAAATTGGCTGTTATTATACTTGGAATGCTCTACTAATTGGTACAGCTTGTGAAAAAAAATTGTCCGATGCTTTTTGGAAAATCTGCCGTTCTGATAAGCGTCGAAAAATTCCGCGATTGTAATCTTTCTTATAAAAAGTTGATGAGGACATATAGATCGAAATTATCGAAATATCGAAATATCGCATGCTTTGTTGTCGTTTTATTCGTTTCGTGATTGGTCTGTGATGAGCGCAGCCGCGAAATTCATGCGAGACTGTATTCGCGCGGTTTTTTATGCTGTTTTGGCCAGTTGTCGATTCGTGACATTAATCGAGGTTAGCAAAGGTTATAGTTCTACGATAATTTATTCTGTGAAAAAGAAATCATCCATATCGAGTAAGTAAGAGTACTATATTTCACAATTGAATTTATATTGTACGGAGAGAAAATGAGAGATAGTCCGGGAGAAGGAGAGTGAATCAACTAAACTAGCTTCTCTTGCACATTTTTTCAAGCGAAAATTTTTCTCCCTTCTTTCTCCCTTGCACATTAATGTTTTATAAAATTTACAAGAAATGATTCTTGGATCAGACGATCTCGCGAGAAGCGTTTTCCTTCAAAGTAGTGGCAGATAAAAAGAACGATCGACAACTCCATCAAAATTTAACCACGCATAGAGGAAACAACTCTAAACAAGATGCTTCATGTCCGGTTTCCGGAAATTTTTGTTCTACAGCAATGTCGGGCGGGTAAACAGTCTCGCAGGCGCAGTACTACCGCTCGACGCTGGCCCGGAGACGCTATCTTTCCGCTCTACAGCAATGTCGGGCGGGTAAGCAGTCTCGCAGGCGCAGTACTACCGCTCGACGCTGTAGTACTCGACAGTAGTAGCAGATGAAAAGAACGATCGACAACTCGATCAAAATTTAACCACGCATAGAGGAAACGACTCTGAACAAGATGCTTCATATCCGGTTGTCGGTTATTTAGTTTCAGTTTTTCCCCTTAAGGGTAGCGGCAGACGGAAAGAACGATCGACAACTCGATCAAAATTTAACCACGCATAGGGGAAACGACCCCGAACAAGATGCTTCATGTCCGGTTGTCGGTTATTTAGTTTCAGTTTTTCCCCTTAAGGGTAGCGGCAGACGGAAAGAACGATCGACAACTCGATCAAAATTTAACCACGCATAGGGGAAACGACCCCGAACAAGATGCTTCATGTCCGGTTGTCGGTTACTTAGTTTCAGTTTTTCCCCTTAAGGGTAGCGGCAGACGGAAAGAACGATCGACAACTCGATCAAAATTTAACCACGCATAGGGGAAACGACCCCGAACAAGATGCTTCATGTCCGGTTGTCGGTTACTTAGTTTCAGTTTTTCCCCTTAAGGGTAGCGGCAGACGGAAAGAACGATCGACAACTCGATCAAAATTTAACCACGCATAGGGGAAACGACCCCGAACAAGATGCTTCATGTCCGGTTGTCGGTTACTTAGTTTCAGTTTTTCCCCTTAAGGGTAGCGGCAGACGGAAAGAACGATCGACAACTCGATCAAAATTTAACCACGCATAGGGGAAACGACCCCGAACAAGATGCTTCATGTCCGGTTGTCGGTTAGTTAGTTTCAGTTTTTCCCCTTAAGGGTAGCGGCAGACGGAAAGAACGATCGACAACTCGATCAAAATTTAACCACGCATAGGGGAAACGACCCCGAACAAGATGCTTCATGTCCGGTTGTCGGTTACTTAGTTTCAGTTTTTCCCCTTAAGGGTAGCGGCAGACGGAAAGAACGATCGACAACTCGATCAAAATTTAACCACGCATAGGGGAAACGACCCCGAACAAGATGCTTCATGTCCGGTTGTCGGTTACTTAGTTTCAGTTTTTCCCCTTAAGGGTAGCGGCAGACGGAAAGAACGATCGACAACTCGATCAAAATTTAACCACGCATAGGGGAAACGACCCCGAACAAGATGCTTCATGTCCGGTTGTCGGTTACTTAGTTTCAGTTTTTCCCCTTAAGGGTAGCGGCAGACGGAAAGAACGATCGACAACTCGATCAAAATTTAACCACGCATAGGGGAAACGACCCCGAACAAGATGCTTCATGTCCGGTTGTCGGTTACTTAGTTTCGGTTTTTCCCCTTAAGGGTAGCGGCAGACGGAAAGAACGATCGACAACTCGATCAAAATTTAACCACGCATAGGGGAAACGACCCCGAACAAGATGCTTCATGTCCGGTTGTCGGTTATTTAGTTTCAGTTTTTCCCCTTAAGGGTAGCGGCAGACAGAAAGAACGATCGACAACTCGATCAAAATTTAACCACGCATAGGGGAAACGACCCCGAACAAGATGCTTCATGCCCGGTTGTCGGAAATTTAGTTTCAGTTTTTTAAAAATTCCTTGCTTTCCACAATTTGCTACTTATGCCGAATTATAATGTGTTCCCTAGGGGTCTATACTTAATTCAAGACGGAGCGCCGTAGCGCGAAAACGCAGCCGGTCGCGCGCGTGAGCGCGCGTCTCTTGACCCTAGTTACTTTAAAAAATATCCGGTTCGGGGTTTGAGATATTGGGTTTTTTTGGTTTTGGGTTGGGTTGGTCACGAGGAATTTGAGTATTTCCTGATGCGAGCCAACGAACGTGTATTCTCCAAACTAATTCTCATCACAAACAGGTACGAAAAAATAGGGAAAAATAATTGTATTAATAGTGGCGCTTAGGAAGTCTAACAGATTTTGTTCTCGATGGGTTTGATTTCAATTCGAGAATCTTCGAGGGTATTTAAGGGAAATGAAGGCACTTTCAAAAATGTTTGGCTAATGTGCGACAAACCGAGGAAACAAGCAGGGTAGAAGAAAACTCCCCGCGGGTAATGCCTGTGATCGTTACGCCCAAAATTTAGTGGACACCCTGGCGTCGAGGTTGTGACTTGCTGACATTTTTCCCGGGGAATAACAAATTACGTTATCTACCAGCACCATTTTTCGTTTCGCGACGCTCTCGAATGCGGAGGCACGGACCATCCACCGTACTTTGTCATCTCTTTCTCTTCTCATTTTTGAATTTCATACGCCTTCAAAACTTGCGCGCATCCTTGCATATACATGATCGATCCATCCGCCATTTTGGCTTCGTTTTCCCGAATCTCATTTCACTATACGATGGCCAACCTCCGCGCTGTTTCTTCCTACGGTTTTTCTCACCATTTGCCCGAGCCTTCGCGTCATTCGTTCCGCAAAGGGTCTCCTCGAACCTGAGAGTAACCACATAAATTTGCCACTCGATCGACTGCAGGATTTTCGCATGAAAAATTTTCCATTTGCATACGTCGCTTGTTTCATACGGTGGATACTCTCAGCAGGAGGAAAATTTTGCCTATCATTTTTAGGCACTTTTCGTAACAGAATATAATTCTTTATTCTCGATAAAGTCTAATGATTTATCGTTTATGTTGATGAATCGTCGACAATTATCAGAAACTTGAGAGCAAGAAAACTTCTTGATTGACTCCCTGGAAACGTACATCTACGTGTTTTGTTTAGTTTATTTTTTATGTTGATAACAACAAATTGTTAGCAATTATCAGTAAGAAAACTTTGGACTTTTCGGCGGTATTTTTTGGTAATTCCCCCGTTAGATTTGTCGCTTCGTGTCACAACAGAAATCTTCGTTCTTCGTGAAAACTTGCATTATTGCATTTTTGCATTATCGATTAGAAAATGTTTATGACTACCCAGTTTATGTCGATAGAAACAAATTGTTAGCAATTATCAGCAGTTAAGGAGCAAGAAAACTTTGAACTTTTGGGCGGTATTTTTCAGTGATTCCCCGGTTAAATTTATCTCTTCGTGTCACAACAGAAATCTTCGTTCCTTGTGAAAACTTGATGCTTTTTCATTTTTTACGACAAAAACAAGTAACCGAAGGTCAAATTGCGTTATCGACTGAAAAATGTTAACGATAAAAATGACCAAGAAAACTTCTAAATTTGTCTCTTCGTGTCACAACAGAAATCTTCGTTCTTCGTGAAAACTTGATGCTTTTTCGTTCTTCGTGACAAACATGTGGCAGATTGCATTATCGATTAGAAAATGTTTATGACTACCCAGTTTATGTCGATAGAAACAAATTGTTAGCAATTATCAGCAGTTAAGGAGCAAGAAAACTTTGACCTTTGGGCGGTATTTTTCAGTGATTCCCCGGTTAAATTTGTCTCTTCGTCACAACAGAAATCTTCGTTCTTCGTGAAAACTTGATGCTTTTTCATTTTTCACGACAAAAACAAGTAACCGAAGGTCAAATTGCATTATCGATTAAAAAATGTTTATGACCACCCACAGTAGCGGTGGAATAAAAAATTGCACCCTTTGCTTTCTGTATTTCTTCCGCTTTGACGATTTTTTTCCATTTATATTTATACTCTCAATTCCAATTTCGAATTGCTTTTATGCGAGCGCAGTTTCAATCTCGTTCTCATATATCGATACGTGTACGTATATATTCACGTGTAAGATACATACCTGCTCTGTGATCTGTCATTTTGCATGTAAATTGACAATTCCATCCTTGTCAAAATCGTTCCTGTTTCGCGGGTGTATATAGTCGTGGGAAAATCTGCGCGATGATCTTGCGTATATCGGGGATCAATTTGGGGGTTCCAGAAACGCGATTACCCACCGAGTATTACCGGATAAATGAAGTCGACGCATTGATTGATGTGCGCATCGCTGGTCAACGTTGTCAATGCGATCCACTCCGCGGAGGTGTCTCTGTTTACATCCCCATTGCTCAGGGCTATGGAAAATTGAGTATAGAACTCGAGCAGGGTTATCGTTGGCCATTTCCTCGCGACAGTTATCGGAGATTCCAATTTATTCACACGTCCATTGCTTCAAACCTTGCGACTCGGTCGGATGATTCGGGCATCGCCAAAAAAAACCCATTGAACGCGAAATTGATTGATTACTAAAAAAAAAAACCACACAAAAATGTTACTGAGATTTCGTTGTCACACTGGACTTGAAAGTTTTTCCAATTCATTCCAACTCTGATTTTTTTCGTACGACACGCTTCAAAGTTACAAGTTTAATCGTAAAAATTCAGTCAGTGATTAAAAGTGCCGACACCAATGTCGTCAAGATTCTCCGTTGTCTGATTTTCAAATTCAAGGTTTCCTCATCGGCTGCCGACTTTTTACTCCTCCTTTATTCCCACGATGATGTTTTAATCAAAATTTTCCGTGTATGGTACATTGTACATCATCTTGAGGACATAATTTCAGCATACAACTGGGCACAGCATTGTCTGTATATACAAATTGCATTTGATGATTCAGTCCGCATCCTTGCTCGTGGTAACAATAGATCGAAGAATTATACACGGAACGCTCAAACTCCATATCGATGGTGTAATGGTTAATGGATACTGCATGGGCGCCCGCGATCTCTCGATTGTATTATTAGCTTCGCCCGATTCGCGACTAAAGTCCCCAAGGGTATTCGACCAGTTCCACCAGGTTGGCTATGTAGTATACGCCTACAGAGATGTGTATAACCATTGGTTCGCGAGATTCGGCAATCTACACAGCTATTCCAATTGCTGCGATAGAATATATATATGTACGTGAAGAGGGCAGAGTATAGACGTCGCCTGGAATCGATCGGGTGGACAGTTAAGGGAATGAGAGAGGTCCGGGAGAAACGACGTCAACCGCTCCGTTTCTCTCCTCTCTCCTTCGTGATGCATGAGAGATGATGGCTAAGCGGTGAACGGAGGGATGGAGGTAGATGGGACTTGAACCCTCCCTTGTGCCAAGTTCGTCCAGTTTGCCTCCGAAATCGACTATTAATTAACGCTCCATCGAACGTATATACTGTATATACGATGTTTTCTCCATCTGCCACTCTCTCGGCACGTCTCCCTCGTGTCTGCACTTGCTCTTCGCACTACTTATCATCCCTCTCTCTTTCTCTGTGTTTCTCCTCCGGATCCTCCGGTCCATCTGCATGTGGATTTACAGATGGGAAAAGCCATAACTAGCGGCATGTAAAATACCGATACGTCTTTCACACGTCCTTTCGTTCCCAAGCGACTCACGGGCCTCGTGAACCCCTCAGGAATCTCGGGAGATTATTAGCAACTACCGGGATCTATATTTGAGACATGTTCCCTCGTCTCATATTATTTCGGTTACGTATGACGTAGAGGTAATTTGACATTCAAGGACGTTTCTCTATACACTTATATGCAGATTCGGGCGAACTGTAGGGCAGCCCTAAGGGCTTACGTGCTTTCGACAAATTCGTCGGTATGTTGCCTGCTTGCTGATGGACTTGGCGAACTGAAGATATCAGACCTGAAAAGCCATTGCGAATCAACCCCTTTGCTTCCTAGATTGTCCGTTTTTATTTACAATGGTATTGGGTTCAAGTTAGTCATCCGGAAGTAATCATTAGAATCGCACTACTTTTGAGAGAAAAGGGAATTCGATAGGACGAAAGCTATGCATTCGATGGAATAAACATTTCTGAATAGCCATACAGTCCGTCGATTTTACCCTCCTGGTCGTCAAAATCAGCTGATATGTGTAGAAGATGGACAGCAATAAATTTGGAAACGGTATTCGGATTAACGAAGTACATGCATTTCTGTCTAGTTAATTGGTGACGCAATACGATTCAAAAACTGTATCACCAATCGGAAAAAATATTTTACTCTTGCTTACGTCTAGAATCTGTTTTTTTTTAACATCGCGGCTGTTGTTTCCAAATTTTCTTTTTCATTTGGTACTTAAAGCGCCTCTACGCTATTCCTCACGCCTTACGAATTTTTATCTTTAAAACACGAGCACGACGAAGCCAAATTGCGCGTTTTACCGGTTCATTTTCAACCTAGTAAAATATATGCTTGAAATTTCGCGAATATCTGAGAAAACCATATTCTCGACGAATTTAGCGTCTTCGTCCGAAGAGGCAATCTTTTCGTCTGAAGTACCGCGGGATACCGCCCATCATTACCGCTTCTTCAACGTTTAATATCATCGTAACGGCACGAGAGAAACGATCAAATTTTTCTACCCGAGTTTCTGCTATGGTAACACGTTTCGTTGAAACAAAAGCATCGCCCCAAAACCCTCGCAGTAGAGCTTTGATCGGTGCCAGCTTTTAGTTTTTTTTACCTGCGAAAAATGGAGAAAACTTGAGAGGGAAATAGAATATCACCGCTGCAGAAAAAGTGCCGTAACCGACATAGAGCGTATGAAAGATAGGAGCAAATCTCTGCAGAATACTAAACAGCATGGATATGGAAATTACGTGCAAACACAAACAGGCAGATCGAGAAAGCCGCTCACACAACTAAGGAATACAGAGACAATGTTGGCTATAGGGAATCGGAACGCGTTCGTTCTATATATTTATTGCTCTCCGCAGCCTTGTCTCTCCGCGCTGTACCGCAGAGATGCTGCGAGAGATGTGACGCTCGTGAGCTTAGCGCGGCAGCGGTGCAAGACCGGAAGCAGCGATGAGAGACGGGGCGAAAGGCGTGTGCGGAAGAGGCTGCGAGAGAGATTCGGCTGATCCGACCGAGCCATCGCTCGAATCTGCATAGAGATTGAACCGCGATGTTGAAACGTCGTTAGGCCGTCAAAACTTGATACTCGTTTTCTATACTTTCGGCCATCTTTCTCGATCCAACTTTTTATTCGCCCTCGTTCTCGTTCGACCGTCCAATGACGAACGTGCATCGCGTCAATCGCTGGATAACTAGTCGAGATAAAAAAAGGTTCACGCGGGTGTGAGAGCCGACTATATTTCGCTGCATATATATATATATATATATATATATACGTATTTCGTGAACGCTCGATCCTAGCGAAATCCACTTCCAATATACTCGTTAATTGAACGGCTAAAATGCAAAGGGGAAAAATTGCGAGCCACTGCTGGGAGATGTCGTTGGGTATCGGATGTTTAACGATTATTGTCTATCCCCGGCGATTTCACGGTTTGGAGTGACACGCGAAAAAATCGAGAACCACATATATATATTATATTCTGTACATACATATACTATATCTATGTACAATGTGAATACATGTGTACACTGTGTATATATGTATCTCATTGTTGTGCCATGACTAGACTCCTAGCTCAAATGAAATTTCCGGCTGTCACGTCGTAAATATAAGAGTGCAATATCGCTGGACCATGTTCCTACCGAAGCTGCGTACATGTAACACAGTTCAATATCTCCGAAGGAAACATTTTTCCAGTGTAAACCGTATTAATCTTACGGCATACATGGATTTTTTCTTTTAACCGCGGAAATGGCTATAATAATGCGTTTGCTAATATTCTTTTTCATAATTATCATCATCGAAAGTCGCGGTCATTGAGGATGATTAGTTGAAAAATTAAATTTAATATCGTTGCTTAAAAATACTCTTGAAAAATGCGTTGGGGATGAAAAGACTCTGATCTATGATCGAAGCTCTGTTAATCGTGAAAATTCCGCTCTGCGAGGCATTTCTTTTGTTTTCGCTCTTGTTTTTACAACCGTTGAACTTTTTGCACCCGTTGCAGCTTCCAAAACTCGTACACGTGTTGCAGTTTTTGGCAGGGATTCAAATTGACGAGATCCGGCGCGTTTAATTTCATTAAAAAGAAATTGGATCCGGTCCAACGCATTTTCTTCTGCCGGAGTGAAAGAATTCATTAAGCAAAACAGATGAATTTAACGCTCGAACGTGTCCGTGATATCGAGAGTTTAGACTGTACTGCGCAATTTTTAGAAGGGTGCGGGAGGGACGCGGGTTCGATTCTCTTGTTTGGGTGACCCTTCGCACACCGCAGCTTTTCATTATTTCGTGGGGATCTTGGAGTTTCGTGCGTTTAACCGTAAAAGTGCGGTGACCTGTCGAAGATTCGGAAACGAGGGTAGTTCCAACGAGGCAGAGATAAGAGAGACATCTATAGTGTCATTATAAGGGTTGCCGGGACTACACCCAGAGCTCGATGAGTCGTGCCGGAGCCTCCGTTATTTCGCACCTCATTGAGCAGTCTGGACCATTACACGCTGCAAATCTTAAGGTAGAAAAAACGAGAGAGGGAAAATGAGATGGTGTGAAGGGTTCGAGTTGTCGTGTACGCGTCAACACTTTACACTTTTCACAAAAGCAAAAGACGTCGGGGAGTTCACGCAACCATTATCGATTGCGAATCTCAGTGTCATAAGGAAATATTTGCAGATTAGCATCATTTATACACTCTTGTTCAGTCATTGAGATGAGCTCGCGCAAAACTTAAATGCGGACTTTTTAATGAAAGAAAAACACGCTGATGGTTAACGTAATAATTAAAGTATCGCGTCAAGCAACGAAAACATTATCGCGCGATTGTTGTCGTTTTATTCGTCCCCCGATCGGTCGGTGAAAAAAGAACGAATTTCGAGGCAAAATTCCGTTTGCTTTCTGACGCGCACGTATATGCTTTGTTTTTTTAGTGAACTTGGCCGTTTTTTTTTGCAATTTCTCACTGAAATACCAAGTTTTCGGGAAAAACTCGGTTTTGTAATCAGCGGGAAGTTTCCGATCGGATAAGCTTCTGAAAAATCGAAAATTTGAAGAAAAAGAAATTTTCGTCATTTTTGGCCACTTTGCCAGATTCGTCGAAAAGTCGAAATTTCAAATGATCATAACTTCCTCCCTAATGAAGGTACATAGATTTTTTGGGGGTGTTTTGAAAAGCCCTCGAGTAGACTTAAACAATGGTAAAAAGTAAATGTCGATAGGTAAATCCCTTCACCCTCAAAATCGATGTTGAAAATCGGTGAAAAAAACGCAAAGGGGTATGTATGGGAAAATTGGCAAAACGCGATGGTCGTACTTTAAAAATCTGCCAAAAATCGAAAAATTATGATATCTGGACAAACCAAACGGCATTTTGAAGCCTCAACAATTGCAAAGAGAATAAGCACAAGTCGGGATGTCCATCTCCAACGAAAAAAAAATGGCAAACATTTTAGTGAACCAACTCGATCCGGCAAAAAATGGCGAAAAATTTTGGATCGCAAAAATGATTTCTAATGGCCCATATCCATGCACTTTTCCCTCTGGTTACAAAACACACCGGTATTCCATCGAAACCCCAATATTTATACTATAAGCTTCATAGAACGATATAGTCCATAAACTCGTCGAAGAAATGGAGTATATACCACAGCGAGCGAGATTTTTCTTCCGCGCTCACAATCGCGTCCAGCTCAAAAATGGAAAACAACAAACTCTGAACAATAAAACAAACCATTTTTGTGATACCGCATTCACCTTCAACTTGAATAAAAAGATAAGCCAGCGTAAGTCGACGTACAGGCAGCGCGCGCGTGATGGAGAAAGAGCGCAGACGAGCTAAACTACATACATGCTCTTTCAAAGTGCTACGAAATAACAATATCGCATGCGGAGGAGATAAAAAAAAAGAAAGATCGTTATAGAAAATAGCGGAAGGAAGGAAGGGAAAAGGGAAATGAGAGACAAAGCAAAACTAGCAATTATTTTCCCATCAGAAGACCGATCGAACGTTGGCTTCGACGGTCGGCGATGGTCACCACGACCATCGTGCAAAACACATCTGCATGGGCAACGAAACACATTTGCACCTCGCGTGGACTTTGTACTTCGAACCTGACACGTGAAAAAAGATTCCTCGTTATATTCCGGTACATAAACAGGTATGGGAACAAAAGGTTGCAAAAAAAAAAGAACGTTGACTGGTACGGGAGGTAGAGTGTAGGTCGATGTAGAAACCGTGCACCAAAAGTACTCTATTTCCGCACACGTTGCAACGATAAAAAATGCATCGAGCCAGCAAGAAAAAGTAGAGCTGGTTCGGTGTTCGTAAACGCACAAAGACTGCAGTACAGGAACAAAGAAGATACAGAAACTCCATATTACCTTTTACTTCGTTGAATCCCGTTGGTAACGCCACTTTGTTTCCTAGAGGACCAATGTACCTGCATACGAAAAGATACCCCAGCAAGATCGTCAATTTTCAACGGCAGGAAGCAATACCCGTAGTCAGTAACTCTGCATGTACGTCCTTCTCATTTCATTTATCTGTAATTTTGTTTTTTTTTCTCTCACATTCGTCCTCACCGCCACTGCAAATTGCGTCCAACGTGGGAGCACTTTTATATCCGTTTATCATTTGCCGCGACGTCGAACGTTTTATAGAGAAACATTTTGTTTTCCTCTTTATTTTTATTTCCCGGCTCGTGCATATCGCACCGCTGTATCGTTTTTCGCGCTCGAACAAATTTTGCCTCACCGCTTGAACTTCAAAGATTCCGCAAAAAAAAATGAAAATAAAATAAACGCACGATGACAAAACGGGTTCGATATAGATTTTGTGACTTTGTACAAACGCACATGGCCATTCGTGCATCGTTCGTTTTTTTCGCGAGTTTACTTTTTTCGCTTGACCATGGTTGACACCATTAGTTCTTAGCCTGCAAACACCATCGACACTTGCGCAAATGACGACCCTTTTTCTCCTTAATCAACACGCGATTATTGCAATTTTTAGATTTCAATTTTTCTCTGGATCGATTTATTCGCTAAATTTTTCAAACTCTCGATTGCACCTCAACTACCTAAGATCCTCTGGACCATATGAGATTCTTTGTGTTAAACAAAAATTGAAAAAATGTTTGCCAATAATATGAAAATTCGTGCATCCAAAAGGATCATATTTAAAGCAGAATCATAGTTTTTTTTTTAAATCCTGTGAATATTATAAACAAGACAAAATTGAGATCTGATAAGTACTAAAATCCCGCCATGTTAGCTAAATGAGGAAAATATCGTCATTTAGGCGAAGGATAATGGTGTTGATAACTTTTTTTGGTCAATACCAAAGTGATAAAAATCAACTTGGTATATGATAAACACCTCACCGCGCATGTACGACGGTTGGAAAAAATGGCGGTCTTCAAATTGTTGCTGAAGGGACGACGGAAATCTTGTCCGGTTAGTTATGTGTCATTGCTCGTACATCGAACTACTCGACGAGATTAGACAAAATATCCTGTGCACCCTTTTTCATACGCCTGACCAAAGGGATTGACCATTAATGAATGGGATCCTTTGGAAACGATGAAAAGTAATCGATCGTTCCTCGGTCAAGTCCAGCCATTATTTTTGCTTCTTTTTTCGTCGAGAATTTTTTATATCGACGTAGTATTTTTATAACCACAAGGCGAAAGCTAGAACCTCAACAAATATACCAAAGCACCACACTTCAACCACGAATAAGTACTTTAGAGACTTTACGCGTAACTTTTTGAAATTCAAGGACACGATTGTAATTTTTATAAGAATCAGCTGCTTACCACCTGTTTCATAAAATTAATGAAATACATGATTCATTGGATCAACCTTGCAAATGAGGAAAAGATCGTATATTTATCCGACCTTCCTGCTCCATCTCTTGAGCACGTCCATGAAACATTTTTACAATCGCGAAAACTTGAAATTTCTGGCCAAAAAACGAAGGAAATAACGGATGAAGGGAGAAAATGTGCATTATAAAAAAATGTCGGTCGGTGGCAAGGTGGGGCTGTCACGTGCTAGCACGTCTGATCGCGCAGCCTCCGATCGTTCTCCCAAGAATGAGGAAAGACGCGCGTGTACAAACGGATCACTTCATAAATTTAGTCGAGCGAGGAGCTCGCGTGCTCCGCATGATTCATCCCCGTGACGGATCCTCATATTTTCAGAGCATTTTTGCCTTTTCCCATTCACCCGTTCCCCCTTCTCTTAACGTTTCATATCTTACATTCGTACTCAACATTCTTACCTGCTCCTCCAGCACGGTTTACATTTTTATCCGATTTCCTTTTTCAGAGACAAACGACCTTATATCGCATGAGAGAAAGATTGAGAGGAATGAAAATTGTAGAAAACGATGAAAGTTGGGAGGGAATATTAACGATATATTCGAGAACGTTGCTCTCAATTTTTATCCTCGGGTAGACATCATAATTTCTCCGACATGCAACAGCAGCGTAGGAAGATGGTAGAGGCTTCATCAACGAGGCACTTTCAAGGACAAACTTCTGCAAAAATAATTGCCAAAAAAAATCATCGAGATCCATCGTTAGTCCTCTTTTCATTTTTGTTATTTGTAGGTTTCACATTTTTCGAAGCTGTAATGACACAATTTGTTATGCAGGATACCCCAATATTTGACGTGCTTAATCTTGCTTCAATTTTTTGAAACAAACCGGTCGCTCTAGGTTTTCATTTTACATATTCGTAGCTCGGTGTCCCAGCGCGCAGAGCCTTGGCATATTTCGGGCTACCGTAAAGTTTACGTCAAATACTTTACATCGCGCTGAAAAGTGAGTCTGCCTTTCACGAAACACTTTCGTAGCGACCGTATTCGTATTTAACATAGATTTTTCGAAAATATGTTTATTCTTCAAGATAGGAAGTATTTTATGCCCTTTTGACGTTCCATTTCCTTGAGGATAATCATATACACATTGTACGATTTTTATTTACTTTTAAAGCGAGTCTCGTAAGGCGGATAAAGTTAATTAAATTAATGAAAAAAGACGTTGTTCAAAATGACACGATCGCTCTTTGGCCAATGTACGATTAGCTCGTCTCTTTTTCTTCTTTTGTATGAAGAAAAACGTCGTTGGGTGTTGGATAAAAAATCTTTTGTGCCCTCACAGCTGTTACACAATACCCATGTGGTTACTCGTGTAAAAGGATAGTGGACAAGTGGTACATCGACTCAAAAGAAAATGTCCTTTTATCGGAGAAAACCATCGGCGGCTATTTGCATATAGTAGTGTAATCGCGGGGCAAGATACGAGTCTCCGGTATACAGAGCGCATACGAGTAAAGTTCTATAAAGAAAATTGCATACCGTGGAAAATATATTTTTCAACGATAAGAATATGAGAAGAAAAGAAACAGGGAAATTGAGATTCGGTAACAGACTTTGGTGCTGCGCCATTGATGTGTTATAGCTCGTTTCTTGCCAAAAATACATCGGGTCCATATCGATGCAGTCGAAAGAATTATTGATAATAAAGATCATATTGAAATCAACAGTCGGAAATGTCGACAGCTCAAAATGTGCAGCATCTTCGAATAGCCAATCGTTGATGTTCATCAGTAGACTCTCGAAGAATCTTTAGGGGAATCGTAAGGATGAACTGGCAGTAGTACAGGTCCTTGTCCGGTCAGACGCGCTTTCTCGTGCCTTTTCTATTCCTCTCTGCGCACTTCTTCATGGTCGGTGAAGCATTCCAATGGTATTATCGCCTCTCGTTCTTTTCAAACCGCCACTGCTTCTCCATCTTATCGACTTTCGAGAGTGCATTTAAAGTTTCCATGAAAATTGAAAAGATCACGCGACGCGTTCCAGCGCACTTCCGAATGGACCATTTCATCTCCTTTCCTATTCTCTTTTAGAAATTCTCTATAGCTATCGCATTCTATCGATTTTCCACGTCTGTTGAAGCGAGAAAGCTAAATCTTTTTCCTTTTTCTTCCAACCAACGTCTCTCTTGACTTTTCCCACTCGTATTCGAGCGTTAAGAAGAGAAAATAATGGAACTCAAACTTTGCAAACTGGATATATTCCGGGTTAAGTAGGTACGATAATTAATTGGATGGATTATGCAATTCGTATTCATCACTGGCTGTAAAATTCAGTAATCCTTTACGTACATATTATTACATTTGCGTGAATATTATTAGTGTACCTCGCCTGAAATCCTTTAAGCACGCTCCTGCAATATGAGATCGGGTTTGATCGTTGTAACTGAGATGTTTTTAATTTTTTTTAAATTAAATTACCAAGCCAACACATTAATTTGTATCAGTGGGAGAAACTGAGCGAGTTTGAAAATCCCCCGGATGATTCTTTACCCTCGTGCCAGCTGGCGCCGTAAAAAAACTGTATTTTTCATTCGTTTTTCTTCCCAAAGTTCGCGTACGCCCCAACAGCCCGGAAGGATTTATGAATGGATTTTCATAAATCTCCCGAATAAATTGTACCGAACAGTTACGATATAATCTCAGGCAATTAATATATTTATTTTTCCATGTGTACCGAATGGTTAAAGATTAATTTTTCAGTGCTGATAAATGAGGAAAAAGAATACGATTTACCGAAGCAATAAAAACAATATGGCGCTCCTTAAATTTTAGTACTCGATTCCGCATGAGAGTTACATCACGCGTGATGGCTCAGCACATAGACGTCCTATCTTTTATAGGAGTTGGAAATTTGTTATCGGACTTTCACGTTTTCACAAAAGGAGAAGAAACCCGATGGGTCGGATATGAGGAGTTTGGTTGTAGATCTAATTTGCATATTCACTAGCCAGCAGAGGCGTTTCGTTCGTACATATATCTTCGTTTTAATATATCACGAATTGCGATCTTCAGAATTGTAGATAGTGGTTTTGAGTTTGCATGCGGTTGGTGCGATGCCTGCAAACTCTTACCTCATCGATCGCATCTGGATATTTCGTTTTGACCTCCGGTTTGAACGAACGCTTGATTTTCCGTCCGGAATATCCGTATGCGGGGGCAATGCAAATACGATCTAAATTTATTTTTATTATCATGCGGAGGTATGAATTGTTTTAATACTTTAATGTTGTTTAATGCCTCACGCAATTATTAATCGGTTTCTTTTTTTCATTACGTATGCGCAAAAAAAATGTTCTTCCGCGAATAATGTACATGGAAAATGCCAGCTTTGAATAATTAGGTATATTTTAATATTTTGTTTCATAAAGAAAGTTTATATTCAATAGTGATGATATTTTGAATCGTTTGAAGTTCCCATACGCCGCCATGGAGCCCTCGGGAATCCACTATTTTGAATCGAAGAAAAGATTTTTTTTTAATTCTACTTGGTTGTACCTAACGTCCGGTAAAATTTTATTATTATTCAACAAACATTTCTGAATAAAATGATTACTTAATAATTGAATATCCCCCCCCCCCCCATGTAACAGCATAAAAAAATCAGTAATAAGAAGAATATTGTATAAATACAGTAGCGTTATCGTTGCAGTGGGGAAAACGCGAATTTTTCAAGGTTTCAGAAAATGTTGTATAGTCAAAAGTCAACATAATAATTGACAGAATTGAAAAAATGTCGTAGCGGAGGAATTTTTGTTTGCATTACTCAACAAAATATTCTCATAGTGCTAGGAACTGTAGACGTATCTCTGAATGTAGGTAAAGCTTGGAAATTACCACGAGAGGTGCCCAAAGTTTAAGGGGTTCGGTCCCGGATGGTTGTTCTTTCGTTACTTCCCGGTGTCCGTCGTATCCGGAAGAATACAGTAGACCAGCTGCAGGCGGAAATCGTATGACTCGAGTGAGACAGCAAGAGTGTCAAACTGCCGTTTCATTGCGGTTGTAACGGCTGTTCGACCGCGAGATAACTGCGTTATCGTAAATTCGTGAGGAGCCGGTGTTGCACTCTCCGCGGTCCAGTGGGCAGAGATAAAGGATACCGGATGTTGCCAGTCCAGTGGAACAGTACAGATAAACTCGAAAGACTCAAGTAGACCATGGAGAGCCCACATTTTTCTCTATCGACATCGCTGAGAATGAACCATCTCGTGTTCTTCCTCTCTGTCGTTTTCCTGCTTCACCAAAGACGCCATTTTGCTCCGTTTGCTTCGTCCTTTACTTCATCGGACCGTATCTCGGCGATCCTTCAGGGATTACCTCCCAAAAAAATTCATTCCGAAAACCTTGTGCGGTCTAAAAAACACCATTTTAAACATTGACTTTCTCAAATTGTCCCTCTAACGATTCAATTATCTCACAAATTCGACAATCCTCGCTGAATTCCATCATATTCTTGTGACGTTGGTGTGTGCAAAGTTGCAAAGCAACGGAAGCTGTACCCAACGCTTTATTTTTGAAATGACAGATGAAATGAAAATGGCAAAGTTTTTCTCCTCAAAGATGCAAATTTCATTACTCGAAACTTGACGTTCTTGGATGAAACAAATTGGCCAAGTTCACGATAACCATATGGTGTGAAAGATCGTTGATAAAGTCTTCAACGCAGCAAGACGCAAAACGAAATTCCGCATGATAGCTCGCCAGCTGTATGGACGTGGTACGATCGATATTCCATTCGTTTTTTTTTCACGATTACACGTAACGATACGAAACATCACGAACGGAAGAAAGCCTCGGCTGAAAACGTATTCTTTTCTCCCAGCCACATCCTTGGATGTGACCGAGTTGGAGCACACGGAAGATGCGAAGAACCGCGAGTGAGATTGAAAATTTTCAGAGTTTCGGTCTGTCATTACGTGGACCGTGAAGTGAGAGAAAGACAAGGAAGTGGAAGAAACAGAGATGAGAAGGGAAAAAAAAGGGTTAATGGCTTCTGTGGTCGGGGATGTTTTGTACATTGCTTCGAACGTTTTCGAGTCGGATGTATATTCTCGGTAGTCGCACACTGGTGCACTTCGCAGCCTCCGTTGCTCACATCCCTTTATTTCGCGACACATTCGGCGACGCTTCTTTTTTTTCCCTCTTTTTCGTCTTTTTTTCACCAAGCGAGTGCTTTCGCCGAGTGAGGCCTGCCGACGGTCTACTTTTTACATCTCATCTATCTTTGTTCTTTATCGCGATAACTACCATTTCGCTCGTCTGCACGTTCCTATATAGTTTTTTTTCTCTCCTTTTTTCTCTGCTCGCCAGAGGGCCAAAATAGACAAAAAAATCGAATCTCGCGTCTGCCAGCAAAAAATCGCACGGCACCGCGAATGTTATGCAACTGTGCGTTCGGGACACAGCGGGGGTGGACGTTTTTTTCCCTTAGGTCACAGACACGCCACACACATTTCAGACATTTATATACACACACTCACACACACACACACACACACACTCACACAAAGCGAAGAGGTGAAGAGACACCAGCTGTCCCGCTGACCATTTGTTCAGGAAAGGAAGCGATATATTCTTTTGGGAAGCGTGCTGGAATCGGAAAAAAGCCAGAAACTTCGCAGGTACGAGAGAGCGTACAGCCTGGACGGTGGTGATAAATGTTCACAACGGTCCAATTTGATCTATAGTAGAGCATTGATAACAATAATAATAATAATGATATTTCCAAGATAACTCAAAATGTAGTAGACAATAAAGTCCGTGCGTGCATCTGGTAGAGCTTGTATATGGCACGTAAAGTCTCTGTTCCGGAGGTTTTGGAAAAATGTCTATAACTTTGACCGTCCAGTTTCCGGGATATAATAAAACTAATGAATTATATAGCTATAGTACTTAGACGCGATATTTTATGCCGAATGTATGTTTCGAATATCTTCCAAGTTGTACAAGTTTTTGCACATTTTTCAAAAAAAAAAAGGAAAATTTGAAAACACCGAAACAATTCTCACGAAATTCGCGGATATTTGAAAAAATGAAGGACCTGATTGAAAGTAACGCGAAAATAAGTCTTCTGAATATTTCGCATATAACAAATTTCCAACAATATGGTAATATCTTTTCGGTACACTTTATCATGGAAAATTATTCTACTCAATGTCTTACATGAGATTGATTTTCGTCAGATTTCTATAGTATTGCAAAGTACACGAAATTTTCATTGAAATTCGGTTTTGTTCGGACTATATGCACGTGCCGTACATACCCGTAAGTGCTGTGAAAACTACTCGATGATTTTTCATGCGGTTTCCGTCATTTTCAGACGTGAAAATTTTGGACTGGGTTCAGGGTATTAATAGTAGATAAACAGGGATGAGTGTTTTAGAAGGGTAAACATAATAATTCTTGCCGAAAGGAAGCAGCGACCGGTCGGTAATTATTGATATAATCGATAGACCGGCGCGGATGTATCCAGTTTAAATTAGCTTTGTCCGAAGAAATTTCTGATTAATAATAATTATTATTATCAGTGCAAAGAAATTTAATCAAACTGACTATAATTTGATTCTCTCTCCAACGGCTCTATCGGCTGTTTTGATGTTCCACTCTAGGACGATTTTTGATGGGCAGTCCACTCGATACTCCTGACACATAAATAGTCTATGAGCGATATCGTGCCAATAACAATGTGGAACGACATGTCGAATGGCAGAGAGGATGAAAAAGGGCGTGACAAGACCTGAATTGCGTTAAATAGCCTGAAAGTCCGCCAGCTGGCGTGACTCTCATTCTCTACATCTGTAGACCCATCGTTTTGTATATACGTGCACATGTACTATATAAAAAAAAAGTGTAAATCACAAAGACTCGCACGTTAGATTTCGCGTCTTGTTGTTATCAAGCCTAGCGAAGCTTCATTTTTTTTGCATATACAGGGTGCCTCAAAATTTTATGTCAATGATGACGAATCGGGTTGAGAAAAAAATTCCAAATCCAAAGCTTCCGGCGGTGCTTTTTGGTCATCCGCAAACCTTTGGTTGTTGACGCAAAATTTGGCCAATGCCAAACTTCCTCGATAAATATACGCGTCGCTGAGCAATTTCCAGGCGAAAAAGCGCCGATATATATTTTCCGGAGGAACAGAGTTCTTGAAAATGCGGATCACGCTTGTTTGCGGGTAAAACATTTTGCCCCGCAAACATTGATCGATACAGCGTTTTTGCTCCGTCAATTAATGCCGGCGAATCTAGGAACCGACGCGTGCCAATTAACGAACGTCACTGTGCAGAAATAAAGATTGCCCGTGTCCATCACAATCGAGGCTTTTTGTAGAACTGCAAAACGCTTTGCCATAGGCAAACTCAAAACGGTATCGTTTCATTAAAAATATCTGCATTCGATTCCGAATGGAAAAGCCTATACGCAAGCTGCTCCCGCCTGTTTGCCGCATTTTCCGGTCGATCGGGCAAAAATTGAGCGCGGACTCGTTGGAAAAACGAGTGCCGCAACTCGAGAGAACGCGTGTGTAACGTGCATGTGGGCAACGAGTGTCGACCCGAATTTTACATCGCTCTTTCGTACCTTTCTCTCCTCGCGAGCACTTTTCTCCGCTTCTGTCGGCGATTTTTCCTTTTTTTTGACCACCTCGGTCTTTGTTCTCCATTGAGTACAAAATATCGCTAGACGTGTATGTAACGTATGTGGGGACATTACCGTTTCCGCAGGTCCGAGGCTCCGGATGCTGGGAATGATCTCTCGAGAAAACGATCGTTACGGCACGCTCCGCTTCTGCTCACAATTTTCGCATCTGCCCATTTTTTTTCCCTTTTTAAGGCTCGAGTTCATTCTTCAAAGGGAAGAGGAGACTTTCATCGTCCCAATGCCGGCATAATTACTACCGCATTCTCCCTTTCTCTCGGGATGAGGCTGGCTCGGCCAGTAAAAGCTTTGCTCGTGCTGTTTTTCGCGTCGTATCTACAATTACATGGGCCTAAAAAGAGTGGGGAAGAGAGGGAGAGAGAGAGAAAAAAGTAAAAAAGAAATAACGTGTCGAGAGGGCACGTGTTCTAGCTTTTTTTGAGTTTCTCCTGCGTTTTCTCCTGCTCTATTATTTAGTGAAATTTCCCATTATCTTAAGATTCCAAAAATTCTCGACATCACGAGGGCGATTGCTCGAGATACTGGATTTTTTTTTTTCATCAAATATCGTTGAGGATATTGAAATTAGCGTTGAAAATTTGACACAATGTAATTAAGAGCTGAATAGTTTGAGTCTCGACGCTTGAACGATTATCATCTTAAGATCAATTCTGGAGGGAAAATCCTATTGGACATACAAATGTTTTTGCCCGCTTGGAAAATTTGTCTTTAAATAAGCGCAAAAGAAACTCTGCGCTGTTCAAACGTAATCGAAATGAAAATATTTTCTGCCTCAATGTGAAATTTTTTGGACCCAGCGCCAAACTCAATTTGGTAACGCGACGAGGTAGGTACTCGCCAGCTGCGCAAATAATTTTGCCCCATCAGAATTCGAGCACGTTTTACCTCTGTGGTTTTGCGTCGAATCAGTTTACAGTCTTGTGCACACCCAATTATTTCGATGGCCGTTCAAACTGTATTTTCAATGTATGTAAGTCCAAAATGTGTTCTCGCACGTACCAAAGCTCCACTTTTATGCAATTTTTTTTATCGCTGCAGCGACGTTAAATACTTTGAAGAAAAACTTGACTGGGTACTGTAAAATTGGCGGAATTGTCGCAGTACACTGACAAGATATTTCATTGAATATACTCAAAAAAGTATTATTCGTTTTCGGTTACAATTCGAAAAACATTAAAGCAACGCAGTTGCATGCGTACAGTCGGTGGACGACGAGAAATATCGCGAAAAAAAAGGAGCAATAATGAGCAGACGATTTTCATTCTAAATACACAACGGAAGTTCATATCATATGTGATACAACGTGAAAAAACAAAACCAAACATTTTTTACCCTACGATAGAGGCAGTTGGTTTATCCGGAAGTTCAGAGGCGCACGAGAGTTTGCCTGCGGTATAAAATTGTCCGGCTTTCCGTACGGACGATAGTTGAATGAGACTAAAAATTCCTGCGGGTTGAAAATTTGCCTCTCGTATATAATCCAACGAAAATTATATTTGTATGTGTATGTACTTTATCCAAGCACCATATGTTCCGTGTCTCTCTTGCATGGCAGCAGGCCACGTTCATCGTGCCTCTAACTCGTCGCGAGTATACAGGATTAACTTTTCTCGTTGTAACCGCAAAGCCTCATAGGCAGTTTCCGAGACTAGCGTCCTTTTTGCATCGGATTCTATCTGGGAATGTATGCAGTCTACAAGGATCGTGAATCCGCGCTGCTGTGACCCGCTAGGGATTTTCGTTTTTTTTGTTTTTCGGTTCGAAATTAATCGCCATGTACTCATACGTTGCTTTACCCACCGAGCGAGTAATACAAAAAAAGCAAAAGCTTGAGCCTTCGTCCGCGACAAAAAGAAAAACAATTTATTTCAACGATGTACAATTGCCAGTAGCTTCTTTACTTCTTTAATTAGGTTTATCAAATTTCACATAAATATTATAATTTATTTATTCTCGAATACACTTTTTTATGAACAATATGACAAAAAAAAGCTGAGATTCTTGTGGAATCTTGAATCGGATGTGAATTTTATATTTCGAAACAGATTTTTCAACGTTTCTTTTATGCTGGAAAATGTGCGATTTTTTTTCGAAACTATCTGAAAAAAGAAGCTGCTCGCCCGTTCCGGCTTCGCGTACTTTATTACTCGGTAAATGGAGCTTCAATATCGGATGTAGCAGTGAAAGAGGCATGAAAATTCCAACCTTGCGGCTCGGAATTTTACACTGTTTGTTTTGCACACAAAAAATTCATAAAAATTTTACATCTGAAAAAACTCTTACACGAGACCTAATACAGCAGAAACACCGTCGTGGTGACGATTCGTATCATTTTAACACAGACCTTCCCAATTTTGAGTAACCAAAAACGAATACAAAAAAATAGAACCCATAGAAAAAAATTTCTGTAGAGTTTCCAGTTTTTTTTGAGTAAATTTGTTTTTTTTGAGTATTCGTGCACGTCTTCAACATAACAGTGATGTACACGATGAATTTATTTATTGTTTTAAATTCTAATTAATCATCAAATAATCTGCGCAAATCGAATACGTAGAATTTAAATAGTAAAAACGAGTGATTCTCAATTTATTTTCGACGATCTAGAGAGCTGAAGGTTCAGTGGTCATATTGAGTCACAAGTTTCGCGTGAACCCCCTTAAGCATCGGTTGGTGTTCAAGAACGATGCAAAGGCTCTTTCGCTCAGCGAGATCCACTTGGGGTTGTGAAATTCGTAAAGCAGACGCATGTGGGTTGAAGGAGGAGAAGAGTGAAAAGGAGTGGCAGACGAGAGGATGAAATTCCCTGTGCGTTATATGGACAAGCGAATAGGGGGTGTAGAAGAGGGAGAGAAAGAGGACAAGATCGCCGCTATTCCCAGTTACAATGGGAGAGAATTACGACGTAGGATGTACGCGGTGCATCCAATGGTTGTTCTCGCGAGAACTTTCACGCTCAGGCGATCGCAATTCCGCCTTGTTCGTTTATTTTATTTTCACATTCTTGCATTGTCGGTTTTCTTTCATTATCGTTTTTTAGCGCTTTAATTCTTGATGGTGAATGCAGCCAAGTGGCAAAATAACTCTGCGGATAATGAATGTACAGCGGAATACCGCGGGAAATTAAACCCGTCGATCAAACGTCGTCTCGATACGATAAATCGACATACTTTCGCATGGAAACATCGTCAGGGTTGTGTTTTATGAAAAATTTTAGCAAACCGAGCTTCGTCGAGTTTCGTAACAGGTTTGGCTAATCCAATCTCATAAATTCGTTAGCGGATTCGGTCGGAATTTTTGAAGAAGGCTCTGGAATGGAAAACTTGATAAAATCAACGTAAGATAAAATCACAAGATGAAAGTAGAAAAAGTCTTTTGCAGAATTCAATGAAAGATCGTTCTCTTCGATAATTCCTCGATTTTGGAAGGCATTACGCGACTTCTGATTTATTTCTATTTGTTGAATTTCACAAAAATCCGCATCATAAACATGTCAGTTCAGGAATATGGTAACTCGAAACAACAGCAATGCGAAACTACTTTTCAAAAATTATTTAAAAGTGATGAGCGAGCTATCGTCAATTTATAAATTATTGGAATATTCTCCATCTTTCTCTAAGACGAATAGCAAGTTGATATAAAGAAATAAAATCTGAGTGATGACGGGAAATAAACGAACAGTTGGTTGTAAAAGTCGGTATTAATTGTGAAGAACCGGAAGAAAGACGAATCGACGAAGGTTGCTTTCCCATTTTTGTTTCTCTCTATCGCGGATAATTGAATTTTTCACGTTCAAAAGTTTATCAAACAAACGAGTGTCAGTGATTGTTGCTAGGAATACAATTTTTTTTCGAATACATTCGTTGCTATTTCCTTATTTATCGAGTACGAATCGAATGATGATAAATACTGATGAATCCAATTGCGCATAGGGTGTATATAAAGTCTCAGGAAGATCGAGAAACTCACGGGGAGAAATAGTATCCTATAAAAGAGGGAGCCACTGCGAACTGCGAGGTTAACGTAGCTGGAAAATGTATGAAGGCACATCCACTATTGAAAGCGGAGTTTGTCAATAAGTATATACCTATATCTGTATAGGTATATAATGTATACAGGGAAGATTCGATATCGTCTAGCGGACCGGAATCACCGGCCAATCCCTCCGGAAATTGGAGGCATAATGCCGATATCTCGTATCCACAGTTCTCCTCAGAATCCTCCAACGTTGAAGATCGTTTTCTCTTTCTCCCTTTCTCCTCGTTTCTCGATCTTCGTGATCATGCCGTGAGTCGCGGGTTCTCATGACCCCGATCCTTCGGTACGTGACGAATCCTCCACTTTAGGAGGAGCTCTCTGGCCAACATTTAAGGAATAACATCTCCCTATACCTGCGCGCGTGATAAAAACAAGCTTGATTTTGTTTCGCGATCGCGACGAGCAAAAATCTGTCGCTCTGGAACACTATATACGTCGTGCAACGAAATTTCGATTTATAATTTTTTCCACACGGTGAATCTGATTGACATGAAACTCGGCATGTCGACGCGAGATTCTGGCAAAAATGGACCAGTGAGAATTTAATTTTTTCGTAAATTTTAATCGTTTTCAAGAAAAGGACTATAGCGTTTCGGAATTATCTCTTCTGCGCTTGTGGAAAGTTCTCGCCTGCGATGAATCGATCTGTGCGTCTTAAAGAGATGAGTTATCGGAAAAATATATGTAAGGTCGCGAGTTTTGATGAATTTTGTGCCGATAATTTCCACAATTTCAAAGTCACAAGCATAGAAATTTCGTCACGGTCGGGTCCTCGGTCTAGAAATACCACCAGCAAGTATAAGATCGGGTAAATCACAGAGATGAGAGTGGATGCGCTGGAGCTGTGGAATATGATATTGCACGGATATAATGCAGCTCGAAGTCACGCGCGATTGGTGATATATCAACGAGTCTCGCACTTGAAGCGTGCCAGAGAGACCCTCATCGTGCCTCGCACGCGCATCTTTGATATTCCATACGTCTCCTTATAATATCGATAATAACATATATGGGGTTTTACGTGTTGAAGAGATTTAACGATCTTGGGAAAAGTCTCGAAACTTTTGAGTAAAGTCGAGGGTGTAAGTACGTAATGTAAGGGCTAACGCGGTGTTCACCCTTCCCGCGACGGTATTAAGTCAAACCTACCAGAGCGGCTTGGCTTTTAATTGGATGTATAACTCACGTTTTTTCCTCTTGATCTCGGCATTCCACTTTTGCATCGTCGATGCGGCAAACCGTGTCGCAACGATCGTCAAGAAATACATTCGTATTTCCTACGGTTTTAAATACACGTCGACTAAATTGCTGTTTTATTCCTCATTTTCCCTCGTTTCTCCAGCGATTCTTCCACATCCTCTAGAATCTTTGCGAAGGATTAAAGAGAGACTGGAGATATAAACAAGGCTCGTCTTGGTAAAACGTTATTTTTACTCGAAAATGGCGTCGAATGATTCGTTTTTTATTTTTTTTGGTCACGAGATAAAAACTGATGAACGTATGTGGAATTCATTAAACGAGCACACGCGTGTATGTCGGCCCGTTAGTCGAACGTGAACGGAGTTGCGACCGCGAGGGCGAGAACGGCGAAAAAAAAAGGAAAAATAGGTTGGAAGATCGGAAGACGAGAGAGCGAACGAGAGAATTACGAGAACCTCGGTGTAATAAGACGAGAGGATGATAGAAAGCTTCGCCAAAGAAGTTTTTACTCTTCCAGTCCAGCGTTGCTCTCGCAAAGAGACCCTTTCTCGCTATTTCCCCTGTGAGATCCAATATTCCGGCCAACTTTCGGCAATCTTCACCGCTGATGTGCAGAATTCTGCGGAATCCTTTTCTCCCGTTCGCTCTGCTCTTTCATTCTTTCTCTTCTATTTTTCTTTTCTGCTACTCACGCTCTGTTACGTGCCCTTCGGCACTGATACGTATGAACGCAGGAACAGGCAGCCAGTCAGACACACACACACACACACACACACAAACACACACACTTGCATGCGATCTGTATCCATCAACCCAAAACTCTTGGCTAAGAGTCATCCTTTTTTTTCTTCCAACTCCCTCCCTCGCTGGCTATATTCTTTGCGAAATTTCGCTAACGCTCAACTGGAAACGTCTAAACCTCCCCAAAAAAGTATTCCTCTCGAGCTTCTCCCAGCAGCACTTTTTATACCGATACGTGCCACGCACGCCTTTCTCCTCTTCGTCTTTATCTCAAGAGCGAAGGTACGATTGGAAAAAATTTTGCGGAGGCAGCCTCCACTCTTCCCTCTTACTCATCTGGATCTTATTATTCTCTCAAGATGACTCGTGGAAGCATTCAGCTGTGGGGGTGGCTTCGAGGGCAAAAATGAGAGAACGGAATGGCCGAGTGTCGTAATTTTCGAATTGGTATAGAACGGGGAAGATTCTTCGACAACTGGACCACTTCCGGTTTGGTAAAAATGAAGGAACTGCTAAAAAAAATCCCATTTTCGTTTCCATATTACAGTGGCGTATTGTTTTTTTTTTCATTGACAGCAATGCTACCCTCGATGCAAAAGTATGTCGAAAAAAAATTACGAGATTTTATTTATCCATAAAATCTGTCGAAAGCAAAGCGTTGGCAGTCGCAATCGAAATATGTCGAGAGAAAATGGTTGGTTGAATGGAAAAATAGGATTTTCAAAACAAGGTGCTTTGGCATGGAACGACATATATATTTCTCTCTATCGCCGAAAAAGTAATATAGCACAGCCCGATTCGTGAAATATGAGAATTCTTCGTCTCTGACCCACCAGCGAGCTTTTTCCCACGCTAACCGACTTGCAATTGGATCCTAGGCGGTCATGGTATGAGAACATTATTCCTTCGAAAAGATCCCTTCTCGCTGTATGCAATGAACACGAGCGAAACGTCAATGTACAAACAGAATTTGCGACACTCTCATAGGGGACCAAAAAAGAAGCAAAGTCTTGGCAGGGTACGACGAAACTTATTTTCCTTTCCAGTCACTTGGAAAAGACAACAGATTTCATCCCAAAAGTGTTACAGAAACGATTACATCTTCGACAATTGTTATTCCTCCGAAGTTTGCGTTCCTTTTTTTTACGCTGAAAAGTGTCGTTTCAGCGTAAAAAAAAGGAATATATTTGTACGGCGATACAATGACAAGATTGCACGAAGAAGGAAAATATTTTCTCGATAGACCAGATGGAAGTGGATACTGTCTGGTGTATTAGGTATACGGACATCAGGCACAAACACTTTTGCGATATTTGTAGTTTGTTGAGAGCACGCCGCATGTCCGCAAAAGTGGGGAAAGGTTTCGTAAATCCGTAAGAAATACGGGAAACGATAATGGATGACAGGGAACACTGAGGAAGAATGTCGGAAAAAAAACATCAAAACGGGAATGACGCGTGAAGGAGAGACAAATGTGGTTCGGATGCTGTGGGCTATTGCGGAGCAAACGGGGATGGAAAGAAAGAGCGAGATAATTTAGTGACGCGGTTTTCAAAGCTTTCAGAACTTTCTTAAATAAATCAATTACGTCGATTTGTCATGTCATATGAATTATGTCATTATTTCATAAAAAGTCGATCAAAGTTACATCTGTTGCATATGCACTTGCCGATCATCCGAACATGATAATATACAGAGCGTCCAAGACTCGATTGGAAGCGCGCCTTCACTTCCCCGGCAAAAAGTGCATGCTCGAAGAATTTTCGGAATTTTCAAAGTCCATAATTCGTGGGTTATCCAAAGGAAAAACCATTGAGTCGTTAATCATCATAGTTTTCCTGACGGTATACATATAAATCGCAAATTTAGCAGTTTCCTTTTTTACTTTCCCCCGTCAGGATAGTATTCCAGCAGAATATCTCTCGCCCGTCTACGATTCGTGTACTTTTCTTATGAGAGAATGAATAATAGCAGATAAAGATGTATAAGAGACGATCGAAACGACTGAAAAATCTGTGAGCGCAGAATCGAATTTTTCATATACTTTTATTGTTATCGATTTATTTGTTTTGTGATAGGTTGTTTTTTGAAGAGCCAAAGTAGCGAGTGTCCGGTGAGTATCGTCACGAGTCATCATTTAAAAATCGTGGAGCAAACGGATAATCACGAGCTTTGTATTAAATTTCTTTTTTAATATTTCCTCAGATTAACTTGCAAAAAAATCCAACGAATACGAACAACAGTTCAATCAACAGTGAATTTTGGTGGAATTTGGAATTTTGGAATTTTGCAGGATAAATACCCTTGAGAATAATGCAATTGCAATGAGCACTTTGCCCTTTCTGCCGTTATTAACAGGCTCCGTGCTCATTAATTTATCAACAACGTATCACTCTTGTAATACACGTTATATCCCAGAGTGCATTTCACATTTCGTTCAGAGATCGTATGAAAGTATAATGAAATATTCCGAGCAGATTGTTTCCACCCGTGAATTGTTTCATCAAAAAACCAGGAGCTCCAAGATCGTGCAAAGTGATTCCTCGTGTTTACCGTATATAATGAATAAGCCAGTGTACAAGCATGTATCATACAACCCCATGCCCGGGTAAAACCACATGTGGGGGGACCAGTTCAAGTGCTTCAAGCGGTAAAAGCAGCGTCCAGGGAGTGCGGTCAGCATCCCAACCGTCCATACAGTGGCAGCTGTCACGTGTTTGATAAGCCTGTCTCTATTTCTCTGCAATCAAAGCTGCCCCTTTTCTCCCTCATCCATGCACGTAAACAGGTATAAGAATCATGCTCTCGCATTACGGTACCGAAATTTACATTTTCGTGACAAACGAAAAAGAGAGAGAGAGACGAGATGAAACGAGACAGTGAGGAGGTACGGAGGATGCTGTGGAACATCAGCAGCCGACGTTGGCGCAACCGTGTCTCGCACTGCGGACCTCTGCTGGTATATTCGTCGCGGTCCTCGTATAATCCTTGGTAGTTGTAAGGGACTGCATAATTCCGAATCACTCGACGGTGCTGGACTTTTGCCTCGAGTGCAGGAAGCAGTGCGCAGGGATGAGGGAAAGGCGGAGAAATAAAGAGGGAGAGAGAGAAATAAATTCGAGTATACGCGGCCGAGTGGGTGCGTTAGCCACCTAGGAGAGAGCATTTTTTTCATCCTCGTCCGTCTGTGTGTCTTTCCTTCCCTCTCGCCCTTCAGCCTGTTCTCACTCGCATTCTCGATGGCATTTTTTGTTTCTCTCATTTTCTTGAATATTTATACTCCATGTTTTTTTCCTTCTCGTTTTTCTTTCTCTCGCTCTCTTTGTTCAACTCCAACTCTTGAAGCAGCAACTGCCTTGTACACCCTCTTCCTCGCCCCTTCCTAGTTTTCACCCTCTGGAATTTTCCTGCAGCCGAGCTTCTTTGAAAACACTCGTTTGGGAGGAACATAAGGGTTGCGGCCTCAAGAGTCGGAAAGGGGAGAGCCAAAGAGGCATATTTTCAATTTTTTATCTTGCATCTATTCTCTCGTCACCCTCCACGTAGTGACCTTCATCAACTGTCTACGTTACGACGGAAGATGTGTTGGTCTGTGCAATTATCTTTTCGAGTGCCTCTCTTTCATTCTTCGTGTTTTCAATTAACGACGACGAAAAAGGAAACGAAAAATAATTATAAGAGAGGAGAGACCGATATTGTGGGGAAAAGCAAAAGAGAGAGAGAGAGAGAATGGACCAATTTGTCGACAGAGAGAATTCCCAAAAATATCAACGCACATTGCGATTTCGCCGCGCATCATTTATCCCTGCCAGCAGGCGGAGAATCGCTCGAGAAACTTTGACGAAAATATCGAGAGTTTCAACTCGAACTATGCACGCGGCGTAACGCAGAGCGAGAGGGGAAAAGAAAGAAGGAGGATGATGAAAGTACCCCGCAGCGAATTTTCCGCGTGTCTCACGCAGTCTGGAGCTCTTATTCACCGCAGTGAAACCGCGTTTCCTCCATCCTCGTTCGCGCATTTGCCTTTGGCTCTTCCGCACATATACCGAGTTTCCGCGGAAAATGCAATTCGACAGTGAATAACTAAGCTAGCGAATAAACTTCCGAGCTTACCAGCAGCAAGCTCAACGAGCACTAAACTTTAATTTGATATTTTTTCGTTTTTTCTCGTTGCTTGTTTACACTTTACACAACAATTCATGCAGGCTTAAAGTCTTGGGGAAAAAATGAAGAAAATTCTCCGCATCTCAGACTCAACACTGACTTCACCGCATTGCACAAATTGTTTTAAACGTGTACGTGGCTTTATCGTTACCGCATAAAGGGTCAACATTTCTGGCTATTATGAATCCGAAAAAATGTAAGAATATTTACATTTTGCCAATAACTGCGAACCGAGTAGCCCTCGGACAATTCCCGCTGGACTCCATAAAAACTTATTTATTACTTGAACGTTATTTAAATGCCGTATGTTGTTAAAAACGAAAACAAAAGTTGACCTCGTTTTATTGCAATTTTAATCGTTATCGCGGGCAGTACATTTTTCGAGTATGCAAAAAAAATGAGAGTCGTACTGCGAGGTACATAGTTTTCGTAACGTTACTAGAATGAAGACGAATCACTTTACTGTACACGATGTCCAATAGTTTAATATTTTGGATGACATGCACTACGTGTGGACAACGTCAACTACGTACGACAAAGATTTTAAGAGTCAAACAGTGGCCATCAATCTCATGGTCCATTTTGAAGTAATAATCTTTTTATAGCAAGAGAATATACGGAGAATATACAAAGAGAAATTGACAGGAAAGCAAATAAGTGCAGTGCCAAAAGTAGATTATTTTGCAAACTCTCGTAAAGTTCGTGTTGTATTACGTCAATTTTCTTTACGCACACATTTTGTCAATAATCCATAATAAACCTGTAAATGATCATTTCATCATTGAATCCGATGATGGTTTATGGAGAATCTTGTTTGATAGAAAAATTAATCCATTTCTTGACTCGTCGCGCGCATGTAATTTTAAACGGGAAAAAAAAGTGAAAGAATTATTTACAAGAAAAATCTTCCGCGAAGAGCTTTATTGAGCCGATATACATGACGCTTTACGATATCAGCCGATATATTCCACATATCGCTAACGTCATCGTAGTCCTCAAAAGATACTTTTACCACGCTTTCAACTCCGTAAGCATGCCAGTAACCGCGAAATATCCGACTTTAACAACCAAACGTTACACGTGGGCGAAGACGTTCGAGAAAATACCACGATATCCATGCGTAAAATGTTCTGGAAACGAGAGTTGAACGTTTGCACGTAAGAAATATGGATGCATGATCCACGTGTGCCTCAACATTCTCCTGCTGGATATAAGGATGCGATAAAACCTCGTAGACGAGCAGAAATGGATTAAGGCTCTTGGGGTGAACGTATATATAACTTTATCCGTCATCTCTCAATCACCAGCTTCGCAAAACGCAACCACCCACGCGATTTTCGGCTTTGCCAGAGTCCCCCTGGATCTCATTCACCATTTACACGCCAATTTGACGTTTATTACCGACGTACGAGTACAGTAACGTGAGTGTCCCTCGTATTATACAGCAGAACGCTGTACGATAATTCTCGTAGCTTGAAATACACATACGAACATTCAACACAGTCGTTTGATGCTTTGACTCGTCGTGATACACATTCGAGTTCACAGAGCGTGATCAAACGTTGCTTCGTTAAGTTGAAAATTAGTGCGGCACTCGAAATTACGATGCGGAAATTCATAGCGATAAATCTGACGTTTCAGCCCAATAAACACAAAGCGCCTGCGACATTCTAATTTGTTTTCCGCACGCGTTTCGACATGCCTCGTCGAAAGAAAAAATACAAAAATCGATATTCCCGAAACCGTGCGGACTAAGAATTCGCGGGAGCCTCAAAACTCCAACGCAAGCGTCGACGAATTTATCTTAATTCCTTTCGTATGTCGACATGATTCAGCGATCTTTCCCTCTGCAACGCAATTACTTTATTAACTCCCGCAATTTCAACGGTAAGTTACAATAATATGGCCTCGTCACACCGGAAGAAAGATCTATTGCTACTTCTGCACGAACGGTTCCTTCGGCATCAAGAAAACGGCGATCCGCAATTAAAGTGCGACAAAGAGTAAGAGGGACAAAGAGAGAAAGGGAGAGAGATGGTCTAATGACGAACGAAAAGTCTCGAAAAGGATCGGGGAAGCTTAAAATCCATTCGCAACCGTGTGATAGTTGGTGGATGGAAAGATGCAGACGGACGGAGAGAAAGAGAAGAGAATAGAGAAGATGGTCGGGAAGAAGGGATGAAAATTGAGAAGAAGAGATATCGAGGCCAAAGTTGGAAAGCTCAACTTCTCACACCCGTAGGTAGAAGGCACGAGGAAACACACAGAGGCAGAGCGAGAAGTAGGTGAGAGAAGTATAGACGGATGAAAAGTTGGTCCATCCGGCAATGCTGAAGGCACCTTTCATTTGTCTCTATTATTCCTTTATTATGACGTCACGCCCTTGCCAAGTTCTTCCATTCTTCGGGAGTTTCATCGCGTCGAATCTATACATGTATATTAAAAACATGAATATAAAGGGTAATGTCAAATTCGTGCCTAGCACCGACAGAACTAGAAGTCCAGCCCTGTTCGCCTGCTAGGCTACTTCCAAGGTATTAACTTCGTCATACAGTTCTCTCGTCTTGACTTCAACGAGTATTCCTTTCTTTCTCTCCGGTGCTATCTTCGTTCAACTTTCGCAGCAGTCCTTTCAGAATGCTCGAGATCCCTGATGAGCCAGGAAGAATTGGCTCTGGCACCCTCAAATGTGCTCAATGCCCTCGTACAAGTTACGAGAAAGTCATTTAACCCATCAACTCTTTAAGCTACCTTCGCTGTCTTTATTTGTAAATGCTCCTGTTCCTTTTCCTCCTTACGTCTTTCTGTTCATCCGGTTTGAGGATGTATACCGTGTCAAGTTAGCGTCTGAATAGAATCAACGTTCAAACAGCAACGTTCATGCGTTATTGTTTTAATACACGGTTTTTAATCAACTTAACTTGATTCTCCATTTCACAGCCTGCGGTCCCAAAGAAACATTGCGAAATTTATCTCAACCAAATCTATCAGTTTCTGATATTTCGTTCCACTTTTAATCGTATATTCATTCTGATGAATTTTATACTCTTCAGCAATGTTTCTCCTGTTTCTTTTCCTCCTTACATCTTTCTGTTCAACCGGTTTGAGGATGTATACCGTGTCAAGTTAGTGTCTGAATAGAATCAACGTTTAAACAGCAACGTTCACACGTTATTGTTTTAATACACGGTTTTTAATCAACTTAACTTTATTCTCCATTTCAGAGCCTGCGGTCCCAAAGGAACATTGCGAAATTTATCTCAACCAAATCTATCAGTTTCTGATATTTCGTTCCACTTTTAATCGTATATTCATTCTGTTCAATTTTTTACTCCTCAGCAATGTTTCTCCTGTTTCTCTTCCTCCTGTTCCTGTTTTTTTCCTCCTTACATATTTCTGTTCATCCGGTTTGAGGATGTATACCGTGTCTAGTTAGTGTCTGAATAGAATCAACGTTTAAACAGCAACGTTCACACGTTATTGTTTTAATACACGGTTTTTAATCAACTTAACTTTATTCTCCATTTCAGAGCCTGCGGTCCCAAAGAAACGTTGCGAAATTTATCTCAACCAAATCTATCAGTTTCTGATATTTCGTTCCACTTTTAATAGTATATTCATTCTGTTAAATTTTTTGCTCTACAACAATCCAAAGAGGTGCATAGAATAAATGCAAATACGACGTCGATGAATAAGGATTAATAATTTATCAAGATGTAGCGAAAAAAAATGATGAATACTCGATCGCAAATTGTGGAATATTATCCGTTGAAAAATGCGCAGCTTCTGCATTCTCGTCTTTCTTCCTCCAGAGAATCAACAAATTGTCCAGTCTTTTCATAAATTCTTTTCAGCTTGAGGTATATCTTTATCCTTCTCTTGTACGAGAAAAAAAGCTTATGAGTTATGAAATGCCGCAATAGCCAACGTAGAAGTTAATAAGTTCCGTGGTCGGTCGAACGGTGCGATGCAATCTGAATTGTTTATGAGAAAACCAAAAATAAAAGAATGACTAAAGTCCCTAATGGATTAAAAACAATCCCTCTACGAGGGAGTAATAAAAACAGCGGTGATGCGAAACGAGGAAACAGCGGAAGAATGAGAAAACTGGCAATTATAGATAGAACAGAAATTTATTGTTGGCGCGAGACTCCCACCACGTATCAACTTATAGTCAGGACGAGATTGTGCAATCTTCTGTATGAGCTTGGTACTAATACTAATAGTATTACGCGAATGTATATACTTGCTTTCACTACTCCAGAAAGTGTCAACATACTGAAGAGTATGATAGCTCTAAAAGGGTTATTCCGGTTTGCACCCTCTGGCAGAAACTTGCAAACCGCACGTACCTCAAAGTGTGCACCAGTCCATAAAAACTTTTCACTCAAACGTCTTGAAACTGCTGTACGGACAACTTGAGTGAAAAACGACGATTGAGTATTTTTGAAAACAATAGTATCGTAAAATTTTTCAAAAAATAGAAAACAAGAGCGGAAATCGTTTTTTGAGTTCACCACCTGGACATTTTACCATATTTCATTTGTCTTAAAGTTACGGCGCCAGTTTCAATTGATAAATATCGTAGTATTGGATACTTTGAAGTCGAGTAAACACCGTTGCGAGAGTTTATTAAATTTTGGCAATTAATCTGTCGTAAATTGTGATAGTGTGAATTGTGATATATTTGAATATAATAAATATATCGTCCTCTTCACTTTACCAGCAAATAAATTTCCGTAGGTGCCATTTCGAAGTTTTTTTTTTCATAATAAAAATATCCAAACTTTTGGTATTAGCTCGAAAGCGTTCGACACGTCACTGAATATTCATGAATGTGTCAAGCGCCCGGAAATTGACACGATATATCATACATCTTATCTGCACTCACCTGCACAAAAAATGATGAAAAAATGAAATAGAGGGAGGGGAAAAGGTGTGTATCAACGGTGGTATTAATATCCGTAGATATGATTTTTTTTCCTGATAATTCAATCCTGAAGGGAAGATGACGAACTGGGGGCGAGAGAGAGAGAGAGAAAATTGCCCCCCGCTTTGTTACAAAAGCGCTCATAGAATCGACAACGTGAGGTTTATAGATGCCTCGGAAAAAAGGTGGAGGTGTACGAAAAATCAAAAAAAAAATAACAGTAAAGATTTATATCGAGAAAAATAGGGGTGAGAGTCCGACAAGTTGGCAGCGTCGCCGTGGGTCCGATCGAGCTTAAAATCACTTAATCTCGAACAAAAGGAGTAAAAAAAACTCGACA
The DNA here is from genome assembly GCA_959613375.1 of Heteropelma amictum. Lineage (NCBI taxonomy): Eukaryota > Metazoa > Arthropoda > Insecta > Hymenoptera > Ichneumonidae > Heteropelma > Heteropelma amictum. Next base: position 9,785,303 of record OY390726.1, on the reverse strand, counting down.
AACCTTGCCAAAGCTGCGTCAAATCCAGGCAAGGCCTTTGTAAATCTTGCGCGTATCACTTCGACAACCCTTCAGTGCCCAGCACACATGTGCTCGCCCGTTTTGTCTCATCCGTATATGGTATACTTTTCCCTCTGTACTTGTATATTTTTCAAGTCTTCATATATACACCGCTGTTGCTGGAGCGCTTTCACAGTTTTTCTCTTTTCATTCTCTCCTTTGCCAACAGAGTATAAAAATACATGGTGCACATTGTAGATGGCTTATCATCGTTTTATATACATCCGAATAAACACAAGCTAATAATTTATATGAGCATAACATTTTTGACCGCTACCACGTGTGTGGTGCAATCAATAAGGATTCCTTTTCCAATGGTTTTTTTTACATCTTTTTTATATTTGCGGACAGTACGATTATAATGAAAAAGATGAAAAAATTCATTTTATATCGAGGAATAAATATAAACAATGTCTGACTTTGGATTTCTAAATTCTCCGACTGTCTTTTGCGGTAACTGACAGTAGTAACTGACAATGTTCAATCCTGCTTCTACCAAACGTGACGTTTAACTCATTGAAATTTGCATGAACTCATTAAAAAGTGTCTCCGATATTTTTTTTTGTCATCGATGAAATAAAAATTTAACGAGCACATTAATTGATACTCGAAGAACGTAAATGAGCAGGGTTTCTAGTCAATTGCACTGATGGGAGAAAATAATTTCCGTGCGCCTGCCTGTCACCTACCGATTTGTTATCTACTTCTCTCATGATTGAGAAAAAAACCTCGTTCAATAAGCAGAATATTATTAGTTTAGCGTTTTATTAAAAGTTTAGCAGACAAGGATTCTCAACTCGAAGAAGAAATGCATTTCTTAATATCATGCTTTTTTATCATATACTGACGAAGAAGATTTCTTCATTTTTTACGTAATATTTGCGAAATTGTTTTATTATTGTTTCTCGCTTCTTGTATAGAAGGAGAGACACTTATATACTGTATATACATATTTGTATGTTAATACATTTATATCTAGAGACGCCGCAGCGTCTCAACACCAAGTAATTAAAAAGTTTTTTTTTTCAAATAGTGTGAAAAACATTTTCAAAAAAAAAAATCAAACTTGGCGTGCATGGAACCTCTCTTTCTTAACCATGCACACCAAGTTTGATATTATTTTATTTTGGAAAATGTTACTTTTATTCTTCAGACTATTTGAAAAAAATACTTTTCGAAGAAGGCTACTATTTTAATTACCTGGTGTACATTTTTTGCTTTTTAAAGTTTATATATATACAGTGTAATTGCCTCTCGTTCATCTTTCAAAAAGACCCGCGGCTAAACAAAGTTTTAGGCCAAACAGTGCACTCAAAAAGTATGAGTATGGACCATTTTATATAGCTGGCAGCTCCAGGGAATTCTCCAACTCGTAACCCCGAGCGATTCGAAAACTTCTCGGTAGTTTCACACTTGCTTGCCATTGTCCACCGTGAAACAGACCTGCACTTGAATGACGCAGAAACCATCCACGAGAGTATAAAAATTCGTTGAAGGAAGTGATGAAGTTCAAGCAAAGTAATTACCCTAAAAGTAGTTTTTCGTTTTGCAAGGCAAAGTTCATTCCTGTACAGATTTTGTACAAATCAGACCTGATATCCGGAAAATAATAAACCTACATTTATGTGCATGCAATTATCATGACAATGAAGGTAATATTTGATCAAAATAATTATTTCGATAAATATTACCAAACAATTAAAAGCGATTTTCACGTGAAAACTAAGTTGTCACTCTTGTTTCATCGTTGGGGTATACGCAATCGCATTATAATTTACACAATAGAATTATTCTTGAATTATTACAATAAAAACGAGCTGAGATGAAAATGGAAAGCCTCTCGAGTGCCTTTGGAGTTTATACCCCGCGTCGGATCACTGCCAATATTCAGTTGACGTTTCTTTTCGGAATTTTGGCAAACCCTCCCTCGCAATCCGATGGGTTTAAGCTTTCTCATACAGGCATAATATGGAAGACAAGAATTTGCGCGAAACTTTCAATTTTCAACGAAGGGGTTTTAAGACCGCATCGAATTTCACTGCTTTGCAGGATTTCGCACAAGCGAGAGTATCGTTTCGAGTTCGTTCGGCTCCTATCTTATTGCTGATGCATCCTTAGATTCGCGATATCTCATTATTCTTCTCATCCTGCCCCTTTCTATATTGCGATTTTCTTCTCGCTTTTCGTGTTCCTCTCGATTATATGCACCTATGTACAAATAGCAAGATGGTACATGAAATGACCCAGTATATAATTCATGAAACGCTAGAATAACCAATGTCCCCAAGCTTCGATAAGAATCGATCGATTTTCATTTTTAACAAAGAGTATAATAGATTTCACAGCACGAATGTTGATCAATCGAGATAACATTTCATCCTCGAGAAGAATCGCGTAGAACATTCCCAAAAAAAAGGAAGTGCAAACATTTGCCGATTTTCGAATAATGGAAAAAAATATATCTGTGACAATTTTTATACGAACCTTGTAATATACAGTGAGACACCGCGTTTCTTTTTCAAAAAGTTTGAACGATCTAGTTTGCAAAGAATCCACGATCAGTCCGGTCATCTTCACGGGAAGCCGATTAAGAAGGGGGTAGCCACCCTGTTCATTCATTCAATTTTTGAATTATCATTGTTGATACTGATGCAATATTCTTAATGTCATCAATAGAATTTGTACCCCAGCTTTTTTATACCGTCGATTAGTAATATTTGAAAAGGTTAAAACTTTTATTACAATTTTATTTTCAACCGCAACTACTTCTTCTTCTATCTACCTTTTGGCTTTAATAGAGAAAATTAAGGCGGTTTTGAAAATAGTTGGGTTGATGATTCGAGAGCAAAACATGCCCAGAATACGAGTTCCATCTCATTTTAAGCAGAGTATCACACGCATCGTGCGAATAATTCCGGCGTCAAAAAAAAAGTATAGCGGACTCTGTTTTTTCCCCTCTGTTCTGCGCGGTATAAAAATCACTGTCACGTAGATTTTCGATAGCAGATACGAGTTTTGTTCTCCTGAATATCCGAACAATTGTGCGCAACATCCGAAACTCGAAGCTGTGATGGAGCTCGTATTTTCAAACCGAAAACAAATTCCTCCCCTTTGTATGCTTAGATGGGGTTGATACAGGACGTGTGTACAGTAACGAGAACAACGAAAATACGGACACCCCCAAATATATGCACTCGGTATTTCGTAAATTGCAAATGCGTGAATCGACCAAGAGAGCCGCGGAACATATCGCACTCGTGTGTTTAATCGAAAAAATAATATCTGGCGACGTGGTCGTCTCTCGACGTCAAATTTAATTACAATATGAATATCCACGATTAATTTTTATTCCTGTAACGTCATTATAAAGGACAGTTGAAAATGGCAAGTGCTTTCATGGAAAATAAAATTGAAACGAAATTCCGAAAGTTCCATTGCGATATCATCGTTGAAAGGGAAATCCACACGTACTTCGCAGCTTTGACAATTAATTTTCTTTAATACTATCATTCGTTCCCGCTTTTCCGCGGCTCTGCGTAAATAGCCGATGCAGGCCCATTTTTTGCATTTTTTTTTGTCGCGAGACGAGAAGCATAATGCGACAACGACTGCATTTACAATTCCACGGGACAATATGGGGGATGTACAGTCGCGAGAGGGCGATAAAAGCGCATGGTAGAGCGTTATCAATTATCAATTTTGTCACGTTTTAGACGTTCGTGCATATGGCAGAAGCAAAAACGACCTTCGCTATATACGTACGATAAAATGCCATGTCACTATACCGAGTGTCCCAAAATTTCTAAACTCTGGGATTTCGTGAGAAAGCAACGAAGCAACACCAAAGTTATGTCGACAAATTCGTCATTTCATTTTTCCATTTCGAGAAAGCTACGGACAAGTTTCAAAACACAAGGTGTTTTTTTTAACGCAATTATCCTCGTCCTTTCATCCTTACTCATTTTTATCTCGATCCAATGAATATTCAAGGATATTCAACAGCCTTGTTTTCTAAAATTCTATGCTCTGTGCACTTCAGATGATTCGTGCTCTTTTTGGAATGCGATTAAAAAAATTGGTGAGTGAGGAGTAATTAAAAAAATTGTTCTTTGATCATTTTAATTTTTATCTTAATTTCGTGAATATTCAAGAATGTTTTGTCGACTTGTCTTCCAGAATTCTACGATCTATATTGCAACAACACGAACGTTTTCAGCCTTCAGCTGCTTTTTTTCAAATTCGATCGAAAAGCTGTGGGAAATTGCCCGAATTTTCGCAGGACACGTTTTTTGTTCCAATTTATCGATACAAAAGCTTCGGGAATTTTTGTGTTTCAATTCGTGACACCCTATATGTTACACATTTCACGCACCCCCTGTATACCATCCCGATAATCCGGCGAATACAGCTTTCCACATTTTATCTTTCTACTTTTTACTCTGTTTTTTTTAACAAATGCTTTTATGCCACGTACTATAAACACGATGACCATCCAATTTAAAATAATGCGTGGTGAATCTCGGACAGCAACTAGTACCCGGTCGCTACACAGATCCCGCTACATTCGTCACAACTAAAATTTGTTTTTGGTCTGTAAAATTGTCTTCGATCGCAGGAAAAACTGTGATGTGCATTTAACGTACATCAAAGGTAAATTAAACATAATTAAAAAGTTCAAATGACCAATTTCTTTGTTGCAGAAATACGTGAGCGAAGGTTCAACCGTGAGGGATTGCGTACCGACATGCGTGGAAAAAGGTGAGACACGAAAAAGAAAAATTGTTTAACATTAAAAAACAAACAAAATAACACACATTTCAACCCTTGTCCTCAAATTATCGAATCTTCGCGATCTCTCGGTGGCATTTTTCATTAACGACGAAATAATACACAGTCGAAGGCGAAGCAGTTTTAATGAATTCGCTTTTTTTTTTCAAAATTGACTCTCGTATTTTCCGAGCTCCTTTGTAAGGGTGTGACGACTCCGAATGTGATGTTCCCCGCAGTTATCGATGTTTCTTGAAAAAATCTTTTCTCTCGTCGCGTTCGGAATAATAGCATCTCACTCTATTGACTCGATGTGAATTTATAGGAGATTTGAGCGAAAAAAACAGTGTGAGCCACGGTTCAAAAAGACGCTGAGAATTTTACGGATTCATTCACCGTGTCGTTGGCGAGAAGGGCCGACCTTTAAATCGACTCCGAAGCTTTTACACTCGAAAACATTTTATTTTTGCTACGATCTTTCCCTCTCTGTCTTTCCCCGCAATCCCGTATCCTACGAAGAGCTTTGAAGTTCCGACGCTGCCTGCGGATGTGGGAGGAGATCGCTTGTATAAACGAAAACGGGGATAAAAAAATCCTCGAGAACCAAGAGGAGAGCGTTGTAGAATCGAATCGCGGAGAGAGCTTCCACAATCTCTCCGATTGCGAAATACCTTTCCGTACCATTCCAACGTCGCGTGTATATATATATATATACACACGTGTCAGTAAATTTCGAAGCTTTGCATCACGTTTCCATTCACGTGTTTCACATCGTACGCCTATTCCCTTCGAAAATCTGACGATTCCTCGACGTTTCGTGACAATCGTTGCGAATTTGTCTCCCAATTCCATCGATTTCTGAAAATGATTTTCTCCCAAGCATGGTTATCGAAATGCATATATTTTATGAAAATTCTTGAAAATACGCCGACATTTTTTTATTCTTCCGTTTTCCCTGACCATTACGACGATTACGAAACTGCTGTTGCTCTCGCTGCCTGCAGTTTATTCAACTTTTGGACTTTTTTTTTAGTAGACAAAACATTTTTAGTAAAAACAAAACATTGCACGAGGATCGAATATTTTTTCAAAAATCGACCTTTTTATCGTACTCAGAAATCCCGAAAAAGTGTAATAACCGATTTTTAAGCAAAAGTACGAGTTTTTCTTTTTCTCATACAAGTCGTATGTAAGATAAACCTGCACCATATTTCGGGAATTTTTAAGGGAAATCAAGCTTATCAAATCCCGGCAGTCCAAAGGTTGAAAATTACCAACTTTATCCGACTTTTTCCATTCCAAACACAGAAAAGATCGTAATCGTCTGAGCGATCATTCGATCAACCGGATCAACCTTCTGTTGTTTCCAGTGAATTCAATGTAGTTTGGATCAACTGGAATCTGGAACAGCAGACTGCACTGGTATAGAAAAAGCCACACCTGCTGCGATAGGACAGCGATAGGGTGCGTGATAAGCGCGATATATGTGCGCAGCTAATTCACGCTGATATCCAGGGAATATGATAACGACGCAGATCGAGCAAAGGTGCGAGTCGGTAAATCGTCGTATGTCGTGCACCGCGGAAGAGTCTAGTCTGTTGTCGTTTGTCCGTTTTCCATTAAACATAATTCACGGTAAAACCTCGAGCCAGACACTGACAGAGAGAAAATCATGATAAAAGTGATTTATGAGTCGTACGTGACTTTTCACAGATCGACAAGCGAAACCAGAGATATTATTCACACGGTCTCTCATCGGTTGCCTCGCATTTCATTTCCTCTCGCATTTTAGCTCATCCTTCCTTATATCATCCCCTGCTGTATATGCCTTGCGGTCTTTCTCAATCTTTCTTGCCCTCCCGTTCATCCCCGTTGCGGGTTAATAAAAGATAAGCCACTTAGTCTTCTTCGGACTTTATATATTTTTCTCGTTTATTTTAAAATCGGTATACTACTCTTCTTCGGATTATTGGTAGTTGGGATTATTTTCTTGGCCCTTGGGGCATAAAAAAGTTCACAATGTAGGTTACAATGTGATAAGGGAAAACGTAAAAAAGGATATTAAATAGTACCACCGCGAACCGATTTGTGACAGACATTTTTATAGCTTTGGAGAAATATTATATTTATGGTAGCCCATGCCGACGGAATAAGGACATTTGGATATCGATTACTGAATTTGGCATTTTTAACACTCCTTGCATAGGCAAGCCCTGTATGTATGAAAAACGTTTAAAAAATCAATAGAAAGATGAATGAGCATTTTGAAACATTATTTTTTTTCTAAATAACCAAACGGTAGATCTATAAATAACGGTAAATAATGATAATATTATTAATGCGTTTATTTATCGAAAAAGAAAATACGCGGTAGTTTGTAGAGGTGGTTAAATACGTCCCGCGTGACTTTCTGTGGATGATCACGCGATATAAAAAATACACAATATCGCAAATTATTCTTTACTTTCATTTGTGCTTTTTTTTCATTTATCCGATTAAAATACACGCGCAAATAACGAGGTAAAAGTGGAAAGAACCACGGATTTATCGATGCGCGAAAGATTTTACAAAAAATAGAAGAACGATAAGCAGCCTCCGTTCTTTGAGATTTTACGGAAGAATGGTTGCTCAAAATTACTATACACGTTGTGAATTTGAATTTCGACGTACCGAAAAATTGAGACGGTTCATTTTATATGAGAACTAGGGATGGGTACTCAAATTCAAGCGAAAGCAAAACATACCCGCGTACCGGAAAGCCAACGCAATTTTGCCAAGAAATTCATTTGATATTTTTTCGATCAAGGATCAACTTGTGGACCCCATCAACTTTTTATTAGAAGGATTAATAATATATCGAACAAATATCTTTTGTATTTTCGGTCGATCGAAATATTAATGTACCGTTGTTGGGAAGATTTTACATCGTGTTACACTTTGATTTTATCGCTGAGTAAGCCCGTCTAACGCGTGAAAAAAAAGATTAAAGTATCCGTAGCGATAGGAAAAGTTTTATCAGAAAATGAATAAAATTCTTTCAAGCTGTGAAAGTTAAAAAGTCCCTTATTTCCGACGAAAAAATTCAATTCTTCACGTGCTTTTCCAAGACTCTGTCAAATCATCAATTGCTATAGCAACGTTGATTGAGCAGATCGTTTTCAAAGGGCATTTACGCCGCTTCCCATGATAATCACGTTATAATTGATTTGCATTTAAATGAGTCTACCAAATCCGTTTAATTGTCCGACGCACTTGGCTTTGAGATAAGAGGACTGAATGTAAACGAAGCATAAACTATGCAACAGAGAACTTTGAATACATAACGAAACTCATCCAAATCCTGCAGTCTCTCCGGTGATTCGTAATTTTCTTTCACGAAAAAACGTGTACATCCCGGTGTGAGACCTGAGCAGTTGAAGGCTCATCAAGAAAGTTTGAGACATTCCATCTTAGGCCCACATTCATAGTTGGATAAGCAAATGCTCAAGTCCACTCTGAAGTGGATTTAACATACAATTAAGACGATCTTGTGCAATAAGTAGCGACTCCGAATACGGACCTTACAAACGCAATAATTTCATTACGCTAACGAGACTCTGCGTTGTTTGCACGAAAAATATTCTTTGCTCCCAATTTCCCGGCTTTTTGTTGGCCCTTTCGATCGTTAAAGGCAATCGTCCGACGATCGAAGAAACGTACGGTAAAACTTTCACCTTCTGCTTCGGTGTTTCTCCTCGTCGAGCATAAAGCTATATATGGTCTCTCTTTTCGCAATTTCTCGGCTTTTTTAATAACTGCAGATGGCGCTGTCGGTACATGTAAATCGATAAATGCGGACATCAGAAACACCTTCATTTTTCACCCACTAGGAAACGTTCGCATACTCGAAATCACTTGACCTTTTGAAGAAAGAACCATTCATCGGTGGCACTTTGCGACAACTCGAGCTCTCGTTCCGCAAAGATTTCGTATTCCACTTGATTTCCATACGATTTCAATTCTTTTACATGCTTTCACACCTTCCCCACTGGGCCTCCGTAAACCGAGAGGTAACCTCTTTCCCTCTTCCTCGTTTTTGCTTCTCTCGAGTCCAAAACGATTGAAAGTTTGCCAATCTTGTGAAAACACGGTTTACAAACGTGTGGCTGGAGGCTTTGACGTACCGTGAGGATTCGTTGCTTCTTTTGCTCTCATTGGCTGTCAAAGATGCTGCGCGAAGTAGAGACTAATAAATTCGCAGTATGTCGAAAGAAAGTGCAATGAATGTTCGCACACCCGTGCCCCGATAAATCCGCTAAATTTCTCGAAACCTACATCGCGAAAAGTTCGTAACGAGAGAATAATGAGACATAAAATAGATCTCTCGCTGCTGCAGGATTCATGAGATTGTTCTTTTTGTAAATGAGTCCGAGTTGGCCAAACGTCCGTTCCAGCAAATGGGCTGACGGGTTACACAAGCAGATGGACAGATATCGTTTGACCAAAGAATGGGTAAGAGATAGAAGTGATTTCACCTCTCTGTCCTCACGTGTCCCTCTGGACGGTTTGTATCCACCAACCGAATCAACGTCATCGATTTCTGATTGCGGCTTGCCCGCATCGTGTTCACTCCTCTCTCCTGTTCCTTCCTCTCTCTCTCTCTGTCACTGCTCCTCGTGTCTCTGTTTCTACCCAGCTTCCGCATATATCGACTCTAACAAACCTTCCACTTTTTTCCCTTTATCTTTCGTTCTTCACTTTTCATCCTGATTTTTATCGTCACACCCAAATAGAAAAAAATAGATAAAAAGCTGTTGAAGGAAAAAAAAAGAATGAAATAGTCGTGAATGTAGCTCAACGCTGCAAGTAGGTCGTCAACGACCTCCTGATAGTCTTCGGACAGCGATATATGGGGCAGTCAATGTCAAATCAGTCAGTATCAGTGTTTTTTTTAGCTTCTTCGTTGCATTTCATGAAGAAATCGAAACAAAATCGGTATCCTGAAATCACAGTTCCAAAACCGCGGCTGACATGACGTGGGATGTCTCATATAAATTCCACGTGTTACAAGGTGCCGTCGATTATTTACGACAACTCGTATTACCGTTGCAAATTGAGCGGAAAGTGCGAGCACGAGATTTTTCAAAAGTGCGAGCACACGAGACCATTTTCAAAAATTATTCATCGTAATATGCATACTGCCGGATACAAGAATTTGTTTTCCACTTGTCAGCCGATTAAAGTTTGACATGGGATGTTTCAGAGGTGTGGAGCACGAGAACGTATTGCTGTCAAGAAGATGGCTGCAACTCTGGTCCGTCAATAAGATCGACATCACACCTTGTATGGGCGCTCGCGATCTCGACGATCTTTCTTCTTTTCGGCTCGAATGCTCTCCGTGGCTAACTCCGATTCAATTTCCGACAACATCACCGACACCCGAATAATAAAAAAAAAACAATTATCCCACAGGATCACCAATTCCGGGACTCTCGTGTCCCGTCACAGCTTTCTACGAGATCCGGCTCATACCATCGGCTGTAGACGGCAAAATTGTCTCAAAACTCATCTTCAATCCGCCGTTCAGCATCCGATATATTACTATCATTATACCGTTATTATTATTATCTTTAAGATCGCGTAATTTTAGCTGGTCATTCAGGAAGACTTTCCTGTCATCGTCGATCGCTTAATTGTCACACGCAGCCACCATTTTCCACGTCTTTATTCCCTACACGTTTTCGTCTTTGAACTCCCGGACCGAGAAATCCCGACGCTCTCGATCGAGCGATCGCTTCATCGAATGACGCGTTTTTCAAAGTACGTACACATACATTTGTCGATGTTACCAACGCTTTTGTTTCTCCTGCAAAAATTCACCCATCTCGCTCGATGCTCGATGCTCGAAAAACAAAACGCTACAGCTCGCGTTTTTGGCAAACTTGTTTATCCTCTTATTGAATGATTTTCAAACAAGACTCGCGCAATTCCGCGAGAACGGCGCGGGGGAAAAGGGGAAAAAAAATGTCTGTAAATATCGTAGGATCGAGCGAGGCACTCGCGAGACGCGCGTAAAAATGTGACAGTCGTTTAGTCGATTTTTCGTCGTTGGTGAAAACACGTTTCGCGTAAATTGCGCACCGAGTTTGGGCATTCGTCGGCTCGAAAAAAGATTAAAGGAAGGAGATAAGAAAAGTAGGGGAATTTTGAAAAACCGTGAATTCAAAAAGTATCGTATATTTACCTTGTCCTCGAGACAAGTGGGAGTGGCCTTCGAGGTTATGCGTCGCATCGAAGAAACGGTAGACGTTTTACGTTTCAGTCTCTTTTCGAAGGACCCCGCGATTTGCTGGATCAATTATAAGAGCGTAGCGAGACAGAGCGAGAAATTCGCGCAAAGCGGAAATAAGATGGATGCCGAAACTGCAGCGAGGGAAGGAAATTTCTCGTTTCGGTTTCGGCGATTCCCCGAGTCCGTTGAAGACTTGTGGTTTCTTCCGTCACTCCGGAACACACTGGTGTAAGGTACGGTTGCCGCCTGTCATTCTGCGGAAACTTGTACAACCCGCAAGATATTCCAAATATATTTGTCGTGAAATATTATATTTATTCCAGTACGTATTTATTTATTTATTTTTTATATATTTTACATCACGAATATGCACTCAACTTGATATTATCGTTGCTGTATTGCGTCAAATCGCCGGAAGTAAGCGGTGGAAAATGGCGGCAATTTTCCCAAAAACGTCGCGAAATATTTTCCGAGCTGGCGGGAAAAAAATCTTCGAAAATATCGTTCGATTTTTCTGTTTTCCATCTTTCTGTGTAAGACTCTGTGTAACGTCGCAGTGTATGTTTGATAAGCGGTGAATCCTGCATCAAAATGCGTCCTGAAGCTGCTCGTCGAATTTCATACAATTCGAAAGGCACAATTTCCGGTGAGACAACCATCTCGATGCCTACGCGATGGTGATACAGGATTTAAAAAATCGGACGTTCAGGATTTTGATTTCGCGCTTGTGTAAATATTCAAAGTAATTCGTTCAACACCACCAGCAGCTATTGTTGACAAAAAGTTTGAAATACCGTTGACATTTTCCACACTGACGAAATAGCCATGATAAATCGTCATGGTTGTTTCCGTTTCGAGTTTATCAATCAATGATTTGGCTTTGACAGCGGACGAGTATCGTTTAGCTCGACATTTCGCGCGAATTCAGCCGCGATCGATCACACTTTCAATTCGATTATTCATAATTCTTTCCTTTGGCAGTGAACGTCGAGGTTTCTAAAGCTACCCCGGAGGTTAGCGATCGTTGAGAGATAAAAATCGCGGACTGCCGAATATCGGCGATATGACGTGTATTATCGTAACAAATCCCACGGTTGGAGGTAAATATTTATGAAAATATGGTTTTCTGGCTCATACATCGAAGCATAAATGTCAAAGGCTTTTCTGACCTATCGGCGACGAGTCACCGAGCAGCCGAGAGGCCTTTTGCTCTCGGAGCGAAGGTATACATGTGTATATATGTACATGTATATACATACACGTACATGCATAAACTTTTGAAAACTACGAAAGCTCGGAAAGCTTTTCAGCCTTGATTGAAGGCTCGCCAACGAATGCCCAGCTCGAGTTTCCCGCATTTACAAAAATTGTGAGCTAAATTTCCATTGCACGAGCCCGAATAATCACACAGCGCCGCGCGAGAAAGACACAAACGCGAAAACACACAAACAGATTTTCAGAAAATACAAAATAAATATAATATTAATTCGTACGTAGGCTATGCACGATGACATAATATTATCCACTATTATTACTACTGTTATCAATTACCACTGTTATTGACTTACTTACTAGAATATATCGAAGGGGGAAAAGATGCGAAAAAAAAACTACTAACGTAAATTTACCTGATACACTATGAACAACCGAGCGTTTAAAGAAAAACAACTAAACAATTGCATACTAAAAAAAAACAACAATTTTACGATAGTGAATGAAAATTAGTACACAGCGAATAACGCAACTGCGAAATTGCTTCCCTCACGAAGAATGAGTATCGCGAGAAAAATGCGACAAAGTCGACGAACGTAACTGTAAAATCGTTCTCACATTCGCAGCGTTTTACAGCCCCACAGATGTCGGGCAACGTTTCACATTTTTCCTGAGATACTTTTTTTCCTCTCGTTTAACGACATCGTAACTGTCACTTTGAAGTCCCGAGTTCGCGAACGTCACACGATCGTCATTTTCAAAAATCGCTTACAATTTTTGGAAACAAGCCTACTCGTCGAAGAATAATTTGAATAAGAAAAAAAATTACATCATCGAGCCGACGTTTGAGAGTAAAAAAAACCTTCAGAATAAACTCATTCCCTTGGCACTTTTACGAACGACACTGGGGAGAATTTTTAAATGCGTCGGAATGCCGGATTCTCTACTTTGATCGCGAAAAATCGAGGACTTCGGAGGGTGAGATTTAGCAATATTATTAATATTTACGATAACACTTTGTCTACTATCGTGCCATGAAAAAAAATCGGGACAAGCATCGATCCATTTTAAATATATGTTCATCGTAGATCGATGATAGATTATTATTGTTATTGTCATTACCATTATTATTATTATTATTACATACATGGATATATATATATACATATATATAGTATATATCATAAAAATTATTACGGAGTACGCAGCTATATCATGAGAAATTGCTTCATTAGCGTTAATCAATGATCATGAATGTAGAGCCAACGGTTTCACGCGAGTCTCACACGCTTTCCATCACTCTTTTCCCCTCGAAACCTTCCCAAGAACACTTATAGGGGAAATAAAAATGAGAAAATAAACAAACTATCGTTCGCGTAGTTATACATACAATATACCTACGACTTATGCATAATACATGTACGGTGATCCAATTAGCGGATGGTGACACGCACGTACGATTGGAGCCAAACGTAGCCAGATGAAAGCCACTCGAAAGCGCGCAGTCGTGCGAAAGAAAATGAAGGAAACGAACGGAGAGGAATTTTGAAAAAAAAAAATCAAAGAAATTCCGATACGTAAAGCACCGCGATGTTACATTGATCGTGTTCGAGACAAGTATCGTTAAAAAAGTTTGTACGTCGTTCGGCCTCGATGAAAAAGACTCCTCGAAAATTTTTATGTATATAGCATACACGTTTCTTCTCCGGCTGGCAACTTTTTTCAACCGTTTTTCGGAAATATTGATGTTTTATTGAAAGCTCCGCAAAGTGTACTCGATACTTTGGAAGCGCGCTTTTTCGTTTACATTTTTCATGAGAATGTATATAAAAATTGCTGCCATCGGTCGTGTTATATCTGACGTTAATCTTTCACGGCTGAACAAATTAGCGTCGATAATTTTCTTTTTTTTTTCATTGCTTCTTTGATGTTATTCGAGAATCGGTTTATTGAAACTTTTTTTTTACCGCATGGATTCGCGCGAGGGATGAACGAGGACGGAGAGGGTGAATGAAACAAAAAGAACCATTAACTAGATCGCTACCGGTTTCTCGTATTCACCGATTGGTAGTTTAAGCACCTTTTGACGATAGGGGATTCAATATAGGAGTCATTCGCCGCGAGCGGAATAAAAATTTCCGGAATCAGAACAGAGTTCAATTTCGAGCCATACTGGAGTGGTGCACAACCGCAAAAGCTTCGACAATTTTTTTTTCTCTAGCAGATTTCGTACGGTTTGGCTGTATGTGCTTGAGAAAATTTGAAACACTAAACGCTTCGTTTTTTTTTTCGGGAGTTTCTGTATCGTTATTATTGTCGAACCAATCGTTTCGATTTTGTGAAGAACAAGTAACAGTCTTCGCCATTATGCCAGTCTTATTTGTATTCCAATTGATCGAAAATTCCGAATACCCGGATATTTATGTATTCGTTGAAGAAATAATTTCAAATTGTTCATAAAATCATGCAAAACGATTCGATTGATTTTTCAAAAGTAACTCCGAATAACCTCGTTCCATGTGCGAATTGTTTTTATTTTCTTTGATTATCCATTTACCTCTTCCGATCGTTGGGAATGTAAAAAAAAACAAAAATTGCTTTCGCATGTCACCGGTTTAACCTCCTTTTGACGATAGAGAATTCAATATACGAGTCATTCGCCGCAAGCGAAATAAACATTTCCGGAATCAGAACAGAGTTCAATTTCGAGCCATACTGGAGTGGTGCACAACCGCAAAAGCTTCGACAATTTTTTTTTCTCTGCCAGATTTCGTACCGTTTGGCTGTATGTTGTTGAGAAAATTTAAAACACTAAACGCTTCGAGTTTTTTTTTTCGGAAGATTCTGTATTCTTATCCCCGTAGAACCAATCGTTTCGATTTTATGAAAAACAAGTAACAGTCTGCGCCATCATGGCAGTCGTATTTGTTTTCCAATTATATTTTCTCATAAAATGATGCATAACGATACGATTAATTTTTCAAAAGTATCTCCAAATAACCTTATTCCATGTGCGAATTAATTTCACTTTTCTTTGATTATCCTCATCTGATCGTGGCGAATTTTCAAAAAAACAGAAATTATCGCGAAAACGAACAATATTTTTGCCAGGAAAAATGTGTTATTCAAATTGAAATAAATCCTCTTGTCGCGAGTATTGTGGAAGAACAAAGAATGCTTCCAGTAGATCCTAAAAAGTGGGTCATGCGTTTAAAAAAGATTAATTCATCAGCGTGATTTCAATTATGATGCCAGAATGATTAGATCCTTGTATATTGCTATATAACGTGCTACGTATACGTATATTTCCGCTGAGGACTCTTTCTTTCCCATATCCTCGCGATAATCGAGATGGCGCTTCTGGTTACTGGCACGTGGTATTGTTGCCAAGTTCCTCCCTTGTTTTTATACACATCCGTGCCGCGCAAACTAATTTCCGCTGCTCGCTCGCTTCGCGCTTCTTATAAAAAGCGTGAAGAGCTGAAATTTGTGTACATGTACACAAATATACCCGTAGCACCCTTAGGCGAGTGTATGTAGTACAGGCTGTATGTGCGATGGCACTGCTGAGCCACGATAACGAAATGCTGACGTTCACGCAAAAGCGTATACCTCTCTCTGCCTCTGCCTCTGCCTCTACCTCTTTTCCTCTCTCACCGTAGAGAAGAGTGAAGAGATAAAACGGTCGATGGGGAAAGAGTCCAGAGGACAGAGGATTGTGGCAGGAAGCGAAAGAAATGGGCAGAAGAAACGAATTCACAGGGACGGAAAACCGTGATTTTTTATTCAACGTATAAAAAGAAACGAGCAGAATGAAAGAGAGGAAAAGAGAGAGTCGAGATAATAAATTTCAACGGCGTATCGTGCAGCTACGGGAGAGTGTGCAGCTACGATCGTCACTCCAAATTATCCAAAGACGCTTGCGCTACCCGTGTTTTCTTTTTCTTTTTCGCCCTTTTACAAATTCAATGCATATACACTTATAGGATTCCCTTGCGATGAACTTTGGCCATGAGAACGGTAGACAAGAGCAGAGAGCGTGTAAATCGTCTAAAAGTAAAATAAATTCATGCTGAAAAAGTGAAAAACAATAGTGTCTCCGCTGGTGAGTATTGCAATGCGAGTCATCTTGGTTCGGAGCAATAATTTCCTTCGACGAAGCAACGCTCATCGCGCGAATAATATGTTAATCGTTCATTCAATCTGCAGCTATTTTATTCCAAAACTTCATACTATATATCCTCTCTAAGACAAAAGCGGCAAACGAAAGAAAAATACGTTAGGATATAATTCGCAAATGACCAAATCCGCAGAAAAAATAAATAAAAATGAAGACAACGGTACGTAAAGCGATGTACACGGGATGCATACACGTCCGGTCTGTTCGAACGTGCGTCAAGCGAGGCAATATTAAATTAGGATTTTAGATGATTAAAATGAACGAAGAAAAGTTTTAACAACAAAATAATAATAATGAAAAAAAGTATTTAAAATAAAACAATAAATAATAGCTCATTAAGCAGAATTATCACACATGTACTTATGTCAAAGTTGTACATTTATAATAGACCCGCAATAAAAATTATTTAAAAACATTAATAAAGAACCATCGTATGTTGTTCATAGCGGAACACAAGTTTTCCCAAGCGCTGATGTAGAAACTCTATGTGATTGGTAGATCGTGACCTAGCCAAAAACTTTATACATCCCAAGTGTAAAACGTCGTTTAATAAATTTTGACGTATGTCTGACTATCCGCTGACACCGACTACTGCAGTGATAGGAAAAAAAAAGAACTTCTCACTGTCGCTGACATTTATTTTGTGCAGGGAATTTCATAAATTCTTCATGCCGCATTCATTGACATCGAGTAGCATTCGCGATACTAAAAATCCTTAATCCGATAGTCCTCGTCGTCATTGCCACTAATTGTCAAAGCGCGAACGTCGTCTGATCATAATCGACGTGGCCTACTGCGGTATAGGAGTCAGCGTCTGACTATCGCTGACTCGAACTACTTCGGAACGAGGAATGCCGTTTCGCCTGGGCGCAACTGGCTCGAACTAACGCGGTATAAAAAAGATGCCTGTGGCTGACGATAATCGTTTTTGTACTCCTGAAATCCGTTGAAAAAATATGCGGCGGACTATAATTTGCTCCAACTACTGCAGTTTTCAATTCGATCGAGTGCTGCTTACTGAGATTCGCGCTTCTACTCCCTTGCCTGTCTGACTAATAATTTATCTGCACCACTCGGAGTCTACTTCTATCATATCTGCGCATTAATCTTACGATCGACATTTATTTTAGAATTAGTACGCTCTGTTGTGATTATGAATATCACAGAGCGTACCGATTCTTCGATAAGTGTCATCGGAAATAGACAACAATGGGATCGTGATAGGAGCAAATGCAACCTGTGCGTATTCCAACACATTCTCGTCTGAGGTAAGCAGACTTTCATTCACAACTCAATTTCTTTATTCCCAATTATTTCCATCATCAGATTTTTATATTCTTTTTTTTGCTGAAACTTTGTGCATGCACTTGCACAATAGGTGCGACGCGTGTCGCTAATACATGATTTTTCTGCTCGAGGAAATAACAAAAATTGACCAAAATTTTTTTTTTATCTTAAAACAAATCGCATCGAATAATTATGAACATACATTTGTTATTAAATATATGTCTCGTTTCGAAGATTTTTTTCTGTTATCCGCCTGGAAATTTTTTCGCGAAACACAGCCAAAATCTTAGACACTACGATAGCTTTGACGCTCAATAAATATGCTAATACCTGCGTTCATTCTTTCTCTTCTCGCCTTTCCGATTCTCCATGTCATTCCACAGACGTATCTGCACAGACAGCGCAACCATCGCTTCTCTACCTCGACAGGTTTGTTTAAGGGCTTTCTAAAATATCGAGCTATAGGTATACGCGCGCTGTAACGTCTCCGAGCTCGTTTTCCGGATCTTCGACGTTCGTCCTCCATAACTCTTCTCCGCCCATTTCTCCCGACCCTTGTTCTCATCCTAAAGCTCTAAAAGACTCGATTGAGAGAGAAAGCCTTCTTCGTCCGGACAAATGAACCATAAAACCTTATCACCTACCCACTTGATCCTATTTATTGCATGAACTGTGGAAGAGCACAGCCTCCAATTATCGCTCCATCTTCCTGTCTTATTTTTCGATCCTTCTGATCTCACAATGACACACTCGATACACAAACGAACACTTTACATGTCTCTTTTACCGCTTTTCCATAAAAGCCATACGATTGCATTTTTATGTACCTTTCAAGCGAGAATATTGGCATAAAATCATCAAAAATTCATGGCTCCGAGCGTGCGAGAACCGATAAATCTATCGGCTTAAAGTAGCATACGCGCGTCAAGCACTTGTTGGTTTCTATCAGTCGGATTTTGTAGGGAATTTTATTTCCTATCCAAAACTTCTCATCTTCATCGGATACTTTTTACACCCATATCATTGACTGTTTTGTATTGAAATTAACGAAAGAAAGGACGAAATCAATTTCCAACGAATGAGAAGGTAATTTCCGAATTGTACGAAATTGAATGATTGCTCTTTTTCGGAACGAAAAAAATTACCCTTGAATGAAAATATAAATTCGAGTCGATTCTCACAGACTTGGCTTTATTTTCGTAGAGTCTATGATTCCAAAAAACGGTGAAAAAAACCATTGCACATCTCACTGTATTTACTTTCCATTGCACGGAATGACGAATTGCTGGGAAAACTTTCAATTAAAACTCTCGCTCGTATAGAAGAAAATTACGCCGCTTCCAATTACTCATTGTTTCAACTTTGGTTGATTAGAACAAGTTTGATAACAACGCGTCGCTTTAATTTCGCATCTCAAACGTCAAATTTAACGCTCGCTTTCAACGCCTTCCCTTTTTTTGCGAGATCCATCATCCGTTGCTGCGGCTCAACTATCCGAACATTATACAGTCGAGCACTGGCTGTTTGCAACGGCCGGAATGAAACGGGCAAAAACTACGTGAGATTAACTGCGCGCGATCTGAAGAGTGCGCGAAGCTCGTGGGAATCGAGGCATCAACGTAAACGAGAGATTTTTTTTTCTTTTCTCTTCCCGTCGCGATCCAGCCAACTAGATAGCAGTGAGTGCATACGTGCACCTGAATGTTCGTAAATGAGACACATGGGGAATCGTCGGCGAGCTCGATTTACGAAAGAGAATGCACGATCAAGGGGCGAGTAATCTCTCTCATTCTTTTTTATGCCTTCATCTCTTTCCCCGGTGGAGAAAAAGTGAACAAAAAGATAAAAGATCATTACGGGTCGCAGCTAAATGTTCTCTTCGTGTGAGTTTTTTGTTAACGCATACTGCGTCCGGTCGTCTGTACCATGTTCGAGCTCATCCAAAAATCGTCGAGGACTTTTATCGGTTATCGTTTATTACGAGAAAACCACAGACCCATCTCGGTTTTTCTCTACTTTTTGCAATCGTTTTCTGCAGCGTTTCATGCTATTTTAATCAACGTTGTATTCTCAGTAGATATATGGGGCTGATTCTACTCCAAGATCCCTGCACCGACGTTTACCGACGCTTAGCCGAGACTCGAACCCCCAATCAGCCCAGACACGAACCCCCTAGAGGGAAGGGGGGTTCCAGTGAGTGGCGGGTGAGTGAGTGGAGGGGGTGGATAGCGGGTATTTTAGTTTAGACACAATCCTCGAGGGGGTGGAGTGGGAGGTTGGAGTGAATGGGATTGGGAGGTGGGTGAGGGCTGAGTATGCGAGCAACGAACGTTTCATCATCCAAAAGGGCGACACGATATGTTGACGCATATTATAAACAAACAGAAATCCTGGCGACAGTGGAAGAGAAAGAGAGAGATAGAGAGGCGATGTGATGCTAGCAATCCGTCTCAGTCTAAACGAATATTATTGAGATGCTAGCTGACCCGGCAAACGTTGTCTTGCCGTATACATTATTTCTATGATTAAAAAACCATATGATTAAAAAACAGGAGTTGATCGTAGAAGGGTGAAAATTTAAAGTTCTATGTATTTTATGTATGAAAAATAGATGATGGCCGATTCTCAGACCTACCCGATATGCACATAAAATTTCATACAAATCGGTCCAGCCGTTTCCGAGGAGTTTGGTAAAAACATTGCGACACGAGAATTTTATACATTAGAATTAACAAAAATTTCCGAAAACCGGAAATGAAGTAACTTGTTCAGAGTTGTTTCTTCTATGCGTGGTTAAATTTTGATGTAGTTGTCGATCGTTCTTTTCGTCTGCCATGTAAATTCTATAAAAAACTTAAAACAATTTTCCGAAAACCGGAAATGAAGCAACTTGTTCAGAGTTGTTTCCTCTATGCGTGGTTAAATTTTGATGGAGTTGTCGATTGTTCTTTTCATCTGCCATGTAAGTTCTATAAAAAACTCAAAACAATTTTCCGAAAACAGGAAATGAAGCAACTTGTTCAGAGTTGTTTTCTCTATGCGTGGTTGAATTTTGATGAAGTTGTCGATCGTTCTTTTCATCTGCCACTACTTTGAAGGAAAACGCTTCTCGCGAGATCAGCTGATCGAAAAATCATATCTTCAGAATTTTATAAAAAAACTAAACAAAAATTTCCGAAAACCGGACATGAAGCATCTTGTTTAGAGTTGTTTTCTCTGCGCGTGGTTAAATTTTCATTGAGTTGTCGATCGTTCCTCTCATCCGCCGATCGAACGCTCGACCACAGAATCCGTGCAAAGATCTGAAACTAAATTTCCGAAAACCGGACAGGAAGCAACTTGCTCAGAGTCGCTTCCTCTGAGCGTTGTTAAATTTTCATTGAGTTGTCGATCGTTCCTCTCATCCGCCGATCGAACGCTGGACCACAGAATCCGTGCAAAGATCTGAAACTAAATTTCCGAAAACCGGACAGGAAGCAACTTGCTCAGAGTCGCTTCCTCTGCGCGTGGTTAAATTTTCATTGAGTTGTCGATCGTTCCTCTCATCCGCCGATCGAACGGTGGACCACAGAATCCGTGCAAAGATCTGAAACTAAATTTCCGAAAACCGGACAGGAAGCAACTTGCTCAGAGTCGCTTCCTCTGAGCGTGGTTAAATTTTCATTGAGTTGTCGATCGTTCCTCTCATCCGCCGATCGAGCGGTGGACCACAGAATCCGTGCAAAGATCTGAAACTAAATTTCCGAAAACCGGACAGGAAGCAACTTGCTCAGAGTCGCTTCCTCTGCGCGTGGTTAAATTTTCATTGAGTTGTCGATCGTTCCTCTCATCCGCCGATCGAACGGTGGACCACAGAATCCGTGCAAAGATCTGAAACTAAATTTCCGAAAACCGGACAGGAAGCAACTTGCTCAGAGTCGCTTCCTCTGAGCGTGGTTAAATTTTCATTGAGTTGTCGATCGTTCCTCTCATCCGCCGATCGAGCGGTGGACCACAGAATCCGTGCAAAGATCTGAAACTACATTTCCGAAAACCGGACAGGAAGCAACTTGCTCAGAGTCGCTTCCTCTGAGCGTGGTTAAATTTTCATTGAGTTGTCGATCGTTCCTCTCATCCGCCGATCGAACGCTCGACCACAGAATCCGTGCAAAGATCTGAAACTAAATTTCCGAAAACTGGACAGGAAGCAACTTGCTCAGAGTCGCTTCCTCTGAGCGTGGTTAAATGTTCATTGAGTTGTCGATCGTTCCTCTCATCCGCCGATCGAACGCTGGCCCGGAGAGGCTATCTTTCCGCTCTACAGTAATGTCGGGCGGGTAAGCAGTCTCCCAGGCGCAGTACTACCGCTCGACGCTGGCCCGGAGAGGCTATCTTTCCGCTCTACAGCAATGTCGGGTGGGTAAACAGTCTCGCAGGCGCAGTACTACCGCTCGACGCTGTAGTACTCGAAAGTAGTGGCAGATGAAAAGAACGATCGACAACTCCATCAAAATTTAACCACGCGCAGAGGAAACGACTCTAAGCAAGCTGCTTCATTTCCGGTTTTCGGAAATCTTGTTTAAGATTTTTGCCACAGATTCTGATCCAGCGTTCGATTGGCGGATGAGAGGAACGATCGACAACTCCATCAAAATTTAACCACGCTCAGAGGAAGCGACTCTAAGCAAGTTGCTTCATTTCCGGTTTTCGGAAAATTTGTTTTAGATTTTTGCCACAGATTCTGGTCCAGCGTTCGATCGGCAGATGAGAGGAACGATCGACAACTCCATCAAAATTTAACCACTCGCAGAGGAAGCGACTCTAAGCATGTTGCTTCATTTCCGGTTTTCGGATATTTAGTTTCAGATTTTTCAGAGGCAACTTCCGGTCCAGCTTTCGTTCGTCGCACGAGAGAAAGTACGATCGACAACTCGATGAAAATTTAACCACGCGCCGAGAATGCGACGCTGAGCAAGTTGCTTCCTGTCCGGTTTTCGGAAATCTTGTTTAAGATTTTTGCCACAGATTCTGATCCAGCGTTCGATTGGCGGATGAGAGGAACAATCGACAACTCCATCAAAATTTAACCACGCTCAGAGGAAGCGACTCTAAGCAAGTTGCTTCATTTCCGGTTTTCGGAAAATTTGTTTTAGATTTTTGCCACAGATTCTGGTCCAGCGTTCGTTCGGCAGATGAGAGGAACGATCGACAACTCCATCAAAATTTAACCACTCGCAGAGGAAGCGACTCTAAGCATGTTGCTTCATTTCCGGTTTTCGGATATTTAGTTTCAGATTTTTCAGAGGCAACTTCCGGTCCAGCTTTCGTTCGTCGCACGAGAGAAAGTACGATCGACAACTCGATGAAAATTTAACCACGCGCCGAGAATGCGACGCTGAGCAAGTTGCTTCCTGTCCGGTTTTCGGAAATCTTGTTTAAGATTTTTGCCACAGATTCTGATCCAGCGTTCGATTGGCGGATGAGAGGAACAATCGACAACTCCATCAAAATTTAACCACGCTCAGAGGAAGCGACTCTAAGCAAGTTGCTTCATTTCCGGTTTTCGGAAAATTTGTTTTAGATTTTTGCCACAGATTCTGGTCCAGCGTTCGATCGGCAGATGAGAGGAACGATCGACAACTCCATCAAAATTTAACCACTCGCAGAGGAAGCGACTCTAAGCATGTTGCTTCATTTCCGGTTTTCGGATATTTAGTTTCAGATTTTTCAGAGGCAACTTCCGGTCCAGCTTTCGTTCGTCGCACGAGAGAAAGTACGATCGACAACTCGATGAAAATTTAACCACGCGCGGAGAATGCGACTCTGAGCAAGATGCTTCACTTCCGGTTTTCGGAAATTTAGTTTCGGCTCTTTGAGAGGCTACTTCCGGTCCAGCTTTCGTTCGTCGCACGAGAGAAAGTCCGATCGACAACTCGATGAAAATTTAACCACGCGCGGAGAATGCGACTCTGAGCAAGATGCTTCACTTCCGGTTTTCGGAAATTTAGTTTCGGCTCTTTGAGAGGCAACTTCCGGTCCAGCGTTCGTACGTCGCACGAGACGAACGACGATCGACAACTCGATGAAAATTTAACCACGCGCGGAGAATGCTACTCTGAGCAAGATGCTTCACTTCCAGTTTTCGGAAATTTAGTTTCGGCTCTTTGAGAGGCAACTTCCGGTCCAGCTTTCGTTCGTCGCACGAGAGAAAGTACGATCGACAACTCGATGAAAATTTAACCACGCGCCGAGAATGCGACGCTGAGCAAGATGCTTCACTTCCGGTTTTCGGAAATTTAGTTTCGGCTCTTTGAGAGGCTACTTCCGGTCCAGCTTTCGTTCGTCGCACGAGAGAAAGTACGATCGACAACTCGATGAAAATTTAACCACGCGCGGAGAATGCGACTCTGAGCAAGATGCTTCACTTCCGGTTTTCGGAAATTTAGTATCGGCTCTTTGAGAGGCTACTTCCGGTCCAGCTTTCGTTCGTCGCACGAGAGAAAGTACGATCGACAACTCGATGAAAATTTAACCACGCGCGGAGAAAGCGACTCTGAGCAAGTTGCTTCACTTCCGGTTTTCGGAAATTTAGTTTCAGATCTTTGAGAGGGAACTTCCGGTACAGCGTTCGTTCGTCGCACGAGAGAAAGTACGATCGACAACTCGATGAAAATTTAACCACGCGCGGAGAAAGCGACTCTGAGCAAGTTGCTTTACTTCCGGTTTTCGGTTTTTAAGTTTCACGCGTTTAAGAGGCTACTTCCGGTAGAGCGTTCGTACGCGGTACGAGGGAAACGACGATCGACAACTCGATGAAAATTTAACCACGCTCAGAGGAAGCGACTCTGAGCAAGTTGATTCGTTTCCGGTTTTCGGTTTTTAAGTTTCACGCGTTTAAGAGAATATTGCGGGGTTACATAAGATTGGGGATGCGTGGGAATTTTTGGAAGTTTTGGTTCTTGAGTGACAAATATAAATCGTTTTTTAAAGCGGCAAGCAGGAAACAGGGGGTAATAAAAGGAAGAGCAAAAGGAGGACCGGCGATTGTAATCAGAAAGGAGGAAGAGGCATAATGGGAAGCAAAAGAGTGGGGACATGGATTAATAATAAAAAATAGAGGTGGAACGGGGTCGGTAGCAGCAATAACGGAATATAATAATGTAGGATGGAGAAAAATGGAGAATGAAATGAAAGAAAAAGTTTGGGAGGAAGCAGAAATTAGGAATAGTGATAATAGTGGGAGACATGAATGCCAGGATAGGGGAAGAGCAGGGAAGGAATGAGGGGGGTACAGGGAGAAAATGAACATAGAAGATCTCAGGACAAGGCAGTTAATAATATTGAAAATATGTTGTAATTGTTTTTTAAATATCTCATAACCCCTCGAATTTAAGACGTTTGTGTACTTGTACCCGCATACTCGGGTGCCATCCGTTTTAAAAAATGTTAAATAATCGTGTAACATTCGATTCCGTTCAAAATAAAGTTGCCAATTTGAGAGTCGGTACCCTCCCTGACTGACATTTGTCTGAAACATTTTTTGACATCTCGCTTCATTTCCGACTGAAACACCCCGGTCACTATAAGTGTCTCACCTTGTATAATTGTCGTAATGGAATTATTGGGGATGGACGAGCACGAGGGGACCAGGACATGCTTATTGCAACGTCGAAGGCTGATCGATTATGCTGGAATTCGCCAAATTCCGTTAAAGTGGATATTCGTACATTCAAACTACGTAATAGGATTTTCCCTTTATAATGATTATTATTATTATAAAAAGATTTTAAATCACTCTTACTGCAGCAATGTTATACCGTAAGGAAAAATAAAACGAAGAAAACAAATAATTCGAATAGAGTAACAAAAATGTAATTGTCATATTCGTGCATAAAGCGTATACAGGCGTTAAAGAAAATTCCATCAAGTATCAAACAAGCAAGTGGCCGAAGAGGAAATAACAAAAATAATTGGCACTCATGATTCACCAAGTTTCCTTGCGAAGAATCTTTCATTCTCGTCAGAGCCTGGAAAAAATACATCTGTCGAAGGTAAGTTAATTTACGATGTATATCCATCTTGCTTAGAGGCAATTTCTTTCACGAGCTCGACAAGTTTTTCTCCCACGAACAAATATCGCAATGATCCAAAGCCATCAATCATTCACAAGCAATTTCTTGAGGATACTTTATCCATAAAAAAAACCCATTTGACTTATTGCTTCCACGATTTTTTAGAAAAATCATCCACGTAACATTGTACAGCAATACACATTTCGTTGGAAAAATCTCATTGATATTAGGGTCAATTTTCATTATGGCAAAACTCTCCTTCATCGTGCGTAGATATTCGAAAAAAATATCATCATTGTAATCGTACGGCTAATCGAAAATATCGACAACCGCAGCGTCGTATGAGAAAAAGGAAATTTTATGCTTCTGACAATTCGTAGTTTATTAAATGTGCCGGTGTGTATCTTTTTTTTGTCGATGACACGGAGCAGACTGTAGGAAGATAAATTGACAGAGGTAGGATAATGTATCGTCGATGTGGAAATAATTCCACTTGGAGGATAGCCACAAGAGAATTTCTCTTTCCTCTGTATTATGTAGACTGATGAAAGCTCCTTTTTCCCTCTCTCTTTCTCACACACCCTTTCATTCTACGCTACTGTAATTATTGTACGATCGCTTCTCCCTTGCAATCCAATATCTCCAAAGGATGCTGCTTTCATGGAGTTAAATTCTCTGTATATAGACTAAAAGGTCATATCCCCCACCAAAACGACTTGTCGGTATACACAATACAGTACCACAGCATCCGCAATGCCACATACCATCGAAACCTGTGGTATCATAACGTATACGATATGGATGCGAGACAGATGAAAAGGAACGGTCCAGAAACGAGCATTGAGAAAAAGGTAAAAAGATTAATGCATATCGTGAATACCGCAAGTCCTTCAACGTTTACCCTCAACTATTACTGCAAACACAGTGCTATAAAATATGCAAAAATAATAATAAAATCATGTACATGTAAACATATTGGCGGCAGTATAGATCGGCAGTTTTAGGCTTTCGGTTATTCTCGAAAAAGACTCGAGACCGCATATATTACACACACGGATATAACACGCATATATCATGTATAATAAACTAGTATTATAAATAAAATTACGTACACAATACTAGGCAAAATAAAGAAGGCACCTCAAACTTTTTAACTTTCTTGCGAATATAGCGCTGGCAGAGATGACGAATAAAATAATAATCTTTTCACGCAAACGGAATGCTTCTCGTTACTAATCCAAGCTGTGTACTTTACTCTGTCCAGTACTGTCAATTTACTGCACATACATGCACATTGTAATATTGCCCATGAATTTCGAAATATATAACATAACGATATACCCAAAATTAATTGAATAATTAAACGAGAATCATATTATACGATGGTATCAAAATTCATGCGCAATAATGATACAAACATGTACATGAATTTTATTTATATTGTACTTTTTGTTCGTCCATACGTGAAATACATGCTGTAGCTCTATAGATCCAATTAATTCTCACGTTTTAGTTTCGTCCCTGTATATCTCAGGACGGTTAAACGCGCACTCACGCATTCGAAGCCTCTCGGATTCCTTCTCTGCTCTTCTCACTGAAATCAACGCTTTCAGCTGGGGTGGAGCGGACCGAGGATGACATATCTCTCTCTCTCTCTCTCTCTCTTTGTTTCCACCGGTAGCGATATAATGTATGCATACTATATATGAGCTCGGCGATTTCGCATTATACCACACGTCGTCACACCGAGAAAGCTTTACACATACACACATATTATAATAAACATACATACACATACATGTAGTATGTGTATATATATAGTCTGATTACAGAGGCTGCGAAAGAGCCGACGACGAATATTCAAATCCGCTTATCAGGGCGTACCCATAAATTTGCCACAAATTTCATAGATATACAGACTCAACGTCACGAGAAACAGAAGCGACAAGCGACGTGATCTCCAACTTTCCCTCTTCCTCTCCATCTCGCCCTTTCTGCAGGCATCCGTTTCTCCGGAGCATCCTCTATTCTGTATTTAACATCCATAACTCATTCCCATATTGTCTATGACAATATGGGAATGTTCTCCCTCCCTCCACGTCGCAAGAACGTCAAATATTTTACGCTCAAACATGTCGCATTTCGAAAAATCTTCCTCAATGTTCGTCAATTAGTCACACGCGAGATAAAAAAAGTGCGAATATCGTTCCGTTGAAACTCGTATGTTCGTTCGGTTCGCTGTTTTATGGCTCGTTCTATGGGATCAGTTTCGAGCTTTCGCGGATGAGGATTTCAAAAACCCGTTATGTCGAAATTCTCAAAGAAAATCGTGTTTTATGAAGCACCCTTGCGTTTCTCACGTCGCATTTTTACTGTTATTTTTATTATTCAGCGATGGCCGAGTGAAGGTAATAAAAGACATTGTTTTCAATCTGTTCGAGCTGTCGAGGCTTGGTCGTTATCGCAAATCATTAAAACGGAGTATTCTCAGTGCGTCGAGACACATTTGATTATTAACGATTATTATCGTGCAAACATAATTCGCGAATCAAAGTGAAATTGAGTTTCCAGTGTCAATTATCTCATGCATGATTTTCCGTATCATCGCAATAACGAATTGCAGAGGAAAAAAAGAGGCGTATGGATCTGGAAACGCACGCTCTGCATCCAATTTCAATCAAACGAGGATTAAACGTATCGTAAGCTCTCGCTGGCCAATATTCGTTAATCAGACGTGGGAATTAAATCGACGGCGTTGCAGTGATTTTCAAAATTTCGAATGCGGGGGATACATTTACGTTTTACGAGATCCGATACTTTTGCTCGAATATTCGAATCGCGTGGATCGAGTTTACGTGCACGAAATGCAAATAATAGATGACCATTTCGTGCCACGAAAGTGCAACGGTTGTATTGGCAATATAGACAGAGAACAAGGCCGAGCAAGCGAGGGAGAGACAGCGAGGCAGCGAGGAGACAAATTGAATTTGATTGGGGAATTACGGCGAACGTTTAATGAATAAATGTGCGCATTTTCCTTTTTTCGCTAATCCAGTTTTTATCAATTTCATTCAATCGTGTCGTTAGTTTTTTACCTACTTCTGTCCTGTCGGTTCCATGTTACGCCGCAAACAACGATGAGACTCGCGAAAAGAGGAAGAAAAAGGGAGCAAACGTCTTAGTTTCTCTATCACACTTAACGTTTTTCGTTACTTTTAACGCAAAATAATGATAGCTCATTAAAATGAACATGACGGATTTGTGTTGACATTTTGAAAATCAGACGGAAATTCGATGTTCGAATGTCTTTTTCAGCATTTTTCATCGCGAGTATGGGAATTTTATTTTCTATCAATTTTCACTCGAAAGGACAGACGATTTTTCGAACATTTGCAGTCGTCAGGATGATTCGGGACTAAAAAAAGAGATTAAGCGTGATTTACTCGTTTCGATGAGTTCTCACGAGACGCGGTTCAATATCCGCCAGCCTGGAAGAAACCGAGGTAAAATGATACTCGTGAAGGATGAAGCTTTTTCGAAGGAATTTGTCGAAAGCAAACGAAAAATCCGTACGACATTTTATTGTTAGCGTCGAAAGCTCTCGTTTATTTTCATAATGTACAATTTATCTCTGTTGCAAGGTAGAACATTTGAATTTTTTCAGTTTGGAGCTAAAAAAGTCTTTCATGGGACAAGTCTCGCGCGGCTATGGACTTCGGAGGGCAAAGAAGAGGAACGACTATTTACGATTCGACACGGTTCATTTGAGGTTGTTTAATCAATGGCGATAATAATTTTTAAAAAACGCTCGACGACTCGCTAGAACGATGCTTCCGAAGCTCGTCGATAATTGTCCTCTAATTCTGCGCCTGAAAACGGAAAGTTTGATCATTTGTGGTACTTTCGGTATAACTGAAATACGTTTTTGGAGGACTACGTTTTTATATTTTCGTTCAAAACGAGATCCTATATTTTTTCTCATGGTTACGGAGAACTTCGAGAGCAAATCGTTTTGTCGTCATTGAAATACTGCATTTCTGCCACTTTCTTGTGAAAAAAAAATTTATATTCACGATGCAAAGAGACTAAAAAAAAGTTTGCAGTAGTCATAAGATTACGATAATTCAATAGTGATAATTACTCAATACTAAAATACTGCGTTTATTCAAATTTCTTCTGTAAAAAAAATTGCATAAAGAAATATTGTCGCAAATGTGGCTTATTTTTCCAATAAACAATTGTATGTTGTCATCTGCATTAAAGAGCAAACGATTGTTCGATGTTTATAAGTTTGTACGCCATTCTTTTAATTCTTTAAACGTGCGAGTATCGTTTCTTCTTAAGCTTACGAATATTTTATTACATCACGCAATTTATATTCACGATGGAAAGAAGACTACAAAAGAAATTGCAGTATTTACAAGATTGCGATAATTCAAAACTATTAATTTAATACTAGTTAATGGATACTCAGACACTGCAGTTGTTTGACTTTGTTCTGTAAAAAAAATGTCATGACGAAATATTGTCGTAAGTGTGCCTTATTTTTTTAATAGACAACTGCATTAAAGGGAAAATGATTGTTCGCCGTTTATAAGTTTGTACGGCATTCTTTTAATTCTCAAAAAATGCGACTAGTCATCAGATTACGATAATTCAATAGTGATAATTACTCAATACAAAGATACTGCATTTATTCGACTTTCTTTTGTAAAAAAAATTGTATAAAGAAATATTGTCACAAGTGTGCCTTATTTTTTCAATAGACAACTGCATTAAAGGGAAAATGATTGTTTACCGTTTATAAGTTTGTACGGCATTGTTTTAATTCTCAAAAAATGCGACTATTGTTTCTCGTTAAGCTCACGAATATATTATTACATAACGCAATTTATATTCACGATGCAAAAGGACTAAAAAAAGATCGCAGTAGTGATAAGATTACGATAATTCAATAGTGATAATTACTCAGCACTAAGATACTGCATTTATTCGACTTTCTTTTGTAAAAAAAATTGTTTAAAGAAATATTGTCACAAGTGTGCCTTATTTTTTCAATAGACAACTGCATTAAAGGGAAAATGATTGTTTACCGTTTATAAGTTTGTACGGCATTGTTTTAATTCTCAAAAAATGCGACTATCGTTTCTCATTAAGCTCACGAATATATGATTACATAACGCAATTTATATTCACGATGCAAAGGGACTAAAAAAAGATCGCAGTAGTGATAAGATTACGATAATTCAATAGTGATAATTACTCAGCACTAAGATACTGCATTTATTCGACTTTCTTTTGTAAAAAAAACTTGCATAAAGAAATATTGTCACAAGTGTGCCTTATTTTTTCAATAGACAACTGCATTAAAGGGAAAAAGATTGTTCGCCGTTTATAAATTTGTACGGCATTGTTTTAATTCTCAAAAAATGCGACTATCGTTTCTCGTTAAGCTCACGAATATATTATTACATAACGCAATTTATATTCACGATGCAAAGGGACTAAAAAAAGATCGCACGAGTTATAGGATTGCGATAATCCAATACGAATTGGCTCGTATGTTACGCGAAGCTACTACATAATTTACCTTCGAGTCTCCGCCGCCGAGATAAACGAGGCCCATAGAACCAGCGTATGCGACTAAAGTTTCGACCGCCTGCTGCGTTTCCAGAAGAATTCGCGTTTCATTCATCCAATCCCTGGCGATACAGCGAGGTGCGCCTTTCAATAGATTCATATATCGCAGCGTCATTTTGAAATCACCGCGATCTAGCCAATACCTGCGTGACAAATAGACATTCGCCGTTTGGATGACGAAGAAAAAAAAAGACAACAAAAAACTTGGGATTTCCAAAGAATAAATGAAAACTTTGAAACGAAATTTGTTTTTTCGAAGAAAACACTTGAAAATCGGCGTTTTCATTCCTCCGGTGTTTGACAATAAAAAAATCGAACGACTGATATCACACCGTAGGAATCGGGATGTTGAGAAAAGTTGAGTGACGATAACACCGCGTAAAATTTTTAATTTTCCATCTGGAATAGTGCCAGAACGGATAAATACGAAAACCTCGAGATAACGTGGGAGATAAAATCTTGATATAAAATCGTAAGTAGAACTGTTGCTCGTGTAGACAGAAAGAAGGAAATTACGTCCTTTCTTCCGCTCGTTTCTGCGAAAATAACTTTGATTCGAATGAAGGAAAAAGAGAGGGTCTTCATTGAGGATAAGTAGAAATGAAATATACAGTTTCCCACGATATATCCGCAGTTAAGGGCGTCTGATATCCGGACAATCTCGATTGGGGACGAAAAAAAGTATTGCAGAGCTACCCCGATTTTTCACCACCTTGGGTTCTCGGGGAAAACGTTCAAAAAAACGTTGAGACACTCAAAAACGATCAACAAACAGGAACATAGGCCATAACACCTTCCTTCCTAAGATAAATTAACGTGGGCGAAAAAAGGTGGGAAAACATCGCGCTCGCACTGTACCTCGCACGATTCAAAATATCGTAAGTGTTGAGTTTGCTGGTGTCGATAGGCTCGTCTTCGAGCTCCCTCTTTGGTATTGGATTGACGGTCTTTATGAGGAGGAAATTTTGCAGATAACTAAGCATATACACGGGCAAGGAGGCACCGTCTTCGGGCACTAGGGCTAATCGTCTCGCCATATTTTCAACCTGCGTGTGAAAAAAAAAATTTCTCTTTCTAAATTTGACTTTTTGTTACTATAATGAAGCGAAGGAAATTTTTATGATTATAAATTTAATGGTTTAACTTGAAAAATGTATAAATGAGAATTTAATTTTTACGAGTAATAAATTTATTTTTCTTAATGAATTTTTTTCAAAAATGTTTTTCTCGAAAATGGATTTTTTTCACAGCCGCCGTTTATTACATTCAACCCTCATATCTTTTTGAGAGTCTCCATCAACCGAGCTCGTTCTCTGATTCCGACGGCCCCTATCAAAGTTCGAGCTTTTCTTTTCATTTGCTTTATCAAAGCTGTAATTTATTAACGTGAACGCTTACGCGTAATATTTTTTTTAAATCCCCTTCAACGGGAGACACACTTTACCTTGAGAAATCTCTCACGAAGAGCATCCTCGGGGAAGACTCCACGTTTCGAGGCCTCCTCTGGTATTCCCTCTATGGTAGCTCGTACCAGTGAATCTTCCTTAGCTGCGGATAAAGAAGGAGGAAACAAAAAATGAATGGGACGAGCGAAAAAAAAGTGGAAAAAATGATAAAAGGCATACGAAGGCGAGTACCGAGTAACTTTTGCTCATTTCATGAAACATTTGGCCAGGCTCTGGGGAATATAAGCCGAGAATAAGGGACCAGGGAAAAAACGACAGAGGATGAAAAGTGAAAGGAAGGAATGGCGAAAAAACATTGAAATGAAAGAAAATGACGTGATGACCTGTCACACTCACGTGCTACTTTGTATACCGCCTTGATCTCCGGTTCCAGCGGTCTGACCGCCTTGTCCGCTTGTGCTCCGGGTGGTGCCACCTTGACGGCTCTTGCCAACGCTTGACATGCTGCCCAAAGCATCTGCGCGTCACAAGCACCCTTCTCCTCGTTCAGCCGTACTGTTTTTTTTTGTTATTTCCCCCCCAACGAACATGAAACAAAAAGAGCGGACAAAAATTTGTAGAGACAGATTAGACGTTCCATTTTCTTTTTTCTTCACTTTTCTCTGACTAGAAGTATCCTTTGAGCTGGGCATTGTTATTAATGCAAACAGAAAATGAGAAAGGGGAGCTTTGAGAGGAGAAGAGTACGGAAGTGAGGAATAATAGTGTTCTCTCCGGAGCGCTTGTCTCATAACCCGAGAATGATATTCCTCTCTTTGGTGCAATTGAAAAAGGATTGAGCGACGTGAGGATGTAGATACAAGGGAGTATCGGATGGGATTAAAGAAAGGAACGAAAAATGAAAAGGGGAGAAAGAAACGAGTACGTATACTGGTACGGACCCGTCGTGGGGAGAACTCTCAACCGCTTTTCATCGCAGTGGCGTGATTTTTTTCACCCGAGTGACTCGAGCATCGAGAGGAGGAGAGTGAAAGAGACAAAGGCCGAAAAATAGTTAGGTGTACTCGGGGGGAAAAGTTCTGCAAGGCGAAAGATATCGCTCCAGAGACATATTCCGATGAAAGACTCTCTTGCCTCTGTCTCAACGACGAACAACTTTTTCTTCTTCTCGCCATTTGAGACTCTTCCCTCAGCTATTTTTCGAGACATTCCGTAATTACGAGCTAGTGAGAGAAAAAAGATGAATGAGAGAAAACGAGAGAATTCTACTCGAGCAGCAAAGAACAAAGTGGACGAGTGAAAAGTGGAGAGGCGATTTCTAACGCTCGAAACAAAAAACAGGGGAAAAAATGGCGATGTTGTCAGTTTCGGTATGAATTTATCGAATCAATATCATCGT
The DNA here is from genome assembly GCA_959613375.1 of Heteropelma amictum. Taxonomy (NCBI): domain Eukaryota; kingdom Metazoa; phylum Arthropoda; class Insecta; order Hymenoptera; family Ichneumonidae; genus Heteropelma; species Heteropelma amictum. The sequence goes on along the minus strand of OY390726.1, from coordinate 9,751,030 downwards.
TCGATTCACCGCATACGCCACGGTCTATTTTGGATTGACTCTATCACAGCTTTCTTACTGTTTTTTTTCCCAGCGAGAGCTTTTTACAGGAGTCAGTTCATCACGGTGGATTTTAGGAAAAATACCATCAGTGGCTTCTCCAACATTTTTGTTTTATGGGATTTCCTCTTGTTGTTCAGCGTGTGATTGGTTTTGGATGCTTTTTCGGGAAAAAAGGGGAGTCACATTGTGTTATCGTGTCGGAAGGATACTTCCTCAATACAAAAGCCATAACTTGATCATTTCGTAAGCTAAAAAGAAAGTAACGGGTCGTTTTATTTCGAAGGAAGCTATTGCGACGTAGTTATATTTTGGAATCGAACTATCGTGCATTTCTACTTTTTACGAATTGAAATGTTTCCCGTCCGACATATTATGCACTTGCGATACTTTCTCTCAACTATGTCCCTTTCGTGCGAGTCTAACACCATTTTTCACGAACCAAACAAAAAAACCGCAAGTTTACGTCAGTTCCCGTAAAACTAAATGTCAATTTTTCAGCAACGAGCTTCCAAATCTGAAATTGTTGCATTAGCGCCTGAAAAAAGAAACGCTGCGTGGCAACATTGAAGAATGTATAAATGAAAAATCAACAATATCCTTGATACCACTTTTTTCAAAAGCAACGTTTGTCAATATTTCGGAATAAATGATTGTACGAAATAACAAATCGATTCATTACGAAATACTCGGCGTTGGAACAACCACTCGAAATTTGATAAAACCGCTAATGATAATTACAAACAACCCGGAGGTAAATTTTTCCCGTACGAAATACCGCGGAGGAAAATACGACGCGATCGATTATTCCGCATGCAGTTTCAATAATACATCGTTAATTGACTGTGGGTTAAATGGCATTCGGTAAATGACGTCGAGTCGAGTTTCAGCTATTTTGTGAAAATGCGTATGACGTTTTAAAGACTCCTGTATGGTAAGCCAAAGCAGCGTTAATCAGGAAATTTGTGTAAATCTATGTCAACCGTGTTTGTGGATTTTCTCGTCGTTATATCGAGTATATCGCGGTGGTACAACATTGTGCAGTATAGAGGGCGGGTACAGGAAAGAGAACGTATGGTCAATAATACACGAGAATGAAGTATAGTACGGACAGCAGCTCGAATGTTCGTTCATTCGATCAAATGGGGGATGAAGCGCGGCGTAATAGAAGCGAGAGTAAATTAGATCGCGATTAAATCAGCCGGGGATTAAATCCCCAAAAGCCGACAGACGCCCGCGTGACATTTTACGCTGGATATAAACCTACGCTGCGCAATGTTGTACAAGAACACGGGGTGCGTGTTAACGATTTGTCCACTGTGAATTTAGAGAGCAAGAGAAAAACTGCATGAAATCCATGGAGAGATTTTTATCCTGTGAGCTAGTCTCACCATAGTCTGAACGCGATTAACTCTTAGACTGCATCAGGGTTTTCATGAGCATTAATTCCCTCGAAAATTCCTGAAATATGGCGCCTGGTATCTTACGTCAAAGTCTGACAGTCCGGAAATGGCCGGAGTGCGAGAGATACAACTGTCAAACGCGAAATGTATTTTCTGTAAAACTGTGAAGATTTCTGACTGGTCAGAAGCTGAGCTACTTTTTGCCGTAGCTTGAATAAAGTTCCTTCACCATTGCCTGTTACAAAAACACGTTTTTTCTGTCGTGTATTTGTACGTATTTCGAGTGAAATCTTGCGAATATTTCGCGACGAATTGATTCTAGAATTGCTATACGATTGTAAAAACGGCGAGTAAAAAAGTGAGCCACGAGCGAACGAATGACATTCGAGACAAATCTCCAACGACTCAGAAAGGAGAAAGAGAAGGAGCGGCGAAAGATTTTATGCAGCTGCTTTCGATTCATTTTTTTACAACATCGTAAAGTGCTTGGTGCTTCGACTTCACGGTACGATTTGTTTACGAAAATTGTCTCGCTTCAGAGGAGAAATAACCGTCGTTTCTCTCACAACGTCGCAACCTGGCTGTAAAACAAGCTGAGAAGACTGAATCCTCATTTTCTTGTTTAACATTCGTATAAACAATTGAATAACAGAGATTTACATAATACGAGTCATTACTATGTTTGTTTTTCAATGGCAAAGAAAATACGGAAAAAAAACACGAATAAAATGAGAAATAAATTCCCGATTCTCACCAAGCTGTAGTTTTACGGTAAGGACGAATGAATCCTTTTTTACAGAGAATTTTTATAAGCTTCACTGTTTTCCGCATGGATCGCGGAAATAATCGAGAAACAAGTATTTAAATTCAACAATAACCCACTGACCCGACGTTTGTCTCATACTGTCTGTATAAAAACCGAAACTTTTTACCGAACGAGCAGCAACGAGAAAAAGAAGAGAGCAGCAAAAAACAATGGAGAAAAGAGGAAAACGGACTTTTGGAGAATTTCTGTTTCCGCAGCCGAGGTCGTGGGTTTACCGCGATTAGCCGCAACTTCGCGAATCTCGTTTCAACCGCTTATTTTGGCTGCGGTCACGGAATCTCTCTGCGCCGGTAGTGTTTCAACGACAATGGAACGTCTCTGTACCCATCTCTCTTCAACATACCCTATACCTCGAGCAACGAATTCGCCCATGACGGTTCAGCAACAACGGATTCTCCTCGTCTCTCGCTTTTTCTCTCATCTACGGTACCAATTTGCGTTCTCTGACGAAACTATCGAAAAGAGGTTCTCATTATTGTTTTTTTTTCCACAAAACAATCAGAGAAAAAACGGTCTCCTTCGAATTGTCGTCATTTTTCCAGACTCGTGGATTAAGCAGCGTTTTCAAGAAAAATAAGGGGGAGAATTCCGTTCATTGAAAATTTCGAAATTCCTGACGACGTGAAAACTTTTTGTAATTTCATCGAAGAACGAGCTTATTTATTCACGAATAATCGGTCGGCAGTAATCATTTCGTTGTGAATAAAATCGTTGGCAATTTTTACAGACTTCGCGCACACATCTTGACGAGAATAGCCGAAAAAGTAGTGCAAAAATAATACAGCCTTGGGTAATGCATTATGTGATTAATGTATTAGTTGAGTAATGCATTATGCATTAAATGAGTACTGAATAATGGACAGTATGCATTAGGAGAGCATTAGGAGAGCGATAAGCAACGTATACGTGCACGTATACTTTCTCAATGGGAAATTCATCGATGGTACGACGGGAAATTGTCGAAGTAGACAATTTCGTTCGTAGTAGCGTTCGAAAAAAATGGAGCGTTACTTCGGCAATACTTTTTGTGTAATTCGTTACTTTAGTAATTTTAATTATGTAGAAAATCTGGCGCAAGTTTGATATTGAGTGACAAATTTTATAACGAATTTCGTTTATAAATTTTGAATAAAGTACACAGATAATGGTTTCGTTTAAAAGTAATTTGTTTCCATTCTTATTTCCATTGTAATGCATGGTTGAACAAACATTAATTTTCTATTCGTCCGAAAAATGGATAAAACGAAAATAAATGTATCGGATGCGTGCAATGAAGATTTGCAATTTCGGTAAATACATTTTTGGTCCAACGAGAAGAATGCATGGAATTTTTGATGTATCATCAAAGGAATTGACCAAAAAATGATGCTTCGACTTTTTCGAATGGACCACTGCGAACAGTGCATGATTGTTTCTTAAGCGATTACGCGTTACTCTTGTAATGCGAAATTCTCCGAGAAGACGAAAATTGTAGAGAAGAAGAAGAAGAGCAGAAACTCGAGTTTTGGGAAAAAATCTGAGCCCCAAGCGCTGGATTCATCGATTTTCCAAACACGCGTAATTAAAATGAAGAAAATCTTACACAGAAATTTGGCGTATCGTTCACCGATCATTTGCCGCGGTTGACGAAATTTCGTCAATGAGAAAATCGCGAGTTGCAGAAGAGAAAAAAAGGAAAAGCTCACAAATGAGAATTCGCGGGGCGGACGATAAAGAAGCAACGTGCGAGTTTCTATAATTTGCACGAATTTCATTTTTCTTTTTTTTTCCTCCCACATGCTCGTTAACCATTCGTCATTGAGATGGCATTCGATGTAAAACTGAACGATGGATGAATGGATAGGGAATGAGAAAAGGTGATGGAGGAGGATGAGAGAAGGAGGAGGGTTGAGTTTGAAATTGAAGGGTTGCGAAAGTGAGGAGCGGTATAGAGATTGCCGAATGATGGGAGGGGTTAGTGCTTGCCGCGAAATTGAATTCCAAGTTTTTTTATTGGTGGTCCCTCTGGGCACCAGAGGCGAAGGAAGTACGAGGAAAGAGCGGAGGAGCGAGAGGAGAGTGAACGGATTTCTCTCGTCCCTTTCGACGCGGTGTCTTCCTCGACTGTACTGGCAGAGCCATATGCTGCCCCCCCCCCCCAACCCCTTCGCCGCTATATTCCTTCCTCTTCATATCGATATTGCAATTTTTAGAGCTCCACACAGCGCGCGAGCGAGTGCAGGAAAAAAAATCCACCAGCCATGAGAGAATTTCTCACCGCATTGATCCTCTTTCTACACGTCGGGCTGATATTGCTCAAGCTAATTCAACCCTTCCCCTCTGACCTCACTGCGTATCGTTCATTTTTCATCAGCGTATCAAAAATTTACTCTTCATTTTCATCCACCGAATTGACGGTGAGGCTCTGCCGGTTGGAGAATCGAAGCTCCATTTTTGTGCTTTTTTTTTGCTTCCTTGTTAGCAACGATGACTTTTTTATTCCTTTGAGAGGAACAATTGACGTACAAGGATGAGAGAAAATAGAGGAGAGCAGGGTTGGAATTGGATACTCCGGGAAGACGAAGGGTTGAACGTTTCGAGGATGTTTGAGCGAGCCGGTAAACGATGCCTCTTCGTGCGTTATTCCTCTCGATATTTCGAAAAACAAAACAATGTGTTTTCTCTCTCACTACTGTATCGTAACTCGGTCATCCGAGCTCGATCCTGCGGCCTACATGTATCCCTCTCTTTTCTCCAAAGATCCCGTCTCGAGTGTCTAACCTTTCACGTACACTTCTATCGAACGACAAAGCTAGTGGGGAAATTTATTTGCTCGTAACGCAAAGTAAATTTTCCCACAAGACGATCAGGGGAGAGAATTCCCCTTTTCCCTTCTTGGGAAAATCAAACGATGACGTGGCACTTGGAACGTCGACATACTCGGGTCATCGAGAAAAATCGAAATTAAAAGAAAATCAAGCTCAAGCGAAATCCGTTGGATAAATTCGAGAAGCATAAAAATTAAAAGAACGATTAAAAAAATCCGTCGGCAAAAATCGTTTAATCGCGCAAAAAGTTCACGTGGAAAGAGACGAGAGAAAGACGAAGGAGCGGGAGGGAATCTCGAAGAACTACGAGGCAAAAGAACGAGGAGAAATAAATCTCTAGAATGAAGTAGAAAATCATTGTTCGTACATTCACATTGTACGTACAGTTCCCAATCCCATGAGATTTATCTCAACTTCGCTGACGTTTTAAACCCTTGAAATGAAAATTACCGCGGGAAATTTCTTGAAAATTCCAGAAAGTTATAACAGTTTTTTTCGAAAAATCTCTTTCTCTCCCTCCCCCCGCTCTCTCTCTCCTGTTTAACGACGTGCTAACTCAATTTTGAATAGTTGCGAGTAAAGTCCCCCCCCCCCCCGTCCGGCCTGGTCGAGAGAATACGACTAGAAAGGTTCAAGACTCGACGAACGAGTTACAAGCAAAAAACCATCAGCATCTGGGGTGCAAAGAAAAAGAATACAAATTGTAAGGCGAGAGGAAAAGTTGTGTAATTGCCTCGACATACCGTTTATATTCTACGGCTGGCAGAATGAGTGAACTGGAGAATTGAGAGGGTAAAAGACGCGGGACATTAACGAGAAAAAGATGAAAAAAAAATGACATAAATAAAGAGCCATGCTGGTGCGAAGTCTGAATTTACCTCGAACGTTTTTAGGGCGAAGAAAAAAAAACACTGCCACGGGGCAATTTGCGAACTTGTTGGTGTGTGCGATAAAGGAAGGAGTTTCAAAACTCGAGTGTTACTCCGTCTAAACAAATTACTATTTTTCTCTCTGTCTCACCATCTGTGACCCTTTTTAGACTCGACTCGGATCGTTGGACCATCAAGCAACATGCACTAAAAAGTCTTTCGCCCGACCTTTGCACCTTATTATTTATACTTTAAAAGACTCGTGTACGCGCGAGAAAAGGATGTGACATTGTTTTACTTTCTCTGTCGAAAATAAAAACGAATCTACAATAAAAAATTACGATATGATGACAATTTCGCGACAAAAAATATCGGTGATATTTTTTTGTACATATGTTTTTGAAATTTTCCTAACAAGTTTCGAAACCGCGGGAAATAAACCACTGAGGTTTTTCGATCGTAGATAACAAAAAGACTGCGGAGAATACCTTTTTACAGTTCTAGTAGCAACTTTGATCGCTGTCTGATTAAGATATTAATGTATGTTTACGATTAATCCCATGTGCAGAATTTATGAATGATAATACATACAAAAAAATAGTACAAATACATTTTTGCAGTAACGAGAAAAAAAAGAAACGCCTCCAAGCCTCTTTGGAGTTTCGAAACTGCGGGAAATAAACCACTGAGGTTTTTCGATAGTAGATAACAAAAAGACTGCGGAGAATACCTTTTTACAGTTCTAGTAGCAACTTTGATCGCTGTCTGATTAAGATATTAATGTATGTTTACGATTAATCCCATGTGCAGAATTTATGAATGATAATACATACAAAAAAATAGTACAAATACATTTTTGCAGTAACGAGAAAAAAAAGAAACGCCTCCAAGCCTCTTTGGAGTTTCGAAACTGCGGGAAATAAACCACTGAGGTTTTTCGATAGTAGATAACAAAAAGACTGCGGAGAATACCTTTTTACAGTTCTAGTAGCAACGTTGATCGCTGTCTGATTGAGATATTAATGTATGTTTACGATTAATCCCATGTGCAGAATTTATGAATGATAGTACATACAAAAAAATAGTACAAATACATTTTTGCAGTAACGAGAAAAAAAAAGAAACGCCTCCAAGCCTCTTTGGAGTTTCGAAACCGCGGGAAATAAACCACTGAGGTTTTTCGATCGTAGATAACAAAAAGACTGCGGAGAATACCTTTTTACAGTTCTAGTAGCAACGTTGATCGCTGTCTGATTGAGATATTAATGTATATTTACGATTCATCCCATGTGCAGAATTTATGAATGGTAATACATACAAAAAAATAGTACAAATACATTTTTGGAGTAACGAGAAAAAAAAAGAAACGCCTCCAAGCCTCTTTGGAGTTTTTTTTACGGTATTTAGATTTTACAAATTGTCGAGAAAATACAAACGAGTAAAACCCGATAACGTATAGAATGCATTGATTTTCGATAAATTAAGCAAGGATAATTGTATAAGTCCTCTAGTAAGGAGAGAATTCTTTCAGAAGCTGGATTATCAGAAGTGTACTCACCAGCCAGAGCAGCGTCGAGACCTCGTAGTCTGCCGACGACCATTGCCAATTGTGCTTTGTACTGATTAGTGTCGGCTTCAACCTGTTCGCTCAATGCCCGATCTATAGCCCTCTGGGTTTCACGTTGTTTCGCCTCGAGCGCGTCTTTCAGATTATCGGCGCTCACCTGACTCTGGAGCTTCAATTGTTTGCGCAACTCATCGTCAAATTTCTTCTGTTCTTCCAGTAACTGCGCAACAGAAAAAAAAACATAAATTTCAAGTTCACCCGTGGAAGAGAATTGAAAAAAGCACGGATTTCCAGAAAAAAAAATTTTGGCAAATTAAAGTTCGATTTTAATTTCATCAATATCAGTTTGGCGATTTTGCCGCGAAAAGACAGCACACACTTGGCTGTTCTCTCGCAATTTACAATATTAGTATGGATACTATAAAATATATAAATAAGAACATAATAAAGTGCAAGAGATGTAATAGAATTTCAAAAAACTCTCAACTAGAACGACCTTAAAATTTAACGACCAACGCGACAAATTATCTCCTCGTCATTTATTCTCATTCCTAATTCTATTTTTATCGATAATCCGAGGCGAAAGAACGAATTCACGATTGTCAAAAGCGTCCAATAAATCTTTTCAACAGCCGAATTCTTCTTTCTTCCTCATTAAATCATACCAAGTATCCCGACGAAACGCTCGACGCTTATTTCCTTCAAAAGGAAAAAAGAAACTTGTGAACGTTCGAGCGTGGCGATCGGGTTGAAACAAGAAAAAATCTAGCGTCAGTGACGCAAGCTGTAGTCACACGGTCAAGATCGTTTCTCTCGCGGATCGCGAAGCATTAAAGTAATGAGACTTTGATTAATTATCCGAAACTTGAGGGCTTTGTAGAGAGGCGAGCCACGGAGGGGCATGAGAAAATGCAAAGGTTTCGTTGGAGCTCGACGTGGCCTCATTGGCAAGTGACCCAAACCAAAACGGGGTTGCTCGCTTGGTCTCTCTTTGGTCCATATCGTCTTTCGACCCTTTCTCAATTTACCAACAACCCTTTGCAACCCTTTCACACGACATATTCTCATCCCTTCCTTATGATGGGTGATTTTGGATATTCTCTCTCGACCTCCCTTCCTCTCTCGTTCTCTCTCTCTCTCTCTCTCTCTCTATCCTTCTCTCCGAACGAACACGATACGTTTGATCGTTGTTTCGGTGCCGATCGGCTGTAGCTGTTCACTTCGAACATCGATATATTTTGTGTACAGGGTAACACAAGGCGTGCACGTTCGACAAACGTCACATTGTCCTTGTCATTGTGTTCTCCGCTTCCTTTAAGCTTCCGAAGGTATCCTTCGAGGTAACCAACATATAAGATGCTTGACTCTCTCCCGTCTCTCTCTCTCTCTCTCGCGCTCTTCTCGACACCCTGTTTCTCTCTCGAATCGAATTTCTCTCAAGCTGTTCCATAATCCTACGATGACCTATCGAGGACACATCTGTGGCCTGTACTTGTCTCTGTGATGTATGACATGGGCCTGGAGGGTCAATAATTAACGGTCTCCGGAACATACATCGAGGCATCGACAGAATCTGCAGCAACATACCGCTACAAGGAAATCCTTGACTGTATCTGTCCGATCCACGCGCCAATTGCGGTGACAGTTGGCGTGTATGGCAATTCTATTTTTCACAGCTGTTTTTTTTATCGCAATCTTATCGCGAGATGAGAGTTGGAGAAGAACGCAGTTTGCAGACGCTCGTTTCAATCGAATGGCAAAAAGATTTAATTCCGTGTTTTCTTGATTTTTCGCGAATTCTCCGGAGAATCTTTATAAACAAAGCTTTGAAACTAGAACTACACGTCACAACTACGAGATGACGGAAAAGCGGAATTCTAGAAATGGAATTTGGTCAAATTAAGTTTTGTTATAAAAGTGTATACCAGTTTCAAAGATTGGACCAAAAACATCTCGATGAAGAAAAGAATTTTCATAAGGCAGCCTATATTCTCCCTTGAGATGCGAGCTATCTCCCTGCCGAATTTCGTCAATATGAGTTTAGCGATTCAGCCGCGAAAAGATAGTACACAGCTTGTACTCTCGCATTTATAATATTAGTATGGATACTATAAAATATATAAATAATAAAAATAAAAAATAACATAATATCGGGTAATAGATGTAACGTATTACGCTTCATTCGAATACCCTGCGAGTTTACAAGTTTCGACCGAAACGACTCGAAAGGTTTCGAAATTCTTTCGAAACCTGATTTCGAAAAAACCATAATTTTAAGATACCAACGGGGAGGAGTACACAATATTAACGATGTCAGAGACGACTTTTCGCGAGTTATTAATGAATTTTCGAATCTCCCTCTTCCTTCCTTCCCTTTCATTCTTCATTTATCACAACGAAGCTAATCCATGCATCATCAGACTCTACCCGACCTTCGATCTTTCATCCATTAATCTCATTACTCGGAAATCCTCTCCAATCGTTCGTCAGATTGTCGAAACGAGGAATTACGAACGAAATTCCGCTCGGATAATCCTTTATTAGATCGGATAAAGGAAAAATGATGAAATCATTATGACGTCTGTGAATCACGCAGTGAAGAGAAAATAATTTCGCTTTGCCCTTTCGTAGTAATCGCCAGAAGCGTCGAGTTCGACGATTAGAAAATGCCATTGGAGATGGCAAAAATTGGAATGACGATGGTATAGAATATTGGCATCGAGGAGCCACAATCTATGACATCATCAACAGGCAAATGATTTACGACGCTACGTGAAAATAGGCTCGAGGGGTAAAGGGATGGCAGCACGATATTGACTTGGCCGATATTTCCAGCGATATTTTCCCTATCGACGGATGCTTCCGTCGTTAAACTGAATATACGGACGAGTGATTTCGTGCCTCCGAAAAGGCGTATCCCGATAGCGGCGAGGGAATGAGGAAAGACAAAAAAAGATAAAGCTGAAAATCAGCTGAGAGGAAATCGAGCAGCGTACGTTGTTCGACGGAATGAAACAGCGGGAGACAGAATGCATGAGAGTTAATCTCGTGATCGCTCTACACGAGGCATTTCATACGATTTTCAGCGTTCAAAAAAATTGCCAATAGCTTTTCAAGAAAAAAAAAAGAGAAACAGAGGCAGATTTCGTGACAAAAATCACCTCTGCGTTCCGTTTGTTGGTTTTTTCCGAATTTTCTCTGCTTTCTTTTAAATATTCAAAATAAACGAATGTATTTGTCGTGACAAATTTACTTTACGTTTAATTTACTCAATTAATTTACTATTAATTTAATTTACGTAACAACAAATTTCGTGATCTGAAATTTTACACTGTCAAAAAAGTATGTATCGCACAACTCCTCTCGGAATAATTTGTGGATCCACTTTGTAATTATTGAGAAAAACACATAAACGTTTCAATTCTGAAACGCTGATAGATCCCGTGGCGGAAACACTCTCGTCCCGGCGATTACTATTTCGTCAACGAAGATTTTTCCAACAGTGATTAAACGAAAAACAAAAATAAGAAAATAGAATATGTACAGAGGATAATGACAAAAATAAAAGTTACATTTTTTTTTCTAAGGTTGACCAGTAATGGTATACAATGAAATATTTTTCTATTTTGCGCTTGTACTAGGACCGTATTTAGTGTATTTATTGTTTCAGATCTACTTTGAGGATTACTTTCGACTAATAAACTCGTCGCTAAAACAAATTTAGAGTCTTAAAAAATCCAATTTACACTTCGGTTTGATTTTGTCCATTAATTTTATTTTAATTGAAAAGAAAACGAAGATCCTTATGAAAATTTTGTCGAAGGTATTAAATTCAACGACAAATTCGGTATTTTTTCATTAAAAAAAGAAGATAAATGAATCGACTGATCGATACAATTAAAGGCGCGTATGAAATATACACAGCGGAAAAATGGGGAAAAAATCGCATTAATGCGACTGAATTTTTTTCACCATTTTTTCTCTCCATCGTGATTCCCATTTGTGTGAGAATGCGAACAAGTGGCGTTGAAATAATATCAACGCCATATCGAAAGAAAGAGCAGGATTAGCGATTTTTTCAGCGACCAGCAATGGTCCCCTCTTTCTCTCTACTGCTCTTTTGTATTCTGGTTAGGATTTTAAAAGATCCCTGTGCAAACGAATTCACGAGAAAATGAATTTTATCCTCATCTCTCTCCTCCTTTACGTATGTATCGGGTATATCGAGAATGCGGTACGAGAAATCGGCCATCACGGTCATCTTGACCCTCTTGGACCATCACGTCGATGGATAAGAGAAAAACGAGTGTGGAAAAAAACTCCAATCCAGATGGAGAAACGAGAAAGGTGGAAGGAAGGAAGTGTTTTTTTTTGTATCGCTCGTGAGTTTACTATATTATACATGTAATACTGAAAAGTACAGAGAACAGTATCGCGGAGGCCTGTTCTAAAGAGATCATATTGCTCCCGGGCCCTCTTCTTCATCTCTCTGTCTCTGTCTCTCTCTCTCTTTCTCTGTGAATTATTGTACGACGTATATATTTTCCACGCTAGCGCTACCGAAATACTGGCAGAGATCCAAATGGAAATAGATAAAAAGCTGGAGAGATCCCGTACGAGAGCTCTCCGTCTCTTTTTTTTCTCTTTTCCATATTCCTCCGTCTCTCTCATTCCCACCGGCACGTTTTCATATATTCCGCATGTGGGATATATATTATATATAGAATATAGTTTTCGCGATGGTATACGCGTTACGTTTGGTGGGATACCGCCACACCGGGCCTCTGTTTCGCTCCTCTATAGACAGACGCTCCTCGTTTCATGTATTCTTCCACATTATGCCTCTGTGCTTATCCGTCTCTCGTGCCTATACTTTCCACCTACACTGAGCTTATCTACGTGGATGAGAATTTACAGTTTTGCAAACACACGAGGCGCGTATGCGTGTTGTACAGGAAATATGACCGACTTAACCAGAGTCAACGAATTTCTCTTTCTCTATACTTTTCTCCGCGTCAATCGTGATATTCTCTATGCCCGAATTCGACGAAAGAGAAAAATCCACTATTTGAAAATCGCACCGCGCTCAAAATTACCGCGTGTTGTTAAAAATATGGAAATTTCTCAGTTTCCTCCTTTCATCCCAACGGTCTTGTACTTTTTTCATATGCTGATTTAAGAACGTTCGAATCGTTCGTACGTATCGAACGGGGAATTGGAGCTGTGTGTGATTTTTTTTTTTGAATATTAATGAATTATTGCAAATTTATGGAAAAAAATTACTCTGACGCGATTTCTTCTTTTGTGAATCGAAAATTCGGAATATCGAAGTGATTTTCGAGAGATCGCGACCTTTCCACAGAGTGTCATGGCTCGAGCGAAAAAAAATGTATAACATTTTATCATAGATTTTGAGAAGATTGATGAATACTCGGTGTGCGCGGTATTTATTTATCTCTCATCAAAGTTCGAATCAAAAGATTTTTCTTCGAGACGTACAATCTCAAGAGCGAACGTGAAAGATTTTTGGAATGATGAAATGATTCGAATATCGTTTTACTTTCAATACAACTCACTTTTTTGTCGAAATCCTCCTGAAGAATACGTTTTTCTTTGTTGACTTGATTGCAAATCAGCGCCTCGATCTTCTCGTCGGTCGCGGATTCTCCAGCTGATTTCAGAGCTGCCTTTATCTTCGCTTCGTCGAGTATCTGAAAAAACATAAATCAAAGGGACGATCAAGATTTCGTTCTAATGATTATGAAAAGTTTTGAACTTTACGCTATTTTCTCGCAAAAACGAGTAATTGCGGTCAAACGCAAATTGTCGCTACAAAGTATCGGGAAAAAGATATAAAATGCAACCTAGCTTTTGAGGAATTGTGCTACTTTCGCAATTTTACACTTTACGCGAAAATCATTAAATTTTCGATGAAATTGATCGCGAATTTCGAGGCATTTTTTTTTCGTGTTTTACAAATAAAACAATTTGCTCACCTGAACTCTGTCTAGTTCTTTTTGCAGGTAGTTTACTTTGTTGTACATGTGAAGGACAAAGAGGTCAAAAGCATCCTCGTTAACGGAGAATCTTTTGTCGTTAACATTAATATTGGGGAAAAGAATTTGAAGCTCTTCGTTGAAAGCTTCCCGGGCAGCTTTGACTCGTTTCCAATAACGCTCGGTGATGTTCGCCGCGCGTTGTTCATCCTCAAATTTCTTCTTCGCCTCGTCAACGTCGTTGACGATTTTTTTGAGATTTCTCCGTGCAACAGATTTTATAACCGGCGGTGCGTCGAACTGCGAGTCATCGATCATCGACGATAATTTTTTCAACGACTGGAAAGCGTCTTCGGCATTTTCCTCGGCCTCGGCGAGAGCAGATTTTCGTTTCTCCGTCGCTTCTTTCAACCTGTAAATTTTCAGTTACAAAATATTCGATATATAAATATATTTTGAGACAATCAGCGAAAACTCTTGAATTCGTTTCAGGAGCATCATTCCTCGTGTGTTTTTTCGCTCTCACATGTGCGACCGACTTTTATAATAACAATAACCAACGTAGAACTTTTTTTGCAAAAGGATTTTCGATACTGTTGGAAAAAGGTAAATTTCGTACGTGCCTCTGCCACACGGGGCCCCCGACTTTGCCAGCAGTCTCTATGACTTTCGTAACATCTTGATTGTACTCCTGAATGGCGCAAGCTGCCTTTGTGTAAGCTGCTATGGCCTTCGAAGCTGCCTGACCGCAGTAAGTCTCGAGTTCAACGAGATTTGCTGGTCGAAGTTCTTCCGGCACGTCTTTTTTCACAGTTACTGGCTTCTCAACGACTAAGAAAAACAACAAAACATCGAGATTCAGTGCAATTTCATTTTGAGAATATAAATTATCGAACATTTTCATTACTGGGAGAGCACATCACAGAGTGAAAACAATCTCGACTCTTAAACCCACCGATTTCGACTTCCTCGCCTTTTTCTTTGCTCAAACGAATTTCCGAATACGGCGTGTTGATCGGCGGCTCCTTGACATCAATGAGAGGCACGAAAGCCGGTTTCGGTGCTGTGATTCACGAGTGTTAGAAGAATTGTTAGCTGAATTAGAATTTAGCGAAACACGAGATACATCTTAGCGTTCGTGAGATGTTAACGACGCCGAGGAAGGACGTTTTTGCGAAAATCGCGGATATGTGTGATCGAGATTAAAACTAAGAGAAAAAGACCGAAAGGATGTGAAAAAAAATCATCTGCGAAAACATGAGATTTGACGCGAAATCATCGTTAATTCCATTGATTCGTATAATTGATAACGAAAATGAAATAATAATCGAAAATTAAATGTTCAATAATATTTGAAGATTATTTCGTACGAATACGTAAACTTGATGAATTTTCACGAAATATTCCGGTACTATTTTCTCATCGAAATGTACATAGGAGGATAAGGTCAGTGGATAAGGACAAAAGCAGGGTCTCACGTTCATAATCTTCGAAACTCGTGCAGACTAAAGGTTTTCTTGTTAGCTGACCTGATTTTTTGTCATGCTCTTGTACTTCGCCGAAAATAGCACGGAGTAACCTGTGAAATAAAGAACAAGATTCTCGGCTGCACTTTGCAAGTTTAAAAAACCAAGTACAATAATTTATAATTTAATTTTGTAATTTTTCAGACCGTTCGAGTCGCCGTCCATTAAATTTTACTCTTTGTGGAATAAAAATCACCCACGGAAATATTCGAATACTCACGTCTGCTTGATGTTTTCAAAGAATTCGCGAATGATGTCGAAATACTTGTTCTCCTCTTGAAAAATGATCTTGATCGCATTATCCGTTCCTGGTATCCAATGTTCCAGAGTTAATCTGAAGTCCGGGTCGTTCTTGGCAAAAGTAAGTACGCCTATAGTGCCCAAGGTCACAGCTCCTATAGCCATCAGACCCCGGGAGCCTCTTTTCTTCTCGCTGCAAAACAAAATCACAAAATGATATTTTATCGTAATTAAATCTCGCAATAACTGGAATCTTCGTCGCCAATGGCAGCTGAGCTAAAGTCAATTCGTAAAAAATGAAATCTGTCGAGCCGACAGTAAAAAAGGAATATTTCAATTTTCAGACATAGATTAAAGTCAAAAAACGAAATGCAGGATTGGGGATCGAAATTCAACTGAGATGGATGAACGAAATTAGCATGCAATGCGACATAAGCTGCCTGCCTTTCTTAAACAATCAGATCTGTCTACCTTTTTGGCGATTCTGTGGAAAACCTAAGTCCAGAATATCTGGACATAAGTTTAGCATCTTTGAAGAGCCTAAAAAAATTCATGTTAGGTTAATCAAAGGCGTTTGGGTGACGTGAGCCAGAAAACTCAGTTTTTTCATGACAATATTCCGATCACGAAAATCTTAATATTTTGTTGATAAAGAATGATTATCAGTTATTACTTTTCGAGATGAGAAACCAACAAATAACACATCGGGGAAAACTTTGTTCTTACCCATGTTCCTTCTCGCACTTGATTCGAGATTGACCCTCATAATACCTGGTCGATAAATAGATTCTTGAGCACGCGTGTTTTTCGACCTGTTAACACACGATTATTAGCATCTACTGAATGAAAATTATGTAAGCTATTACAAAAAAGCCATCTTGTCACACGAGGAACCTTGATGTATCGTTTAAAAAATATTATCGTTATTATTCATGCGATTGTTACGAATTATTCCCGAAAACCGCATGATTCATTCTGGCATCGAAAAAAAACACCGCTCTATCGGACTACGTCTTGAAAGACCAAATAAAAATCTAAATTGTTTTGCCGAATGAAATCTGACGGTTCGCGAATGACGTCCCCAATGAACAGTACATCGAACCCTTTTGACAACACTGCCTTTTTTTTGCAAAGTTTATAACAAATGGAATAAAAGAATCATCAATAACAATAGTCAAGTCGTAAAATAATTGAGAAATTAACGTTTACATACCCGATTGATACTATTGCACGGAAATTTTAGTCCAATTCGGAACATCTTTCGGGGTGGCCGGGTCGCGGGCAACCAAAGACGAAAGGGGGAACGGTGGGACCAGACGAAACTGAAAACAGCAAAAGGCAGGACAGCTGATTGGTCACATGTCCCAACTACTTGTAATTGTTTTTTTCATTACAAATGTCATTCGGGAAATGCAATCATGTTACAATGTCAATTACAATAGAGCATACTCATTAGCAGAAAATAATGTGATAACAATAAAGAAATATTAAAAAAACAATAACAACACCAAACGATTATCGATCAATCGATTAAAGAATCGATTAGTTTTCGAGCAGCATCGATGGGTCGATGATAGCAGCAGCAGCGCCGCCAGTGGCGGTGGCGTCTGAGGGAGGAATGGTAGTAGCGTCTGGCGGCGGTCGTGGCGCTAGTTTGTATTGGAACCGTGCGTGTTTCTCACACTACACGACCAGTGGCTGAAAGCCTTATGGAAGGGCAGGGGGGAATGTCGAGCCATGAAAACACATGAAAATATGGCGACCGTAGTTCGTAGTCCATTCGAAATAGCGATAGACACGATGTTAATATGCTCGTCAAACGCATCGAAAACGTCAAAATACTTGCGATTTCTCATCGTAAAACTTCGTTAAACGGCCGAAATTAAATGACAGTGATCAACGTCGATCCGTGGAGTACTTAAAGACGGTATGCAAAGGCAATTTCGTACGATCCAAGCCCACCTTTTTTGCCGCGCTCGCGTTCTCCATTGCTCAACTCGTGTTCTGTGTATGTAATATTATATACAACACCACGCGTTTTCGCCTGTGTGCGTACTCATCCGTTCCGTGTGTATCTCTCATGAGCCACAGAAAATATACGCACACATAAGCGGAAAAACCGCGGCGGGGCTGTGCATCGTCGCCGGAATGGCCGTCTCGACTCTCGAGGAATAATGAAGGAATAATAAAAAAAGAAACGCGCTCAGTTGGTGTCTCGAGAAATCAGCCTGGCCCGAGATAGCCGAGGTAATGAAAAAAAAACACTTTGCGAAATCAACGAAAGAATCATCGGGCATTTTTTTTATCTTCACGCGTATCAATAATACATGTCGTTTCGAAGTAAAAAAAAAAGAATTGTAACGTCCGAATATTAAGGGTCGAGAGGCGGGGGTCGTGTGAGAAAAACTCCCGAAGAACCCGGTCGCAAAATTCCCGGGAGTTGACTCGTGTTACGTCTGTCGTTTGATTGATCGCTAACGGAAAATAGTCTTGAATATACCGCTCGTTTCTAGCGTTTTTTTAGGGTAAAAGAAACATTATTATTCAACATTTTTCAATATCTCGTGTTCTGCGAAAGTGGAATCGGCGTCGTCGCGTTTCACCCATCGTGAAAAACGCTTAGGATCAAAAGAAAAACGTGATAACAGTCGCGTGTATGTTTTGTGTAATAATGATATTTTCCTGACGAGTGATTTTCCTCGTCACGAATATGTCATGTTTTCGATTGATAGGTGAATAGTTGAGAGTTTTCGTCGTCTGTAGATAACATGTAATTAATTTACTCTTTCTTTATGGTGAATAAATATTCTTATTAAATTATTTAGTTACGATTTTATTTCCGGTGGTTGTTATGACTGTATTTCATGGTTCGCTTATGAAGAATACGCGAGTGTTTATACTAGTTTTTATTCATACGAAGATTCTGACATCATGTGGGCCCTATTTCGTCCCCATGAGACCCAAAGGACGTTAAAAATTCTTGTCCCTTTTTCATTTCGAGCCTTATTCGTATATTTTGGGCCTTGTCGCACACATCACGCTCCAATTCCTTCGAACCGTTCTTGTCCTCCCGAAGTTCCATGAACGTTTCGCTAAACAGTCTCTCCCTCTCTCCTTTTTCTCTCTATTCTCCTTTATTCATTTCGGATCGTTTGCAAATCTTACGGGATTGGCACGGAGGGTGTATAACGTTCCAGCGAGATTTCGTCCCTCGTTTCACGAGAGACCTGAATCTCCCGTAATCCGAGACCTCGTTCTCTCCCTCTTCCCCTTTTCTCCTCGCCCCAACATTACCGCGATAGCAATTTTTTTTTTCTCTTTACGAGCGCGTTCCTCCGAAAGTGAAATTACGATATTTTTCAGAAAGAGCAAGCGTGAAGGTTAAAACTCGTAGTGCCGCGAATTACCGTGGAATTATTTATTCAGTGATTCGATTCATTAAACGTCCACGGGAAATTAACCCCTTCTTATAAAACATACATTCGTATGAATATCGAACATTCGACGAATATCCCGTGTTCTTCAAAAAACGAAAAAAATGCTAACTGCATTGGAGCAATTGGTAATGAGACTTTGGTTTTGTTGTTATAACATTAATGGCGAAAAAAACAAGCATTCAGGCATGACGATGCAAAATTGGCATGCGCTTGGTATTTCATAATTTCCTCGAAAACATTTCATCGACGGTCGTAATGAAAAGCGTGAAATTTCTCGATTCTTTCAGCCAAGGCGTTGAAAAATGTCAGAACCAGAGGACATTTCTGCAATGCCGGATAGCACTACGAGGGAACAACGCCTGGGTTTTTCCCACGGCGAAGACGTTCTCTTGCAACACAAGGATGGTAAGTATTATCTCGGTACGATCGTCGAGGTGGATCTCGCGCGCGAGAGATGCCTCGTCAAATTCTTGGACAACACGTCGTCTTGGTCGTCGGTCAAAGAACTCACAAAACTCACAATGCCGGACTGCGACGTAATGTGCGTGCTGTGCAAAAAATCGCAATCTAAAACGGACAATGATATCGTCGTGTGCGATAAATGTGGACGAGGCTATCACCAACTTTGTCATCAGGTAAATGGACGTTTAATCGCTGATTCGGCAAAATAAAAATTCTTAATAATTTCATCCATTGACCGGACGTTGCGGAAAGTAACGAATCAACAGTTTTAACGAATTCACAATACAATTTTGTCCCTTGTATGTATATATATTTTTTTTAACTTCTGAAATCATTAGACCTTGAAATCGATGTAAAAAAATCATGAAAATCTGGAAAGTTTGAGTGTATACGAAGCCTCGCTGCGACGAGCGATTATTCATTGAATGAATCGCTGAAATTAGCCAGCAAAGGCGCATTTTTTGCAAAATCCTTTTGTTCTCGTTTGCAAGCCACGCATATCGAAAGAGGATGGTGCTTCTGATGCTCATTGGATGTG
Organism: Heteropelma amictum; assembly: GCA_959613375.1. Taxonomy (NCBI): domain Eukaryota; kingdom Metazoa; phylum Arthropoda; class Insecta; order Hymenoptera; family Ichneumonidae; genus Heteropelma; species Heteropelma amictum. The sequence goes on along the minus strand of OY390726.1, from coordinate 9,731,320 downwards.
CAAGAGGTGTATCGACAGCCAGCCGAGGAGTCGCGAGCCGACCGAGCCAAAGAATTCTATGGTAAAGGCGAACATCAGACGGGTTTGCAGCGGCAGAGATCAGCCTCAACCGCCGCCGGAAGACACAACAAAATTGCCATATGACGTGAGTATTTAAAATTAAAAAAAGTGTTTCGCGCGCTATCGATTTGAAAACAGCGGATGAAATCACATTCGAAAAACGCCGGAAACACAACACTCGACAACTCGAGTGCCGTTGAATAAAATCTTCGTTCGAAAAAAAAAAAAAAACAACAAACTCCAGAAGAAAAACGTCAACTTTTGTTCCTTCTCGCATTTGCAGCCTGAGATGTTGAGTTGGGACGCGCATCATCGCGTCAACGCCGAACAAATTTACTGTTATTGCGGTTTAAACGGCGAGTGGTACACGCAGATGTTGCAATGCGCTCGTTGCAAGCAGTGGTTTCATGAAAAGTGCGTCAGTTGTCTCACATATCCGTTATACAGCGGCGACAGATTTTACGTGTTCGTATGTTCGATGTGCAATTATGGAAAAGAATTTGTTAGAAGATTGGAACTCAAATGGGTCGATCTTGTTCATCTCATGCTGTACAATCTCACTGTTTACAACGCCAAGAAGTATTATGATCTCGATACCGTGATAATACCATACGCTAATGACAATTGGAGCACTCTGCAATTACCTTCGAGGGTAAGACGCGCCAAACATTGTTTTTTTTTTTTTGCTTTTCTTTCAATTAAACGCAAAGATCTTGCTGCAGCATTGAGCACACGGGGAAAGAAAAAATAGCCTCGACCGCTCACATGTTTGCTTTTTTTCACGATACCTCGATTTTTTTTTTTTTTTTCGTAATACAACAAGCATGAAATACGACTTTAGTCGTCGCGGGAGCTCTCCCCGTTGTTACGCCACAATTCCGAATTTCAGATTCGCGACGTAACGCCACAAATACGCAGGGAATCGATCCTCGCTATATTAACGAACAACAGAAACAGATTCAAGTGCGGACGGGAGATAAAAAAACGTACGACAATATGGGGCCTGCGAGTGAGATTACCACCGCCATGTCCGGTCGTTAATCTTCCAACGAGCGGCATCATCGACGATTCCGTGTTACGAAGATGCTGGGGTGCAAACAAAAGACTGCAATATCTTCCGCTGCCCGCTGGGTTAGTAGACATAAAAACATAATTACATCACTCTCCAAAACTGTTTTTCCAAAACTTCTCACCGCAGAAACGCACCAAAGTTGTGAATTAGTGATTTTTATTCGAAAATAAAATAACCTCTCGCATTCTTTCGCAAAAATGTGCTTGACGTTTTTGTCACGTTGCAGTCCCGTGTGTTTGCCGGAAAACGCTAAACAGTTGAACGCGCTGAAACAATCTGCGGCGGAAAATGTTGAAATATCGGTAAATCCGTCGGACGTTGTGATGCGCGGTACGATATATCAAAATACAGAAGCCGAGCAGAGATCCTGCCCGAGTCCAAATTCTCAGCCAGTAACGGCGCAGGCACTTCGCGAAAGGTAAATTCGTCGGTGACATTGGCGAATCTCTCTCTCTCCCTCTCTCTCCCTCTCTCTCTCTCTCTCTCTCTCGTTGAAACCATCATTCATACGCCGAATCGTGCATCAGGTACAGCGGTGGGGGTTTCGTGAAAAAGTCTTTTCCATTTCCGAAATTGAGCCTACAGAGAAGAAGACGCTTAATGGCACTGGGTAGTTCGCGCGAGCGGATGCTGCGTAAACACAAGAAACGAGAGAAGGGTTGCGTCGGTGAGAACACCCTGGTGAAAACTCAAGCTCAGGGCGTGAGAGAAGCGAGGTACAGAAAAGCTCGTAAGCTCTTGAAGAACGCTATAGCCAAGGTGAGTTAACATTTTTCGATAAAGTTCCCGCTACGGATGTTGCGATTAACCGGTCCGGCCGTCGAAAAATCTTCAACAGAGCAAAACGCGAAATCCCGAAGTTTCCGAGTTGCCGCCGACACCGCCGACTTCCGTTTCCGGTCCTCCAACGCCTCCGGCAACGACGTCGGGCATGTCGGAGCTCTCGGTGCCAAGTTCGATCGATCTCACCAACACTCTGCCACCCTCGACACCGGCCGACACGAGCAGCGACGAGACGAGTTCTCGCGGCACGCTCGACTCGTTCATACCACCGCCGAAGGACTTCGAGGGCAAGAATAATCCGTTTCGCAATCTCAGCGAGCTTCTCGGCACGCCAGGTACGACTATCGGACAGATAAACGCATCGAGCAGCACACCGTTGGCTTACAATCACAGCCCGATAACGCTACCGTTGCCTCTTACACCGGTGATCTCGCAACCGCCGATCGTGCGACCGACAAAACGTCAATTGTCGGAAAAGGACATAATCGTCGATCGGAATGGTCAGGTGAAGCGAAGACGTCAACATCGTCGCGGCAGACCACCGCAGCAGCAGCAGCAGCAGCAGCAGCAGACGCAGCAGCCATCAATTTTCCAAGCAACCGCAAGTAAAACAGCCGCTATACTCCCTGCTCGCAACAGCGAAGTCAAGAACGATTTCGTTCGAAATTTGCGAAGTTCGTTCAACAATTCTACCAACGGTACGAGCAGCCAAATCGGTAACTGCGTCGATTACGCTCTGAACGGTAGACGCTTGCGACAACGTCAGAGCAACGATAAACTCTTACCACCGCCGGAAATGCAACAGCAAAAGAAAAACGGTAGCGTACCGAATTCTCCAAAGTGTTCCCCGGTTAAACAGAATGCTCCCGACATATCGATGGACGATCTTAAATCGTCGGTCAATATGTATTTCGGGGCCGCGAACCGAATAGCGTCGGGTGAAAAATTTGTCGTTAGAGCCAAGAGAATCGGCCCCAATCGTCAGATGCAGTATCTCATCGAGTGGGAAGGTCCAAACACCTAACGCTCGTCCGTCATTATCCTCATCTTCGTGAGAAAAACTAACGAAAAATTCCAAGAATTTACGATCGGCGGAGTAAAAAAACCTCCGAGATTATCGATTTTCGCGGGAGAAATAACGGATCGACGATACGTTATCTCTCTCTTTTATCTCGCGGTGGTTTTATCCTTCTTAAATTATCATCGTTTAAGCGCGCGTACTTTTTACCATGCTTTTCAACATTCACGAATTTAACGCGGAATTTCGTGCTGACGGTCGCACGAAGATTGCTCTTTTATTTCCGTGATTTGAAAAAAAAAAAAACAAAAAACACGCAAAGATACGCTTTTTCTACATCGCCAAAGAGGGTTCGTCGCTGGCCGATGAACTTTCGCTTTGATTCAATCTCGCATCGTCACCGATGCGTTTAACGCTCCGACGATCAGTCTCGTGTTTTACGGTTTTTTTTTCCTTCGAGCGAACGTTTCCGACAAACACGTAACATTTTTCGCACAGTGCGCGAACATTTTTCTTCCTTTTCTCGATTTTTCCAAACCGCGCGAACAAAAAGTTTTCAGAAAAAAGCTATTTGTACAAAAAATCTAATCGAAAGTATCGAACGACGAGTGTCGCTTACATTCGTGGTGTCTAGTGCGGTTCGTGACAAGCATCGCTCACAACTGTGCGCGAATGAACTCACTCGCGACAATTCTGAATCGAAAATAGCCAGCAATTCCGTCATTAACGAGGTACGAATGATTTTGTACCTTTATTTCCGCCTCTGGCAATTGTGAAAATCGTTATAGCGGAAGTACAAAAAAAACGAACATTTTCACGAAAAACTAGGAAAAAATTTCGATCGAGCGGCGGAAAAAGTTTATCTGTTCGTTGAGATACGTTCGAGCTCTGTGAAACCTCATTTTCATGAATCATGCGATGTTGGAAAAAACGACTAATTACGCAAAATCTTACGATGAAAAATGACGATGTGGAAATTAGTGTTCGTTTGCGCGTAGCATCCAAATCGGCGAAATTACATGAATTCCTTTCGTTCTTTTTTTATTCGACGCTATAAACAATAGTACGCGCGTGTATTCGAGTGTAAATAAATGTAGAATAATATTAGTCGCGTGTGCAAAGCCAGTGAACGCGAAGCCGGTTTTCGAGATCGTCGACAGCAAACCGACTTTTTCTTTCCGTCACGAGGACGTCTTTTTCAAACGAATATTATGACATTATGTGCGTACATCGGTACGCAGCGAACCACTGGGAGAAAACACAACGGAAATGATGTATTTTCGTATCGCAACGAGAGAAATTTACATCCGATCGTCATATCTCTCGATTATTACGCTGAAAGTTAAAATGACAAAGACAATGTGATTCGCAATGACGCGGGAAGAGTTGAAAAAATACGAGGGGGTCACGAAAAAGTACTAGCCTTGCAGAGGTTATTTTTCCAATACAATCGTAGCATTAGTTTTTTTTTATGCTTGAACGACGTTCGTAATCCTCCGGGCGAATTTTCTCGCGACTCTCCAACGACGAGATCATGATTTTTTCAGCCATGGGATTTAAAGAAAGCATCATTAGCAGCGCGGCTCACTTTGAAAAACGGGCGGGGGTGGGGAAAAAACAGACGAGACTATAAAGATGAGAATATTTGCCTGTTTCGTATATATCGCGATCGAAATAAAATGAATACAATAGAACGGCGAGGATTATACAAATTGTACTTTTAATCATTTTGAGGAACGCCGATGAAACGTTTATTCGAACGAATCCTCGTTCTCGAAGAATGCAAAGAATAAAGCGTTGCAAAGCGCCTTCAGAATCTTGCAGAATTAACACAAATAGAGTCCATCCAATGATGGAAAGTGCTTCGTTCGATTTATGCAACGTGTACAAAAAGTGAAGGAAAAACGAGGAGAAACGGTAGAGGGCGACAAAAATGTGTATATTTTTTTGAATTAATCCGTAAGTTGCGTCGGCTATCCGGCGAGATTCAATATTTCACTGGATTATAGGGAAAAGGAATTTCTATCAAAAATTTGCGATATATATGACGGATAAACGAACGAAATTTAGAAGGTGGTAATAAGTAAAATACGAGAACGATTTGAGGCTGAACGACTCGTCAACGATACGATAGTCCCACGCGTAAGAGCTTATTAGGAAATTTAGAAGGTTTACTTCATTCGTATTGCAACATTAGGCATTTGTCACACGTCGATGTTGACGCTCTTATTTGAAAACCCGTGTGATTCAATTTCTTTCGTTGTACGCTATTTCTGTACATGGAGCATTCATCACCGATTTGTTTTCCCTCGCGATTTTCACGCGACAGACCCTTTGGGTTTTTATTTGAAATTCTCAAAGGCAAGAAACGACTATAAAAGTCGGAGCAAATGGAAAACTGTTGGCGTGGAAGATACAGGAAAAAAGATGTACTTTATAAAAAGTATCGCGGGTTAAAGGTTTTTTCTCCTCCTTCTTAGGATGGAAATTTTAATGAAAATGTATCTCGGAAAATCAAGAAGGCGTTGTGATTTTAGCTTTTCTTTTTGGGAATCCGCGTATTTCCAACAGTTTGCTCAATTTCGGATAAAAAAATGTCACAGGGCATGCTTTTCTTTTGAATAATAAATCAATTTAGTGTAAAAAGAACCAATCGACGGACCAATGGATGGATCGAAGAGTTTGCAAAAAATGTGCTGGCAGCAATCTATGTGTTTTCCGATTTTTTAATTACGGATTATTTCTTCGGGTATATTACACGGAGAAACTTTGGAAGAAACTCCTTGAATGAGGAATATCGCGGAAAACGAAGAAGTTGCTGAATGCTCCGTAGAAATGCTCGTTTAAAATAACAACAAAAGAGCAGTTATAATGAATATTTTTTTTCTTTGCTCGCAATAAAATCGAATCTCGGCGCGATTTCGATAAAAACGAGAATTCATTTAACAGGCCATCTTTACAATGGTCGTATCAATTAAGAAATAAACAATAAAAACACCAAACAAAAATCAATTAGTATTCGTTCGGTCTCGCGCGAGGGACAATGATTTACGCGCGTTTCCCAATTTTCATACATCCCGCAAATCTTTTAGGGCGAAACGAGCGACGAGATGCACGATTTTTTTTCTCGCAGAACCCGATGAAAAAACGACCATCTTCGCTTTTATTTGCACGTAGCGCCACTGGGAAGAAGTAAAACCCGAAAATATAATGTACGTGCGAAAGACTATGTGTTTATGTACGTGTGCGCGTCGCTAAACTAGTACAATTAGTTTAATTATTGTTTTCTTCGTAAAAGACGAGCGCGCCGCACACTGCATCGTATTCCGCAGGCAGTTGAGAACAATGCTGACGATTGATTTACAATTTCTCTTCATTCTTGTACATCTACGAGAGACGAAAGTGATACTGAGACACGAAAGCGAGGAACGAACACTGCCAAACACCTAATTTATAGATTGTACACTAACGAAATTATTAGCTTATTACTTTTGCTACGATTGATTATCTTCGATCGTCGATCAGTCGTCAAACTTGATGTTTCTTTTTCGTATTTTTTCCATCGTCCCCCAAAAAGCGATAGCTACTGGGACGTTGCTTCGCGTTTCTTATTTTTTCGTTATTTTCTCGCTGATTTTGTCGTTTCCCCCGCGAAACGCGAGATTTTCGTCATTTTCACTAGAAAATCGAATTGTTTACACTTGTTATCGATATAACGATGTATTCGCGGTTACGAGCGTAACATTTTTGTTTGTTTTTTTTTAATTATTTTTTTTATTAATAATTCGCCAAGTACGGGGCGTATTTTTCGGTCGCACAGATACGATTATCACGACTGAAATAAAATTTGCGACTCCGCGATATATAGACTGGTTTTCGATCGTCTTGATGCGCCGGAACAAACTGAATGATTTTAGATTGATATCATATGAATTACTGCCAGTACCGTATGTAAATATTTCCGTTTCACTTTTCCTCTTCTTAAGCATAAAAATATGTACGATACGTGAATTTTCACAGTTATAAACATATGCGTACGTATAAGTTCATTCATATTTTTGCGTAAACGTATGTTTGTAACATAATTTCGTGAGACATTGGGAGTGAGAGAGTGAAGATGCACGAGTGAGAAGAAACATGAGGAAGAAGCAAACGCGAGTGAAGAAATAGAGTAAAAGCAGTTGAAAAAAGAAAAATAATCGACACACGCGAAATGAAGACTCGGGAGCGCTTCCAGTGGACGAGTCGATTAGCAATGTTTCGTCACTGCCCACCGAAAATATTCCAAAAACGAAAAAAAAGAGCGAAAAACCTCGAATGTTTCCGAATTATACACTGCATTGTCGCTACGTCTGCGTTAATCTTCTTTTTTTTTAAATACCATATATATAAATTTAAATTAATGTAAAACGTGTATACGAAACTGGGAAAATGCAACTTCGCGAGAATCTTCGCGCGAAGAATTTTTTTTGCCTTTTTTTCTTTTCCAATCAGCGAGCAAACGATCGACAGATCGTTTTGTGAAATTCGTAACACACGAGTATGACGAAAAAAAAAGAGAATCGACTGTTTTCCTTTCGATATGTCAAATGCATTATCATCATCTCTTGTATTTATCGGTCAAACGTGTAAATTCTTCATTTTCGCCAATTTTTGTACAGCTACATTAAGGAACATACGGAATTGGCTGAAATCGTGTACATAAAATTTGGAATGTTCTCTGTACGAAAATCAAACGAGAGTTCGCAGCTTTGACAATGAATAAAGAAATTTTTGATAGAAAAAAAGAGTAATAAGTGAAAAAGGAACATTCGTATATCATCAATGTAAACGAGAAGCGCGTAATAAGTATCGTTTTCTCTTCGGCGAGTTTGGCAACGTTAACCAAATGGATTGTACAAAGTGTTATGGACGATTAAAAGACGGGTTAATTTTCAATTTTCTTTTTCCTCTAAATATCGATAATATCAGAACTGTAACGAGATAATCGTCATTCACGTGTAAGCGTTGTAATCGTCCAGTTTAGCGCGAAAAAACAAAATGAACAAATGAAATGAAAGAACGAAAATTAAAGCACCCAAACGGACATGTTTAATTTTCAAAGAAGAGCATTCTTGGCATATTTATTCTTTGATATGTTTTTCATTAATTATTTCATAAAAGTGACTTGTGGCATTTCGGCATTAACGCACAATCTGTTGCAGCGCGCGTAAAAGAAATCATAAAAACTCGACATTTACAAATGATGAAAATAGCATCGGAAATTTCGTTCATTGCAAGTTTACCGCGATTGGATTTTTCGTGTAATTTCGAAGATAAATAATCACTTGAATTACGGAGCACGGAGTATCGAGTTATCGAGTCTGTAAGTCACTGGCATGAAATAAATAATAGAAAATGAAGAATGTTTTTTTTTCGCGATAACGAGAGGCAGTCCCTTTCATGCGTGAACGAAATCAGTGAGCCAGAATCAGAATCAGCTGATCGCAGTAACGAGACGAATTTTTCTCCGTTCGTGCATTGCAGATCGTTACTTTTTTCATGTAAAATCAGACTCACAACGTAATGATGTACCATTTTTTTTTTTAAAGAAATACGTCAACGGGTTTGACGCGTTCTATTCGGAAAATGGAAAAAATAAGCAACAAACGAAACACCAGTAAGGAAATTCATTCAGAAAAAATTCCAACATTCGCGCTCCGCGTTGGCATATCATTGTTTCATGCAATTTCTCGTAAAGAAGCTGACACACGAACATCCCATCTTCGTCGGACATTATTTTTGTAATTAAGTCTGTATAGAAAATTCGTAATTAATTCTCCAACTCGCTGAAGCAAAAGAGAGTTGAGACGAGCGAAAAAAAAAAACAATTCTGTCAAACCGATTGGAGCATTGAACAGCGAGGTAAAAAGGGTGTTGTGAATTTTCGTGAATTCGCACAGTCGACAGCCATGTAAATATTTAATTATCTCGTAAAATTTCGGCGAATCGAATTCATCACTGTCCCGTTGCGATGGATTCAGTGCGTTATGAATTATCGTTGTATAAGCGATTGAATGTTTGTATGTACGTATGACAGAGAGCGAGAGAGAGAGAGAGAGCAATCCAACAAAGGCTTGTTTTCAAGCACATTTGTTCAGATGTCCAAGGCCTTGGACCATCCAAGACTCGAGTCCCATTGGCGATTTGTACAGTTAGCACAAAAATGATAAAACACAAAAAAACCCACGAGTAAATTAAATTTTTCGGTACGGTATAAAAAGAAAAACAAAAAAAAAAAATTCATATTGGAAAATCGAAGAGCAACGGAACGAGTTCCTCTTTTTTGCTTGTTTCCATCGTATTCCGTCGGCTCAAAACGGTGGAGCAAAGTTATTTTTTCTTCTCCTAGAGCGTATGAATAATTATTAGGTAGACATCGACGAGTTCTTCTTGGTCCACGGCATGATAAAGTCGTTGAGTGCCGAAGACGCGACAAATAGCGTGAGAATTTATCGTAGACGACGCGAATAAAGTCCTCTTATTGTCGATTATCTTCTATTATTACGTACACACACTCTTTGACGATCGCAATGAATCCGTGAAAATTCTCCTCCTCTCCCGATGCCAACTTCCCTACGCCCAACGTGTCCTGTACCAAAGTATGTAATATCGATTTCATTTTTTACATACTTTTTTTAACGATACAACTAATCATAAACGCGTTTGTCGCCATGTACGATTTAACACGAAGGCAACAAGATAGTAACGATACCTTAATTATTGCGTTGATTGGTGTGATGATTGTAAAATATCCATACGATTTTTGTTCGAATGATAATAAACGCAAAGGCTGTATCATTCCATTATCAATTACGTTTTTTTTTCTTCTTTTTAATTTCTCATGTCTCTCTGCCAATAATCAAGCTTTTTTGTTCCTCGTACGTTTTTCAGCCTCCCCTTAAAACACAGGATGGCCCAATGTCTCAAAGACATTGCAGATAAAATTCCGACAAGACGTCAAGCCTACTTTTTCATCCAGAATTCAATTTTACATTGTTTACATCGAGTTTTGGCGGCGTCCAATTACTATTATTTTCTCAAACCCATTGCATTGGTACTCGAAAATGTTTAGCAAAAAATTGACAATACTCGAGAGATTTTCGTTCTAAAAAAAAGATTTCGAAAATTCGTCCTTAATTCGTTTGATCAACCGCGATATTTTTGCACGGATTAACTTTCAGTGCGTAGCGTAGCGAAAAAAAAAATCTATATTATTCGTAGCTTTTTATTTTTATTCTTTTTATTGCTATAATACAATTTGATTGTTGTGTCGAATCCGTTCAAGTACACTAGAAGTATCTATGCTTACATCATTAAAGGATGAAATTGTAAAAAAGAAACGCGAAAGCATAGCTCAATAGAACAGAACAACAACCCTATCGTGAATGTTAGATTATCTTTATTATTACATCTGTTGTAAAAGACATAACTTATCTATAAAAAAGAAGAAAATTGTAGGTGGAAGGATTGATGGATGGAGAAAAAAAAGAGAGAGTCAAGAGAGCGAGAGGGAAGGAAATAGGATCAAAACGTATCTTTAAGATTCCTTATAACGTAGTTAATACTAATAAAACTCAGTACTTTTTACAAATTACAAGGAATAACAAATTCTATTATTGTAATCGGAGTTGCTTTCTGATCTTACGACATAACCGTAGTCTGTGCGAGTGCGCGATTACACGTTGTACCGTCGTTTACGTTCCTTTTTCGTATTCGTTATTATCGTTTGTTTGTTTTTTTTTTTCGAAATTTTACCACAGAATAATTGGTGCGTTCAAAGAGAGCAGAATGGATTTTACAAATATCAAATGCGTCCACGTCATTCGTGTTAATCCATATTTTTGAAAAATAATTTTACTCGAGCACTGTCGCGTATCGAAATTCAATTAGACTTGTATCTTTTGCATCTGCCATCGTTGCTCGTCGTTCGCCTACTGCACTCGAGTCTAATTTGAGCTAGAAAACAAAAAACGAAACATTCGCGTCTTCTCACTGGTGTCAAATTTCGGATTGGTATATTTTTTCCCCCTCTGGGCGTTCAAACGCGCGTCAACCCTTGGCAGTGCTTATCGTCCATGAGCGAGAGAAAAAAAAAAGGAAAAAATAACAAATAAAAAAAAAAGTTCGTTGGTCCACTAGGAATATGCGTCGAGAGATGATGGATTCGCGCGTGTCACTCGGCGAACAGTATCTCCTAAAGTTCTTCGATCTCTACATCATACGGGAGTAAATCAGACGTTGAATTTCGGGACTACGTTGAAGTTACAAAATATCCATCTCAATTGCACCACCGTGTGTGATACCCAGTATTGCATTAAGAACAGTATTATATCAGCAATGTATCCCTAATGCAACAAAAGAATCACAACGTAAACATATAATATCGTTATAATATAATAATATAATATTAAGAGAGAGAAACATGATTATCGTGCATCATACAAAAATTATCAATAGCTCATTCTTTCCGTTTTTCCCTTTTCTTTCTTCGTATGTCGGCTAAATTTACGATCTATGTATAATGTAAAAACAGTTTGTACAAAAATCGAGAGAAAAGAGGTTGTAAAAAGTACTCGACAGTGCAATTTCACGATGAGAATTATTAAGAACGAAAGAATTATTTACAATGTTCTCGAGCGCTGAGACGAAGGTGAAAAGTATCTAAGAGAATCGGCTGAAACTATCTTTCCCCTCCCAAAAGGGTCTGTGTAAAATACCTAAGCGAAAAAAAAATCAAGTCTTCGATCGATCTCTATAAATCTGTACGATAATGCTTTATCCGCGTACAACGGATATATATATTTTTCATTTAATTAATTAGTTTCCTTTTCTTCATTATTATTGCAGGCCCAGTCGAAATCACATCTGTATAATCGATAGAATCTTTTCTCTCGCAACAATCTACGTCAATATCGATTTTACGTGCACGCGGCAACTCGCTCTTCTCGTTTTCTACATTTTTATCTTATGAATGCGTATATATATATATATATACACAAACACACACACACACACACACACACACATATATATGTAAAAATATATATATACTCGTGTTTGGCTTTGGTGAACGAAAATCAGTGAACTCACGTTGCTACGGACGACAACGACGTTGACTTCTTATCATTGAGAAAAGTGCATTTTTCCTCGAGAATAATCAAAATAAAAATACGACAAAGAGATTGTGCGTTAATGTAGAATTGATAAAACTACGCTGTTAGTGTTACGTATCGTCGAAAGATGCTTTCTTCATTCCTCTATCCGCGATCGCCGCGAATTTTATAAAAGCGGCCGTGTCGGTCAGGAGCAAAAATGCCATACAAAAATTGGAATGTCTGTGTATGGAAAAACGCGTCGTTATCAGAGTGCGTTTTTTTTTTCTGTCAACTATAGCACTTTTTTTTCTGCAACAGCGCGCGTATCCGTAACCCTCGGAGTTCACTGAATCTCGCACGACCATTCGCTCGTTATTCGTTTATTCGACGTTCCCCCTCTCTGTCCAAAACGCTAGATTTGCGCTATTAAATGATTTCTACATGACGATCAAACACGCCGCCGCTCTCGAGACGTTTGGAGAGGGAATATCATCGTGTTGAACGAATGAAACAACGGTAACGGCGCGATTCCGGTTAATTTGTCTAAATAACGCGCTGTCCAACGCAACATCAATCAAAGGCACAATACGTCATCATTTGTACGGATGTAATCTCGTCGTGAGGCGTACATACATGTACATCTTCGAGGATCAACCATTTTTTTTCTCTCCTGTCTTCCTCCCATCTTGTTCTCACCGATCGTATAAGATGAGTACGAAAAACACGATGTCGTTTCAGAGACACGCGAATGCTAGCTATGCATGAGTCGTGCTTGCTGCTTACATATACATACATATATTTATATATATATATATATATATATATATATATTTGTTTTTTTTTAAATAGAAAAATATTATATATCGTTTTGCACGGTTGTCGAACGCATTCATTGCCGTGAGAACAAAATGATGATTTGTTCGTCAACGTTCTGTCAAACGAGTCTATGATTTAGTCTATTTACAATACTATATTCATAGTTAGCAAGGTGACGTTCCTAAAAAAAATGTATCAATCCCAAACGCGTCGTCTATAATTATTGTCCGTTCGTTATTATCATAATTTACCGTTCCTTCCGCGCTTTCTTTTTCTTTTTACTTTCCTATCCGTATCGTCGATAGCGGGCACAGGTATCTCCACTCTGTGGCAAGTCTGAAGGCACCATTGATCGTTGAGCTGTGATAAAGGCGTTATGGTTTGTTTTTTTTTTTACTTTTTCGTGCAGAAGACACGCGCATATGGTACATTTTTTTTCTTTCACGTTTGTCATTTCGTATATGCGTAGAAAAAATAGAACAGCTCATGCGTTTCTACGTCGTTCGCAGGGCTAATCATAGTAGAAGTAGTAGTAGCTGTAGTAATAATATTGATAGAATTAATGATAATGGAAATAATGATAATAATAATAATAATATTAGAGAGGCACGATCGTCGATCGAGTACGTAGCAGTGTCTCTGATTCGAAAAAAGTCTTTTCCCACGAATATATACATATATATCTATGTATATATGCATACGTACACCCATTTGTGTGCATATGTATATATATAGATGATATACATGTACATCGGTATAAATATACATACCCTCTTGCGGTGTATATATATAAATATAATTGTAAAAAAATAATTCACTCATTGGCGCGCGGCGAGATTAGTGTACCTCATATGTAAATAGCTTCGGAGCCTTTGGTACCTTGGTGCGGTCCGCCGGTTGCGTATGCATTCGGCGAGGCCATGCACTCGGACCAATCGCTGTTCGAGTGAGGCGAACTCGACGACCAGTGGCCCGGACTGTCGGGTGAAGGCGTCGGAAAGCTTTCGGGCGCCTGCATCATATGCTGCGGCGTTACATCAGCGCCTGAATGATGCGACGGCGGCGTCAAGTACTGATAGTACTGTTGAGTTTGCTGCTGTTGCGTATTCTGTTGCTGCTGCTGTTGCTGCTGATGCTGCTGCTGCTGTTGTTGCTGCTGCTGCTGCTGTTGCTGCTGCTGCTGTTGCTGCTGCTGCTGCTGTTGTTGTTGCTGTTGCTGTTGCTGTTGGTGCTGCTGCTGCTGCTGCTGCTGTATCTGCTGTTGCGTCTGTTGCATCTGTTGTTGGCCGGTCGAGTACGGCAGACTGTCAAAATCAAAACCAACCGGCGGCATGCTACCGTGTTTCTGATGCGTCGCTTGCCTCATCGCGGCTATGTGAGTCGGCGAGGTCGGCAACGACGGCCTGCTCTTTGCCGGCGACGGCGAACCCATGTAACTAGCTTGTGGCGAAAGCGTCATGTTCGATTGCACCGAATGCGGTGGCGACTGATTGCTGTACGGAGGCGACAGCGTGTTCACCATACCCTGCGTCTGTCGTTGATGGGGCGCGAGCCCCATCGGATCGTGAAAATTCGGCAGGCCGTACGTGTTGATCGTAAACGTATCGAGCACCAATTGCTGAACGCCCTTAATCGTTTGTCCCTTTATACAATCCTCGTAGGGTGGCGGCTGTTTCGCCGTTGTTGTTGTCGTGTGTCCTACGAGTGGGAGCGCGTTGCTGTACAGACTCGCGCTGTCGTACGGGCTCGGAAGATTTCCCTCTGCTCCCTCCGCTCCCTGAGGGATCTCCTGGTTTGGGGGCTGAGCACCGCGCTTTATCGGCTGTTGCTTTTTCACCGAGGGTTTTCGCCTCACCGCCGCTGCGATCGCGCCCTCGGATTCCGGACTGTTTGGATTTATAGCTCCACCCGTTTTCGATCGTTTCTTCGCTTTCGGCTGCTTCGGCGCCGAACCGATCACCGTCGGATGCGTTATCAATTGCTGATGATTTGGTGATCCTGGAAACGACGTTTCAACGGATTTTCAGTAATGAAAAAGTTACGAGTACGGAGAATCATTGCGACGTTTTTTTTATATAGACTCTACGGTAATGATGTTCAAATGTTCCGTCAGTGACGATAGAGAATGTTTGAATCAGTCTCGAAAATTTGATCAAAGTGCACACTTTTATTGTGAATTTTATGGGGCGCAAAGAGCTTTATTTCAATGTTCCACAACTTACCCATCAGAGGACCATTCGGCATAACCGGAATTTGCGGTGATCTCGGTACGTGCTCATCGAGTAACCTGACTATATCGTGATGAAGTCTCTCGCTCGCAACGTCCCTCGGCAGTCGATCCATATGATCGGTTATCTCGCGATTGGCGAACGTATCCAGCAGGGCTTTGCACGCCTCGAAGCTGCCCTCGCGAGCGGCGAGAAACAGTGGCGTTTCGTCTTTGTCGTCCTGAGCGTCACGATTAGCACCGTGCACCAAAAGTATGTTGACAGCATCAACGTTGTTGACAGCGGCCGCCCAATGGAGCGCCGTTTTTCCACTGTTGTCGGCGGCATTGATGTCGGCATCGGCGTTTATCAATTCCTCGACCATACCCTCCGTGGCTAACCTGGCCGCCAGCGTCAGCGGCGTCGTGCCATCGTGCATTCTGGCATTGAGATTCGTCGCTCGATTTCGTAGCAATATCTGAAAGGCACCCATAGCGTCGGCGGCAACGGCCGAATGAAGCGGCGTTCTGCCGGTATTGTCCTGGGAATTAGCTTCGGCGCCAGCGTCGAGCAAACGTTTTGCGGCGTCGGCGCGAGCGTACCTCGCGGCTAAATGCAACGAGGTTTCGCCGCTCTTTTCCGTCGTGGCGTTGAGATCGGCACCTTGAGCCACGAGATCGGCAATCACGGCCGCAGTTCCGTCGCTCTCATCCTCCTCTTCGCCCGTGTCCAACCCTCCTCCTCTGACGGCGGCGACCATCAGCGGTGTCATACCGCACGGACCGCGCACGTCAACGTCCTGCCCATGCTCGAGACTAGGCGGCGTCAAAACTCCGGCGTCCGGTCTGTTTCTAATCTCCGCAGCGTCGAGATGCTGCTGGGTCCACATACGCGGCTCGGTCTCCTCGTAATCCGTGATGGCCGTATGATCACTGGCGTAACCAGGCTCGATGGCGCGCATGCGTTTCGACGGCGGTAAATCCGACTCGTCATCGGACCACTGTTGTCCACGACCATTCACGACATCTATATCCATACAATTGACGGACGTTTGGTTGTTGAGGTTTCTCATTTCCTGGCCGTCGGGTCCGCGTCGCCGCGATCTCCTCCGAGGACCGCTGCTGGTGTTGGTGCGTAGAAAACCATCGGGGAACCATGTTACGCCGACCGCGCGTTTTCGTTGAGCGGTCACGAGGACTCCGACCAACATTCCACCGAGTACGACTATCACCACGCCGATGAAAACGTATTTGTAATTCGTCGGTGTTTCCGGATAGTCGGGATCCTGCGGTCCGACCTCACCGCGTACCTGCTCGATCGGAAAATTCCTCGATAACGAGTGCTTGGAGGCGGTCGCCGCGAGATACTCGGCAGCTTCGTTCGCCGATGGGAAGCAAACGGCGCCTTGCGTAACCGTGCACTTTCTGTTGTCGATCTCGAGATAAGCTTTGACGCCATGCTGTCCCTCCGTGTATATCGTCGTTGGTCTGCCGAAGAAGTTTGTCTGCATGCCCGAGTCGTGCTCGCGCTTCCACGGATAAATCATCTCGTTGCCGAGCTCGTCCTGCTTCACTCTCAGTGTCGTTCTCAGCTCGTGGCCGATGTCACGCAAAAAAGCGACAATGTTCGAGCGGAAGGTCTGCATATCCATGCGAACGACAACGGATATTACACCCTCGGCGAGTGACGGCGGTTCACCCTCGCAGTCAAGGCCGTCCCAGTTGCACTCCTCGTTGTTGCAACCGTAGTCGCAGTGTCCATTCGCGTAATGCTTCCGGCAATAAGCGTCGTATATGGGATTACACGGAGCGAGTTTTTTCTCGCAATCCCGGCCGTCGAAAAGGCACTGCGCGTTGTTGCAAACCTCGTCGCAAACGTCATTCATAAACACGTCCCAGCAGTTGATAGGCGCCGTACAATTTCTCCATGGATTGATGCCGAGCGAGCAATCGTTGCCGTCAAAGTTGCAGGCGTACTTGTTGCACTCCTCGTCGCAATGATGATTACCGGATTTCTCCTCGCAATGATTTTCCGCGCATTTCTTTCGTTCGCGCTCGAGATCGAGATCGTAAGCGTTCGGCAATTTCGGCATAATGGCATTCAGACGGCCGAAAACGCCGCCTCGGTAATTCGGATCGTAAATTTCGCAATTCTTGCCGGTCCACTTTGGCGGGCAGTAGCAGGCGTAATCACCGATCAAATTTTCGCACATCGCCTCGGACTGCTGACAGGGATTGCTCGCGCACTCGTCCTTGGCGTCGATTTCGCAGTGAGTACCGGCGACTCCCGGTGGACAGTAGCAGCGATAGCCGATTTCGGTGTCGGCCACGCGGCAGGATCCACCGTTGAGACAGGGCTCGGTGTCGCACAGTGATCCGGCGAATTCGCAGTTATGACCGTGATAATCGGTCGGACACAGACAGGTGTGACCAGCCTGTTTCGCGGTGCAAACGCCGCCGTTCTGACAGGGTGAACTGTCGCAAAAGTTCACCTTGACTTCGCAATGACGTCCCATGTAGCCGGGTTTGCAGTTGCAGTGGTAATTGTTGACGAGCTGAACGCAATCCTGCGTGCCGGGCGAGGCGCACGGATTCGAGAGGCACTCGTTAATGTCACCCTCGCAGCGAGGGCCAACGAAACCAGCCGGGCAACGACACTCGAAGCCACCGACGCGATCGGTACACGTGCCGTTATTGTGGCAAGCACCGATGACGCAATCGTCGACGTTTATCTCGCATATTATTCCAAGAGTACCCGGTGGACAGGAGCAGCTAAAGTTGTTGACGAGATCGTGACAAGTGCCGCCGTTCTGGCAGGGATTCGGTCGGCAATCGTCGACGTTCAATTCGCAGTTTTGACCCTGAAATCCTTTGGTACAGTGACACTGATACGAGCCAACGAGATCCTTGCACGATGCGCCATTTTGACAGGGCGCGGAGTCACACTCGTTTATCTCCTCCTGGCAATAAGAGCCCGTGTAACCCTCGATGCAGTGACAGCGATGGCTGTTGCCGATGTCCTCGCAAGTACCGTTGTTGCACAGGCTCTTCTCGGGCACGTTTTTCCGTATAGCCGCGTCCTTGCACGAGACCATCTCGACGTCGCAGACCTTGCCCGTCCAACCGGGCGAACAGTTGCAGTGGTATTTGTTCTGATGTTGCACGCACGTTGCGCCGTTGTCGCATGGCATATCGGCGCACCAATCGACGTATTTGTCGCAGCGCTGACCCGTATAACCGTACGGACAATGGCAGGTGTAATGCTGATTGATGTCATCGTGACAAGTGGCGCCGTTGAGACACGGCGAACTGTCGCACTCGTTTATTCTGTACTGACAATTGGAGCCCGTGTACGCTGGCTGGCACAAACACGTGTAATTGTTTATACCGTCGATGCATTTGCCACCGTTCATGCAACTACTGTCGGTACAATCGTCGTCGTTCGTTTGACAATTTATCCCGGAAAAGCCCAATTGACATTGACACGTGTATGAATTTACGTATTCCTTGCATATCGCGCCGTTCTGACACGGCGACGGGAGACACTCGTCCACGTCGATCTCGCAGTGTTTACCGCTGAAACCGTCGACGCACAAGCACGTGTAATCGCCAATTCCATCGAGACAAGTGCCGCCATTTTGACAAGGAACTGAAACACACCAAGGGAACAAAAAACAGTCATCAATGAAGGTTTGTTCAGTTAAAAAGATGAATAATAAGAAAATAACGGCCGAGTTTTAAAATATTACTTTGAAAACTTTTCCTTTTTCAATAAAAACAAAAAAAAAACTATTTGTGCGCTCGAGGATTTTAAAACGGAGCTACTTGAGATAAGCCTCGATCGAGCTTGAGATTATTGAGAAACGAAATAGAGTGATCGTTCCGCCGAAGATCGTTTTAATGATCGAGAGAAATACTCACACGAGGCGCAGTCGTCGGTATTGATGATGCAGTCACGTCCCTCGTACCCTTTGGCGCAAACGCACTGATAAGATCCATTGATGTTGCGGCAGGTCGCGCCATTTCTGCACGGTGAGGTCATGACGCACTCGTCAACGTCTTCGTCGCACAAGCGTCCGGTGTAACCGACCGTGCATGTACAAGCGAAATCGAGAAAATTCGAGGACGGCGAACATTTCGCGCTGTGAAGACACTTGTTGGGCGAGCAAGGATCGAGCTTGTCCTCGCAATTTCTCCCGGTGTGTGGAAGTTCGCACACGCATTTGTAATCGTTGACGAGATCGATGCAGGAACCGCTGTTTTGGCAAGGATTGTTCGCGCAATCGTCGATATTCGTCTCGCAGTTGGTGCCGGTGTAGCCAGCGAGGCACTGACAGCTGTAGTCGTTGAGATGATCGTTGCATATACCGCCGTGCTGACAAGGATTCGAGCCGCACTCGTCGATATCCGCCTCGCATCTTTTGCCACCGTAACCGGGCAAACAATG
The DNA here is from genome assembly GCA_959613375.1 of Heteropelma amictum. Lineage (NCBI taxonomy): Eukaryota > Metazoa > Arthropoda > Insecta > Hymenoptera > Ichneumonidae > Heteropelma > Heteropelma amictum. Next base: position 9,711,781 of record OY390726.1, on the reverse strand, counting down.
GCAAATGAATTGATTGACGCCGTCCTCGCAGGTGCCGCCGTGAGTGCACGGATTGCTCGAGCATTCGTCCACGTCGCTTAGACATCTCGCGTCGTAATAACCGCGCGGACACTCGCATTGAAAGCCGTTTATCAAGTCGATACAGCGTCCGCCGTTGGCGCATGGATTGCTCGCACACTCGTTGATGTCGGTCTCGCAATGCTGCCCCGTGAATCCTGGCTTGCATTCGCAGGAATACCTGAATAAAAACGTATCACACGTCAATTCAATGGTGGAATTGTCGCGGATGTTTGCCGAGAAAAAAAGACTCGATCGAAATACGGATCTATTTTTTGGTTTGTTGGAAATCTCATCTTTTTCAAAGCAAGCGGAAACGGTATTACGGTGTAAAGGTGAAAAAAGTGCGTATAGAGATTCATTTATGCGTGAGTATGTTCGAGAAAGCGGAAAGCGAGAGAAGAGGAAGAATAGGCTGCTGCTGGCGGAGGTTGTTATTCGGGAAAATGCTGAAATTTTCGTTTCAGAATTGCGATCTAGAGCGGTGGAGCGTAAAAAATCATACGAAGAGAAAAGCCGAGTTCAAGTGATGAACAAGTGTATGCATCGTCACCATTGATAAAGATTGTAGAGATCGCTCTTAGTGCTTTAATTATCATTTACAGCCTCACGAATAATCTTAATGATTGTAACAGATTCATAATTGGTTTTTAGAATAAGAAAAAAAACATATATTTGCCAAAAAAAAAATGGTTAATTATGTCTCTCTGTTGTATCTTGGAAAAGGGTGAAAAAAACAAACGTGTACGTTAACCAACCTGATGCATCAAAAAAGCGAAAAAAAAACAGCACACACGAAACACACAATTGTCACACTAAGGCGTTTTTCTTCAAACGAATTTCTTTTCACATGTTTACGTACCATCCTAGACCGGGCATCCGATTGCTTCGCGGGAAAAGAAGAGGAATAGAAGACACGCGTGATTGCGAGATTGGAAAAAAAAGAAAAGCGAGCGAAAGACGTTCGATTAGTCACAGAGTGTGAGGACGAATTGAGACGAAAGTTTTACGTTTCGAATAAATTGTCATTTTCTCTTTAGCATCGGAAAACACTTTTTTTTTCTTTCACGATAATCTTTTGCCAGAAATAGCCGGAAATAAAAACTCGAGATTTACCTGTTGATTCCGTCGATGCATCTCGCTCCGTTTCTACAGGGATTGCTGTAACACTCGTTGACATTGATGTCACAATTCGAACCGGAAGTTCCCGGTCTGCATATGCAACGATAGCCATTCTCGAGGTCCTCGCATCTACCACCGTATTGACAAGGATTGCTCTCGCACTCGTCGATCTGCGTCTGACACAAACGACCGGTAAAGCCAGCTGAGCATCGGCAGACGAACGAATTTTCACCGTCTATGCACGTTCCGCTGTGGCACGGATTTGATTGGCAATCGTTGATATTCGTCTCGCACGACGCGCCGGTGAATCCCGGTGGACATTCGCACGTGTATTTGGCTATGGAATCCTGACATGTGCCGCCGTTTCGACACGGCGAAGAGGCGCAATCGTCGATGTTTTTCTGACAGTGCGGACCAGCGAAGCCATCCGCGCAGGTGCATTTGAACGAATTTATCAAATCGGTGCAGACACCGTTGTTGAGACAAGGATTCGCGGCACACTCGTCGATGTCGATCTCGCATTGAGTTCCGGTAAAACCTGAACGAGACAAAACAAAAGCAATATTTCATTAGATTTTCGATCAAACTTTCACAAACTTTGTACACGATGAATTTCAAATTATTCGCATCGGTTAATTCTGTAAATGCCAAGTACGATGAATGTGAAATTACGTTGAGGCATTGGACTAACAAAGCGTACGAAATTGCGAATCAGGTTAAAACGCCCGAGGGTTTTCGCAAATAGTCCCGTCATCGCGGGAATAATTAATTGTTCGCACAAAATTTCTCTCGGCCTTTTCTGCGCGTACATAAATATTCATTGTCATTGAAATATACTCCTCGTATCCCAAGGACCTATATTTCGACGATTGAGTGATGGGAGAGAGATTGAATAAACAAAATACCTGGCCATGTATTCTGTACACACAAAAACGGGTCTGGCGATTTTTTCTTTCTGTCCATGCTCGCGGTAATATTACAAAATGATTTTTTCGGCAATAGTTAATTTTTTTAAATGTAGCCTCGCGATGCCGAAATACAAATTTGATCGAGTGTTCAAAGGATTCAATTGGAGCAAAGTGTTGTTATCCAAACTCTTGAAAAATATGAGAATTTTTTATCGACAAAAATTTCACTCAACGGTATCCGGACAAATGGAATTAATTGCTTCAATGAAGGTTTGATTATTCTAGCTAGTAGAATTCGCGTCGACTCGCTCCCTGGGCGTTAACGCGTTTCGCGTCTACTGTATTTTTATTCCCGTCACTCATCTGACAATGAATAAACAAATCATATTATTTTTCTATGCTTGTTTTTTCCTTTTATTCGTTTTTATTTTCAGCGTTGATGAAAAGCCAGCAAAGAGACGGAGGCGGCGTGACTCTTGTATGAATTTACATAGGAACAAGTACCACATTGATCGGATAGAGAGATTCATCGTGTTGGAGTTTCATTATAATAGAGAAGCGATAAACCCGAGAGAACGGTGCGTTGAATTATTAAAAAGATCGTGTGCTCTTCGCTCTCGAGGGATCCGAGAGAGGAACGACGACCGAATGAATTTTTCCAACGATGACTCTACGCTTCATTGTCTTTCTTCATCAAGACACGTCCCCTTGGATTTCATAAATGTTTTTTCATGCGATTTCAATCTCGTGAGTAATTCTTCGACGATAAAATGTCGATGGAAAATTCATTATTTCGATAGGACGTCGTTATTCGGTAGCGGAATTTATCGGCAAAGATCCCGAGTGCCCATTTTCTGTGAAAATTTGTTTTTTAATCAGATTTCTTCTTGTCAGCACTTTTGGAAATTGCTGAAAAATGTTGCGCGAGTATTTATGGTCCGGAAAGTGTTTTATCGTCTCCCTCTTCCTGGTAGGTGTAAGGAGAGCTCGCGGTTTTTGGAGAAAAAAAAACCCTCCCGCACTTTATACACGTATACATATATTATTTGTATTTCTTCACCATGAGGCTCGTACATCGTCCCCCTCAGTTCCACCGAATTCCCGCCCGTGAGCTTGAATTTTACGATGCAACATGACCCACATGCAATTTACGGTTCACACTGAATTCTCTCGTCGTTTTATCTGGGCGGCACTGCGTTGGCAACCCGAAACTCCAAACGGCAATTTTACGCACTGTACAACGCTTCGTTCGAGCTCTAGAAGAAGAGCGCACATGCGGAACTCGAAGGTACTCGAAACGGGAGACTCGAGATTGGAGGGAGCAAGAAAAAAATTGAGCTTATTTGTTTGAAACAAATTTGAAACAATTATTCATGAGTGATAAAATAAAGTAATAAAAAAAAAAAATTCACAAGTCGAATCCAAAAATAACAAGAGAGAACAGAATGAAAACGACGAAACCAACATTCTTCTTCGAGGACGTGGACATACTCGTTTATCTGAGTGAATAAATAAAAAGGCTGAAATGTATACGACGGTATGGTCCGATTTTTTGTACGCACATGCGATAACATATGGGAGGATATATTCCTCCCTGGGAAGGAAAAAGGAGGAAGAAGAAACGACGACTCTAGACACGTTGGATGTTTCTATAGAATTTCTTGGTTCCACTTGTACCAAAAGACGACGGAGAATCTCGAGATGCTTGAATTTTCATATATTATATACACACGCAGAAACTATTCGTCAAATTTCTCTCTCGGAGGCTCACTCTTATTTTTCGAGCTGTAGGTTTCTCTTTGCCTCGAGGTATACAATTGTACATTACAATGTTTAATATTTTTGCACTCGTTCATATCCATCAATCTTTCAAACGACCTCTCCCTCTCTCTCTCTCTCTCTTTCTCCCTCTTTAGTGTTTCATTTACAAGTCAAGTCAATGGGACTGATATTTATCGTCGAAACTTTTGTCTCGGAGCAACCTTTGAAAGGAGCGCCATTATTGGAGCGAATATAATTTGCGAAACTCAAATTTTGCTGTCACGTTCTAACGATTTTAACATCGGAGCGTGAAAAAAAAATGTTCCGCGCGATTTTTTGAGTTATGGCCTAATACAAATCACGGTGAACGTATCACGCGAGGGAACTGTTTCTCCGTTTTGTTTTTAGTTTTCGATCAAAAACTTTTGTTGAAGTAAATAATATATATTTTAATGAATAAATTTGTAAGAAAACCGGGAGAGAGAGAGAGAATAAAGAAGAGAAGAAAAAATTCATGCGCATGTGCATGTATTTGTAATATGAAAAATGAGAGAAATGGTGAATCCCCGTGTATCGAGAATTATCATAAAGTGTCTTTTTTTCCTCTCGCCAGGAGACCACATCCGGGCTTTGAATTAATTGACTTAATTGAGAGTCTCTTCCGCGCCGGAATCGAGACTTCCGGTTTGATGTGCACAATTCTCGCGTATACATGTGTATATACCTAAAATTATAATGCCAGAGCGTGTACCCTCGATTGTACCGACCCGTGCGAATTTTTCAGTTTGCTTTTCAAGACGTACAGTCGCTAATTACATACACATGTGTTGATGGAAAGAATAAATAAATTTTCTCTCCACTGTTATTTCGACGGAGTGATCCTTGAACAGCGTTTTCTTTTTAAAAAAAAAAACCACGATTTTGTCAATCGTATATTTGTTGTATTATTTAAAAAAAAATTATTCCGCCTCTTTAATCGTCTCTCAAAATTGATTTTTATTTCGTACATCGAGACGTGTGAGAGCTTCGCAAAAATCTATAATCCCTCTCTGCATCATTGACCTTCTCCGCCCAGGGCCCAGGGCCCAGGGGGTTTATTTCAACTGATTTGAGATCGATCGTATCAATTTTTTCGCCATGAAAATAACATTTTCAAATGATTCTTGCCTATGATTATTTACGAAAAATGCAAATACACAACAGTGCGGATAAACCTACGAAGCCCTGTGGTAAATTCTAGAAAAAAATTAATCTCTCGTCAAAAAGTACAAAATAGCGTGTCTGAATTGCACGAGCAAGACGCGTCGACAGCTACAGCGAGTAAAAATGAAAATTGCCTACGCGACGGTCGGTTGATACCGGAGGAAATGGAGTCGAAAAAAAGTGAAAATAAAAATCGCGTGAAATCGATCAAAGCTATTTTTCGAATTTACTCAAAGATTGATACGAAAATTGATAAATTAAACATACAAATTGTCTAACGTCAAGAAGGAACAGGCACCGTTATAAAAACATGAGAAGATCGAGTTTATGCGAGAAAAAAGGAGGAAAAGATTAACGAAGGAGCAGCACGATCAATCGATTCTCGTTTGACTGCTGCGTAAGATCGATCATGAGAGGTGGACAGTCTCATTGGTCATTGCGAAGACTTCTCATCGCGCGGTAGCCAATTAATCCTCCGGTAATTGAGTCTCGGCTTGTATACCCTCGGCACCCGCGGACGGAAAAACGGAAGGGTGGAGAGCGAACGAAGGGAAGGGCAGGGAAGGGAGAAGAGAAAGAGACAAGCGTAGTGTATAAGGCGGACGATATTGGCTGTGCTTATTTGCTTTTTCAATTAGCTGATGAAAGTTGTAAAGACCGGAGGAGAGAGAAAGGGAGAGCACGAGACAGATTTACGTATCGGTTATATACGTATACGTCCATGTACATGTATGCTGACATACACTCACGTATATATATATATATATATATATATATATATGTTTATTCAGAGACAAGAACAAGAACGTTGGGCAAAAGAGCACGACTCGAATCGAACGCCACCAATCCCAGATCGGACTTATGCAAATCTGTACGAGTAGTCTTTCTCGCCCGTGCTAATTACGAACTCGTTGAGTCACGGGCGCCTTGGAAGCGATTGCGAGTTACCGAGAGCTTGTAAATGAAATATCTCTCGCACTTTCTCTCTCTCTCTCTCTCTCTCGTTCTATCCGACGAAGGAGAAAAAGAAGAATATTGGTCCTAGATTCATTACTCGCATTATTTATAAAATCTATCCCGGATGACACGCTGGAGCGATTTATCCCCTTCCGAGATACGAATGTTTCGATATTCGAGCGATCGACATTGAATACACGATGTAGATACTTCGAGAAAAAAATAACGAGACAAAAAAGCGTATCAGGATTTCAAGGATGTCTTTGCCAAAGAAGAGACTCATGTGTGTGTGTGTGTGTCGCGTGAACACACACGAGGCAATTATAACGTTCGATCGCCAACTCGGTTTTATCAGTCTCGCGTCTCGACGTAATCTGAGAAGCCTCCGGAGTCTTTCGAGAAGATGCGCGCATGTGAGATGAATAGGTGAGATTTTTTAATGGAAAAAAAAAACAAGGAGTGGCATCTCGCGAGACTCGTTCATGGCGGCTTTTCTTTGCAAGAAGTATGTCTCGTCCTGGACAAAAATTCGTCATTTTTATACTTTACACACTTGTTTTTTCGTCGTCGTCAAATTTTTGTTTCTCGACGCCGACGAGTTTCGCGATAATAACGCGTTTCGTCTCACGCAACCGGATCAGTGAGTTTCCAGATTAAGGAGATGACGGATCGACGAGCGATCTCGCAGCGGAGTGCATCGAAAAAACGAGCTGCGCAATTAACGATGCAGGGAATCGCAAGGAAATTCAACAAAAATGACACCGATTTCGAATAGAAAATTAGCAACAACCGCGATAATTTTTGTCTTCCTACGAATCCAATCGGACGAGAGTGAAAAATTGAATATATAAAAATATGCGGCAATTTGGAGTAAAAAAAAGCGATGTTTTGGCATTTAATGTATAAAATTGCACATGTAAATCTCGTTGTCCAGCTCGCACGATTATGGTTTATGGACCGAAAGAGGAACAAAGTCTGTGAAATTCTCAACAGCCACATTTCTAATGGATGCTGAATATGGTACAGCAGATATGCACGTGGAGAGGGATAAGAGATCTTGGGGTTCGATGGCGCGAGAAATATACACTCCGAGCGTTATCCTTTCGCCTCGTAATCACGCGCTGTAGCACATACGCGCTGTGATTCATATATGCGCAAAATATATCTATATATACATGTATTTATATATATATATATGTATATATATATGTATATAATAAGATCATACGTATGTCAGCGTGATGCTGGAGAGGCAAAAAACGTGTGCTGGTACCACACCCAGGTCACGGAAACGAACGAGCACACCGCGTTACAAACGGTTTCAATTCAATGTATGTGTCCGGAGACGAAAGTTTCAACGTCTCGAAAAATCCTACAAGCACAAGCGAATATATCTATTGAACATTTTAAGGATGTTGGATGCATACAGGTCCATTCAAAACTTGATTATTATGAAAAATTTATTAGCTTAATCGTCATCGATTGCGGGACGCTGTTGTCTCGTGACGGTAACAGTGAAAAGTGATGAGGTTATCCGCCAGTGCGGGAAAACATTTGTTAATTGCAGGATGTGTCGAACGTTGAATATTTAATGTAGTTATGCCACATTATCTATTTATGTACACACATTGTGTACATATGTTATTATTATGATCATTACGCACATTATAACATATCTCCGAAACTCAAAAAGTGATGTTTAATTTCCCGTGGTTCCGCGCGAGGGATCTGTACAAAATAGGAGTATTTTTGATCAAGGATGTTCGTGAAACGACGATGGATTCTGCATATGATTTTTGCGTCGACCTGTATGTGAACGATATATCCGTAAATGTTTCCAAATATACGAAGAACGTTACGTGTCACGTAACGTATTTGCGGAGTTTTCGAACGTTTGCGGTTTTAACAAACGTTCGTGCAATCATATTGAAAAGGAGAGACACTCGGGGCGCTGCAGAAATTCTCGATACGTTATCGCGAGAGATCCTGCAACGTAGCAGCCACAGGCGCAGAGCTGTATTTGCTTCATTTTCTATACGTGTATTATATGCATCCGTATTTCGAAATTCTTTGGTGCACTCGTTCCCATTACACCGCTGTAATGTATATATGGCAGAAAAATAATGTTTATGTGCAAAGGTGCTACGATCTCTGAATTCAACCTTCTATTTCCCACTCTCTGACGCAATTAATCGCGTCGCCTCGTAAATTGAATCTCGTCATTTTCATAATCGTCATCTCCTGGCACCTTTATCGGAGACGTATTTTTTTTTTATCATCTTTCATTGCTCTCGTTGAAATTGAATTTCAATCGTAAAATCATCGATTTTCGTGTCAAGAACGAATGAATTTATCCCACGAACTGAGAATCGGGATTTTCCGATAGTTTCGCATTCCTCTTTTGCAGCATCGAAATGTATATTCCGGCTTTTTTGTAATCATTGAATAGCGATGAATTAAAAAAATGTAACGAAATGCAATCCACGTTGTATCCAGCGAAATCCGTGGTGCTTTTTTTTCTTGCAGTTCTATTTCTAATCGATCAACCGTCCTTTTTCTTGTTTATTCTTTTTTACCGATCTTTCGATCGATTTTTTTCTTCCAATCATCGTTTTCGCAGATGGTAGCAGGTATTCCGCGACATAAATCGTTTATTTCAGCGAGAATATCGTACCACTCGAGTGTGTGTGTGTGTGTGTGTGTGTGTGTGTGTTATCGCTGAAAAAGGCGAGAGACAAGTGGACCGGTCTCATAGGGTCGAGATGAATTGCGTGCTGCGCGTCTCGGTGTAAAACTTAGTTATTTTTCCTCTTCCTCTCATCTCGTCGAATCACACACACGATTTCTAATGAATATCACGCACGCACGCGATCGCGCGCTTACGCGACGCGATCGCTTCCGATCGATGAGGTTTCTCATACGCGTGTATTTGCGTAAAAGGGAAGAGAGAAAGTGGAGAGTCCGGGGGTTCTCCCGGAGAAGAATCCGCGGGGATCTTTCATTGCCCACCCCGCTTGTACATCATCGTGGAGATGCGCACATATTCCTCGCTTATATCTCATCGTTAGCATCGTTAAGGAACATCGCCTTTATAAATTTCTCTCGTTCTTACTTCTATATTTACCGCGAGTCTTCATAAAATTTCCTCTCATCTCCAACAGGCATCTTTTTTCATTCTTATTCTTTCCCGGCGAAAATAAAAATCTGTCACTACGGACAAGGCCTCGAGATTGAATTGAGCTCGTTATCGGAAGTTTTTCAATTAAAAAAAATCAAATCGATGCAATTTGGCATTTTTTTAATTCGCTAATAAAAATTCAAAGTGCCAAGAGTGTTTTACGAGAAAATCGGTAATCTGAGTTTTGAGTGGAATTTCACATCCGTCCCGTCGAACGACATAATTACAGCCGGAACGGATGCGTCCACGATGCTTCGAAATTTCGAGCGAAAAAATCAAGCTCGTTCTTTTTCATCGCATCGCTTTTCATTTTTCTCACCAAATTGATTCTTTTTCCGCTAGGGATATCCTTCCGCAAGGACCGCGGAGTCTCTCGTCGCGAGATTAACGGCGTGATAATATGCTCTCTTCGATCGACCGTGTAATATACAATAATAATCTTTATGGGCGTAGCCCCTCGCGCTCAAAGATCGAAGCGCTCGCGCGCGCGGTAAAACACGTTACGGCAATCTCCCACGCCGGTCTCACACTCTTCGACGATGGTATTTGCTTCCCTCGAAAGGATTTATAACGCGATATCGAGAAATCGTTCGCCCGAGACACGTGAGATGGAAAGCGAGAGAGACCGCGCGCGAGCGTGTGCTGTCCGAGGGTGAAAGAAAAAAAAAATGATAAAACAAGCCCGGGAGAACGCGACGACGGGTCTCGAAAAGATCTTTCGCGATAAACTTTTGCCACTGGTTACTCGCGGTGTATCTTCCTGCGCGATAGCGACATCACGAGCCGTCGGAAAAATTGAACGAAAAAAAGGAGGACGAACCGCCTTGAGAAATTCGATCAACTCGACGTAAAATCAATTTCCGCACAGCGGAGATACAAATTGCACCTCGACGATCGATCAAAACGAGTCCCGCGCGACGTCGTACTCCGTAATGTCACGTTCGGAAAAAGGAACGCCGAGAGATTTTGACGAATAAAAAAGAAAATAGCTTCGATTTCTCGGCAAACGTTGATTATCGCACGAAAAAATCGACGAAGAGGCGACACTCCCTCAAAATTGTCGTGCGCAACCGCACGCTGGATAAAATCATTCTCAACACACTGACGCACACATCCGCGTTCCGATCGCGCTCGATTTAGCCGAGTGCAAGTAGAGCGGCCGATGCAAATTTTCCATAGCGACGAGATGACGTTCGAGATCGAGAAACTTTAATACAAATACACACACACACACAGGCAGACACACACACGTATTCCAAAGGTGCACAGGAAGAAAGAGGAAGAAAAAGGGGAGAATTAAACGTGAATAGCGGTCGAAGAATCGCCGCGGATAAGTTGAGACGGAAAAATATATATCTGAGAACGCGGTTGGAGCTCCGTTCTCTTTGGAGCGGCTTCGTCGTCGGATATATATGTGTATATACATACGTGTTTTTACATGCAAAAATATACATATATCCATGTAGAGGAAGGGAGAAAAAGCAAAGAGGAAAAAGAGCCGCTGAGCCTCGAGTATATATCGAGGCTGCCACATGAGGTGAGCGAGAGAGACGTAGGAGAAAACGTGGGTGTGGTCCAGAGGAGCGAGGAAAAATACAGCATCGTGAAACAAACGAAAAAATAATGATAATCATGAAAGGAGGAGGAGAGGGAGGGGGGAAAGGGGGGAATAAAAACGAATGCCAAACTGCTCGCGTGGTTTTCTTTCGCCGCGTCGAGCGATGCGCGGCCGCGTACAGCGCCGACTATCGGACGATATACCGATATGGCCAGTTTGCTGAATCGCAATCAGAAACGTCTACCGAAAGGACTTTGATAACCTGCATACGGGATATATCTCTGGCAGCGGTCTCGGGGCGTGCTTCGCCATATACTTTGCAAAGACCTCCTTTGCCACGACGACGACGACGACGACGACGACGATCGAGTCAGCGACGTTCGATGGGAGAGAAAGAGAGAGACAGGGAGAAAAAGGGAGAGGCTCCCTTTCCTCGAGTAACGGTCCAGTGGCTGCTGCTGCTGCTGCTCGCAGCCGTTGGATCTCCTGAGATCGCAACTGGGAGCAGACTCTTTCGGACTCGACATCCTCTGCTGCTCCAAGACCGCACTTACACTCACACACGGGCACACGAGAAAACGCGCTCTTCCATGTTTCGAGATGTGATAATTATCGAGAGATACCGATGAGTTGATTCTCCAAGGAATTTCGATGGATTTTTCATTGATTTGACCGAATATTCATGTTTTTCATGATTTTCAGCTCCAGTTTTAGCGAATTGGACATTTGTAAAGAGTGTTTTTAACGTTCGTTTAGGAATCGTCCTTGTTCTTCATCGTCTTCTCGTTAAGGCTCCTTTCACACGAGAAAACGCGCTCTTCCATGTTCCGAGATGTGATAATTATCGAGAGATGCCGATGAGTTGATTCTCCAAGGAATTTCGATGGATTTTTCATTGATTTGACCGAATATTCATGTTTTTCATGATGATTTTCAGCTCCAACTTTAGCGAATTGGACATTTGTAAAGAGTGTTTTTAACGTTCGTTTGGGAATCGTCCTCGTTCTTCATCGTCTTCTCGTTAAGGCTCCTTTCACACGAGAAAACGCGCTTTTCCATGTTTCGAGATGTGATAATTATCGAGAGATACCGATGAGTTGATTCTCCAAGGAATTTCGATGGATTTTTCATTGATTTGACCGAATATTCATGTTTTTCATGATTTTCAGCTCCAGTTTTAGCGAATTGGACATTTGTAAAGAGTGTTTTTAACGTTCGTTTGGGAATCGTCCTCGTTCTTCATCGTCTTTTCGTTAAGGCTCGTTTCGGAGCCAGTGATCGTCGTCGATGCTAAAGTCGGCACCATTGGATCGCAACGAAAAAACGAAACATGTTTTATTTTAAATGTTTAGTCAGCATCACTCGATGCGATAAATAAATTTTTGCAGTTTCACGAACTATGACACTCGGAAGGATGCAAAAAAAGTTTTTCACCGAAAATTCAGCAAAGTTTTATCGAAAAAGTTGGTAAAGTTCGTGTTTTCGTTGACGATTCGTCCAACGATGCAAAATTCAACATTGCGCGAGTTAGAGATCGAATTTGAGAAATGTTCGATAAAAATCGAGCGGAGAACGAAAACGTAAATCGTAACGAGGAATTTCATCTCCGACAGTTGACGGAGTATCGATACGTTGGTCCAATTAAATCGGAATTCAAAGTTTAATCAGCACGAGCGACGCAAAGGAGCCGCAGCATCACGAATCTTTTGCAATACACCTTGACGAGCAAGAATTCGTCCAGCACGTTGCGAGTATGTCTCGGGACGCATATAATTCCGAACCCCGAATTGGCGCTGTAATAATTGGCTACTCGATGATGCTCCCGATCCTATCAGCGAATCAAACATTCGAGCTTTTGTCTCTTTTATTTTTTTCGGTCCATTGACCGAAGCTGCCAACATCCGTGTGCGCTAACCGCTAACCACACTTTGAGAGTATTAATAAATGAAGGGATTGGTTGGATTCAGAAACGACGTACGACCGCGCCGCCTCGTCATACTTTTGCGCGAAAAAAAACGCGAATTTCCATCCACTTTGCGGACGTTGCAGCCTGTGATCGATCTTTTCGAGAGGGAATTCTCTGTTTTTTTTTGTGCTTTAAGCAGGTTCGCGCGTTACTTTTGACTCAAAAAAAGAACTGAGCATTTTTCGCTCTTTCGATTCCCAAAAATAGAACGAGAATTGATTATTTTTATCGTTCAAATTGTTCGACACGTTCGTTTAGGTTATTCGATGATTATCGAGGATTTCGAACGACGAATGTGTTTCAAAAATTTCCGCGGTTCAAGCGTGAATAGAAGAGTCCATCGTCAAAAATAAATTGTTCACTTTTGAGTTATTGAGCCTCAGTGAACCTCCTTAAGATAATAGAGAAATTTGGAGCGCTCGATATCGATACGAGTGGATGAAACGTCGAAAATTGGAGCAAAATAATAAATTCTCGATCCAGCTAACGATCTTTCAAGATTCGTGTTTATATTTTGATGCTCCAATTATAGGATAATCTTATTGTCTATCTGACCTTGTTCGGAGATAAAACATCTAATCGTGAGCTCTTACGACTCTGCTTTAACTCACCTGTAACAGAAAAAAAACAGCCAGTGGTTAGAAAAATCGTTAAAAGAACATCAGAATAATAATTTCCAGCAGAAGGTCCATCGACGGACATTAAACGAATGTGTAGTTACTGTATTACTGTATATATACTTTGAATACGATAAATATGCATTAAATTGCCATCAGCGATTTCGGATATCTCTCGAATTAGTGAGAAATATCCACAACAACGTAAAGATAAGAATCCCCAATTTTCTTGACACGAAAAAATCAAGAATCGCGAAAGGATTTTCGAAAAAAAAAATAACGAGATAATGTGGTGATAACACTCGATGCAACATTTTTTATACGTGTATACCGTGGTAATAAACGGACTTTAATTATTCTCCTAATTGCTCAGAGTCACATAATCGTTTTTCCAAATTTGGAAAATTGAATTCGATCGTTTTTGATTAAACGAATCAAATAAATGCGCTCGATCATTTTTACGTAATATTCATAACAGTAGATGCAATCTTCAAGATAATCGGTATAATTGAGGAGAAAAAAAAAATCGAATTGCAATTCAACGGGTCACAGTGGGCCACGGGCGTGTTCTCATCCACGATGACCTTCAACCTCGCGTCTTCTCGCTCGTTTTTTTTTTATTTTTCCATCTCCGCTTCTCGGCTTCCTTGCGGCCTCTGCGCTCGCGCGATCGCTTCGTCGTCGTTGATTTTCTTAGCCTCTATGCACTCGCGATCTCCTCCCTGCACTCCGGTACCGCTACACCGCTTTTGTATATTTCAGAGCCGTTCACCAAGCTCGATCGCCGCAATTTCTACCGTTCGTGATGAACCACACACGTGCAAAGCATACAGGGTGTTTTACGAATCGTCGAATCTCGTCGTGCCCTCAAATTTCACGCACGAGAGGCTTCGAGAAAAACGTCTCCTCCGATCTTCGTCTTTGACTTCAAAACGAAAGAAAGTCGCAAAATAGTCGGATCTTGCAATCCCACTCGGAGCAAATTCATTGATTGACAAAAGATGATCGAGAAATCAACGAACCAGTGTTTGTTCGTGTTTTCGAACTATTTTTGTGTTGGCATAAATTTTCAAAATATATTTGGTGCCGAGATTGAGAATCAGGATGACACGTCGATTAATCATGGAATGCCCCATATGCACGTGTTTAAATCGTTGCGAGAGAGGTGCGAGATTCCGCTATTAGTCGCGGGAGGGAGATGAGTGCAAAATGGCATTGGTAGCCTACATAACACACTGATGGACCGAGGCGGATGGAAGAAGGCGCTACCGCGAGTCCAAACGGATTATCGTTTATCATTCCCCGTATAAATTCTACACTCGCTCGAAAACAGCACTTGTACAAGCACAACAGTTGAATCTGTATAAACTCTGCCTGGACCGAGGCGAATCTCTCGCAGTGTGCATGCAGGATGTGCGGCATAAGTGAGAGAGCTGTCCTTTCTCTTAACGAGAGTCCGTTTGAATGCAACGGGAGTCTCGGATACCCAACCGTGAACTCACCGAGATAAGGAGACTCACCTTTATTCTCGCATTTCGATTACGGTTGAAAGAAGAACAAAAAGATCATTCAACCGACCGAGAATGCAATTTGAGACAGATGCACTTTCGATATATTTTATTTAAAAAAAAAGTCAAATCACCGCGAGTAATTATTCTTTCCGCGGATGATTCTTTTCTTTTCCCGATCGGACGGAACCACGCGGCTCTGCGAATATTTTTCTATTTTTTATC
Source organism: Heteropelma amictum (assembly GCA_959613375.1). Classification (NCBI taxonomy): domain Eukaryota; kingdom Metazoa; phylum Arthropoda; class Insecta; order Hymenoptera; family Ichneumonidae; genus Heteropelma; species Heteropelma amictum. The sequence continues at coordinate 9,696,721 of OY390726.1, read as the reverse complement.
AACCGATTAAAACCCCAAAGCGAGTATACGTTTGGACGATCGAGAGGAAAAGAATATGTCATTGGCAGTCTATATCACCTGCTCTTTCGTTTGATTTCCGTTCATGGCGGAGGGTGGCGACTCAAAGACAGTATCGTAAATGCAAAAAAAGGTGCATTATTGCTCCTGCGGACTGAAAAAAAGGTCCTACTTTCCTCCAAACGTAATCGCTCAGGCGTTAATTCAAAGATGTCGTCAATTTTTTTTCCTTCGTGAATTGTACGAAAGAATCGTTTGCGCAATGGGCGCAGGTGTGTACGACAATTTTGAGGAGCGTTGTGTCATAACTGCAAAGAGGAAGTGGGTAAAAAGTTTGAAAAAGACGAGTGCGCGTTTATGGCGAGGCAAAGGGCGGATGATATTGGGAGTGGGAGAGGAGAGCTCGAGGGCCTTTTTGAATGGTAATTATCGTTTCGCCGACACACAACGAAAGACATATAAATTACAAACCGAGAGAAGAGAGGAGGTTCCCCTCCCGCGAGGAGAGAGAGAGAGAGAGAGAGCAAAGAACCGGACTTTGGAGTCTCTCCCGTACATCTCTTTTCTTTCTCTCCTCGATCTTTCTTCCTCCGTTTCTCATGCACTTCCCATTCTGGCGTGCACTCCTGTTTTCCGCAGTGGTCGCGTTTGCCACGCCATAGAAGGGCGAGAAACGAGATCCCAAAGTATCAAGAGTGTGCGAATGATGCTGCGCGAGATAAAACTTGAGAGGAAGAGAGACGAAAAGTGTACACGTACCCGGGTAGAAATTGCCTTAGATATGCCTGATCAGGATCAGGACCTGATCAGTATGTATCAGGGGCAAACCTAATACACAATGCCTGACGTGGGCCTGACGTGGGCCTGACCGTTACGCCATAATTTTGCCGTAATACGTCCGTAGCAATGCATCCCTTCTAGGGCCCCGCTCAGGCTCACCGTAATACGGCCGTAACAGGGCTTACCTCGAAGGGCCCCTGTAAGGCTCGCCGTAATATGGCCGTAAAAATGCTTGCCTTAAAAGTGCCCCTCTAAGGCTTGCCGTAATATAGTTCAACGGTCACCCATCCTAGTACTGACCTCGTTAATGTTGAAACATACAGCGCATATAAATAATATTTTTTCACCTATAGCTGTTTTTAATATTGTATACATACACGGACAAACACACATACACCCTATAATATATGCATATATATATATATATATATATATATATATATATATACTTACATACATACAGATACTGAGAAAAAAATATTATTTCCGAACGTTTTCTCTAATGAATATGGTAGCTACACATTTTTTTACCGCGTTTTTCTTTACATAACCTCCCTTATCGGTAATCTTGTCAACTCATAATAAATGTTTATAAATAAATATATACGAGATGCGTCAATAAATTATTATGTGAACAAATAAGTAAAAAATTTAAATGACTAGTAATAAGTAATACGAAAGAATAATAATATGCATGAAGGTTGGCATGTGTGTTCGACTTTTGTGGTTTTAAAAGGTATTAGATTGTCAATAGCCTGGATAGCCTAGCGGTAGCGTCCGAGGCTCTCATTGGAAGGACCAGGGTTCGAATCCCCATCACCGCCGAAAAAATTTGTCATCGTTAATATGACTTCAAGCTAACGTTTCAAGTGATACGTTACGTTAGAATGAGGTTCCAATAAAGAAAATCAGGGACAAAAATTTTTTTCGGTGTTTTAAACTGATTTTCAGGCAAACCTGATGAGGGCCAGATCCGACAGAACGTTACATTTAGGTGTCGGGGCCCTATCAGGCTGCCTTGCTAGGCCCCTAATAGGGAAATCAGGCAACCGGATAGCGCCCTGAACAGGGCGCTAAGAAAATTTCTACCCGGGTACGCGTCGTTCGCTTTGGTCTTCTGTGTACACTTCGTGCTTCATTCTGGGCACTTTGCGCGATGCCACAGATGGTTGCAGGTGTTTCGCTGTGCGAGTACCACATACATGTACATATATATATATATATATATATATATATATATATATATATATATATATATATATATAACATACATGTACATTGTATACATATATGTATTAACCATCCAACTATTTTACAGCATCTTTCACTTCAGAAGCCAGATAAAATTTCGACGTACATCAACCGCAGGCGTATCGTATTCCTAAGAATAGTTTTTAAACCAGAAGCGACGTACAGGTTTGGCAAAAAAAAATGATGTATCGCGAAATGGGAGAAAATAAAAATTCGCGTACCGCAGGCTTCGTTTGGTCGTAAAGATGAGCAACTGCCGGCGATCGACTTGCTCGCGAATGCTCCAGTGTACACTTGTGAATAAGTATTATGTTTTCATCTTGATTTTCGCACTCGTGAACTTTTCACGAAAAATAAATTCGCCACATTTAATTTCGTCGGGGAGAAAAAAAAGGACACTCGCGAAACAACGACGAGCATATAGTGAGGGAGGAAAATGCGATAAAAAGAATCGTGCGGAATTCATCGCTCGTCGGGAATAATAATGACGCGAATAACGAAGCGACTGTTGGAGTATTTTTCTTGAATGATATTGGAGGAAAGAGAAAGACCGTGGAAGACGAATCAATGAGAAAGGAAGATGTCGAGAGTGAGCCTTGGCCGCCCCGCCTTGCCCGCTACAGAGGCGAGTCTGTAAGACCGGAGAGAGATGAATAATTAATGATAGCAATCGAGAAAGCTCAGCTCGAATTTCTTTTTTATCTTCTCATTTTCTCGCTCTCTCTCGCTCGATTCTCTAACAAGTTTCGCACTCTCTCCGCTCTTTCTCGCAATTTTTCATCGCGTCGATAATCGATCAAGTATACTCATTCGTGTGCATGCTATTATCTACACGCGGCAATAACCGAGGAGGGGGGCAAATATGATAACAGCAAGACCCTCGAGTCTTTCTGTACGTTCTTCAACACCGTTAACCAATCCCGCACTGTCTCTCTCTTCATACGCTGTTATTATTAATTACAGCTCGAAACTCGCTGGCTCAATAAAACAACCGAGTTTCATCGAACGAACAGCTCGAAAATTGTTTCTCCTTTGACTCATCCACCGTTTTTTTTCTTCGATCTATTTAATTTCCGTTTTGTACCAATTTTTTCTTTCTCTTCTTGTACGATGATTTTTTGCCGTGAGTAAGGTGATGATGTAATGTGAATATTACAATAAAGCCATTGCCATGTTACGAAAAGATCGAAGCCGCCGTTAAAATTTATCCGCGAATTACGAACGATCGAATTCGAGAATATCGGTAAAGAATAAGAGTGAAAAAAGGTCACAAGCGTAGAATTAACGAACCAACGAATTAATTGACGAATGATCGTCAGTTCGTCAATAAAGAGTCTTTGATTTTTTGTTCATTATCGTACGATGTTTTTTTACCACTCGGATTCCGTGTTTTTCCTTCGATAATTGGCCTCGAGTCACGATTTCTCATCGATTTTAATTCCCCCGTGGTTCGTCTTCATTCATGCTTCGATTTCTTTCATTCTTTTTCTGGCCCTTTCATTCCGCTCTTCCTTTTTTTTCACTCACCATTCTTCTCCCGAGCTTTTCTCGCTCACACGGCTCATCTGACCCTCCCTAAATTCGAATACGTAAATTACACACCTCTGCACTTGAAGCGAGTCCACCTCTCGACGCTCGTAATTGTAACCTTTCACGGGTTGTACTCGGGATACACCCGAGTGAAGAGTTCGCCCTCGTGTTCTCAAGATTTTCGTCTCTTCCGCTTGTGCTTTTTTTTTCGTAAGGTTCAACCGTTATACACATTCAAAGCCACGCACACATTGTTTGCTGATCATTTTCAATCGATTTTTATCAAAAGCGTTTTGATTCAATTTTTCATCTTCCAGTTGAGAGATTCTGACGTGAGATTTGCACCGATTTATCTCGTATTATCGGTAATTGCGAATAAACGATCTGGTGAATGTTCCGATGGACAAAAAGCGTTTTTCTTTTCTACTCGCGTATCTGCAAGATGGAAAAGATCGAGGAAGTGTTTAGTCGATGTGGAAGTAAAAAAAAATGTATATGAATTTCGAAAACATCGCGACACTCCCTCGTGTTTTTCGTCTTTCGTCGCGCTATTACGTTTTTTTTATTTACTTTGCCATGTTAATCCCCGAAAGCCACTTTTCAAAGAGGACGCACTCTCCTGCATTAAAACTTATCGCGAGTTATAAGAGGATGGCTCTCAGGCTCTCCTTACGACTCTCTACTCTGGATCGGCAACGAGAGATACATCAGAAAGACCATATATAAACGTGCCTCAAGTACACGTTCGTATGAAAAATGCACATAGTCGTTTTATCATCTCTTGGAAAGCATTGCTCGATTTTCGAAATAATCGCACGTCAAATATGGCGTTCTCTTTGAATCTCCACGAAGCTCGAGGCAAGAAAAATTGTGCAATTTAGCAGAAACTCTAATTTTCGCGAAATTTGATTGAGTTTTATTTTCGTATAAAGAAATAATACGAGTAATCTTCGAAAATTGAGGATCGTTTGAAATGATCTTTCTTCAAGGACATACATAAGTATTGAATGATGAAAACGCGATTATATATACGTATGTTTCATGAATAAACGTGAGATGGCACAACAATGGCTTTCCTCTCGACTCTCGACAGTTGTAAAGTCTCTCGAAAGGCAGAATGAAAGGATTTTGTGAATCGCAGCACCTACACGCGTTATCGCATCGCTGTATGTGTAACGTCACGTACGAGAGTGCAGAGAGACGACCTGACCTGACCCGGAGCGGCAGGCGCGAGCTTCTGCCGCGTCAATGATGCCAACTCCGGAGAAATTCGTGCGCAACTCGTGACTCAATGAAACTAGAGAATTTTTTGCACTTTCGATCGTCAAAAACAGAATGAGAATAAATAATAGAGGTTCTGAAACGTTAAGAATATTCGCAATACTCGCGCGGAGATCGAGCTCGGAGTAAAAATGGTTTTTTTTCTGCATCTCTTTGATGCATTTTTTTTGCAACTCTACGGTGGGTCCATGGATAATTCCGAGGATACTCGTGTGATGTATTTGTTCATATAACAGTGTAAAATTTCGAGTGAAAAAGTTGGAATTTTTGATGGACTTTAGACTCGTGTCAACGTCCTTAAAGCGCACAAACGCGAACACGGAAAATGTCGGAAAATTCGATGATGTACAAAGGTGTGAGGATCAATGAATGCAAACAGGAGAATAAGACCTCTTGGTTATACAATCTTTAAAAACGTATGTATATACCGGCATATACGAGCTTTCTCCGCAGTGTTGCCTCGCGCGATCTTTTCGCAGCGGCTCTGCAAAAACCAATCAAGCGCGGGGCTTGGAATGTCCTGCACTGCTAGCCGCGCCGATACGACTATAATAAAGTCGACGATCTCGTTCAATCTCTTACCCTCTCGCTATCCCCCCCTGTTTCCCGTTTTTCCTTTCTTTCGCTCTTTCTTCATCGTTTCTTACACCCTGACTTTAAACTAACTACCTACCTACCTACGGACGCACGCACTGCCGTCCAAAAGTTTAAGACGATCTCGATAACATTGAATTGAAAATTCCAAAATTTATCAAGTACAAAATAATACTGAAAAAAAATGTAATTACCCAAAAATCTGCTCGATTTATACAAATGAAATTCATTGTACCGATTGTTTGTGAGTCTCTTTAAAATTTGGACCAGCACTGTGTTTTTATAGACGTGAGAGTGCAAATATGATACGCAAGACTCTCTGGACGTACGGACGTAGCAGGACCAGCTCCGTCGTTTAGAAAAGAGGAAGAGAGAACCAAACGAATTCAACCGATTTCTGGTAACGAGGAATCTGCTCGGAGCGATCGAAAAAAAATGTCCATTTTTTTTCCATCTCTCAGAGGCAAGATCGAGGGATTGTAATTACTGCCGGGGTTCACGGTAATTAAGATCAAACTGCGCAGTAATTGTAACGCCCGTGTATTTTCTATCGTTTGGTTGCCAATTATCGCGAATTAGTTTTTTGCTCACGTAGCGGCGGTTTAGTGCGTAATTTTGCGCGGAAGGCACATGTGCCGTGTATAAAATAGTACAACTTGGATCATTCAAAATGAACAAAAGTGTTTTTGCTTCGCTTCTTTTCTCAAATTTTCTTCGCGAGACACGTATGGCTTCATTACTCGGACAATTTTAGCGCAATTCGCGAGTACGATTATAATAATTTTTGTTGTGATAATCAAGGATCAATCAAGGTTCTCTATTATTCTCACGCAAACGAAAGATATGCTTCTGCTGAATTCCTTCCCTGATGGAAAAAATAATACCTCTGTTTATAGAAATTTATCGTTTTTATCAATAATTATACGAACGAAGAGGATTTAAATTTACATCGCATATGTTTCGCTTCTTTTCTCAAATTTTCTTCGCGAGACACGTATGGCTTCATCAGTCGGACTATTTTAGCGGAATTCGCGTGTACGATTATAATAATTTTTGTTGTGATAATCAAGGATCAATCAAGGTTCTCTATTATTCTCACGCAAACGAAAGATATGCTCCTGCTGAATTGCTTCCCTGATGGAAAAAACTAATACCTCTGTTTATAGAAATTTATCGTTTTTATCGCCGTATTTTACGAACGATTAAATTTTATTATTTATTATTATTATTATTTATTATTAAATTTATATCGCATATGTTTCGCTTCTTTTCTCAAATTTTCTTCGCGAGACACGTATGGCTTTACTACTCGGATAATTTTAGTGGAATTCGCGAGTACGATTATAATAATTTTTGTTGTGATAATCAAGGATCAATCAAGGTTCTCTATTATTCTCACGTAAACGAAAGATATGCTCCTGCTGAATTGCTTCCCTGATGGAAAAAACTGATACCTCTGTTTATAGAAATTTATCGTTTTTATCAATAATTATACAAACGAGGAGAATTTAAATTTATATCGCATATTTCGATTCACAGAATTTCTCAATCCCGCGTAAAATCCTACAACGCGAGTCCTCAAACTGATTTGGTATTTCGTTCGACGCGATCAACAATTTTTTATTACTCGACACGGTGTTTTTTTTGCTCACCAAATATCAGACGTGCGATGTCGAAATCGATATTCTAATTTTCTTGCTCCAAAAGTGAGAATAATCGCAAAGCTCTGTCCGGTACCGCAAACGCCGCAATTTGTAGGGAAAAAATGGTGGCTCACGCGGGTGAAATTATGTATATAGATAAAATGACTATAATTTTCAACGTAACCGTTGTGCCATGGAATAGAGTTTTATAGCCGAAAAAAGGAGCCTCCGAGCACGGAACCCAAGTTCTATGTTTCCTACACAGATGTCTCGAACGATTTTCAGAAGACGATTTTCTGCAGTCGGAAAAAAATGGGCAATTCCCTATTACGTATGCCTTATCCTCACCGTACATCAGCATACGTATGCACGCTCGTGGTTATGCAGAAAAAAAAAATCTGTAGAGTTTGCGCGGCTTTTTCGTCGGGTTATTCGCGAGCGCCGATCGTGTAAGACATATAAAATTGGAGAATGGCAAAAAAAAATGTTTAAAACGAAGGAAAAGCGTAAAATAAAGAGCAAACTTTGTACACAGCTGCATCGAGAAAAGTTCAGAAGAAAAAGGCCGGAGAAGGAGAGAGATATTTCGACGGAATAAATGCTGATTCGGATGTACTTTTATTTTGTCTTCTCTCGTTTTGTACGGTAAATGTAGCGCAATAAAAACGGATGTGGCAAGAGTTTGAACAGCATGCGATAAGAAGAACTCGAGGAAGTTGTTTTTTTGCTTCTCTCTCTTTTCCCCAAAGGGTTTGAAGAAAGGGTGGACGCAATTAAATAATTGGCTCATTAACCGGCGGTGCGTTTTACGAATCCCCGGTCTCCGGAGTCGTTCTCCCGGTTGCCCTTGTCGTTTGGTCAAATCGTCAGATAACGTCGCCACGAAAAGCGAGTTCTTCTTTACACAAGCTTGAGATGCAAAAATACGGAAGGGAATAGAGAGGAGGAGAGAGAAACGTGCAATGGAGAAACACAGTGGACCAAAGGGATGCTGACCGAAGAATTACGAAGAAGAAAATAAAAGGTGGAAGAGAGCTGAGGTCTTCCTTGCTTGAGTTTACGCGAGCTCGCGTTTCCACGTGAAATCGCGTATCTCGGCGGCGTCAATTAGTCAGCGGGCATCGCGAACGATAAATCTTCCTCTTCGGAAGAGCACGAAAGGAGCAAAAGAGGCAGAGAGAGAGAGAGAGAGAGAGGGGGAGAGTAAAAAGCGAGAAGAGAGAAAGCAAGAAATCGAACGAAATTTACGATCGTATTTCTCTTTTTCTTTTCATTTTGCCTCGCGCTCCTTCTCCTTTTTCTCCCTCCGATCGTACGTGCGTTGAGCAATGGCAAGTGCATAAAATGTGTCTCGGGGCTCTTGTATGTAAGTGAGATCGATTTCGTGAAAGAAAAAAGATATTCGTGACCGCGACGAAATCGTCGCATGTCGTGAATATGTAAAGGTTTACTTTCTGCGGAATGGATGAAACATCAGCGGACATCGGGCGTGGAATTGTTGAATATTCATAAATACGCGCTGTTCCGACCGCCAACATTTGTGGCATTGGTGGACCGACGATTGTAAATCGATTTTTATTATCTTTCTTGCAAACGTTTTTATTTTCAAACGTCGACTGAACGCTCGTGTTTGAAAATATATCCTCGCGGAAATAACAATCGTACTTTGTATGCTTTTTTTCAAAGTCAATCGTCGTTGAATCTAATTTTTTTTTTAAATCATCATTGACTAATGACGAACTTTGATTTTCTTCGTCCAATTTCCGGGTTTTTAGCAACGCGAATCATGCACGTATTTTCGTTGATTTTGTTTTTCAACTCTTTCGAGTCTCGCAGTTGTACTCTGTATAATTTTCGCCCCGAAGATTCGCAAAGTTTCAAGCAAAAACACGATCATGACAGAGCCTACGAAGATTCCCCAACGATAAAGATATTTAATCTCATATCCGCTGTCATATTGCGCTTATTTCCCAATATATTTTATGACTAATGACGAACTTTGATTTTCTTCGTCCAATTTCCGGGTTTTTAGCAACGCGAATTATGCACGCATTTTCGTTGATTTTCTTTTTCGACTCTTTCGAGTCTCGCAGTTGTATTCTGTATAATTTTCGCCCCGAAGATTCGCAAAGTTTCAAGCAAAAACACGATCATGACAGAGCCTACGAAGATTTCCCAACGATAAAACATTTACTCTCATATTCGCTGTCATATTGCGCTTATTTCCCAATATATTTTATTCTAAAATATCTCGTAATAGTATAATATTATTGATAGTCACGTAAATCGAATAAAAATCCTTTTTTTAACCTTCAGCTCGTTCTGTCTTCAACGTTACGAATCTTTTTTTCTTTTCCGATAAATATAACGCACGCCGACAGTTGGCCGCGCGATCTCTTTTTTCCTATTTATCTTGGCTGCTGTTAATATTATTATCACTTTTTTTTCCGCGATTGGAACTCGAGGGCAGCTGTATTGGTGTGACGTGTATATCGCGACACCCTCGCGCTTTTTTTTTAATACGGCGATTATTACGTACGGGCACATTAGCATGACAATGCGCATGTGGGATGCACAAACGACAAGTACGACCCTTTGCAAAGGGGATTTTCAAGCATCACCGACAAACTCGTACATTTTTCTCTTCTCCCTCGTTCTTCTCTCCTCTTGATTTTGGCTCTTGAACATTTTTGTCCGTCTGCATAAAATGTTTACAAATATACGAGAGTATCATACGACATTGTCGCTTTTTCTCCCTTTTTTTCTCTCTCAAACGCCCGTAACTCGACGTATTACCGTAAAGTTTAACGCATAATCGCGCTCGAGTCCTCGAGGGCCAGAATCCCTTTCGTGGATCACTTTTGTACGACGAATCGAGGACTCGAGATTGTATCCCGGAGTTTTCCGAGAAAACGTTTTTCAAAAGCAGGCGCGTGAAACGTGGAAAGATTCTTTTTTCCATCATACTGTCGCTGATGCTGTTGTTTTTGAAAAAAAAACATGAAAAAAATTGCGGATTGCCTTTAGACGGTAGCCCGAAGCGATAACTTCATTTCTGTGTCTTGCGGTTGCGTTTTTTGCGCTTCTCGCACACCGCAGCTCGATCGCTTCGTTTTATTTCGAGAATCTCTCTTGGTCCATTCGCGTATCGAGAGCATCGTCGGGGTGATCGCGATAATCCCGAATACTTCGGAGCTCATCGGGAGGGCGCAGATACGCGCGAGTTCGAGTCACTCGATACGAGAGATTGTGTTATACAGGCGGATATTTTGGTTCGAGTAAAAAATAAACAAAAATTGTGAAGGAACGAGAAGAAGATGAGAAAGAAGGAGGAGGGAGGAACAACGCAAAAGGGAATAAACGAATGACGTTTTGGCGCGCGAGGACCAATGATTTTAACGAGGAACAAGCCCGATGTCCTCTCGTGCCGGAGAGTTATTCACCACGTATACCCTCGCGAATTATTATCTTCCGCCACCAGGAAGGAAGATGAGTCGAGAGAGACGAAACGCGCAGGAGCGCCTCTTTGATTTTAATTGCATTCGTGTTTTCGCGACTGCGCAGCGGGCTTTCTCGTTTTGATGGGGTCTCACGTTTTTTTTCGTATCGCGAGATTTATTCATCCAATTCAATTCAATTATTCGTTCGTAAATACACGCCGCTTGTTAGATTCTGATTTGCAACGTTTTTTTTTTTCGTTGTTCATCATTTAGGCAGTTTAAATTAAACGTTCGAGGAATACGACGGACGTATATAATTATTCTTTAAGGGGGTCCGGATCTCTTTTTTTCGGAAAATGTCTATACGAGTTTGTATCGTAAGATCGCTTTTCGTTTTTTTTTTTCAAAATTTTCAAAAAATCCTCGCGAAAAGGAAACTTCTCGGCTCAAATAAATTTCGATCAAAGTTTCTCTCACCGGGACTGCCAATGGCCGCGTTGCGCGGGGCCAATAAACAGTATCGTCGGATTTACGTATGAGAAGGGAACGTCGAGATGCGATGGAGTCTGCGCCGATGCCGCGGTAGCCTCCGGCAATCACGAAGTCGCGGTTCTTATTCTTCGCGGATCGCCTTTATGCTCTGCTCTCTGAGAAGCGGCGCGAGATATATGCCGAAGCATGGGGGAATCGAGAGGAAAAGAAAAAGGGTAGAGGAGAAACGATCGAGGTGAAAAGCACCGCACGAGACCAGCCTCTCTGCGAGTATACACGCCAGTACCCACACACGTTTTTCCCTTTTTCTACGTATTCCGTAAAGAACATTGACTTGACGCGAGAAATCCATCGGTATATTCGCTCCGTCATCTCGTTACCGACGCGGCTAGATCGCGATATTACTTTTCGATGAATTTCAAATCACAAACTTTTCCCTCGATCGATGAATATCCGATTTTCTCTTCTTTCCCCTAAAAATTGATGAATCTTACGAGACAGACGATAATACAAAGTACGTTCTGTTCATAATCGAGACAGGCGTTTCTGCTTTGTTTTTCGTGTTCTCGTCGCGTCCTCTCGATGACGAATAGGAATAAGGGGTTTTTTTTTAATCTCTACATCTTAAACTTCAAAAAAACCTTGCAAATCTCTCGTCGCATAAAACGTGTACGATAATTCAGCAGCCGGATGGGGAAGAACTCTCACGTGTATCATAGTGAATATATCATTCGGGACAAAAAATATTTTGAAAAAAGGCTAAATCGCGATATTACTTTTCGATGAATTTCAAATCACAAACTTTTCCCTCGATCGATGAATATGCGATTTTCCCTTCTTTCCCCTAAAAATTGATGAATGCTTCGTTTTTCGTGTTCTCTTCGCGTCCTCTCGATGACGGGTGGGAGGAGGGGAAGATGCAGAGATTAAAAAAAACGTTGCAAATCTCTCCGCGCATAAAACGTGTACGATAATTCAGCGGCCGGATGGGGAAGAACTCGCACGTGTATCATAGTGAATATATCATTCGGGACAAAAAATATTTTGAAAAAAAGGCAAAAACATTCGCGACGGTACGTGCCGGCGCGCGCGAGATGGCATCTTCGCGAGGAATCCGTGCGAATCTCGCGCGATATAGGCCGCCGTGAGCCGGAAGGATCGTAGTTGTCTTAAAAAAAAAAAGGGACGACACAGTCGCGCACAAGAGGGTGGAAATTATCGCGAAGGGGCACTTGTTGCTCTCCGAACGCCGCAACATTCGGCAAAATTTATATGCAACATTCAAGAGCCATTTTTCTCGCAGCTTCGTGACTAACAAAAATACCTTGGCGATTGAATTTTGTCGTCTTCGAGCTTCCCAAACTATCGAAGGCTGATAGAGTCTATGTCGATGATTGCTGGTGAATTAAAAACTTCTCGACACGCAGCTGCGTAATTGTCATACATAATGCGAAGCCTCTGTAACGTTCCGAGCATATTTTAAATTGGCCTTGATGCCTGATTAGCTCGATATTACTATTAACTCGAGTCATGGTGCATTATGATACACGTGACAACGCACCGTTATACAGCTCGAGCAGCTTTAATACACGTATTTATATCTCGCATAATCTGCTGGTTCAACAACGAAAGGAGCTCATTTCTGTGTTTGATTGGCAGAAACGTCACGATCTATGAAAACCTTGTCACTGACTTAATTAAGATTCCAACAGCACGAGCGTTCGATAACCCCCTTTTTTCCCATTTCTTCGACGATAAAACGAGCATAGAAAGAAGAACGATAATAATGACGAATCTTGAATGAACCGGCAAGATTATCGCGTACGAATAAGCTTTCGCCATCGGCGAAAGGGCGCGGATTATCTCGAGTGATTGCGCGAATTTTCTTCGCATCTTATACAACACATACACATTCGTTCGCGCGTGAAATACAATTTTATTTCGAGCGACTCTATACGCGTCGACCTTTTTGCGATGCTCGCCAACGGTTATCTTCGTTCTAATCACTCATTCAATCGAGATTTTCACACGAGATGAAACTCGGCGCGATTCTTAATCAACTCGGGCAATCAAAAAGAGTATCGAAATAACGTTGATGAAAAATAGGAGCCCAGGCGGAGTTTCGAAACCGAGCTTCGCACCAGTTTTTCGAAAAAAAAACAACAATTTCTCGAACTTTCTCGATTTTTCGCAGTGGTCTTTTCACGAGTGACGTAATTTCGAAAAAATTCATGAAAAATATTGACTCGCGGACTTTAAAAGCGTATAGTCACTTTTGTACGACGAATCGAGGACTCGAAATTGTATCTGGGAGTTTTCCGAGAAAAAGTTTTTCAAAAGCAGGCGCGTGAAACGTGGAAAGATTCTTTTTTCCATCATATCGTCGCTGATGCTGTTGTTTTTGAAAAAAAAACATGGAATAAAATTGCGGATCGAATCCGAGCTTCGCACCAGTTTTTCGAAAAAAAACAACAATTTCTCGAACTTTCTCGATTTTTCGCAGAGGTCTTTTCACGAGTGACGTAATTTCGAAAAAATTCATGAAAAATATTGACTCGCGGACTTTAAAATCGTATAGTCACTTTTGTACGACGAATCGAGGACTCGAAATTGTATCTGGGAGTTTTCCGAGAAAAAGTTTTTCAAAAGCAGGCGCGTGAAACGTGGAAAGATTCTTTTTTCCATCATATCGTCGCTGATGCTGTTGTTTTTGAAAAAAAAACATGGAATAAAATTGCGGATCGAATCCGAGCTTCGCACCAGTTTTTCGAAAAAAAACAACAATTTCTCGAACTTTCTCGATTTTTCGCAGAGGTCTTTTCACGAGTGACGTAATTTCGAAAAAATTCATGAAAAATATTGACTCGCGGACTTTAAAATCGTATAGTCACTTTTGTACGACGAATCGAGGACTCGAAATTGTATCTCGGAGTTTTCCGAGAAAAAGTTTTTCAAAAGCAGGCGCGTGAAACGTGGAAAGATTCTTTTTTCCATCATATCGTCGCTGATGCTGTTGTTTTTGAAAAAAAACATGGAATAAAATTGCGGATCGAATCCGAGCTTCGCACCAGTTTTTCGAAAAAAAAACAACAATTTCTCGAACTTTCTCGATTTTTCGCAGTGTTCTTTTCACGAGTGACGTAATTTCGAAAAAATTCATGAAAAATATTGACTCGCGTACTTTAAAGTCGTATAGTCACTTTTGTACGACGAATCGAGGACTCGAAATTGTATCTCGGAGTTTTCCGAGAAAAAGTTTTTCAAAAGCAGGCGCGTGAAAAGTGGAAAGATTCTTTTTTCCATCATATCGTCGCTGATGCTGTTGTTTTTGAAAAAACCCATGAAAAAAAATTGCGGATCGAATCCGAGCTTCGCACCAGTTTTTCGAAAAAAAAACAACAATTTCTCGAACTTTCTCGATTTTTCGCAGTGTTCTTTTCACGAGTGACGTAATTTCGAAAAAATTCATGAAAAATATTGACTCGCGTACTTTAAAGTCGTATAGTCACTTTTGTACGACGAATCGAGGACTCGAAATTGTATCTCGGAGTTTTCCGAGAAAAAGTTTTTCAAAAGCAGGCGCGTGAAAAGTGGAAAGATTCTTTTTTCCATCATATCGTCGCTGATGCTGTTGTTTTTGAAAAAAAACATGGAATAAAATTGCGGATCGAATCCGAGCTTCGCACCAGTTTTTCGAAAAAAAAACAACAATTTCTCGAACTTTCTCGATTTTTCGCAGTGTTCTTTTCACGAGTGACGTAATTTCGAAAAAATTCATGAAAAATATTGACTCGCGGACTTGAAAATCGTATAGATGGTAACAGGGGCGATCTCGAAGCGATCGCTCCTCGCGCACGTTCGATCATTTTTCTCTCGGGGCTTTGAAAAATTTCAACCTCTCGCTGTCTCTCGTCGCTCGAGCCTCGTGACTCGCGTACCGCGCAAATTTTCCTCGTGCTCTCTTCGATGTCGGCGAGAACTCTCACACCCGCGCATTCCCGCCAGGATATACATAACCGTAACTGTGCGGTCGAGGTGGATAGATGGACTGTAACGTCAGCTGAGGGGCTACGTAGATGCACTTTGTTCCTTTAACGTCGGTATCTCGTATACGCCGTTCGCACGTATACGTACATGTACACGAACGTAAAACGTGTAGAATCCTGCGAGAGTCGTGGGGGCAACGGTAGTTTGCTCGATGGATAAAACATCTCAATGTAACTATAGCGGAAGTAATTTTCAAAGTCACGATGATCTTTAACCACCGCCAATATGCCGCCAACAGGCTCGAGAATAGCGAGGGCTTCTATATTTACCCTTTATTTCATTTAAATTACACATCGCGCGGGGATGACGAGACCGTTGTGATTATTTTCGTCATATCCCTAAATCCCTCTCATTATCAGTCCGATTGGATCCGCGCGAGTCATTATTTCGCGTATACCGATCTCATTGTAATTCCGGGATGAACGGGAATAAATATGCGGAAAATCGTTATAATTTATTCGCGGTTTTTCCTCGGCCGATTATTTCTTTTTGCACGTCCGGTGCAGGATGCGATGATTATTTTCGTCATTTCGCTAAATCCCTCTCGTTATCATTCCGATTAGATCCGCCCGAGTGATTATTTCGCGTATACCTCATTGTAATTCTGGGATAAACGGGAAAAAAGATGCGTTTCGGCGATGGGGCGCGACGCGTGTTCTCCCCCGTTTTGCGGAAAATCGTAATAATTTATTCGCGGTTTTTGTTCGGCCGATTATTTCTTTTTGCTCGCGCGGTGCATTTACATCGACGACACGTCGTAAGTTGGTCAACTACAAGTGGAAATACACACGATTTGCGGATAACGAACGAGCGCGTTGGGCTTTTTCGTTCTTGATGTCCGCGGACGAGTGGATAAAGAAAAAAAGAGAAATAGAGAGAGAGAGAGAGAGAGAGAGAACGGGAGAGAAGCATAGAGGCGACTTTTAATGAGGCGGTCGCCAAGTGCACCGGCTATTTCGACGAGATAAAATCTCTCGTAAAGCTCTCGACCCTCTACGGATAGCGACTTGACTTTTTCGCTTTTTCTTCCCTCGGCGCTGTCCGGGTTATGTATATACACTTGAATACCCGCGATAACTATATGCTTGGCTGTGTATGCTCGGGACACACCTGTGAATTTCAACACCCGTTTTCGCGAGAATGACATAAGAAATATATTTTCAAAAAAGAAGAAAGAAGAGAGGTTACGTTCTCAAACCCGATTGGATGCTGGGTGACGATCGAACCGAGTGATTAATCGTATTTTTCCGCGCGAAATACAAGATTTTGTCGTTCGAACGTTCCTTCAATGACGTTGCGGAGAAACGTCATTTTTTTTCTCCCGCGGTTCTTCGAGAAAAATACTAAATCGATTTTCGTACGAGAAGAAAAAGACCGACGAATTGTCATAATCGCACGAACGATGAATGTTATTTCCCCTCATTTTCCATGTTTGCACTCGAGTCTCACAGCTTCCTTGCGGAAGTTCGAGATTCACCCGCGCGATCGATCTTCGATGACGAATCGCCGTGACGCAAGGACATTAGCCTCGCTCTTCGCAGTCTCTCCCTCGGAAAGATGGAAAAACCAGTCAAGAAATAAAAAAAAACACACGAAAACTCGAAAAAAAAACATAAAGAGGACCTTTTTTTTTCCTACGATGTTTTCCTCAATCGATCGAAGCGTTCACGAAAATTTGACGATCAAACGCTCGCGAGTCTCGAATATCGTCGATATCGCCGGCGGACCTCGCGATCTTTTTACCAAAGCCGAAGAAACGCGCCGCTCTCGGTAGCTCGAGTGTATGCGCGGAATAAAGAGGGACAAAAAAACCGCGGGGATCGCACGAGGGTGTGCACACACGTGTGCAGCATGTATATATGTATATGCAAAGGAGGATGGGTCGTACAAGATGGTACAGGACGCGAAGGATCTTTGAAAAATTCCGGAACAAAGCATCCGCGCTGCTCACCGATAATTACCCCGCGAGGGCTTTATGGGAAATAATGGTACCTCGGCGGTATAGTCCCACTCGGGAGCTCCTTAAGGCTCAAAGCTCGTTGAAGAGGCAGTCTGCGCTAGCCGTATGAAAAAAAGATGCAAGTACGTGCAACAAGGAGCATAAATGCATATAGAAATATAACCAAAGAGAATATACACACATACACACATGAATATATACACTATATAGACACGTGGTGATGCAAAATCGCTCCTGAACCGCTCCGTCGCTGCAATTTATTCGCACTCTCCCCCGCGGACATTTTCCTAGCAGATAATAATATCGGAATACCAATATAAACACGTTGAAACTTTGAAACCGCCGGATTTCACTCTACATGAGCGTCGTAGGTAAATTTGCTTTTTTTTTTAAATTAATTCGTCGACGATCCGCGACCGATGGTACTCTGTACCTCTCTCCGTCTCGCGAACAAAGCGGAAGCGATTGCGGGTATGGGCATAATATATATTTTCCGAAGACATCTCTCGAATCTCTCTCTCTCGCTCTCTCGGGAGCTCCTTAAGGCTCAAAGCTCGTTGGAGAGGCAGTCTGCGCTAGCCGTATGAAAAAAAGATGCGAGTACGTGCAACAAGGAGCATAAATGCATATAGAAATATAACCAAAGAGAATATACACACACACACACATGAATATATACACTATATAGACACGTGGCGATGCAAAATCGCTCCTGAACCGCTCCGACGCTGCAATTTATTCGCACTCTCCCCCGCGGACATTTTCCTAGCAGATAATAATATCGGAATACCAATATAAACACGTTGAAACTTTAAAACCGCCGGATTTCACTCTACATGAGCGTCGTAGGTAAAATTGCTTTTTTTTTTAAATTAATTCTTCGATTGCGTGTTTGAGATCTTCAGTGGAATATTTTGTCATTTCGAGAATTCATTTCGAGTATATGAATATTTTCCCCGACGATCCGATGGTACTCTGTACCTCTCTCCGTCTCGCGAACAAAGCGGAAGCGATTGCGGGTATGGGAATAATATATATTTTCCGAAGACATCTCTGGAATCTCTCTCTCTCGCTCTCTCGGGAGCTCCTTAAGGCTCAAAGCTCGTTGAAGAGGCAGTCTGCGCTAGCCGTATGAAGGAAAGATGCAAGTACGTGCAACAAGGAGCATAAATGCATATAGAAATATAAACAAAGAGTATACACACACGCATCTATATATATACACACTATATAGACACGTGGTGATGCAAAATCGCTTCTGAACCGCTCCGTCGCTGCAATTTATTCGCACTCTCCCCCGCGGACATTTTCCTAGCAGATAATAATATCGGAATACCAATATAAACACGTTGAAACTCTAAATCCGCCGGATTTCACTCTACATAAGCGTCGTACGTAAAATTACTTTTTTTTAAAATTAATTCGTCGACGAATTATACTTCGATTATTGATATTATTCACGTGCAATTGCGTTTTTGAGATCCGCGATGGAATATTTTGTCATTTCGAGAATTTTCGAGCCACCTACTCCGCAGTACGATCCGGGACCGATGGTACTCTGTACCTCTCTCCGTCTCGCGAACAAAGCGGAAGCGATGGGGTATGGGAATAATATATATTTTCCGAAGACATCTCTCGAATCTTGCCGAGGCCGCGGAGCCTGTGCAGCATCGCGAAGCGCGGTGCTCAAAGTTCGGACGCGGATAGAAGGGAGCGAGAGAGGCGAGGCAGGGTTCGCGGATTATCGGCGAGGCTAAATCTGCATAGGCAAAAGTCGTGAACCATTAAAGTATCTATAAAATATATATACACGTATATAACCGTATATAACATCAAAAGTACATAGTGTGGATGCAAAACGTGTAAACGTGTGTGTGTGTGTGTGTGTGTGTGTGTGTGCATAAAAATACCGAGTGAGCTACGATTTTACAGCCTCCCCATAAAACATTTCCTCCTTTCGCCTTTTCTCGCTCTTCTCATCAACGTCCGGATTCAGCTTTACGCAAACTCGGTTCTTGCAAGCCTCGGGGGTGAAGAATCAGGCGCAGGGATAACGTCGGGAGGAATTCTTGGCAGGTGCTCACGATAAATGAGAAATATGTATTCTCTGAAAAGGGGCCTCTTTTTCACCGCGGCGATACCACTTGTTTCTGATTTTTCACCACCTCTCACTCTCTCCCGTCCGGACAAAGCTCCGAAATATCGAGAGTTCGAGAGTTTTTCGATATTTCGGAAAATGTCCTCGAATACGATGGTTTTTAAAGTGGCTCGTGGTAGCGCGCTTAAAAATAACCGAGTGTTCGTTTTTTAGCGAAGCATACACGTGCTCGATGCCACTGAAGTCGCCCTCGAAGTATCGTCTCTCGAATGAAAATTGTGCAGGAAAATCGATCTCGAAATCCCAAATTCGAAATTTCGATCTCAAGCCCGAGGGAGTTTGCGCGGTCGACAAATTGTTGCGAAACAACACTTTCCTCGACGTCGCGCAACGTGTGCTTCCGCAGGGTGGTCGAGAAAGCGAGAGCGAAAGAGGCAGCGGAATTGCGGTACGCGTGAAAGGATGAAATAAAAAAAAAGAGGAGAAAAAAAAGAAAGATCGCGGACAAAGAAACGGATGAGGGAAGAAAAAAGGAGAATCGGTCCAACCGCAAAGACTCGCGAGGGAATTCAGTGGAGAAAATACGATCTGCATAAGGCGTTTCGAAAAATAACTCTCCGATAAGTTTCATCCATTTCCGATCGTTTTTCTTCTTTTCTCAACAATTACGAGCACAAAGTTTCGATGTATTCCGCGGGAAAACGCTCAGCTTTATTTTCCAGAAAGAAATCGAAGCTTGCAAACAAAAAATTGTCACGTAAATAATCGTTTTCCAGCGAGCTTATGTTTCAGTGCGAAAAAAATTGTCAAACAATTGTTTTCCACCGTAGAGCGCCTTCGGCAAAATCTCCATACTTTTGTCGTCGACGTTGCCGAAAAACGATCTCATAAAGTGTATATTTATTCTTCGAGAGAGGCGGATGGATGCGTCACCCTTAATCCCTTAATAAGGAGGCACATAATTCGTCGTTTGGTAAGAGAAAAACAAAAAAAAATGATATCAGCTGCATTATTTATAAGGAATCTGCCTCTCTCTCTCTCTCTCCTTCTATCTAACGTGTACATCGATTCGAGTCACGCTTTTAGGGTTAAACCTCGCGGCCAACACGTACCGTTTGCTGGCCACGTATATATCCGTTTTGTCGTATAATTCGCGGATACTTTCGTCCGCAACTTTTGTTATCTATACGTGTACAAGTTGCTCGTCGCGAGAATATAATTTTTTAGACAAAGCGGGACGTTTGGCGGGCAGAAACCGAGAAGAGATACAGGCGCAAGATGGAGATCGAACCGCCGGATGACTCATGAATTATTAAGAGCATTCGCAAATTTGTTTCTCCTCGTTTCATCTCCTCTCGAATCGCGATCTCATCGCGAAGCATCTCCGAACGACTCTCATCGGCGCAGCGACGATACGCGAAAAAAAATAAATAAAACAAAAGGCTCAACGCCTTTTCGGAGCGCAAGTTTGTTTTCGTCATCATCATCATCGTCTTTCTTCCTCGATTTCTTCCTCCAACTTTTCCAGATTCTTCCATCGCCCTTTGCGGCAAGTATACGCGTTCAAACAAGATATTCTTCCGAAGAGCGAGACGAGAAACCGTCGACGTAAAATTTGTGGAAAATAAATCATTTCGCAATTTCGAACGAATCGCCGAGTATTTTTCATCTTTACGCGAGATTATTCTTATTATTATTCGATAATAAAAAAAAGTTGGAGAACTTTCTCACTTTTTTTTTTCCTCCAAACGCACGTGTTCAGAGTTAGCCGCGCGTACCGTCGTTTTAATCACGCCGACAGTCCGTGTACAATCCCGCGAGAGCCTTCGAACGAATAGTCGTCGTATGACGGCTATATATACTAATCACATTATGTTTAGGAGGAGCCTAGAACGAACCTCGAGTGTCGCGGTAACGAGCAACGAAACGTATACGTGCGCGATAGGCTCGTGGAAAAAGGAAAGGACGTGTCGGTTTGGCGAGACGAGCGCGAAGAAAAGGCCTGGCAGGAATTTTAAGTGACGACTCTCTAACGAGCCATCCCGTCCATCTCGCCATTCGCACGTGTATGCACAGAGAGTAGTCGATGCATGCGGATGAAAAAAAAGAAAGAAAAAAAAGGATCGGAGTATCTGCGTTTGCGACGGGAGAGGGAGAGCGAGACGGGTAGAGGAGGGGAGAAAAACACCACGTTGGAGATTTACGTTCGCGGACCAAGTTCACGGACTCTTTGCGCAATTTACGTATCTGGTATATAAACTCTGCGTTAACTCGATCGCGGAGGAAAGAACGGAAAACTCTCGAGTGAAGAAGATATCATTATTTTATCGTCGATATGTTGCTTTGATGGGGAAACGTCTCGCGTATATATTTCTATATACAGGGTGGTCCGTTTTAATCGACGGATACGAATATCTTCTCAACAACGATAGATATAAAAAAATGTTCGAAACAAAAGTTGTACAGGATCAAGAGGGTAACCTTCCTAGGTAACCCAAGTAACCTAAAGCAAGTATCACAGTCGAAGATCACAGAAGATACTCACGTGCTATTTGCTTGAAATTTTCCGACCTTGTAACGTCCAAACGGAAAATTTCAAGCAAATAGCACGTGAGTGTCTTCTGTGATCTTCGACTGTGATACTTGCTTTGACCTCTAAATGACCTAGAAAAGTAATGTCAACTCTACTCTGAAGTATCTTCCCATGAAAAAATAATCAACAGCAACTGCACTAACTACATCATTTGATGTTTATGTGATCTTTTGAAGGTCAAGCGAAGGTCAAAATGAAAAATCATTGGATACTAATTGAACGTAAAATTTTCCGTACTTTAAGAATCTCAAACAAAAAATAGGGGTTCCCATTAAAAAAATCATCATGACCTTCGAGTGACCTTCAAGACAGATCTCAAAGTCGAGATCAGCGATGCGGGAAGGTTACCCGCTTGATTCTGTACAACTTTTGTTTCGAACATTTTTTTTTATCTATCGTTGTTGAGAAGATATTTGTATCCGTCGATTAAAACGGACCACCCTGTATATATATATATATATATATATATATATTTCCAAAAATATTCTAAATATATTTGGAAATATATTTCATCCATCATGTTATATACGTTATGGATTATATGTTTGTAAATTTAGTTTATGTAATATATTATATATCCGATTATTTCTCATCGTTTTTAATCAATATCAAAGATAAAAAAGTAAAAATGGAGTGCTAAAAAAAGATTTTTCCGAGGCCACGATTAGGACCGTTAGATCCGTTACTTTTGTTCGTCTCCGCGCAAAATACGACCGAAAACGCGGGCGAATATATATTTTTTTCGAAAAATCGATTTTTTTTTCCTCTATTCGTCAAAATTCATACTTTCGTCGCTGTTTCACGCCGCAAGATTGCGCGCGAATGACGCGAAAAAGGGTCCGATCGCGGAAATAACAGAGTGACAAAAGTGCCCATAATTGCGTTCTCCGCACTCGGGAATATGTTTGACCTTTCGATGATTCCGCGCGAGATGCGCGATACGCGTTTCCGTAACTGTAGAATAAACTTGCGGCGCGTATACAGGTATAACGAGGTACTCGCTCTTTCCGCTTTGGTCTCGCGTCAGCAAAGT
The DNA here is from genome assembly GCA_959613375.1 of Heteropelma amictum. NCBI lineage: Eukaryota > Metazoa > Arthropoda > Insecta > Hymenoptera > Ichneumonidae > Heteropelma > Heteropelma amictum. The sequence goes on along the minus strand of OY390726.1, from coordinate 9,673,961 downwards.
CGCCGCGCCCGTTTCTGTACGCTCGAGATGCATTCTCGATGCATCTCGGCCGCGCGATGCATCTTTCCAGCAGAGGCATAAGAATATTCGTACATGTGTGCTACGGAAAAAGACGAGGAGAAGACCGAGACCTTCGACAGTCTGGCGCGATCTTCCTTCGGAGATTTGCCGGCGGCCGCTGCACTCTCCCGACCATAACACCGAGCGTGATTTTTCCGTCCGTTCGCGTGTGCGTTACGACCGAGCGGTAAGAGCTGTTTCGCCTATCGCGGGTACAACATTTCCGAGACGCAAGCATCAGGATTTTTGATTCCGCAATATGACGGCGAGGGAAATTGAACGAAATCGTATAATAAATTCGCAAACTGAAATTGCCATCATTTTTCGACGATCGTGGAGATAACTTTTCGAGTACATGATGGAAAATAGCGAAATTCCAACGACCGATATTCTCGAAAACGAGAATTTTCAAAATTCATGATTCAGTGTGGTAGGAAAAAAAAATCGTTTTATTTTTTTTTCCAAACGCAGAGGGATGCTGCGAGTGGAGATCTCGAACTGTTTAATGCCTCTGATGACGTTTGGAGCTGTGTACCTGCACCGGAAATTGACTCGGGAAGCTGCGCGGTCCTGCGACTGCGTCGTCTCCCGCCGAGACACGGACAATAGTCGCGAGCTTTCAGGAGAGAAAAGAGAAGGAAGATTGATAGTTTTCCCTTATCTGCCCTCGGAGGCGAGGAAAGGAGGCAAAAGATGCAATCTCAGCATCGAGAGCTGGACCAATCCAGCTGACGCGAGGGAACCGTCTGTTTTCCAACCAGAAAACTCTGCGTATGTGTGATTTATTCCGCCCGAGAGTGCGTAAAGTTCATCGCGTCTCTGAGAACTCGCGTATGACGGAAAGAACGAGAAGAATCGAGGGACAAGGGAAAAAAGAATGAAAATGATGAAAAAAAAAGAGAAGAGAGAAGAAAAAAAATGTGTACGGTTCGTGGATACGGAGGAATCCAGAAGAACGAGAGAATGAACGATGGACCGATAAGAGGAGGGAAATAAAATAAAAGAGAGAGGGAGAGAGGAAGCACGCACGAGAGCGAAGAGAAGAAGCGAGAGAGATGAGGTAAGATGCTGCGTGTGCAGTAACGCTGCATATATACATACGTATATTTTGTGTGTGTATATAACTCTGAGAGAGAAGAAGAATCGCAAGCACAGATTTGAGATAAAGTCTCTCGCAGGGTCAAGACCGAAGAATATTCCCGCGAAAAGCGCAACTTTGACGTTTTTTTTGCCCCTTTTCCCTCAACAGGCGCGCACGGTTAATACAGAGATGAAATCTCGCCGATCGCTCTTCGTCTCTCGGTGCGATCTTTTTTCCCTCATCGTCAAAATTGGAGACGACGTTTAACAACGTTGCGCATAAACCAACGTTCACAAAGAAGCGAAAAAAGGAGCATCTTCAAACTCCGATTTCCGCATTTTCAGCCCTCGATATATCCCACGAAAAATATCTCATTAAAATATGATATATCTTTGATGTCAGGAGGCTTTTTCCATTTTTCCCTGTCCGTTTTTGCTGGGAAAATGTACGATGAAAAAATCGTGGGAGTTTTACGAATTTCTTTTCTCAACGACTATACGGAAAGTGCTGCGGGTAGTACTTGCGCGATAAAATTTTCCGTAACGGTGTAAAATTCGAATCACCGCAATTACGTTCGATTACCGCGAGATTCGCGTTAATCGTGAATTTTTCGCAAAATTATTATCGACGATTGGAAATTTCTCTCTTTTTTTTCTTACGACTCGCAAAATGGTTCGTCAATACTCGGCCTCTGAATTCCCGCGAGTCGCTCGTTACGCGTATATACGTTTATCGACTCCGCGATGCAGCCTTTGCCCCTGCACACGCGGTTATCGATAAATCGTTGGCGATTCACGATAATTTAATCCGTCTCGTTGGCCAACGTTGCTTAATTTTTCTCGATCTTATTCGTTTTATATCTCGAGATATCCATCTCGCTCGTTCGTTCGTATCTCTCCGAGAGTCCCTTAGCTCGCGAGACGACACGATTTGCTCCTCGGGGAATCTCGAAACGGCTTTGGTATAAATCGATTCCAGCGGATAAAAGCTATATACAAGACGCACGGGAGATCGCGGTGAGAGACTCTCGCGATCGATGGCTGCAATTTCGCGATCGTACACGTTTTATCCTCAATTTTAATGCTCCATTTGTTTCGCCCCGAGCTGTTCGTTTATACACATTTTTTTTCTTTGCCTTTCTCTCTCTCTCTCTCTCTCTCTCTCTCTCTCTCTCTCTCTCTCGCCGATACACTCGTCTTCATCCCTCTCTGCACTTATTACACTCATCGCAAGAGATCCAACGAGTTTCGGCACGATAAATACCGGACGCAATGACGGTTTATCCCAAAAAGTAGGTCGGTCGAAATTAAATGATTCAAAGTTCATGAATCTCTTTTTCCTTCTTCCCGCCTTGGTTTTTTTTCGTTTCGCGGCAATATTCATCGCGTTTATTCTCGTTTTCGATGTTTCTCGAGTGAAAATTATGTTGGTAGGTTGAATAACGATTTTACGTAATCCGAATATTCGCGAGTTTGTATGGGAATTTAGAGAGAGAGAGAGAGAGAGAGAGAGAGAGAGAGAGAGAGAGAGAGAGAGAGAGAGAGAGAGGGAAGATAAATGCGAGTGGAGAAAGAGTTTAAGGGCCGGAGGGCTCTAGAAATCGTGATTTTACGATAGGAATGATACACCTACAGCCATCGGAGAAGTTCGACGAGACGTTTCTCTCCGTCTCTCTCCCATCTCGTACACTCAACCGGGGCTATTTCTCTTCTCTCCGTTTTTTTTTTTTTCTATCTTTCCCGTATTTCTCGGAAATTATCGATCATCCTATCTGCGACTTTACTCCCCGCTGAAACGAGAAGTTACGAATAGCCGCGAAGGAAGAAAGCCCCGTCAAAGAGAAGCGCGGCATCGATCGTTATTTCGAGAATCCTCCGCCGGTCGGAGGAGGATAAAGCGAGAGAAATAAACTGACCGGAAGAGATCGATATAAATCGAGCGTCGTGGAAATTTCCCCTCGTACATGTGTCTCGTTTATCGCGAGTCTTCGAAGTTTATCGAAACTTCCTTGACTGCCGAACAATTAAAGTAAATCCGAGTGTAACCTTCTTACTTTATCCGACCTTTGGTTTGACAAAGAGCGAAGGCCAGGGGGTGGTAAGACGAATGGACCGACGGGGAGGAGAGAGGAAAAAACATCGAGAAACTATCGCCAGGGCGTTTTACCGATCTCGATATCGGAGTGCTTTTCATTTGGGAGGAATAAACTCTGCGAAGGGATTTTTCGACAGGATCGCGTGGTTTTGTTTTCATAAAAATTGCGTTAAAGTCAAATTCGTCGTAATTATGTTTCTGGGTGATTTTTCTTGAAATTATCGCGAGTGGAACCTACTTACTTTATCCGACCTTTGGTTTGACAAAGAGCGAAGGCCAGGGGATGGTAAGACGAATGGTCCGAAGGGAAGAAGAGGGGAAAAAACATCGAGAAACATGCGATGATTTCATAAAAATTGCGTCAAAGTCAAATTCGTCGTAATTATGTTTCTGAGTGATTCTCCTCGAAATAATCGCGAGTGGAACCTACTTACTTTTTCCTACCTTTGGTTTGACAAAGAGCGAAGGCCAGGGGATGGTAAGACGAATGTCCGACGGGGAGAAGAGGGGAAAAAACATCGAGAAACTATCGCCAGGGCGTTTTATCGATTTCGATATCGGAGTGCTTTTCATTTGGGAGAAATGAACCCTGCGAAAGGATGTTTTGACAGGATCGCGTCGTTTTGTTTTCATAAAAATTGCGTCAAAGTCAAATTCGTCGTAATTATGTTTCTGAGTGATTTTTCTTGAAATTATCGCGAGTGTAACCTACTTACTTTATCCGACCTTTGGTTTGACAAAGAGCGAAGGCCAGGGGATGGTAAGACGAATGGTCCGACGGGGAGAAGAGGGGAAAAAACATCGAGAAACATGCGATGATTTCATAAAAATTGCGTCAAAGTCAAATTCGTCGTAATTATGTTTCTGGGTGATTGTCCTTGAAATAATCACGAGCATTTTGGATGAAAATGAGGAATGAAAAACATGTGAGGACTCACCAGGCATGCAGACGCATCGAAATGTTCCGGGATCGTCGAGGCAGGAACCGTCGTTCTGGCAGGGATGAGACTCGCACTCGTTGATGTTCGTCTCGCACCGCGGCCCGGTGAAACCCTGAGTACAATTGCAGGCGAACGAGCCTGGCGTATTAACGCAGATACCATCGTGCTCGCACGGTGAACCTGAAATTATTCGCGAATAAATGTATAATTGTAAACAAATACTCGGTTCTCTGTGAAAAGTTGCGAAAAAGTGTACAAATGACATTTATAACATGCACGGAATGCTTCCAAATGAAATAATCGATCGCGAAAAATTGTGTGAAAGAGATAACACGAGTAATCAAAGAAGAACGATTGGGAATTACACTTACGAGGCAATTAAATCCAAGGCAATTAAAAAAAAAAATTTCCGAGTATGGGAAAATAACAAGATTTCCAACAAGGTGTCACAAGCATTGCTCTACTTCTATACCCAATTGTCAGTGGAGAAAACAAAATGCCGATCGTTCGAGCAAAGAAAGAAAAAGATTCGAATTCGGACGGATGCTGCAAAAGGGTCCATTTGAATTTGCCTTCAACAATCGTCTGTTGTACCGATAAATCTTTGCCCACCTCGTCTTCTCATTGAGGTGTAAAAAAATGAGACACCGTTCCCACAAAATATCGCCGATACAATTAAAGTCAAATATAAATAATCGTCACGGCGGTGTAGAATCTACCGAGGATTTATCGATATTTTTAGGTCGATCGACTCGCTGTAAAAACTCTCGTACAAAAACGCACGTAATTGTTGGACAGAGTCGAAATGGGAGTAAATATATGCATATACATATTTATACACAATGTATATGTGTATGTAACGCCGATATCGATATAAGGCGGTTGGGAGTCCAGTGAAATAATTACAGGTCCGAGATCTCGAGTTTACTCCGCCACCATATAGTTTCATACATTTGTATCGTTAAAAACACGCACGTATACATATACATCTCCTCCGAGGACCGTAAATGGACATACGCAGGAGAGGGCCTTCTTCCCTCGGTTTCGCCGCCGCCGCCGCCGCCGCCGCCGTTTTCGTCTCGCTTCGCGCAAAAGCCCGCGGGGACACGCGATTAAACGAGGAGAGAAATTTCACGGAGTTCTCTCGCGAGCATGCGAATCTCACGCACACACGCGCGTTTTATATACGCGAGCAGCTCTGGACCGAGGGACTGGAGGATAGAACGCTGGAGAAGGAACGAGAGGCGAAAACGCGGTGGTGGACGAAGACAACAACGACGACGACGACGACGAAGATCGTGTGTGCACCTGCCGCTGTTCCATGCTCGTTGCCCTCGCCAATTATCCGAGATATTTATGGACTTTTCCAGGAGCGGTTTGGCGCTGATATTACACGTTTCTCGCTCTCTCTCTCTCTCTCTCTGCCGCTTTAGAGCTCGGAGACTCGCGTGGAAATGTACAGGATTCGCGAACACCGAGTCTGTCGCGAGGGAGTACAAAGTCCGGATGGAAAAAAAGTGTTTATTCAACAAAGAAGACATCGCCGGCGACGGAAAATTTATTCCTTCGAGGCTGCACATCTTTCAGCCGAATTGATGCTGCGATGAAAAATTGAGAAACAAAAATACCGCTGGGTGCGAGATTACTCCGAATACTCGTGTAATGATGAAGATAATAACGATAATGTACAATCGCCCGATAGCAATATATCGATATAATTAATTTTTGGCGAAAAAAAAAAAAACTCGGCGAGAACGAAACCGTCGGTGTTATCGCACGAGAATTTATCTCCCTGCGCGAGAGCGCATTTTCGATAACTTTTTCACCGGTTGAGTAACGAGTACACGTTTCGTACCGTAATTAGGGAGAAGGGAGGGGCCGCGTTTCAGAGTCGCAACGTCGAAAATCGCCATTATCCGATGATGAAGTCTTCGGTGCTTCGATCCAATCTCACCACATGTTTGACACACTTTTTTGTCCAGCGAATGTTGCAGAGAGAATAAAATACGTTTCGGACGAGGTTAATTCTCCTACGGTTAATTTTCCTCTCGCGAGGGTCGCATTTTTTGTCTGAATTCGAAAAAAAACGAGGATCTGCAGCCTTCCTGCTCATCCACGTCATTTCAAAACGAGATTTTTCTCGAGACCCCGATCGCTTCCAACATTTTTGTACAAAACGAACATCATAATAATTATCTCCGCGCATTTATCTCAACGAGAATGCCTCGCGTTATCTCCCATTGCTTCAGCACCGTGCTGATCTCGAGACTATGTCCGCGGATTAATGTTTTTCTTCGAATAACTCGTCCGCGTTTCGTTTCTGTTGCATTTCGTGGGCATTCTCCATTCAAAATGACGCAAAGACGCGGAAGAAAATAAAATTCTTCGCGAGTCGTTGGAACGAGAAAAAACAACTAAATGCAAGGAGAGAAGAACATACGAAGAGAGAGAGAGAGAGAGAGAGAGAGAAGAGCGAGGGGGAGAGGGGAGAGAAATGGTCGGTATATAACGTAAAAGCTCAAATACCGTAGTCGTGTAATTCGTGGCTGTTTTTCCGCCGTTGTAATTGACTCTGAGGCGAAATAAGAATCTCGGATGTCTCATGTACACTCGAAGCACACGATGTATAAAGATCTGGCTTGCGGGTCTAGCAAGAAACGCATTGCAACGCCATGTTCACAATGCCACAAGACTCGAGGTACTCATTACGTGCAAACGTGTGTGTATATATATATATGTATATATTAGGGTGGTTCAAAATGATCGACTTTTTTTCTCTCCATCGACCGGGAAATTGCGGTCGCTTCGCCCTTGAAGGGTCATAACACGTGAAAATGTGCCTTTTAACTCTGGAATTTTAAAAGACACTCGTCCGGCAGAGTTTGGCAGATACTCTGCAGCATCTTTACAGTTTCAGATAAAAGTGAAGTTTTGAAATAACATCTGACGAGTGTTCGGACTTTTCGAGGACTCAAATTTGAAAAAAAAATGCTCATCAATCCAGAGCCTGTTATCTCGATCGCTGTTGCATCTTTGTTGAATCGATCCACGGTTTTTACAGGAGACTGTGAGACACCAAAAGAGAGAGAGAGAGAGAGACAGGGAAAGACGAAGGATAATGGAGAAAGAAGGACGAAGGATGTTCGTGCGTTCCGGTTCGCGAGATTATGTTTCGAGGGAGACTTTCCTCCCTCCGTCTCTTCCGTTCTTTCTCGTATGCGCCTCTCGAGCTTCCAAGCGAGGAAGCTGAAAAGCCGAAAAAAAGAAATTGGACGACGAGCGAGAGGAGAGAAAAAAGGAAAAGAGGGAAAACAGCAGTGGGAGAGGAAACTTAATCTACCAGAAAATATGCAATCTAGATAATAACAGAGTCGCCCCGGTGAGCATCAACGGGCGCGCGAGAGGTCATTATAGTTGTTATTAAACTTAAAATAACGTTTTAGCGTTTAATTAGATTCGTTCGTGTGTTCCCCCTGCGCGCTCCTCATCCATACGCGAGACGCGACGTATGCGCTCGTGCAGCATCCCGCTGATGCGCGAGAGAACAGCGAATACAATACGCTCGGCAGCGCGTTTCGCGTTATCCGAGCAAGAGAGGAATATTCATCTCACAATTACACCACCGTAATTGAGCAATATTTATCCTCCCCCCGCCGATGGTCTCTTAAAAATGCAATTTTTTTAAATGCTCTCTGTACACTCGAAAAATATGTTCAAGAGTCATCAAACGCGATCACGCACGCCCCGAAATTACGTCCGGTTAAAATTTCATTTTGTTAAATTACATTGGAAAAAAGATCGAGGAAACGGCCATTGACGCGGCGGCAATTTTCGTTTCGATCGGATGCGGTTTTTTTTCGCGCGCGCTTGAGAATTCGATGAAATTTTTCGAGATTGAAACGAGCTTCCGCGCGCGAGCTTGCGTTGACTCGATGATGATCGGAGTTAATAGCTTACTTTTCGGTCGCGTCGTAATTGACTCGCGATTCGATCGAAAAATGAATCAATGAAAAAGGAGAGGCTGCGGTGCGACGTCCGCGCAAAAGTCTCGAATGTCATCATCAGGGGCCTTTTTTCGCCGCCGATCGCTTATGCTCGCGATGTGCACGTCTCTGCTGATTTTTCGGGGAGAATTCAGCGAGGCTCGGCGGGGTGTCGGATGAAAAAAAAATGAAAAAAAGTGGGGATGAAGGTCCTTTGAGGAACGAGGAAACGTGGTGGGGAATCTTAAGGGGGAACAGGTATGAGATCGGACCGCCGCTCGGCTCGGAGGATGCATATATATATATGCACATATTTGTACTTTTTTTTTTTTTTATTACAAAGAGAGGAAGGTGAGCGCGGGTGCTCGAGAAACTGCGGAGATGAAGCCCCCAGGGGTATCGGCTTACTTCTTCTCCTACGTTACTGTTATTATTTCTCTCTCTCTCTCTCTCTCTC